>JAVJIX010000030.1:5820000-6420000 GCA_036785185.1 Paratrypauchen microcephalus
TGATAGTAAACATATAAAATAGGACAATATTTACTTTTAGTTCTGTCTTGTGTATCGATCTCTTTTAAGTTATCTTTTTCAATGCCATGTTGACTCTGCAGTTTGAGTTTCTTGCACCTTTTTACAATGTAGTTTTACACTTCAAATTGCAAACAAATTGAAATAAATTTACATCCAAAGAGGTAGTAAGAGGTAATTAAGAGGTACTTTCCTGTCCAGAAGTAATTTAGCGACCAACGCGTCAGTCTTTAGACCCTCTGCTTCAGTGCATGCCATCACTGGAAGCAATCTACGAGAATCATCTTAGTTTGGTTTCGCTTTTTTTCCCCTTCTCTTCTTCTTTCAACAACCTCAAAAACGAACTTTCTTTTGCAGCTAACTGGTAGTGGATTCTTGTGTGCCATTGCAACAGACTTTGTGCTAACTGCGAAGAAGCTACAGTTGGAAAAAGAAAAACCGTTGCGTTGGTTGAGTAAACAGCGTCTTGCATCTGTGGAATGCGTGAGAGGTGTACGTAGACCACGTAATCCCAGCGTGCTGGCAAGTCAGTTACACTAAAAGCGTAGGGAGTTTGAGTTTGATTGACAACCTAACAGTTTACCTACCTATTGTTTATCTGGCCCCACCACATCCACAGTTGATGGATTTTCATTATTTTTTTTTATTTTTTTTTGGTCGTCATAATTACAAGGCTGCTGCATCTGTATAATAAAAACATCCACACACAAAAGTTCTTCTGACCATGAAAACTACTGAGGTTAGTGATTCCACTGATGCCATATTTCGCCCTGAAAATCACCCGGGTGCTGTGTCTGAGTAGAGTAGTGGTAGTTGTTTTTTTGCCCCTGGGGTTTTATAGAGAGAAGCACGTCTGTGAACAGGCCACTGACCCTGTGCGCCCCCTGGCACAGAGCCTGGCACAAAGCTGAAGTGTGCAGCTAATGAAGAGATACTATTGGAGACACACACTCATTCATACCACTGCCCCGGGCCCCACTCTGCCCAGTAGTAGAGACGTGCAGTTAGATCAGTGCTGTTTACTCCTCTGTGTATAAGTATTAAGGGTTTTGCACCAACTGTCCTCTGTTACTGTAGGCAGACACTGGGCATGGGGGGTTGGTTCAATATTAATAATAATAATAAATAAAAAGATAACAATCTAAAATAGTTTATTTGTTTTACATTATACCAGCTTATCAATGAATGGAGTGACCTGATATAAGTTATGTAAACTTGAGGTGGTTTGGGGGGGTGGTAATGCAAGGCAATAACATCTCATGCTATGGAGATGTTATTGCATTGCCTGTAATGTTCCACAGTATGGTATTAAACTTGCATTTATTCAATTACATGCTATCTTACTTTGTAGCCCCCATGACAGAAGTGCATTAAGATCAGTTGCGACGTGGGCCGTCCTCCCGTGGACTCACCACCAACAGGAGGATTCATGGGGTCTGGCGCATTGTGTTCTGGGTGGCAGATCTGCTTGGACTACTGCCCCCGCGACCCAGAAATGGAGAAGCGGAAAAAGATGGATGGATAACCAAAAAAGTTGCACAGTGCAACTTTAATAGTTGTCATAGCTTCTTAGAACCATCAAAAATCACAGTGATATGTCAGACTGTTTTAACTTCGTATTTCTAGAAGAGATGCCTTTCCTTTTATCTTGTCACAACCAGACAAGTGTCATATTAGAGATGTGAGTGAAGTGTCTTGCTGAAGGACGCAACAATAGCATGTGCTTCGAACAATTCAGGTTCAAGTTGAAATCAATAGATTTGAGAATTCCACTTTCCACAAATGTTCCACGATATTCAACTCCATCCAGGACCTACAATGCATCTGATCATATAGACTCCTTCTAACCTCCTCCTGTTTCTGTTTGTAGATGCAGAAGTCTTATATGAGCCTGCTCTCCCATTGTTGTATTGTGTAGTATAGTAGAGTAGAGTAGTATATTACTGTATAGGTTCCACATCTCCCTTCCATCTCAAACATGCACCTGCAGCTCAAGCACATTTTGTTTTACCTAAAGTCCGTGTGACAGGTTCAGTCTCTGTAACGCAATGTTCACTTTTGGAAGAACGAGAGGAATGTGGTGTGTTTTATTTGTGTAGCAGCTGAAAAGGCAGTTTTGTGATTGACGGGTCACCTCTGTGTCTGCTTAGCTTAATGTTGAACTCCTCGCCCTTTGACACCAATGCTCCATGCGTTAGCGTTAGCATTAGCATTAGAGATGTCCTTGTAGCATGTTAAAATTTAGCTGATTTAGATGGATGGGTTTGTTTAGGGCGAATAAGCCTGCAGTGGATTCCTCAGCTGTGGAATGTGAACCAGGCTGGTTTCGCATGAGTTTTCTCTCTCTCTCTATTTCTCTATCTCTCTCTATCTCTTTATCTCTCAGTCTTTCTATATCTCTCGCTCTCCGTAGGTGTTAATCGAAAGTTAATCAATGAACAATAGAAACTTCAAAGCCTGCATTACCTGTTATCTGATACTTGTTGTGGCACGGTTTAATACATCCACCGTCAACAAGGATAGATACATGACAGTGCTTTTGTCAGAATGAATTTAACTGGAATAGTAATGTTTTCATTCATTCGGATAAAAGTTCATTCATTCCAGTAATTACAGTAAAAATCATAATATTGTAATTGTAAGTTAATATTATAATGTATTAAGTATCTGTTATGTAGTTAGAGCTGCAAGATCTTGTAAATAAGTTTATAAATTGTGATCTTATAGACAAATATTGTGATTGACGTCATATTTGCGATTTATGTTTAAAAATTATGGGTCCACATTTTAAACAACTTGAGATGTGACTGGATAAATTAGTTCAAGAATCCTACAGACAGATAATGCCATACTGTGGAACATTCGTGGCAAAGCAATAATCTCTCCATGGAGCCAAGAAAAGTTGCATAGTGCTGCAACTTGCAGTTCTGGTGGTAATTTTTTACCTTCTTACAGTTTTTACATTGTATTCTTTTGGGCAAACCTTTGTGGGTTACAGGGAACTTGACACATTGCAGTGCTATATTCATGTCTTTCTTGGGCTTGATTTCAGTCAAATTTTAAATATTTTTCAGACCCTCCAGGAATTTGCGATGTTGCGATTTGCAACTTCAACGCAACTTCAGCCAATCCCCACGAATTCAGGGCGGTGTTGCAATTTTGACCAATCACCGCAACTTTTCCGCAATTTTTACTAATTTTGACCAATCATCGGCGACGTATTGAACGCCGACCAACTTCCTTCTGTCTTACATCCGTGTGACAAAACGAAACTGCGGCCGTGTCCCCAGTTCGGAGCGCGGCCCGAAGGGGGCTCAGACTGCAGTCAAGGAGGTGCACACTTGCTCAGCCCCGACTGCAGTCCGCGGACCGCTTAACGACTGCGGTCTTCGGACCGCGTGTTAACTGCGCATGGGACAAAAAAGTGGGACAGCAGTCGTCGCGCCGGTGTACTGTCGAAATGTGTGACGCACATGCCCTTCGGGCCACGCTCCGAACTGTGCACTCTGGGAATTGAGACACGACTTCTAATGGCAAAGAAACATGTCTGCGGCGCCATTTGCCCACAAAAATAACAGCAAAAGACCACGCGAAACAGTTCCCCTCCTAGTAGTAATTTATTTTCGATGTTGGTAAGGTTGTTTTAGGACCATATCTGTGATCTCTGTGTCTTTGTATTATTCTTTGTCAGTAATAACTCCGTATTCAAAATATTACTCAATTTTAATTACAAAAAGGGAAAATCGCAACTATTTATCGCAACTTTCACTTCCTCCCGCAACAAAATCGCAACAAAAACCTTAAAAGCACCGCAACTTTCATCGCAACTTTTTGGAAAAGCTCCCGCAAATTCAGGCATTTTAGCCCGCAACAATCACAAAAAATGCCCGCGAAATCCTGGGGGGTCTGATTTTTCATTGACAAAGATCTTCGCTGACACTGTCAAAATCAAATCTAAACTCTTTTGTATGTTAATTATTACCAACTGAATGTTTGATACAAATTTATACAAGCATAATCAAAATGGACTGCTTTGAATATTTTCTATATTCACTAACAAACCATATATAAATGACAACATTACAGCTGAAAACGGTGTTTTAAATGTTTTTAATGTCAGACAGTCTGATAGCAGCTGGGAGGCTTTTCCAAATCTGTCTTCTTTACTGACAGCACTTGTCTCAGACAAATTACACAGTGGAAGGGCATCTGTCATACAACATTTACTTAACAAAAAGGTTTAAAATTGTCAAATGACTCTAGGCTGTCAGAGTTATATGTTGTAAAACTGGTTAGAATTCACCCACAGTTATAAGAATAATTTATGTAAGTGTTCATTACCTTTCCCTGCTCTGTCATCATTGATAAACGGCAGATAGACCATTGTTTACAGACATAACGAACCCTGTGCTCATCTCAACAGCTTTCAGCACATCTTTAAAGGTGCTTGTTTCTAACTGGCCTCAGGAGATCACACAAACTGAACCGGTGAATTATTTAGCGGATAAAGAGAGGAGGGGTTCAAAACACTCCAGTCACTATAGGACAAAAACAAGTCCTGGTTTACCACCTAAATATCTACTTTTATCTCCCAAAACATCAATGCGTTTATCTACCCAAAGGCAATTGTTTGTGTTTCCAATGGCCTTTAGCAGCCTCTGTAAAGGTCGTGTGGATAGGCACGCTTTGATCATTTTAATGGCTCATATTGTTCCCAAAAGCAGATGACGAATGAGATTAGGATTAAAAATGGACTGTGAGTTTGTAAATTTTAAATTTCAGTGTAATCCACAGGAGAATAAGGGCTATTAGCTTCAGATGAAAGTGATGGATTTGCTAATGTAACTGCTGTATTGTTTCGTACACTGCACTCACTACCCCATTAAGTTTTGAATAAATTGTTATCCCACTGATTGCTGGACTGTTAGCAGCTAATTATCCTGCAGATCATTAGGAACAGCAGTCATTCAGTTAGGAAGATTTGATTAATATTAACTGTGTAAGCTTGCTTATTTTGAATGATAAAAGTATAATAAAATGCTTGAATTAACAAAGTAACTAACAAATTAACTACTACTAGTACTGCTACTGCTTATTAGTGCTACTACTTTTTATTAGCATAATAATATTCATGTTTCTACATTTCTATTATAAACAACATCCAGTAAAATATCTCACTAACCTTCCAATAGTGCTCCTCCTGTTAGTGCTGCTTCTACTACCACCACCACCACCACCACTACTACTACTACTACTGCTATAATAATCAACCATTATTATTATTATTATTATTATTATTATTATTATTATTATTATTATTATTTGTTTTACACCTTACTTTATATATTAATAATTTATTGGAAATGTCTATCACCCCAGTACATTTTTTGTTCTTAAATGTCAATGGTAAAATAGCAGTACAGTGGTACCTCACCTTACGAAAGACCCAACAAACGAAAATTCCAAGTTACGAAACGCCTTCACGTAAAATTTTGGTCTCTAGATACGAAAGAAAATTCAAGCTACGAAACGCGAAATCTCAAAAATGAAAATAATGCGCGCTTAGCCACACACATTATATGCTTTTCTCAGACTGGATTTAAACTTTTCTCACATTTGTCTCTCGTTTAAACACTCAAACTTTCATAGATTTTCAACAAAATGTATTAATAGTGAAGTTTGGGGGAAGGGGAGGGGGGGAGGAGACTGCGCTATCACACACGTGTGATAGCGCAGCATGACCCGGCGCGGTGCTGCGAGCACGAGACCCGTGCTCAAACCGTGCCTCCTCTAGACCAGGTGTAAACCAGATCTAAACCAGGATTAAACCAGGATTAAACCACCGCGGGCGGCTCTTGCCTGCGTTCGTTCATGTGCTCGGACTGCGTGCGGTCCCGAGGGGAGGCACATCCCTCCCCTCCTCGCTGCTCGCCTCAGCCGTGACTCGTGAGGTACACCGGTGCTGCTGCTAATAGCAGAGCTAGCATGAAACCAGGAAATAGACCCGCACGCGGCACTTTAATCCTGGTGTCCAGTCCTGGTTTAGTCCAGGTTTAGTCCTGGTCCAGTCCTGGTATAGACCTTGTTTAGACCTGGTTTAGTCCACGTTTAGTCCTGTGTCTACAGTCTCTTAGCCAATCAGGATGCAGAACACAGTGTTACACTATAAAAAAAAGTTACACTATAAAAAAAAAACTTGGAACGGGGCCTTGGAACGAATCAGGCTTTTTCCATTGAAATAGCTACGAAAAATTCACGTTACGAAACCACTTCTGGAACAAATTCATTTCATAAGGTGAGGTACCACTGTATTGGAGCACAGTCAATTCTAACTGTTACTTCTACTAATGCTATACTACTACAGTACATAGCTTTGACTGTCTGTATTGTGGCCTCCCCTCTGAGCTCATAACTTGCTCTAAATGAGAAATGGTTTTCTTTTTGCATGAGTGAGTCTGCGCTGGACTGAGTGCAGTGTCAGCATATGGCCACATCACCCAGGACACCGCAGACCTCCACATTTTCAACACAACACATAAAAATGCCTGATATAACAATACTTTTGAGTATGATAAAAGAAGAAATTATATTTGTCACCTGGACAAAGTTTGTTTGGTCGAAAATGTTTCGCCGCTCATCCGAGAGGCTTCGTCAGTTCTGGTTAGAGTGCTGGTACGACACTTGCTTATATCTCGCTGCAGGGAGGAGCTAACTAGCTAACTACTTTCCGAAACTATCTCGCCTATTGGTTTCTGTCTTTTGTTTCTCTGGCGTCTAGATTAGCATGCCTATTCATCCTTACACGACTGTTTTTCACACCTCTGGCCCTGACCTGGCTAGCCCTATTGTTTCTTTAGTTTGTATGATCTAGGTTTAAGAATGGAATTATAGATGGGAGACAAATAATGTCTGACTCCACCATTTCTGTTTAGAGAAGGATTCTCTTTTTTGACAAAAATAGCCTCTTTAACTCCCCTCTCAAACCAATTATTTTCCCTGGCCAAGATCTGAACCTCACTGTCCTCAAAAGAATGGCCCGTGGCTTCTAGGTGGAGATGTACGGCAGATGACGGTCCACTCTGGCACGCCCGTCTGTGTTGGTACATCCTCTTGTGAAGTAGCTGTTTTGTTTCTCCAATGTAGCGCTCACTGCAGTCTTCACTACACTGAATGGAGTAGACCACATTGCTTTGTTTGTGGCTCGGTGTTTTGTCCTTTGAGTGGACGAGTTTTTGTCTTAAAGTGTTTGTGGGTTTGAAATAAACTGGGATTTCATATTGTCTGAAAATCCTCTGTAGTTTTTCCGACATGCCGGACAGGTAAGGAATCGCTACCCCTTTCCTCCTGGGTTCAGATTCTCTGTTATCTTGTTTCTTGCCGTCTTGCCCTCGACCAAACAAACTTTGTCCAGTTGACAAATTGAATTTCTTCTTTTATCATGGATTCTACCTGGACGACTGAGGGACTCTTCACAAATACTTTTGAGTAGGTAATTATGTATTGAGGCATGAAAAGGTCTGTCAGGATAACAAATTTTGAAGTCCGTCGGTGAGGAAAATATAGACTATAAATTAGGGGTGGGTGATATAGCCTAAAATTTATATCACGGTATAATTTGAACCATAGACAGTAGACGGTATATATCACGGTATACTTTGGTATGTAACAGTATTAACTGTTCACAGTATTAACAGCTTCTTAATGGTCACCAGAGCACATGGAAAAAGCATTCAAGCAGGAAGCTGTTTTTTAAACTATTAAATAATATAAACGTCAAGAATATTACTACAAGAAAATGTATTGTGCAAAACTGTAATTGTAAAAAACATAAAACAAGTAACTTCACTTTCAAGCAGTATAAAATTTGAACAAGGCAATGTAAATCGAAAATGAAACTGCTTTAACATTGGCGCCGGTGTCAGTGGTGATGCACACCTGCAACTCTTCGTCAAGTTCCTATGACTCGAGCGCTTCCCTGAGTCCCTGGGCAATCATCAGGGAAATACGATGTTTGCAGTACACATGTACTGTTGAAATGGGCCGCGGCTCGCGGCGTGCTCGCGGCTTACACCGGTAGAAGTTTAATACGAGACACGTTCTTTTGTTTCTGAATACGGGACGATTCCCCCGTATTCAGATGACCCCGCGGCTGAAAAAAAAGCGGAACTCTTTCATTTCTGCGCTGCTCCTCCACCTCCATGTGCTCGCTGCTCGCAGCGATTTTTCCTCCTTCCTTGTTGTGGTGACGCAATGAACTATCGCGATAGGAAGGTATAACCCAAATCTCTACCGTTGGCCAAATTTATACCGCATACCGTTTATACCGTTTATACCGCCCACCCCTACTATAAATGATAGAAAACTATTCTTTTTGTACATTATTGCTCATTAACATGGGCTACAATAAATAAATCAAATATTTAATGAGTCGTAGAAGTTATTTATTCAACCATCTACAGCTCAAATCTTCTGAAAAGTACAAAAAACAACAAAAACTAGTCCAAAGACCCACGATAAATATTCATCCCCCCAAAAATAAAATCACTATTAAGGATGCACTGTGTAACTTCTAAGGTAGAGGGTCCGCTACTTGCTTACCTCCTATGGATATGTTATTTCTTTGCCTGCAATGTTCCACTGTAGGACATTAAACATATCTCCCTTGCATTTGTTCAATTACAGGTGTTTTCTGGCTTCTTACCACACTCGCTTCTCCATAAATCTTACTATTAACCTGTCTCCATTGTGATTATAAAGTTTATTTCTACACTGTGAAATAATCAAGGAAAAATCGTAATCTCTCCATGGAGACAAATCAGTGGCACACCCACCACCAGAAAAGTTACACAATACATCTTTAAGTATCAAGCCGTTTCCTTATTACTGACATCAAAGAAATTTTATTTGTGCTGCTATTTCCTTATAACTTCCCCCACTGCCAGAAAACATTGTTAAAATTGTTTGCTGTTGAGAAAATGAAGAGATATTGCATAAAATCTCTATAAACGCCTCCATCACTTGAGTGTAGCTGATTTCAAGCTCTCATCTGTTTCTCCCACTCCCTTGTGCACACTACAGTTAATTACCCCTCATCTCGTGAACAGTTCGGACGCCTGGGCTCACCTTTTATAATGAAACTCTGCTGGAGCTGCTAGGTCTATTGTCACTAAAGCAGCGTATGACATATGTGCTTTTACACCTATATGAAACACATCCTCTATTGAAAACCTTCACTACTTGCATTGATGAGTCTTCATGGGTGGATTTATAATGTGAGAATATTTGTCTTTACTTGAAGGTAATAACGATAAAAACTAACAATTCCTAAAAGGAGAAATTCAATTTGTCAACTGGACAAAGTTTATTTGGTCAAACATTTCGCAGCTCATCCGAGTTGCTTTGTCAGTTCTGGTTAGAGTGCTGATGGACACTGCTTATATCTAGCTGCAGGGAGGAGCTAGATATATCAAACCGTAATGGCCCTAACAGCCATTAGGGTTTGAATGGGTATTCTAAACTAGACGCCAGAGAGAAACTGAAAAAACAAAAGACAGAAAGCTGAAAACAAAGAGGTGGTATAGATTCAGAATAATTTCAGTGTAGTTAGCTCCTCCCCTCCCTAGATATAAGCAGTGTCCATCAGCACTCTAACCAGAACTGACGAAGCAACTCGGATGAGCTGCGAAACGTTTTTGACCAAATAAGCTTTGTCCAGTTGACAAATTGAATTTCTCCTTTTACCATGGATTCTACCTGGACGACTGAGGGATTCTTCACACATCTTAATTCCTAAAAGGTGTACAAGGCAAGGCAAGTCTATTTGTATAGCACAATTCATGCACAAAGTAATTCAAAGTGCTTTGCAGAATAAGAAATACATTAAAATCACATTACAAACCAATCAATACATAAATAATCATCATAAAAGTAACCTTTAAAGAGAAGAGTGCAGAATAAATACTATGGAACCTTTTTAGTAGACTTACTTTCCATGGGGATGTTAATGCTTCACAGTGTGACCTTAAACTTAGCTCTCTTCCATTTGGTCTCACAGATGTTTGAATAAAAAGAAAAGAAAAGAAAAGAAACCCATTCAACATCCACAGATCTGACTTGATCTAACTTGGAGGCATCACCATCTTGTCTCCATGGAAATAGATTAAGATTAATTTTAATGTCACACTGCGGAACATGCATGCAAAGCAAAAATATCTAGACAGATCCTCCACTGTCACCTGGAGGCTATTGCCTTCAGGTGACAAGAAACGTTACAAAAATAGTATATTGTCACAGGAATATGTGATTGTGTTAAGGCTGACTTTGCTATAAATATGTATGCTTCAGACTGACACTCCCTGATTGGTAATGTTACTACTGGAGCATGCAGTCAGTGAAAAATAGTTGTTATTATTGATAAAATGAAAAGTGAATGTCTTTCAAAACCTACAACCAAAATTGGCTGTATTTTAAGCTGTCACACCCTGTTGCCTGAAATTACAACATGAGATAAAATACAGCAGATTTAAAGCAACAGTTACGTTGAAATTTGCTTCCTGTTTTACTGCTTGTATTATTGTAATGTCGCTCCTCTTGTCTCCATAACCACAGCTCTTGCACTGTAATATATTACATATGTTACTTATATTACTAATAAGTTCTTGTCAGTTAAAGGTCCTATATGCAAACTGGACTCTTGGGAATTTTAAGCCATGTTTGAATGCTGTTGCCTCTTCGAAAACCTACCCAGAGTTGTGTTTTGTTTCATTCACAGATGTTTGAGTAATTTGTTATTATTAATCTGTCTACATCTCCAAAAGCTCAATATGCTCTGTTCCACTTTGTCATGAAGTGGTAGTTTTCAAGTTAACAGCTTCTACCTTTAGTTCAGTAGAGATTGCCAACTCCAGAGCTTATATTGTCCAGATGATTCTAGGGAGGGTGTACGGAGCACTTTCTTCATTACCACATGACATCACAAGGTGGAACAGAGAATCTTCCGTTAGAGAAGAACTCAGCCTTAATATGCAGGGTTTGTGTTAAACATGTGAATGAAACAAAACACAACAAAACACATATTTTGATGAGGACACACACACACAATATTTCTTTACCACTGACACAATAACCCTAAAGCATGATAATCCCTGTGAACCATACTGTAAGAAATATTGCCAGTAAAATGGCTAAATTAAACACTTTAGTAGTTAGTTGTAGTCTTTATAAAAAATAAAAAAAAAAGTGTGACAGATGTTTATTTTACAGCCTACAGCTCATATTTGATCATAGGCTTAATACTACAAAAAAATGAAAAAAAAAAATCTCTGCTAGAGAAAATAAATGGTAGCTAGATGTGAATTATGACAAATTATAATATTTATTTAGCTTGAAAAAGCAAATATTCCACCCTGTGCTTGTGTCCCCTAAGGCAGAGAGGGACTAGCGCAGACGTGCTAATAACTGCAGGATGTTGTGAGGATTTGGGGTTTGTCTTACATTATCACCTGTCAGTCTGTGTTGGAGCTTGGAGCTACCTTATGTTCAAAACTGTAGGCTATGATAACTAAAGGAAAGGATAACATGGATATAAATTATATTATTAGGAGACATCTGGGTAGGTTGTCACTAGGGTTTCTTGTCACACTTATATCTACTTAGTAAATCTTTGGAGCAAAAATAATATTTTTAGTCCAAGAGAGAGAAGCTAGCTGCAGGATATTGTGAGGATTGTGTTACATTATGACCTGTCTGTCTGTCTGTCTGTCTGTCTGTCTGTCTGTCTGTCTGTCTGTCTGTCTGTCTGTGTGTGTGTGTGTGTGTGTGTGTGTGTGTGTGTGTGTGTGTGTGTGTGTGTGTGTGTGTGTGTGTGTGTGTGTGTGTGTGTGTGTGTGTGTGTGTGTGTGTGTGTGTGCAAAAGATGCAAAAATGGTTTCTGAGTTGACAATTTTTTTTTTATTTGTCAACTAATTATTTTAGGTTATAAGGCTGTATAAGGACAACAAACACTTTTTTCCTCATATCGATCAATCTCAATACTTTGATTATATTATATTTAGTCAGTTTTAACACAACTAAAATAGCTGTGAATACAGTGAACCCTCGCTGTATCGCGGTTCACTGTTCGCGGCCTCGCTGTTTCGCGGATTTTTTTCCCCCATTTTTTTTTTTTTTTCAATTTTTTTTATAGTGTAACTTTTTTTTTACAGTGTAACATTCTGTCCTGCGCCCTGATTAGCTAAGAGACTAGACCAGGACTAAACCAGGTCTAAAGCAGGTCTAAACCAGGACTAAACCAGGTCTAAACCAGGACTAAACCAGGTCTAGACCAGGGATGGTAGGGACAGAGTCTCTGATTTCCTTCACGAGAGCGCCTGGGTGACAGGAGGTGTGGCCTTTGTTTACTTGCACGAGCCATGGAAGAGAGTGCGAGCCGGACCATGGAAGAGCCAAGAATCAACATGGACGGGCCGGGGGAGCCGCAGCGGGGAGAGCCGCATTCGAGGGAGCTGCAGCGGGGGGAGGACACTCGCGCGCACAGAGGAGACAGTGGCTCTTCCCCGTCACGCCAAGAGGACGAACCCGACCCCGTCCTAGAGAGCTGTGGAGTATTGGCGACGCATTGATAGCGGTCTGATTTTGGACCCGGGGTGAAATGCAACCAACTCTTGTGAGCGCAGGTTGGTCTTACCTGGTCTTGTGGTGAGGACTGGTGCTCAGAGGCGTCTGTTAGCGGTTTGGCACTGTTAGCATTGGCTTGAGTCTTGCCCAAAATGATATCCAGGTCGCTTTCCACTCGACTTTCGCACATGGCATGGATATGTGGTACCAAAACAAACACACGTGTCCGCGCGCACGTGTCCGCGTGTCACGTGCCCCCCCCCCACACTATTAATATATTTTAATGAAAATCTACAAAAGTTTGAGTGTTTAAACAAGAGAAAGATGTGAGAGAATGTTAATACCAGTCTCAGAAAGGTGTATAATGTGTCTGGTGAAGCGTTTTCAGCCTTAAAACATGTAGAATAATTGTAAAATATAAAATTGTCCTACTTCGCGGATTTCACTGATTGCGGGCTATTTCTGGAACCTAACCCCCGCGATAAACGAGGGTTCACTGTATTTACTGAACATGAACAATACTTACTACTTACAATAATACTTTAATAATTTAACACAATGTCAAATTCCTCCTTACAAAGTCTGTACCTTGTTTCATTGACAGAGGATACGCTGATGATTAGAAATTACAGAATCTCAAAAATGTGATTAATTGCACAGGCGTAGTCAAAAATATTGAACCATTTCCATTTTCAGCGGGGCTATAGCATGATGTCATCTGAGACCATTTTGACACTTGATCATGAAAGATGTTCCCTGGATGTTGTCATGGTAGCAGCACGATTGTGATCTGCTGCCATGTTTGACCGACAATGCATACATTAAAAATTCATTCAGGATTATTCGAAGGTGTGGTAAAGTGCTTGCAGCTAGCTTATGTAACTATGATTCACATAAGCAAAGGAGAATACACTATGGACAGCAGTTAAAGGGCTCATATTATTGCTCCACTGTGTTTTGAAAGTCCATACATCTTCAGTCCATACATCATTTGTATGATTTCAGCTCTGGAATTGCCAATCGCTACTGAACTAAAAGTAAAAGGTAGCTGATAACTTCAAAACTACCGCTTTATGGCAGACAAGGTGTACAACAGAGCATTTTAAGCTTTGGAGATGTAGACAGACTAATAATAAAAGATAACTCATATGTGTGAATGAAATAAAACATAACTCTGGGTGTGTTTTTGAGGAGGTATTATAATATGGGTAAAAGATCACACAAAACTCATTCTGTGTAATATAGGACCTTTAAATGACATTATTTGGAAAGACCTGGGTAGGCACTCGGTTGTCACTGGGGTTAGTTTTCACCCTTATATCTAGTGAGGCGCATTTGAAATTTTGAGTTAAAATATTCAGTAACTGGATCTGAATTCACCTGTTCAAATTAGCATTTATTCAGCATTGCGGTGAGAAGACATGTCTCAAATGTCTTCCCTAACATGAGTGAAACAGTTACTAAAATTCTTTGACAGGTTTTCCAAATGTTGGCGATAAAATAATACTACTTTTTTTGCCGATGTGAAGTATTTTCATTTTCATTAAAATGCACAACACAGCATTATTCCAGTTTGGGTCCAGTCCAGTCCAGTGAATTTCTGTTCATAGGTGCCATTTGTGCACTTTTCACCATTCAAAAGATAAAATATTAAGTTTAGAATTGCTAATTGTTTTGGCAACAGTGCATTTTTTTAAAATAATGGTCTAAATGATACAGATCTATATTCATGGGTTTCTAATTCCCATATGCAACAATTTGAGGACTTTTTCCCATTCAAAATATATAATATTTAGTTTCAAATTTCTAATCACTATGGTCACTAATTTCTCATAGCTCTGAAATCCATGAATAGGTTTGATTGAGTTGCATTTGTCACTTCTTAACAGGATTAGCAAAAGGGAACAGAAGGGTTTACATTGAAAGGTATTTCTAACACTTCTTTTAACTTCCAAACCAAATGAGCTTTAGTTACAAGACAAAGTGAGTTTCTAAAAGATAAAATAATTGCACAATATTTTAATATCCTTTACAGTTTGATTGATTTGACTCTGATCTCTTGTGCTCCATTTGTGTCCAGGGAGCAGCCGATCTACACGACCCGGGCCCATGTCTTCCAGATTGACCCCACCACCAAAAAGAACTGGGTCCCTGCGAGCAAACAGGCCGTGACCGTCTCCTACTTCTACGACAGCACCAGGAACAGCTACCGTATCATCAGCGTCGACGGGTCCAAGGTACGAAATTTAAATATATCACGCATTATGATCTTTATTACGAGTTAATTTAGGATTTAAATCAGAATCAGAATTTATTTGCCATTTTTGTCTAAAAATACACAGAGATAAAACACTGTACTCAGGTCCAGGTTATCAGCAGCATATAAAACAAGAATAAACCACCCGCCCCTATTTCCTAAAGTGCTTTCCATGTCAGAGCTAATTTGTAAGGTGCATTAGTGACTCAAATATGTCACACGCTATGGTATTTATTACATTTTTGTGGAGAGGTTCACAGTTCGGTTGCAATTTTACCCTTTGTGTCTTCTATGTATTCATTAATATTGTCATACTCTTATTACAGTGTTTCCCAACCAGGGGTACACAAGCACACTGCAGGGGGTACTCATTAGTGTCGCTGCTAGGCGCAGGGGGAGAATTTTTTAAATTTTTAAAATTCTAATTTGAGTAAATTTGAGTTAAAGAAAAGAGGGAAAATGTCTGAGAATTAAATTTTCAAGTTAAGGAGATGAAATAAAAGGATTTTCATTTAATAATCTGTTGTGTCACGTTCTACTTTTGGAGAATTATCAACATGTACGAGTGAGGGGGTACTCAAGGTATGACAAAAAGGCTCAGGGGGTACACAAGATAAAAAAGGTTGGGAAACACTGCTCTGTTAAGTATACTCATACTGCTTAATACTGTAAGTAATCATACTCGTAATTTGGCAGTATGGTTACATCTCTGTTTATAGAAGCAGAGATGTAATCATACATGTAATCACTTGTTATAATGGTCTAAAACATATTGATGCTAGATGTATCTATTGTAAATTCACTGCATTAAAGGTCCAGTGTGTAGGATTCGTGGCGCATAGGTGGATGGTAGCTATTGCGCTTCCTCTTTTGGCTACGGCAGACCTCGAGGGTCACCCGGGCGCGCCGTAACGCGGACAGCTCGCGTACCCGCGCCGACAACTACGGTATAAATAAAACACAGTCCCGTTCACTGTATTTTTTTTCTTTTCACATGAAAACACACATTCCCGATCGTGTACCATGACAATCTACACATCAAATGAAACCTTACAGTCTCCTCTTTTTGACTATGCAATTCATTTCCCGGCACAACAGTCACTCCCTGAGCACATGGGGCTTTTATACGGAAAAGCACAAAACAAGGTTTGTTACTTAGCTTACCTTTGAAGGCTCTGCACAGGTCAAACTCAGTATTTCACCATAAGCTTGGTCTCAATCTGTCCGTAAGGATCCAGCGAATAAAATCCAGTAAAACAATTTAGTCCAAAACACGTGTTAGATCCATTACGACTAGGGATGTCAACAATTAATCGATTAACGATTAATTGTCAATTAAGACGTTGGTCGAACAAAATGCATTAATTGTAATTAATCACTAATCGCAGACATGCGCGCCCGCATGGTCACGAAACAAGGCAACCGCGCTGCACCAAGCTCGACTCACAGCCGGCCGCAGGCGCCAACGGCACTGCTCAGCAGCCCCGGTGTAAACGCGAGGCGAGAACCGCGGCGCCCGGAATGTGCCCGGACGTGCCGCTGCTGGTTTCGTGCGGCTGGTTTGTGGCTCGGGGCCAGCCGCACGAAACCAGCAGCGGCTCGTGGTGGTTTAATCCTGGTTTAGTCCAGGTCTAGACCTGGTCGAGTCCTGGTCTAGACCTGGTTACGTTTAGTCGTTTAGACGTTTAGACGTTTAGTCCTGGTCTAGTCTCTTAGCCAGACAGAACACATTGTTACACTATAAAAAAATGTTACACGATAAAAAAAAAAAAGGAAAAAAAATAATAAAAAATCTGCGAACCGCGATAGAGCGAGGGATTACTGTATTTTGTTATTCAGCATCAATACATTTGTCTGCTTTTTACTAAGGAATAATTAATTGAGGAATATACAATATAATAATACTATGATATATTTATGACTCAGTGTTATGTATACTATAGCTTATATTCTTAAAGATCCTATTGAAACACTAAAATTCAGGTGAAAAATGCCGCTTATCAGTTAATCGTTAATCGATCGATAAGGTCAATCAACTATCAATTAATGAATTAATCGATAATTTGCATCCCTAATTAGGACGTGTGATCCGGCAGCATGCTTGTCGTTGTTTACCCAAAACCACGAGCCTTGCTGAAGGCGAAGGCGGAGCCCAAATGTCCTTCTGCGGCTCTCGTATTCAAAATGGCTGCCTCTATATGGGGAAGATCCCCCTTTTATGTGACTATATCTAAGTCCAAAAGAATACTTTGATTTCTTGATGGAAGTGAAAAGGCTTGGAAAACAATGTATTTTTGAATGGGTATCTTCAATTTCGGTAATTAACGGGTAAAAATCTTACACACTGTCCCTTTAATGACTTTAACATGTTTAAAATACTTATCATACTTATTTCAATTTTCTAAAACAGGAGGCATTCATTTACTTAGTCGAACTTGAAGTAAATAAAGAAATACTTGGAAATTTTTTTTATTTTGATGTAAATAAGCCTATTGATAGGTTTAAGGTGGGTTGCAGGTAGTAATAGTAATACCAATAGTAATTTCATTGTAGAGAGAAGGAAATTCAAGTTAATTTACTCTCCTTTGTGTCTCAATCAAAGGTCTCAGTGCAGTTTAACAGGAGGCCTGGTCAGGTAGGGTCAGCAGTTCAGAGTGTATTTAATAAATAAATAGTTTACTTCTAAAACCCCTTGAAGTGAGCATAAACGCACTAATGCTAATTTTTTCTCAGATATCTGTATACTAAAAGTGAGCATAACCCTAGACACTTCAGTGACATAAACCTGAATATGGCAATGATTTCTGACCTGATTTCTGTTTATCCACTCTCTTTATGCCTCTAATACTGGGGAGATATTTGGGTAAACATTTCTTGAAGCGCGTAATGTCTGATTACTGTGGATTTGTCAGAATAAGCGCAGTTAATCACATGTGAATGAACCAGCAGCTCAGTGGAGTCAGTGTTTCCATGGAGATGTGTAGAGTTTTACAGCAGGTCCGTCTGATTGGCTCATGGTTGAGAAAGAATAACACAAACTACTGTACAACTGGTACCAGGTTTAGAGATGTTTTTTTAAATGAGTCAGATTTGTTTGAAATATGAACACAAAATGAAGTGAGACATTATAAATTTGAGTTTGAGTAGCTCAATCCAGGGCGGAGGAATTATGGTTCAGGAAGTAAAATTCCCATTCATTTTTTCCAATAGACCTGACATAAAAATAAGGAAATTGAGAGTTTAAAAGGAGTGAATGAATATTGCGCAAAAATGAAAAGCAACTTTGAGCTCTACATAACACTAATGTATTATTTATTATTAGTAGTAGCAGTATAGCAGTAGCAGTAGCAGTAGTAGTAGTAGTAGTAGTAGTAGTAGTAGTCAGAGGTGGGACAAAGTCATTGCTGGGCAAGTCCCAAGTAAGTCTAAGTCTTTTGCACTCAAGTCCGAGTGAAGTCCCGAGTCAAGAGTATCCAAGTGCCAAGTCAAGTCCGAAGTCAAAGCTCACAAGTCTCAAGTCGAGTCCAAAGTCCTAGCATTTTAGTTTCGAGTCATTTCGAGTCCCCTTTACAAAGAAATAAAATTTCTACAAATCATATAATGTCTGCAAGATCTGCCTTGGATGCAGTCGAATGAAAGCAACGTAGATCTACGGTGATTGGCGCGCGAAGCAGCGCGCACATGCTCTTTGCATACATTTTCGCAGATTCACAAGTACGACGAGTGCGGTCCTTATCAACATACTTTTAGAGTTTTTTTTTTCATTGGACGTAGCAAGTCATCACAAGTCAAAAGGCCTAAGTCCAAGTGAAGTCACGAGTTATTGATATTGAAGTCCAAGTCGAGTTGCAAGTGTTTGTACATTTTGTCGAGTCGAGTCTAAAGTTATCAAATTCGTGACTCGAGTCTGACTCGAGTCGAAGTCACATAACTCGAGTCCACACCTCTGGTAGTAGTAGTAGTAGTAGTAGTAGCAGTAGCAGTAGCAGTAGCAGTAGTGGTTACATTTATTGACTTCTTATGGCTTAATTTCAGATTTTATTGTAAGATATTTGGACTGATCTTTTATATGTCTTGTGGTCAATATTTCTCATTAATACAGGATACTATGGTATATAAGATATGATTTGATCTGAGTGCGGTGACATGGTTAGTTGTAGTGTTTTAATGTTTTAATGTTGGTGTTATTGTCAGTTGTCATTGTTTTTATTGTTTTTGCTGTGGAGTCACCAGCCTAGGGACTGCAGATGGAAATTAGCATTCTTGCTATAATCTGGCATATTTACACTGCAATGCTGCAGATGTTCATTAATATGCACTGTCCCTATTAAATAAATACATAAATAAAAAATAATGGCAAAACAAAATTAGACTTTGTTATAAACTTATAAAGGAGACTACACAAGGTTGGGGTTAGGACAGGTTAAGGCTTAAATATAGGCAGAAATTTTGTTTAAATTATAAAGAAAAAAAAATCAAATCTATGGGAAACACTTATCTTGAATACATGTGGAGATATCTGTTAGACCAACACGACAACTAATAATGATGTGAAATTGGCCAACTTCTAAATATTTAGTTTAGAAAAAGATTTAGCTGGTCTGCCACAAAAAAGGGTTCCTATCACAAAAGCAAGTAACATACAAGTCCTACATCCACTTAATTTGGCTGTAATGCAATAAAGAACCATATGTCCAAAAAATCTGATCAAATAGTAGCTGAATCTGGCCTCTCTTCAGTCTGTGTTTTTTCCGGTGGCAGATGTAGGCGTAAAGTGCTGAACATCATAAAAGTCTGAGTCACCTGAAATAGATGTTAATATAATCCTGTACATGTGTGGAGTCTCCAAGAACAGAGCGCTCTGCTGTACCCAGTGTGTGACAGACCGCCAACTCGCATCACCGTGAGTGAGTCATGATGAAGGCAAGGACAGACTATTCAGCACTTTTAGATGCCACCGATGCTCATGTGCACAGACAAGAGCAGGGGTGTAATATAATGTGATAAGACATTTGTTTTTTTTTTAAGAGAACTACTGTGTACCAACAGGAGATACAGGTGGGGAAAACCTGTTTTGTTCTATGTGAATAACTGAATCATGGTGTAATGATAACGCCACAGTGTATTGTCCAAAACATGAGAACACAATTTGATTTTTATCACCATATCATCCCAGTGAACACCTTCTGACACATGTGGGGCATTGGTCGAGACAATAAACGCTCTCCTAATTCCCCACCTGTGGTTAACTTCCTCTTGAGGGCCAAACTTAGTGCAGGAAATAGTTTTTGTCATTCTTGATGTGAGTGCAGTGACATGGTTAGCTGTAATCCAATGCTCACCCCACAAGCCTACGTCATCCATACACGTCAATTCTCCATAAATATACAAAATACAAACATGATACAAAACTGTGCGCTAAAAGTTCATAAACCTGATTTGATGTGCATTAGCAGGATCGATGTCAGTTGGTGCCCTGAAGGGGGGAAAACAATACAAAGTAACATGGTGAATCTGTTATGTGTTAGCAGTTAATAACTCTAGTTAATAACTAGTAGTAAAATACCCCCTCTTTAAAAGGCACTGTATTATTCCTCGAAACTAAAAATGTTAAATAATCAACCTAGAGATTAAGTGGGTAATTGGTGAGGATGGCAGTGATATCCCCTGTGGAGACAAACCTGTGTCACTAAACATAAAACTGTTTGTCCTTGTGGAGTTGGCAACATCACACGAGACACACATTCAGCCGTTTCTGTTTATGACAGCAAACACATTACTTTACATTGCTATTCAACATAAAGTGACTCAGTAGTGATATTGGCTTTCCATTCGCAATAAATGAAATCTTTGTAAAGGTGCACTATGTAAAGATTAAGATTAAGATTAAGATTGGGCTTTTTAGCCTTTATTGGTCTCACACACGATGACACACAGTGACACACGGGAGAAATTTGACTTCTGCATTTGACCCATCCTTTTTCAGGAGCAGTGAGCAGCCATCTTTTTTTTTTTTCGGCGCCCGGGGGGCAGTACCGTGAAGGGTCTTGCCCAAGGACCCACACTGGTTAGCTCATTGCCCGGGGGGGGGGTTTGAACCTACAACCTCCAGGGGGAAAGTCCATGACTTACCAGTTGAGCTAACCAGCCGGTAACTTTTGGTGAGAGGTCTGCTAACTGCTTGTCCCTATGGAGATGTTATTCTTTTTTGTGGGATGTTTTACAGCAGGATTACCTACCAGTTTCCAAGTAGCCCGGCAAGGGATTTCTGAATTATACGTATTGTGCTGAATAACAAAAATTTGCTTAATTTCCATTTTAATCGTCATCATTTTGATGCCTGACGTTGTGCACTAAGAAATGTATAATGTTTTTTTTTAATATATATGTCATCTAACTGTACTGTACCTCATCTAAGGCCGTGGCTCTTATATTTACTCAGTTTCTTGAGGCCACTAAAATGAGTAGCTCGTAAAGGAGCTCAGTGGAGGAAAAAGGTTGGAGACCCCTGTTCTGCAGCATAGCATTACACATATCTATCTTGCATTTATTTCATTACATGAACCTGTATTCTTACTGTGAGTAGCACCATGGCGGCACGGTGACTGAGTGGCTAGCACTCGCGCTTCACAGCAAAAAGGTTCTGGGGTCCATCCCCGTGTGGCACGTTGGTATGGCTGTAAGATTCGGTGTGGAGTTTGCATGTTCTCCCCATGTCTGGGTCAGTTTCCTCCGGTTTCCCTCATCAACCCACCATAAAATCCGGTCCTGACCAAGCCTAAGCAATAAGATCATGGAGATGGTCCCCGGGTGCAGTCATGTGCTGCCCACTGCTCCTAATAACAGGATGGGTCAAATGCAGAGGACAATTTCTCCTGTGTGAGATCAATAAAGTCAATCAATCTTCTATCTACATGTCTTCATAGAAATGAATAACTTTAATGCACTAACAACTCCACGGAGACGAGCAGGTGGCAGACCCTCCACCAGAAAAGTTACATAATGCACCTTTAAAAAAATAAAGTGTAAAGGTTGAATTTGATCAGCTTCTGGTTGTTTGCTTTGAGCTCTTGTCAGATGACTCTTGTTTCGTGACAACCACTTATTCAGCTGTCAGAGAGAATCGCAGCTACAGTGGTTCACAGTAGCTGAGTGTTTCTGGTTTGCATCCTGCTTTTTAAAGAGACAGTAATAGGTTCACTATTTAAGTTATCTGACCATAAGGCACGTTGTGTTTACACTTGCACACATGCTTCTTGGAAACATTACATTGACCTAATTCATTTTCTGGAGACTGATCCTATCCTTAACCATAGTCACTACTTGCCGTAACCTTAACCTAAACCATAACCTTAATGTATTTTAACCCATATGGTATGAATTTAAACATTACAAACTGGCCTCTTTCCCCTTCACCTCTTCCCTCTTTCTCTCCCTCTATGTTGTGTTTCCCTCTCTCCTCACCCTGACTGTGCAGATTCCTCAGACCTCTTTTTCGCTCTTCCTCCTTCTCTCATTCCTGTCTCTGTCTCCTTCTTCTCTTCCCTCATTCATCTTTTTCTCCTTCTCTGTTGTATCTTCCTCTCTCTTTCTCTCTCTCTCCCTCTCTTCTCTCTGACCCTGACTGTGCAGATTTCTCAGACTCATAACAGATCCTTATTTCCTACAGAGGCTTTACAGTTTGTCCTGGGCCTTAAGCTGTCCACACAAGTCCTGACTGACCAAACAGCTGCTCCTGTCACTCCTCTCCCCATAGTATCTCCCTCTTTCCCTCCTTCTCTCACTCCTATCTCTATTTCTCCTCCCCCTCTTCTCTCGCTCTCTCTTTCTTTCTGTCCTTCTCACCCAGTCACTCCCCCTCTGCTCTCTGTTTTTTGTTCTGTTCAGCCCATAGACTATATAAAGAGAGTGTGACCTCACCCATAACTTTTGACTCCAGTCAAATGAAGCTCACAGAGGCCAACAGTTATAGGAGTGTATTTGGAATTTTTACATATTAGGAATAGGAATGTATTTATGGACAAAATGGTGAAAGAAAAACACCAGATAATCATGCAGACATAACATTTTAAGACCAAAATGATGAGTCTGACAGCATCAGTTATGGAAACGGGCAACGTTTTTTCAATACAAAGTGAATTGGATGATGAATTGGATGAAGCATGCCCATGCTCACTCTCGCTTCCCACTCTCGCTATTCTTATTCTGTGACCCTATCTCGCCTCTCAGTCCTTCTCTCATCCTCCAGCCTGTCACTTACTAATACAGTAGCAGTTTATGAATAAAAATAAAAAGTGAAGTTGATGATTTCAGAGTAAACACTTACCATAAATTGAACAAATAATAAATAATACATTGAAAAAATTGCCTCTGGTGGTATACAAGACCCTCCACAGTTTGACTATTTGTTTTGCTTAATGAGAAATTTATTTTTTTATTATTTCTAACTAACTTATCCATGGTAGCTTTAGTCCCATTTTAGACCTGTTTAGTCTCATTTTAGACCTTGTTTAGAGTTTGAGAACCACTGTACTAAATAATCATGTCAATAAACTCTTTGCTATAACTAAAGCTCTGTTAGATATTGAGATTCTTTTATAAATTTTCATAGCTTTTTGTGATTTTGTTGTTGACTGGCTCTTCACCTCGCCTCTCCGCTGTGCCCACTGCGCAGCCATAATCCAGATTCACTACAACAACTCTCATTAAAGTTGCATGTTATTGTAACACTTTGTTTGTGAGAAGCAGTGAGTGCTGCTTAATATTTAACCAAAAAGATAAAGGCATTTGCCCAGACTGCCCTTTTAAACGATCAGGTCAGCTTTGTTTTGATGACGCAAAGTGGAACTTAATAATAGAGACTGGTGCTTTGTCAGTGTGGTTTCAATATAGTATAAACAAAAGGTAGTAGGTGAATCAGTTAAATTCCGAATTGAACTGCTTATTTAACATGTCACATAATAATAACGCCTTAATTTATAGACTTGTGGAGGCCTCTCAAAAGATTGTTATCATTATTCATTCACTCCACACTTGGTGGTGGTAAGCTAGTATTAAAGCCACAGCTGCCCTGGGGCAGACTGACAGAAGCAAGGCTATCTGTGCCGTCAACCCCTCCGACCACCACTAATGCTCACACATACACCACATTCATATAAGGCAAGGGTGAAGTGTCTTGCCTAAGGACACAAGGATGAACTCTTGAAATGGACATGTTATTGCATTGCCTGGAATCTTACAAAATATGGTATTAAACTTGTCTATCTTGCATTTCTTCAATTTCAGATGTTTTTATTGCTCAAAAACACACAATTCTGACTGTGAGCCTCTCCTCAATCTGACCTATTACTAACACCATCTGCTTGTCTCCATGGAGATAAAATGCCATCCCACAGTGCATTTGAGGCAAAGCAATAGTGTCTTTTATGTAGACAAGCAGTTATTGAACCCTGTACCAGAAAAGTTGCACAGTGCACCTTTAAACCATAAGTAATTCCTGATTTCTTTGTTGACGGTTGTCGTTGAGTAGAAGGACATGACTCTGTCAGATCCTGAGGTCTCTAAATACAGACCCATGTTGCTTTAGCTCTCTCTATAATTACCCTGTCTGAATTGTTCATAATTGTCTGTAATCTACGTTCACACTTGCCCTATGTTTTTGTGAGTTGTGCTAGGGCTGCACACACATGTTTAACACACAAACAATGCATCTTTAGGTTAAGTTCTTCTCTGAAGAAAACACTGTTTCCACCTTGTGATGTCATGGGAAATACTCCACTGTGTTTTTAAACTCCAGAAAACTTTCACTAGAATCATTTGGATTTTAGCACTGGAATTGCCAATCTCGACTGAACAAAAGGCCAAAGGTAGCTGTAACTTGAAAACTACCACTACATGACATCACAATGTGGAACAGAGCATTTTGAGCTTTGGAGATGATGACAGACTAATAATAAAGAGTTTCTCAAACATGTGTGAATGAAACAAAATACACTCTGGGTTGATGAGGTAACAATCTGACAAGTCTCACAAGGATCAATTTTGTGTAATATAGGACCGTTAACTGATAACAATCTATTTTAATGAAAGTAGGCCCCATAACTCAAAAAAATAAAAAAAATTAAAAAATTGGTCGACAAGTCACAGTAGTCCTGATAAACGTTAGCAGCCCTGGAGTACTACTGTACAACTTGTCTAAATTTATTGCAGACGTTTCTATTGGTCAAAGCTGAAGCTACACATTTAGACTGTAGCACATGTTACTGCAGCACATGCTCTGAATAGTTGTAACAGGTGAGCGTCCTGCTGTGGAGATGTGGCATTTCAGAGCTTTGGGTCAGTGGGTCACGCAGCACTGGAGACGAAACGTGAAACAGTGTGTTTGTGTGTATGATGTAAATGATAAACAGAATCCAATGATATGTTTAAGAAGGATTCCAACAGTGATATTAAAGATGTTTTTTTGTTTTTTTGTTTTTTTTTTTTGGTTAGGGGGTCAGTGACCTGCTTCTATGAATATGTCTTTGCTCTGCCTGGAATGTTCCACAGTATGATATGAAACTGTTCTGCCTTACATTTATTCAGTTACACATGCTTCTCTCTCTCTTTTTTTTTTTTTTTTAGCTCAGAAATACCTACAAAAACGTGCATTCTGACTATGAGTTGGGTTGCCTCTCCACAGATTTGACCAGTAGCTTGGTCTGGTATCCATGAAGATAGAAAGGTTTAATAGCATACTGTGAAACATTCCAAACAAAGCAATAACATCTTCATGGAAAAAAAGCATTTGATGGGCCCCTCCACCTGAAAATTTATACAATGCACCTTTTAAGAGTTGACATTGTACCAAGGCTGTAAGATTTATCAAAATAAAAATAATATCACAATTTGAATAATCACAATTAGCAAATGACAAAGACGGCAATAATGCAAGTTACATAATTTCCTCTGCAAATAAGAAAATATCCATTCATCTAATATAAAAATGGAAAAAAAGAGAAATGTAGACCTCTACAAACATGTTCTGAAGGGTCAACACCCCTGGACGTGCTTAAAATATACCCTTTGACCAAACTCCAATCAGTAAAACATAGATCTAATCACAATTGCAATGCTTGTCCAAATTATTGCTATTTGACATTTTTTCGACCCTAATCCAAACCATCACCAAACATGTTACTTGTTTTCTCACTTGTAACAAACTAAACCTTCTTAATTTATCTTTGACTTTTATTTAAGTGAGATTTCTGTACATTTCTACCTAGGATGGAACAAGGTCTTGTGCCATAAGATTCTGTAAGCTCAGTTCACCACCAGTCATTAACCAATATAGTTATAGGTTACATTGTAGAAGAAACCACTAGAATAGAAAGCCATGTTTTATATTTAGATTTTTAGTCTTTCTTTGTCAGGCTGATTATACTTGGGCAGGGACAGCCTTTCCACACAGAAGAACTGCAGGACGACTGTGTTTTTGAATCATTTACTCACCAAGATTATTCGTCAGTATTCTCTTAACAAACTTATTAATTTCCCCTTTATTACTATGTCTAGGTGATCATCAACAGCACCATCACTCCAAACATGACGTTCACAAAGACCTCACAGAAGTTCGGGCAGTGGGCGGACAGTCGAGCCAACACAGTGTTTGGACTGGGCTTCTCCTCAGAGCAGCAGCTGTCCAAGGTCAGACCAGAGCACAACATCACAAATCCACTTTCACACATCAGGTACTACTGTCAAAATACACAGTTTGCTTTGGTTTCTGCTTACTGTCACCTGAGACATTTTGAGGGCATTTTCCTCATTCAAAGGATATAATATTTTGTTTTAAACTGTTGGCAATGGTCCTAATTTTTTCTGAAACCTATGGATAGTTTGGTATAAAGAGACCATTCAAACCAAGGCTGGTTGACAAACTAATGAATCACAATCTTTTCAAGGTATTGATTAATCACAATTTTTTATAAAATTTTTATGTTTTTTTCATATATAATTCAATTATAAGTTCACAAACATAAACAAAACAGACTTAATTAATTGGTGTCATTTAAAGCAAAACCTCATAACTTCATGGAGGTAGCGTGTCACCTGCAGGATTCCATATTCCAAATAGAAAGTTAAAACCATACATGAAGACTGATACATAAATGCCGTACTATGGAATAATATAGCCAAGGAACAACTTTTACATGGAGACAGGCATGTCTTTTATTTTTCATCTAAAAAGTTGCGTGGTAGAACTTTCACCACTTTTAATCTTAATGACAATGAAACATTTGCAGATTAAAGATATACAAGTGTTAAAAGCATATGCAATGATCCTGTAAAATACTCTGGATTGAGTTTTTAAAGTGCCACTTAACAAAAAAGTAAAATTTCTTCTTTAGAACTCTGCTCCAAACATGCTATTCCCCATAGACCATTTTAAAAGACTTTTTAATGACGATTTGGAGCAGTTGGGTCTGGAATTTAATAGAGTTGAAATAGAAACTGTAGTGGTCTGTTTTGCCCATGGTCGAGTAGTTTTATAACATTATGCTATGTATCTACCGCAGTAATAAAGTACTTATGTTTTCTATCTTACTTTTATCTCCTAATACTATCTGTGTCCAACTGTATTGGGGGCAAATGAAGCATCGCAGGATTTCATGCAAACACCAAAAACTCTCGGTCCTCTTCCTTCCGTATCAGATAATTACTTTCACAAACCCAGGCAATTTTATCTTGCAAACTAATCCCTGTATTTTTGTTTCTTTTTTGTACTTTTTGTAGTTTGCAGAGAAATTTCAGGAGGTAAAGGAAGCCGCCAAACTTGCCAGGGAGAAATCTCAAGAGAAAGGGGAGACAATGAGCAATCACTCTCAGGTAAATCATTTAAGTCTGTATTGTATGTGATTGAATGGCTGTTTTTCAAATTGCATCTTAGCAGTCTATTATTCTATAATGTTAAAATGATACAGAGACCGATCAAATTACTATTGTTAATATGTAAATTGTATTTCTGTGGTTGGATAAATATAGCAGAAATAGATTTACTCATGAATAAACTTGTGGATTTTGCTTTTGGTGTTTTTATTGAAAATACTATATAGTAGTAGATATAGGCAGAATGTTAACAATTTCAGCATGAAGGCAACTGGAGATAAAATTACCAGTAAACATTTTGAATCAATGATGCATAACAAAATTCTGATTGGTAGAGTAACATCGAATGTAAGTGCAGCAGTTTTAATCCTGCATGTCTCAAAATGTATTAAGTAAAGTGAATTAAGTGTATTTAAATTTCTCTAAAACGTATATAACATGGTTATACAGTGGTAGATAAAATGAAGATTTTACTACTAGTGAGCGTTTTCCAATCCCCAAGTTTTCATATTATTTGGACAATGTAGAATGTCTTGATACTTTGCAGCTGATGTTGTCAACGTTCCCTGGGGGTGTGATGCTAACTATAGGCTCTGCTCTGTCTGAGCTTTATTTTAACACATTCTGATCAGAAAGAGTGGACTTGGATGGATCTACAACAGATTAAATGATCTGTGCTGTTAAACAAGTCTCTTTCAAATAACATTACAGTCACACACAAGGGAGTCACTCTCACCTTTTTTGTTGAAAATCAAACACCTAAACAGAACCATGAACACTTGTATTGATCACAGACTCCTGAAAAGTATTGTTTAAATCCATTTTGTATTTTTTCTTGAATTTTCAGACAATCTCAAAACTGTTTAGGTGCTTAGTTGTGCATCATGTGTAGAGCTCATGAAAATGGTCAAGTTACTGTTGTGAATGTGTAGAGCAAGTTCAAGGGCCTATAGTCCCGACATAAATGTTTTGGTGCAACATTTGAAAGTACTGTACAAGTGAGACAGGCTCATGCCCCCAGTGGAGAGTATTACATCATCACATTCAGGGTCTGAAATATTCACAGTTCATAGCTTCTGTTGCAGTTTTCACAACATTAGCAGCACAGTGGGGAAGGTGAAAATTTAAATATTTTGTGTTGCTCTGTTTCTCATGCAAATGCCAAGAGACTGATTTTATTTTAAGATAGCATTTTAAGAGTCTTAATTACAATATGCCATTTGTACAAAACAGAAGTTGCTACTGGGGCGATCAATGCTGAGGGCTTGGGCTCACTTAGGAGGTGTATTGGCTGTGACTGGGGGAGTTTAATGCCATACTGTGGAAAATTCGGGGCAAAGCAATAGAGTCTTCATTGAATCAAGCAGATAGCAGGTCCTCCACTAGAAAAGTTACATAGTGCAACTTTAAGAATTATTATTATTTATTGTTATGGGCATTATTTGACATCCTCTTTAGAGATCTAACTTATTATCTGACAGATAATACTTGCTTCTTGCATTTTCATAACATGGAAATGTATTGGCTCAAACTTTTCCTCCTTTTGAGACTTGGTGATAGCCAGTTGCGAACCTTCTGTGGACGCTAGTGTTGTCACGATACTAAAATTTCAAACTTTTATACCCAGTACTGATTCTTCTGATACAGTGATGATAATTAAAAACTCTTTATTTAGCCAGTAGAATATTAACATTAAATAATTGTACTTTCTTTTACATTACCATGAGGTCTTATATCTGTGCAATCCCTCAGTTGTCCAAGTATACATAATTCTTCACTTTGTGGTCTTATTCTAGCTAATGATGAATGTGCTCGAAATCATTCTAAAGCAATTCAGGAAATAATTATTTCTGTCCTGTGAATGTGACTTTGTTTATGTTAGTATTGATACCTGCTCAAATGAGTATCTACTTTCAATACTAGTTGTAGTATCTGATTTTCTATAGTTTGGATACATCCGCATGTGAGTTGTGCATTTTTTTATTACATGTAAGCATACACTTCCATTTAAAACACTTGGACTGGTCAAATGAAGACAATATTGGTATTTTCTTCTTTTTCAGAACTATTTGCTTGTCTCCCTGCATACCCTGGGTCTACCTATACCATAATAAAAATACAGGCACTAAGCGAAATTTTTACAAAAAAAACCTGCATTTGATTATTTGTCTCACTTGATAATTTTAATGAGTAACTCAGCATTTCATCAGTATAACTGCAACAGTCATTTAAAACCACTTCACTGGGAGCTGTAGTTAGGTGAGAGTAGCAGTCGTTCTAAAGCTCTAGTGAGAGAGACGTTTTTAGCTTGGTGATAATGCAGACTAATGGAGTGAATGCTGCCTCTGCTCAGTGGGAGTTTGGTGACTGCTGTTGGCGCAGCTTGAATTTCTGTGTCAAGTGCAGGCATTTGAGATAAACGCTTCAAAATGTTAGTGTTTTTAAATGTGAAATATATCTAATTCATTAGCCAAATTACAACATTATCAAGTGGGATTAAGAGCTTGCTACTTGCCACTATTTAAAGTGCATATACTTGTTATGTTTTTCTATTTAGGTTTGTTGGGTAATATTTATCTATGTTTACATCAATTAAGTAGCAGACTGTGGGGAAAAGTACAAAATTACGGAAAGTGGCGCTGAGTTCTAAAAATGTTTGCTTCTATCTATGGCTACGTTCACACTGCAGCCTGAAACGACCCAAATCCGATTTTTTTGCCTCTATGCGACCTGTATCTGATCTTCTAATGACAGTGTGAACGACACAGATCCGATTTTTTCAAATGCGATCCAGGCCACTTGGATATGTGGTCCTAAATCCGATACATATCCGATCTTTTGACATGCGACTGCAGTCTGAACGGCCAGGTCGCATTCATCCGACCTCAGTGTGTTTCCTCCAATGAGAGTGGTACAAGTAGGCGTTCACAAATGTGCACAAACGTTCTTCTCGTCATGCGAAAATAGTATATAAACTCGTATCAGTGAAGCGGCGAAGCACGTAGCAATCCCACCCCTCCTGCCTGTGACTCCGCACCCACATGTTCCTTTCTGCACACGTTGCTGCCACTGCCCCGCAAAACGCTGTGGCCAAAAACCTCGTCCTTCTCCGTTTCCTCCTTAAAACAAATAAGCTGTACATGTTTTGGCTCCGGTACGAAAGCAACTTTAGGCTACTTCCGTAAACATTGAGCGTGTTCGCTGCGTGTGACGTCATCGTGTCCTCCAAGGCGCATGCGGGACACTTTTGGGGAGTTTAGCGTTCACACTGGAGATCACATACAATTCGCATTTAACTGGAAATGTGAACGGCCTCGCAAAAAAATCGGATTTCACAAAAAAATCGGAATTGAGCATTAAGCCCTGCAGTGTGAACGTAGCCTATTTCATCAACTCATGAAACCCCATCCAAAACGCAGAGACAATTTACATGCAAGGGTTCCTTCTGCCATTTTGAACCTTTCTTTAACAAGAAAGGTGTAATCATATGTTCTTATATGTCAAATAATAACTACTGTGTAAATTAGACAATGTTTAGCCCATGTTAACATTTCGGTTGCTAGGTAACAGTTATGGAATTACCTCTATGTATGTCACCTCTGCTGACATCTGGCCAACCCATAGACTGTATAAATGGGCATAGCTAACCCGCTAGCCGCCATGCTCCAAATATGAACTGACAGCCTTGATGAGCTTCATTTGGCTGGAGCTAAGCGCTATGGGTGATGTCCACTTCTTTATACGGTCTATATTCCAACCAGAAAGTCTTTTTTTTTTTTTTCATTTTCTTCCGCTTTTTCCATTTTCTGGGTCGCGGGGGCAGCAGTCCAAGCAGTGTTCTGCTGCCCAGAACACAATGCACCAGCCCCCATTAATCCTTCCGCGGGTGGTGGGTCCACAGGAGGACGGCTCATGTCACAACAGCCTTGATGTATCTTCTGCCATGGGGGCTACCAGTGTCCACAGACACTGGGGGCAAGTTAGGGTTAAGTCTCTTGCCCAAGGACACAACAGCAGCGCTCATCTGTGGGAGCTGGGATCACATGCTGTCAACCCGTCAAGAGCGGGATCCAACCAGAAAGTACTAGTAAAATTATAAACTTCACCAAAATTAAAGATATGAGAAAGAAAAAAAGGCAAGATTGTTTTGGAGATTGTTTAAGTATAATCATGTTAATTATGTTTTAGAGAAAAGTCACAAATGAGTACTAGTCTAAATTCTCATTTGCACTTGAAGATTCAGGAGCTCGTTTCTTACCAGTTTAAATGCAGGTTATGTAATTTTCAACTTCAAATTCAACCTTACCAGAATTTCAATTTCACAAAGTGAACATGCCCAGAGGCTGTAGCCCCTCACACCTCTGTCTCAAAGGGTCCAGATTCAGCTGTGGGTGGATTACACAGTAGGAGCTTTCAAAGTGAGCTCTGATGGCACCACAGCACTGCAAAGAGACGGGCAAAATACAGGCTCCACTGCTCCTGTGTCAGAGATGGCATCTTAAAAAAAGCCACTGCAGTGTCAGTGTCAAAGAGAAGGGACAAGGCCATTTTAAAACTCACTGCTTGCCTTTCTCCATGGATGTTATTGCTTTGCCTTGAATATCCCATATAGTGTGGCATTAAAATGATCCATCTTGCATTTATTATTTGCATTTATTATTCCATTATTATGTGTTTGTTTTGCTCAGAAATGCTTTGGAAAAACAAGCATTCTTACTTTGAGTAGACTTGGCCAGGTGGTGTCACCTGCTTCGAAGATCGAAGTTTAATGCCATACAGAGGAATATTCCAGATAATGCAAGACCTCCATGGAGACAAGGAGGTGGAGGACCTTTATTTTACTGGCTAATAACCTAGCTGCAGTGTCGATATAGTCTTTGGGCCCTATCTTGCCACCAGGACGGTACAGGTACATATGGTGATCTCTGACCGCTGTGGCATTTAAAATCACTGCCACTGTTGGCAATGTCTGCAATCATTGCCTCATTACCAGGCAGCAAAGTGGGAAAAATTCACACAAACATGTGAATGTTATGCAGTTTATCATATATATTCTAAAATAAAATATGTCTTGAATATGTTACATGTCTTATTTTTAGTGGACTAGTTTCATATTTATTTTTATGATTCTGGCAATTCACTGAATGCACCACACTGCACCCTCAGTCTGCTCCACTCCATCTGATATTTAGGCACAGCACAACTCTTGTTTAGAGCTCCATGCCTCACACTTCACTCTCCGGAGTGAAAGACCGGAGGCAAGATTCAACCCTACATGTCAATGCAATGTTATATTCTAATCACAGCAGACCTGACAATTAAACAGATCAATTACTCTGAAGAGAGAAACATAGAAAAAATAAATACCGAAATACTAAATCAGATATACCAGTGTAAAACCTTGTGTTTTTGTCAGTAAATGCGCATGTAATTGCATAAATTAAAGCTACAGTAGGTTACTATACTGCAGAGCATTATAAGCAAAGCAATAGAATTTCCTGAGACATGCAACCTTAAAGGTGCATTGTGTAATATTTCTGGTGGAGGGCCATCAGACGCTCAGATGAGATGTTATTGCCTCGTCTTGAATGATTCACACTGTAGCATTAAACCTTTCTAATGGAGACCAGAAAAAGTTACAGGTCAGATCTGTAAAGAGGCGACGCCGCTCACCGTCGGAATGTGTTCTGTTGTTGTTGTTTTTTAGATATTTTTGAGCTATAAAACCTCCTGTAATTGAATAAATGTAAGTTATAGCTGTTTAATGGAACATTCCAAGCAGAGTAATGACATATCCATAGAAACAAGCAGGCAGACATGGGACCAAGTCACACATGTGCAAGTCTCAAGTAAGTCTCAAGTCTTCACCTTCAAGTCACAAGTAAGTCTCAAGTATTTTTTTCTTGGGCAAGTCAAGTCAAGTCACAGGCTATGTCAAGTCAAGTCAAGTCAAGTCCTGTAATAGGTCAAGTCAAGTCCAAGTCAAGTCACCTTTGGCGTATTGTTGTAATTTTAGCTGCAGAATCTGATCTTAATAAAGTGAAAGGCAATAGTGTAAGTAATCATCACTGGCTAATGTGCCCAACCTGTTATCAAATATTTGTATTGTAAATACTCATGTTCAGTAAAATACATCATAGACTCAAACAAAACAGTGATAATGTAATTATTGGTTATTTATTGGTAAAAGTGATCTGTACATCGAAAACCAAACTGTTTCACATGTTTTCAACATTGTTTCAGCATTAAGCTGAAACCAGTAACAGCTAAAACAAACTTGTATTAAACTTTGTTACACTCCCTAACGCACTCTGTCCCACACACACACACACACACACACACACACACACACACACACACACACACACACACAGAATATCCACAAGTAGCTATCCTTTTACAAAGTAACAATAACAGCTAAAACAAATACTAACTTACAGTAATGATAACAGGAGAAGTTCAATTTGTCAACTGGACCAAGTTTGTTTGGTTGAAAACGTTTCGCCGCTCATCCGAGAGGCTTCGTCAGCTCTAATAAGAATACTGGTAAGACACTTGCTTATATCTTGCTGTAGGGAGGAGCTACCTAGCTAACTACTTTCCGGAACTATCTCATTGGTTTCGGTCTTTTGTTTCTCTGGCGTCTAGCTTAACGATCCCTATTCATCCCTACACGCCTGCTTTTTCACACCTCTGGCCCTGACCTGGCTAACCCTATTGTTTCCCTGTTTGTTTGATCTAGGCTTAATAATGGAATTGTAGATGGGATGCAAATTATATCTTACGCCACCATTTCTGTTCAGAGAAGGATTCTCTTTTTTGACAAAAATAGCCTCTTTAACTCCCCTCTCAAACCAATTCTTTTCCCTGGCTAAGATCTGAACCTCACTGTCCTCAAAAGAATGTCCCGTGGCTTCTAGGTGAAGATATACGGCAGAAGACGGTCCACTCTGGCACGCCCGTCTGTGTTGGTACATCCTCTTGTGAAGTGGCTGCTTGGTTTCTCCAATATAGCGCTCACTGCAGTCTTCACTACACTGAATGGAGTAGACCACATTGCTTTGTTTGTGGCTCGGTGTTTTGTCCTTTGGGTGGATGAGTTTTTGTCTTAAAGTGTTTGTGGGTTTGAAATAAACTGGGATTTCATATTGTCTGAAAATCCTCTGTAGTCCTCTGTAGTGTCTCTGTTTGTGGTTATCCCAAATGGGCTGTTAACAAAACCAAGAGAGACAAGGGCAAGAAACAAGATAATAGAGAATCCGAACCCAGGAGGAAAGGGGTAGCGATTCCGTACCTGGCCGGCGTGTCGGAAAAACTACAGAGGATTTTCAGACAATATGAAATCCCAGTTTATTTCAAACCCACAAACACTTTAAGACAAAAACTCGTCCACCCAAAGGACAAAACACCGAGCCACAAACAAAGCAATGTGGTCTACTCCATTCAGTGTAGTGAAGACTGCAGTGAGCGCTACATTGGAGAAACCAAGCAGCCACTTCACAAGAGGATGTACCAACACAGACGGGCGGGCCAGAGTGGATCTGCCGTATATCTTCACCTAGAAGCCACGGGCCATTCTTTTGAGGACAGTGAGGTTCAGATCTTAGCCAGGGAAAAGAATTGGTTTGAGAGGGGAGTTAAAGAGGCTATTTTTGTCAAAAAAGAGAATCCTTCTCTGAACAGAAATGGTGGCGTAAGATATAATTTGCATCCCATCTACAATTCCATTATTAAGCCTAGATCAAACAAACAGGGAAACAATAGGGTTAGCCAGGTCAGGGCCAGAGGTGTGAAAAAGCAGGCGTGTAGGGATGAATAGGGATCGTTAAGCTAGACGCCAGAGAAACAAAAGACCGAAACCAATGAGATAGTTCCGGAAAGTAGTTAGCTAGGTAGCTCCTCCCTACAGCAAGATATAAGCAAGTGTCTTACCAGTATTCTTATTAGAGCTGACGAAGCCTCTCGGATGAGCGGCGAAACGTTTTCAACCAAACAAACTTGGTCCAGTTGACAAATTGAACTTCTCCTGTTATCATGGATTCTACCTGGACGACTGAGGGACTTTTCACGCAACTTACAGTAAATTAAACTGTCACATTTCTTTGCTCTTTTCTTTGCACATTTCTCTCTCACACACTTTCTGTCACTCACACTCACACAGTATATCCATAAGTCATTCCCTTTTTGTGAGGAAACAAATAATAGCTAAAACAAATAGCTTATTAATATTAAACTTTGTTACATTTCTCCACTCACACACACACACACACACACACCACTCCTCGCGTGCGTAATGGGTCAGGCGCGCTCCTCGAGAGCTCGTGTATTTAGACTACACCTTTGTAAGAGACTGACTAAGAGTAAAAAGTGATGAGAGTTTTGTTTATTATTATTATTTGAACGTAGACCCTCGGTCAAGTGATCTCCTGCATACCACAAAAGCAAGCCAACAACTGATCTGAGCAACACCAAGAGACATTAACGCCACAGCCCTCCACCACAAGCGCAAACACAGCGCAACTCTCACATCTGAGGGGACGAAACCAGGACTGGACCAGGTCTAGACCTGGACTAAACCGGGATTAAACCACCACGGGCCACTCTTTGCTGATTTTGTGCGGCTGGTTTGTGGCTGGGGCTGAGAGTACGCGGTCCGGGTGCCGCGGATCGTTTTCGTGCTCGCAGCCCCGGTGTACGCGCGGCCTCGTGCCGGTGGTGGTGCACGTGCTGCACGCGTTGCGTCCCAGGACATGGCAGTGCAGTTGAATGAGCACGAAAACATTATGTGACCACGCAAGTCATTCAAGTCATCGTGTCTCAAGTCAAGTCAAGTCCCGAGTCCTAGACTTCCAAGTCCGAGTCAAGTCTCAAGTATTTCATTTTTTGTCGAGTCAAGTCACAAGTCATAAAAACAGCGACTCGAGTCGACTCGAGTCCAAGTCACTAAGTCTCAAGTCCCCATGTCTGCAAGCAGGTGACGGACCCACAACCAAAAAGTTATATAATGTACCTTTAACTTTAGCCAGAAGTGTTCCATATTCCACCTTTAACCCTTCTGTGCAGGAGTCGGGCCGGGAGACACCTCTGAACACACAGCCGTCCAGCATCAATGGCACAGACGATGAAAAGATCTCCCATGTGGGACCAGAGGCTGCAGTGCTCAAGACCGAAAACGAACGCCTCAAGAGCGCCGTGGAGCAGAGGTACTGCACTCCTGTCTGACAGTTATGTGGAGACAAAATTGAGTGTATTTATACTACGTGTTTATTTATTGAAGTGCTTGAATACGCTCTGTACATTGCATCAAACGTTTGGTGCATTTTGAGATTTTTATGAACAAAACCCAATATCTCCATTTCACTTTTGCATTAAGATTGGTTAAGACTTAAATATCTCAGAAATACCCAGAATGTGACCTTTAATGCACTGGGGCAATTTGTAAAATATTTCATATGATTTCTCTGTTCTTCATGTATTTTTATCTTGGTTTCAACTCAATATATTATTCTAATAGCCAAAAAGGGACAGTTCAAAAGGTTAACTCACCAAATTATAATCATGATAGGGTTCATTTCTCAATTTTGTCCATGTGGTTTTTCCTTTTAATGGCAATCTTAAAAGTCTGTCTTGTTTTTGTTTAGAAATTAATATTAGCAGTTTAAGTGCCTATGACAGGAAGGATTACTCATTTCACTAAAACACAGTTAAAATCATTATACTTTTTTTTCCTCCCAATTTAGCAATTCTTTAGGTTTCAAATTTTACTTCCTGGTTGGCACTCCTGACATTCCATAACTGTTACCTAGCAACCATAATGAACACTGGGCCAAATCTCCTCTAATGTACACAGAAATTATTTGACAAATAAAAAATAAAAAGCACCTTTATTTTGTTGAAATCATGTTTAAATATCAGAAAAATGTGTTTTGTAAGTATAACTCAACATTGAACGCTCTAAAATAGAACACTCTACTTCATGTAATTTTCAACATATTCTTCTACTTTTCTTCACAAATTGCTTCTTGATTGGCATAAAACTATAGTTTATATTTACTACATTATCTCACCAAATGACGTCAAAATTCTTGAATCATCAAAACGTATGCATATGCACTTTAATGCAATGTATTAAAATGACTCTTGCAGTAATTGCTTTGTTTAGTTGTTCAGTTGTTGTAATCCGGATACTGCGCTGGCTACATTCTAATGTAATCATATGACAGATGTGGGTCCAGATGTGTTACTAATCTCCACAGTGTTCACTTCAAATCCACTTAGACTCAACACTAGGCAGGTTTTCAGGTGTGCTGCAATTAACTGACTGTAATGTAATGAGACCTATATAAAAGAACATCTGTTTCCACTGCAGGGGTATCTGTAATGTCCGATGATAAATGACATGCTATGGACTTTAGCCGTTACACAAATAATGATACTGAAATAACTGGCTTAGTATAGGTTGAGAGTACTGCCACAAAAAGCCAAACATTTTTTATTACACCTTTATGAATAGTTTTTAATTAGAAATTTGGCATTTAATTTAACGTTTTTGTTAACCATTATAGATGAACTATGGGAATAAACTGCCAATAAAAACCCTTTTTGCATTCCTGTAACATGATATATAATTTTGATATGATATATAATTTTGTCATATGATATTATAATTTTGTCATATGAAAAACATGGGAAAAGTAATCTAAGAATCCAAAAGAATCCAAAAAATATGATAAATTTCTTCTATTAAAAACAAATGAATATGGCTTTAGAATTTGTGGTACATAATATAGGTGCACACATGCACACCCCCATAAAAAATAAAAATAAATAATTGTATTGTTCCTTAATCAAAACAACTCCTCCTCAAACCACATGCTGATACCACCACAGGATTAAAGTAAACAAGTAAACGTGTCTGTCAAAAAATCACAATCTGCAAACAATTTGGCCACAATTCAGTCAAGATCAAAGAAAAATTGCAAACATTCCTTTTTGAAGAAATTTTCTCAGACCTGGAAGTACAGTACTTGAGTTGACACATCTTAAAGCCATGTTTTTTCTTAGGCTATTTCGAGAAGAACCACTTCAAACCCACTGCACTAGTTTTAACTGCATTTGTAAGTGTAAGGCCTGAGTGAGTCCATCAAGATGAACATAATAAATTGGTTGAGAAGTGACTCTTACCAAAGTCTCTCTCCACTGAACGCCCAGAAAACCCTGCAGAGTAGCACTGTTCAGATCAGCCATGCATAAAGTACAGCACATACGAAATGTGAAACTCCACAACCCTAACGAGACATGACAGGTCCAAGGTAAACTTTTCTCAATCAAACCAGTTGTGATGACTCCTCCTGACAAAGTGACGTGTGCACTTACACTAATGAAATGGTAACAGCTACAGACTTTTTATATCTGTGTGTGCAGTCTATAGAATTTTAACACCAATATGTCAAAAGAGTGAGGCCAGACATTAACCCCATAAGACAAGACATGAGAATTGTACATGAATTATATTAAGCAAATCAATTAAAGGTGCACTGTGTAACATTTCTAGTGAAGGTTCTGCCCTCTGCTTGTCTCCATGGAAATGTTATTGCTTTGTTTAGAATGTCTAGAATGTTCCATACTACATATTAAACAGAGCAATCACTAGGGAGACAAGCAGGTTACAGCTCTACGCTACATTAATATTCAGATCTGTGGCGAGTCGTCCCTATTCACACAAGGAATTATTGTATTTATGAGCAATACAAACACCCATAATGAATAAATGCTTGATGAATATGCTTAAAGTCATACCATGGAACATTCCAGGCAAAGCAATAACATCTATAACAACCAGAAAAGTTGCACAGTGCACCTTTAAATATGAACATTGTACAACATATAAATTACTGTAAATATCTTCAGTAAAAGCTGCACACATTGGAGTTATGCTAGATTATTATTTTAATCATTGAACACTATCTGTATTTTGTATGCATTTTATTTCACTATAAATTATTATGTTATAATAATAATTATCCAGGTCTGGTCTAATGAATGTAACTGTGATGTAGCCTGGTGGTAAATATTATACAATAAAAAATAATACAATACAATAATATAATACAAAAAAAATCTTAAACTTGGAAAACTCCCAAGTCCACAAAGGAAATTAGTTGGACACAGCAAAATTCAAATAACAAAATAAGTGAAGGAGCAACACTGGTAAAAGTTGAATAAGACACAAATACAGAGATTAGTATAATGGGCTCTTGCAAGATTTCATGTCCCATTAAAGTCTGCTTTCATTAAGAGAATCTGTATTTCTTCCAGCTCAGCGAAGATTTAACAGCAAAGTACTAGAATAGCAATAATAACAAAAGTTCTTCTTCTGCAGCTGCTTCTTCAGAACTTCTTCAGAACTTCTTTTTCTGCTGCTTCTTCAGAACTGAAGAATCAGCTTGAATGAGTTGCAAAACATATTTGACCAAATAAACTTTTATCCAGTTGACAAATTGAATTTCTCCTTTTGCCATAGAATAACAAAAGATACGTAAACGTCTGCAGTGTTCAAAATAAATGATTAAATTTAAAAAATCACATTTCTGTACAGTGTCCAGTAAAAAATGACACACCAAGCAAGCACATACATTACAGATTCCAAATAGTAATGATAATGCCAAACAAAACAAATATAAACACATTTGAAATGCTTTCTCTGTCTGTTGTAGCAACACAAACGCCAAGAAGTGGGAGACAGAGCTTCAGACTTTGAGGGAGAATAATGCTCGGCTGGTGGACGCCCTTCAGGAGTCCTCCACCAATGTGGAGAGCTGGAAAAAACAACTGGCCACCTGCAAAGAGGAGAGTGATGCACTCAGAAGCAAGGTGAAGAGAGGGGGTGATTATGCTCAAGGGGCTAGTCCTGATTTTTACTGTCTTAAAAAAGTGGGAAAAAAGAACACAAACATGTGAAAACAGGTGCCATATTACACTATTTTTGATCTATGTTATAATGTTGAAGAATCCATGTTGTGTAATATAGGACCTTTAAAGATGAAGTAGTCAAAACTTATTACTCACTTGCCTTATTCATTGGGAATATCCTAATTGGTCACTGTAATGTGTTATTAGTGCAAAGTTTTGCTGTGATGGTAAAGATAGAAAGCACTTAGCATGCTAATAGTGTACTTCTCTAATTAGAAATACAGATAAATACAGACAGCATGCAGTGGACTTCTTTTGATCTCAAGAGGTCCTAATACAATACAGTGGTACCTCACCTTACGAAATTAATTCGTTCCAGAAGTGGTTTTGTAACGTGAATTTTTCGTAAGTTGAGTAGCTATTTCAATGGAAAAGGCCTGATCCGTTCCATTTTTTTTTAATAACATTTGTGTTCTGCGTCCTGATTGGCTAAGAGACTGTAGACCCAGGTCTAAACCAGGTCTAAACCTGGACTGGACCTGGACTAAACAAGGATTATCCCGGGACATGGCAGTGCCGTTGGAGGAGCGCGTTGCTCGTGTCTCCACGCTCCTTGCGCGTTCCGCGCTAGAGCTAAGAGGCCGAGAAAGACGCTCTTTCAGCGGGAATAAGAGCGGGGCGGGGCGGGCTCTGGTTCTATATGACTTCCAGGTCTAGACCAGAACTAAACCAGGTCTCGACCAGGTCTAAACCAGGACCGGACCAGGTCCAGACCCAGACCAAACCGGGACCAGACCAGGATTAAATCACCCCGTGCTCGGCCCGCGCAGTGCTCGGCCCCCGGGCGCCGCGGCTCCATCCTGCGCCCGCAGCCCTGTCGACGTCGCTTTTTGATCCTTCGATGCCTGTCATTGTGAAGCAGAATTCACCAAGCGTTGGATTGTTCACTCACTAAGGGAATGTGAGCTGGGTTTAGACCGTCGTGAGACAGGTGAGTTTTACCCTACTACTGATGATGTGTTGTTGATAGTAATCCTGTGTCTCCGCTCCCCTCGCGCGTTCGGCACTATATTGAGCCGTGCCCCCCACGCTTCGCTATCAGCACATTCCGTTGAAAATCTATGAAAGTTCGAGGGCTCAAACGAGAGAGAAATGCGAGAAAAGCCCAACTCCAGTCTGAGAAAAGCGTAGAATGTATGTGGTGAGGCAATTACAGCCCTAAAACATGTAGAACAATTGCAAAATACAAAGTTGTCTTACCTCGTGGACCTCTCCCACCGCGGGCCACCTCTGGAACCTAACCCCGTGTGTTTTGATAAAGTGTATTTACGTTTTGGGGCGTGCATCTGAGCTCGCTTTAATTGAATTTTTGAGATTTTGCGTTTCGTAACTTCTTGAATTTTCTTTCGTATCTAGAGACCAAAATTTAACGTGAAGGCGTTTCGTAACTTGGATTTTTCGTTTGTAGAGTCTTTCGTAAGGTGAGGTACCACTGTATCTGTACTGGGGTAAGGCAAACTGTGCTCAAATACATGGGGAAAAAAATCTGGCACAAAGCCTTTAAAGTCTGACTAAAGTGTGTACAAATGATTACTCTCAACATATTGACCACTGGCCTATCAGTGTTGACAAAATAATTAATTGGATTATTGAACATTTCAGCCTGATATCTTGATGAAGTCATTGAAAAGCTGTGTTGGCATTAAAACAGCTCTGGTGACATAAGGTAGCATTATACAGTAGAAGATGTAACATTTTTAAATCATGTTACAATGGTGTTCTATTTCAGAGTTGTATTTTGAATTTTTGATCCATCCATCCATTTTCTTCCGCTTTTCCGTATTTCGGGTCGTGGGGGCAACAGTCCAGACAGATGTTTGAATAATCCTTTAAGGCTTGACTGCTCAGAAAATTGCTATTTTCACCTACCCCCATCCCTGCTCACTGCTCTGTATTTACTTCTGATTATTTAGTAGCATTTTTAACAAAACGTTAAGCAAAGTGTTTTTTTTAAATTATCAAGCTGTTTTTGATTATTACTGTGGTTTACAATTAACAAAATGTAAAATAATACCCAGCAAAATGTGAATGTGAAATCTGACAGGCCCACAGTAGTAATTATTGCACCTATAGCTTAATTCATGTTTTGGACAAATTGAATGGGCAGTTCTCATAAAAGAAGACGGATACCGGAATTGTACTTTGAATAGCTGGCCCATAATTACACCTAAATGTTCCCCAGAAACCAAATTTCAAAACAATTTCTGGTACATCATTAAATTAGAAACTAGAAATTTATATTTACGAATAGAATAGAAATTCTTTTGCAACATCCTCTGGGTAAATTGTAGACAACAGTCACATAATTCTTCAAGGCTGTTCTTTGAATGCTTGTTCAGAAATCGAACAGAAAAAGGACTTGTGTGGCTGCATTCTTTCATCGTTCTTTCCAAAATTCAAATGCTGCCTCTTTCACTAATAAACCATTTAATTTCACCCCGCCTGCCACCTGCCAGACTCTTTTGCATGGTACTACTTAATAGAGCAAAAAGTCAAGGTAACAAATCCACCATTTGAAATCCTGCCTCCATGAAGTCTGCACACTTGTCTAGTATTAATGTGGTGTGTGAGTGTGGGTGGAGGACACATTTTGGTATCGATTAGTATCTGCCTTTCGATACTTTTGGCAACCCTACTCTTAAGCAAGCGCAAAGAACGAGTGGAACAACAATCAGAAACTCTTTGTACACATAATTACTGTAGAAATGCTCCTTGGACATTTCATTCTTCTTCTTTTTCACACAACACTTCAAACACTGACCCAGAGCTGTAAAAAGAAGTGGGCCATGACACCTTCAGTGACTCCTCTAAGAATCTGCAAGCAACTGAGGCTGCTGTGGACCTTGATGACCACTAGCAAACATTACAAACAATGTTATTGTTGCATTTTAAGTGATACAAATCCTAAAATGTGTGAAAATTAAATGGACTGGCCAAGTACGTCATATTCTCTAATCAGATAAAGTAACACCAAATAAAACGGCAGATATTAAGTTGTGTCTGCCAGTGTGTTGGCAAATTATACAAGGTTAATGAAATACTGTGGAACATTTCAGGCAAAGCAATAACTTCTCCATGGATAAAAGCAGGTGACTGACCCTCTCCCCAAAAGGTTACATACACAGTGTACTTTTAATACTAGTATTTCAGCACATACAAAATGAATTTTGCACACTTGTCTAGGATTAATGTGATGTGTGGGCGTGGGTGGTGGCCGGAGGGGCTGATGGCACAGATTTGCAGCCAGCCCAAGGCATCTGTGGCTACAATAGAATCTAACCACCACAGAGTATCCACGGATTTCAGAATGATAAAATGTTAGAACTGTTACTATGGCAATTAATAATTCAAAACTAAATATTATACCTTGAATGGTCAACTTGTATATCTGGGCCATAGATTGTAAAAATGGACATCACTAACCCGAGAGCATGAGAGCGCCTCCAACTCTATCGACTTGCTCTCTGTAACTGCTGCTGCTGTCAGGCTCCTCATTTTGGTCTTAAAATGTTCATATTAATCCACTCTACATGATCCTGCTGTTTTTATTTTGCTATTTTGTCCTTAAAATATTTCCTGTCCCAAATATGGAACTCCAAATTTGCCCCATAACTCTCTGTGAGCTTCATTTGACTGGAGTCGAATGCTCTGGATGACGTCACACTCACTTAGTCCACTTCTTTCACAGTCTATGGTCTGGATAGGTTCTATATAAGACCTTAATATCCTTAATATTAGGGCTGTCAGTTTAACGCGTTAATTAGATTAATTAATTACACTGCTAATTAACGCGTTATAAAAATTAACACAATTTAATTATGAGCGGCAATTCAAGGCGCGCGCATTTTAAATTTGGCGTGCGGAGCCTTTGAACGGCGAGTTTATTGATAAAAACGTGACGGAGCAGGTCCCTCTTGTCCCTGGACAGCGATGACGCGATGAGAAATGCCGTGCTACCACTGGTCGGCATACAGAGACGAATGCACTTCTAATAGGGGAGAGCATGTGAAGACGCACAAGCCCGTTTCCCTATCTGCTGAACCATTTTCAATTCCCATAACCTCTCCAGCGCGTTCTGCCGCGACTAAGGCTGCACACTTAGAAGTTTTGACTTAGTCAGTTTTGCCCATCCGAATCACGCTAAACCCGATCATTTACTCACCCCGCGCTGCTGCCTCCTCCCTCCTCCCGTGGTGCGATGGTCCGGACACATCCACACCGGGAGTTTAAATCCTCCTCACGGGTTCCGGGGCTCATGTGAGCCATGAGTAATTTTCACGGGCAATTATTTGTATTCTCTGTATATTTGAAGCCTTGTATATTGTAATGACTCCATGCTTCTCTTATTCTCCAATGAACTTTATTAAACAGAAGTTCAGACTCACTCAACATTAACAGTCCAACACATGCAGCAGCGCAACTCTCCTCTTTTCCTCTCACACACACCCACACCTGTCCCACGCATGCGCCCAACAGCCAACCCCTTAAAGGCACAGACACCATTAACCCAGGTCATTACAATATTATTTATTGACGTTGCATGAAAGCTGCTGTACGTGCTCACCTTTTGGCACCAGAAATATTCGCCATGTATTAGTGGAATGGTGTAAATGAGCTTTCCAATGAATGTTACATAATGTGGGAGGGGGAATGGGGGTCTGCCAGCAGTCTTGTCTTGTTTACAGTGGAGACAAAGAGAGTGAGTGAAAAACTTAGACTTAAAGGGGAAGTTTGCAGTCTTTTCACTGTACCATTATATATCACACGTTTGACACATTTTGTGTGCTGTGGGAGAGCACAATAAACCACCTAAAAAAAAATATTTTAAAAATGCGATTAATTAGATTAATTAATTACAAATCCTGTAATTAATTAGATTAATTTTTTTAATCGCCTGACAGCACTACTTAATATTAATCCTTAATATTAATATAATATATATCCTTAATATTATTTAACATACTGACAATGTTGTGTATACACTAGTATTAATTTACCCATTCTTTTCCTATCTCATGTTCCTGTGGTGTTTTTACAGATTGCTGAACTGGAGGCTCAGTGCAATGAAGCCAATCAGGAGAAGCAGAAGAACGCCCAGCTGAGTGCCAGAGTGCAGGAGCTGGAGACAGAGCTGCAGGACAAAGAGACGGTGAGTCACAAAATACAGGGGTACAAAGTCTGCACAAAAAGTCTGCATTTTGTTTAATACAATACGATACATATCCTGATAACTTGATATGATACATGTCCTGATTGATGGATATACTTAAAACCAAAATCCATCGTTCAAAATCATGTTCACAATGCCCTTAAATAAGCACTGTGTAACTTTTCTGGTGGAGAGTCTGTTGCCTCCTTGTCTCTAGATGTTAATGCTTTGTTAATGCTCCACAGTACTGCGTTAAACATATCTATCTCCATGGAGACAAAAAAGTGACACCACCAAGCCAGGTTACACATCAGATCTGTGGAGAGATGACTGTTCATGTTTTTAAGCAATAAAAACAACTGCATAAAGCAAGATAGATTCAGTATGTTTAATGCTACTGTGGAATATTTCAGGCAAAACATTAAAATATTAATGGAAAAAAAGCTGATGACAGACCCTCCACCAGAAAAGTTAAAGAATGCTGATAATAAAAGATACGTATTTTTAGGTTTTGATATGTACAAAAGCCGACAGAGGCCATGTTCGTAATGATTATTTTCAACCTTAATAATGAGAAAATTAACTTGAGATCACGAGAAAACAACACAATTAATATGTGATCTCGAGAAAACAAAACTGTTATTTCGAGAGCTCAAGAAAACAAAGAGTTATTCCGTGATCTTCAGAAAACAAACTCACTCCGTCACTGTATCTCCGTTGGTAAAGACGAAGCCGGGCCAGTCTTCTGCAGAGGTGCCGCGGACTAATCTTGAAATGATCCCAAATTAAAAGACGTTATGCAATCTCCCCCTGTGTCAACCCCTGATCAAAATATTGCCTTATCAGCTGATCGATTATTATTCCAGACATTCTAATGACCAAAAACGCGTCTATTCAGAATGAGAAATGTCCCCGAAGTCAACCTGTCACAACGTGGCGGTAGACGTTTCAGTTGTTTTCTTGAGATCACGGAATAACTGTTTTGTTTTCTCGAGATCACGGAATAACTGTTTTGTTTTCTCGAGATCACGGAATAACTGTTTTGTTTTCTCGAGATCACAAACTAATTATCTCGGGATAACAAGGAAGAAAAAATATTGCTTATGAATATGGCTTCTGTTGACTTTCGTAGATATGAATGAATGAGAACACATCAATTTCTTGAACCGGGTGCATTGGAGGAGAGGGAGCAGTCCAAGAATATTTACAGAAAAAAAATCATCTTATTGCAAATTGTGAATTTCATTAGGACATCAAGGACGTTTTGGCACTGGGCCTTCATCAGGCAAAAAGATAAGTTTTGACAAACCTGTCCAAAAGTTGTTGATGGCAGGAGTATTGTTGTGTGATGTAATTTTCAGTCAACAGCAATTGACCAAACAATTACAATGATGCACCACTGGCCCCTCCGACCAACACACACACACACACACACACACACACACACACACACACACACACACACACACACACACACACACACACACACACACACACACACACAGTGAAAGTGAAAGTGTGTGAAATGTCTTGTCAAAGGACACAACAACAGTATACAGTAAGGTATACAAATGTGTCCTACTGAGACAAATTAACACTTACTCAGTTTAACCAAACCCAAACTCATTTTTAAACATACAAAACCTGATAATTTAATCGCGTTTCCTATCCTTCAATTTCCTATTTTATGGTGCCATCTTGATGGCTATATTTTGTTTTGAATTTTTCACTGCTGTGTAGGTTATATAGGTTCTAAATAACAAAATCTGAGGGCCATTATAGATCTTGTTTCACTTTTCTCTGCAGCGTGGTCAGGATTTTACCTTTAAAAGTGATGATTCAGTGCCATCCCTTAAAGGGATATGCCACCCCCAGGTCAAACTTGGGCATCTCCCCACAGTCCAGAGACTAAAATAAGTGGTGGAAAGCGTTTTCCTGGTGACCCAGCCATTGTCCGAGTCTGTCAGCACTGACCGCCGCAGTAGCTGCAGCTACTCCGCGTTAGACTGGAGTCTAAAATCGCCAACGAAAGATTTCGGCCAAAAGGAATTCCTTTGCTCAATGCTTTTCCCAATTACTTTCTGTGTAGAGGGCATTCATATCGAGTGCAAATAAATGTGCAAATCAACACGGAAAGCTTGACTTGGTCATTTTGGGTGGGAACTATTTTTCAGTGCGGAAAAAGACAGCCGAAGCACACACCACGCTGACAGGGGAATCCCTGTTACGCACCAGGTTGGCAGTTCCCCTGTTACGCAGCGTGGTGTGTGCTTCGGCTGTGTTTTTCCGCACTGAAAAATAGTTCCCACCCAAAATGACCAAGTCAAGCTTTCCGTGTTGATTTGCACTCAATATGAATGCGCACTACACAGAAAGTAATTGGGAAAAGCATCGAGCAAATTCATTCATTTTGGCCGAAATCTTTCGTTGGCGACGTTAGACTCCAGTCTAGCTGCAGCTACCGCTGTGGTCAGTGCTGACAGACTCGGACAATGGCTGGGTCACCAGAAAAACGCTTTCCCCCACTTATTCTAGTCTCTGGACTGTGGGGAGATGCCCAAGTTTGACCTGGGGGTGGCATATCCCTTTAAAGAAATCTAATTCATTCTCTCATTTGTCATGGTCTGAAGTTACTGATCAAATCTCGAACAGGGCATCTGGGCTTTACCCCCATGTCCCACAGGAAGCTATTACAGCTCATCATACTTTCACTGCTCCATACCAGAGTTCTGGAGTATAAGTATAACTCGACTTTGTGTTTATCCTTCAGAAGTGGGCCTTTCTATTGCATATACAGTATACTATATACTATATACTATATACTCCATACTTCATTTATTTTATCCATTTATTTTAACCAATCGCCAATGGTTCAGTCACTTCTCATCTATACAGAAGAGTGGATTTCTAAAACTTTTATTAGGAGTCTTGTACTATTTACAATACTGTTTTCTCTGCAGCAGGTTTTTAGCACAAATGCAATTAGTCCAATTTCACTAAGTCTGCTGTAGCACAATATGGTGCAGACAAGCCCAGTGCAGTGTAAACAGTCTGCTCTTCTCTAATGAGGATGAGCACTGTCAGTGCTCTGTAAAACTGTTTAAAGATCCCATGACATGGTACTTCTTGATGCTTTTATATGGCGCCTTAGTAGTTCCCTAATACTGTATATGAATCCTTTTCGAAAATCAAGCGTCAGTGCATGAGAGAGCCTCCTGAAGACAGCTCTATTCGTAAATATATCTCTGAAACACTTTATTCTGGGCGTGTTGCTCGAATGCAAATGAGGAGGACAGAGACAGGCCAGTGCAGCGGGTGGGTTGTGGCCAAATACGCCACTGTTTCCTGGATTAGCGGTGCGGTGTGCGCTGTCCCCACTTACGCGTTTTAAGCACTTAGGAAGATGCGAGACGCGTCCCATGAAAAAAAAAACACATTTCCACAGAAAATAAAATTAAACCACTGCTGTTTCAGAGGTTCGGAGGCTCGGATAAAGGACATCCAAGCCTGGAGAGACTCTCGCGTCTCTCCAGGCAAAAAAAGACCGCATCTCGCACTTCGTAGCTCGTTTCTTTGGGCGTGATTTCCAGAGACGGGGTGGACATCCAGACGGGGGGTGGAAACATTTCCCCGAGTGTGATGTCAGAAAGTTTCCTTGTTCAGAATCTCCCATTTGGGCTGTCTTTTTTTCAAACGCGGAAAAGGGCCGCAAATGCTCAGTTTACACATTTCGCAACTTTTAGCCATGTGGGCGGGGGGGGGGGGGGGGGGCCTAAAGAGGGTAGGGGAGCTCACATTAACGTTCAAAAACCTCAGAAAGTGAAAATTTCATGCCATGGGACCTTTAATACACTTCTAAATGATTAGCCACATGACCCACGCCTCTACAACATCGACCAAATAAACTTTTGTCCAGTTGACAAATTGAATTTCTCCTTTTGCCTAAATGTAAAAGGGGTTAACTTGAAAACTACCACTACATGACATCACAAGGTGGAACAGAGCACTTTAGAAATAAACCAGGATTACTCAAACATGTATGAATGAAACAATACACAATTCTGAGTATGTTTGTGATGAGTTAAAAACTTTCTAACATGACTCAAAGCTCACAAGAGTCAATTTTGTGTAATACAGGACCTTTAAGTAGTTCCTATGCCTGAATCATTTGTTTGTTATGAATTAAGTCTTTGCCGATGCTTTATTGGGGCTAATTAAAGTTTTTATATTGTTTGACCATGTTTGACCACAGTTATAGATTTTTCCCTGTAGACATGACGTTGCTATAGTGGGTCCCATATAGTATTCATCTAAAAATAACATAATTGCTGCTATTGAAAGTGGCCTGTATTGCTGCAGTGTGAAATATTGACCGGCTCCATAAAGATCGTTGTCATCAGGATTTGGCTCCAAGCGGTGTCATTACAGAGCTGATAAATCTTAAGGAAGAAACAAGTGTGTGAGGCAATAAAAGGAGATTATAATGGCGTTCTAAACCAAGCCTGTAATTAAAAAGATAAATGCATGATAAATAACTAGTATTACAAGTCAAATTTGCATATTTTAGCTTTACAATTATTGCGAGAAAAAACAAAGAAGTGATGTTGTTAATTTTCTGTATAACTCCATTTACACACAGGCTTGAAATGTCATTTTTAATGTCTGAATGTTAAGTTATCATTCATAAACTTGATAGTTAATCTACCATAAAAGCCAAATAAAAAGCTTGAAAAAGATTTAACTGAAATTACTTAGATTTGCTTACTAGTACAAATGTTTAGTCTTTATAATTTTATTGGTCCCTGAATAATCATGATTATTTATTAACTGTATAATCTTAAGTACTGATAGTTGATTAGTTTGTTTCAAGGCTCATGTATCCTTTATCAACCAAAAGCATGCACAATATGCCACTATTCCAGCTTTACACTAGACACAATATGCACATGTCTGGCACTCACTGAATTCTGTCTTTGCTGAATTTCTTGGGTAAGTGTTTTAGTGTCCATTGAATTATCAACAATCATTATTTTGGTCACACATACAATCACATTTTGGTATCGATTAGAGAGAAGAGAAGCAACTTTATTAGTATGATTAGTATCTGTGTTTTGATACTTTTGGCAACCCTACTCTTAAAGGGATATGCCACCCCCAGGTCAAACTTGGGCATCTCCCCACAGTCCAGAGACTAAAATAAGTGGTGGAAAGCGTTTTTCTGGTGACCCAGCCATTGTCCAGATCTGTCAGCACTGACCGCCGCGGTATGTGCAGCTACTCCGCGTTAGACTGGAGTCTAACGTCGCCAGAGAAAGATTTCGGCCAAAAGGAATTAATTTGCTCGATGCTTTTCCCAATTACTTTCTTTGTAGTGTGCATTCATATCGAGTGCAAATAAATGTGCAAATCAACACCGAGAGCTTGACTTGGTCATTTTGGGTGGGAACTATTTTTCAGTGTGGAAAAACACAGCCGAAGCACACACCACGCTGACAGGGGAATCCCTGTTACGCACCAGGAAGGCAGTTCCCCTGTTACGTTAGACTCCAGTCTAACGCGGAGTAGCTGCAGATACCGCGGCGGTGAGTGCTGACAGACCTGGACAATGGCTGGGTCACCAGAAAAACGCTTTCCACCACTTATTTTAGTCTCTGGACTGTGGGGAGATGCCCAAGTTTGACCTGGGGGTGGCATATCCCTTTAAAGGCAAATTAACGTTTTTTTACAATCCGAGCCTTCTTTCGGCAATAAAACAAGTAGTTTTACTCACCCATAACATTTTTCTGTCAATTGGAGCAGTATCGCAGAACTTATGTTGAGCCGTTCTGTTCTACTAATGGTCCCGTATTCTTAACATGGTGCTGTATCATTTGCTCGGGGCATTACTTTGCGGTCTCCAAATAACACAAACTTGAGCACTTTTCAAATCATAGAAGCCCGATGTCTTAATGAAAAATTTCGTTTGAAGCAAAAGTGGCCTGTAATCCGAGATTTAGCCATAGTTTCGAGTAGATGAGGACGCCAGTGCGCATGCGCGGACTGCTCCGGGACCCAAACATGAAAGGCAAAGCTGAAAACTATGGATAAACCTCGGATTACAGGCCACTTTTGCTTCAAACAAAATCTTCCATTAAGACATCGGGCTTCTATGATTTGAAAAGTGCTAAAGTTTGTGTTATTTGGAGACCGCAAAGTAATGCCCCGAATACAAATGCTAACAAATGCTAACGGAAACGCCACAACATAACTTTCTTCAAACAGCTCCAAATGACACGAACGTGATATGGGTGAGTCAAACGACTTGTTTTATTACCGAAAGAAGGCTCAGATTGTAAAATAACGTTACTTTTCCTTTAAGCAAGGGCAAAGGATGAGTGGAACAACAATCAGAAACTCTTTGTACACATAATTACTGTAGAAATGCTCCTTGGACATTTCATTCTTCTTTTTCACACAACTCTTCAAACACTGACCCAGAGCTGTAAAAAGAAGTGGGCCATGACACCTTCAGTGACTCACTTCCTCCAGCAATCTGCAAGCAACTCAGTGTTACTGAGGACCTTGACGACCACTAGCCAACATTACAAACTATTTTATTGTTGCATTTTAAGTGATACAAATCCTAAAATGTGTGAAAAGTAAATGGACCTGCCAAGTACGTCATATTCTCTAATCGGATAAAGTAACACCAAATAAAACAGCAGATAAGTGAAGTGAAGTGACTCACACTGGAGAAATTCTTCTCTGCATTTAACCCATCCTGTTATTAGGAGCAGTGGGCAGCACATTACTGCGCCTGGGGACCATCTCCATGATCTTCTTGCTTCGGTTTGGTCAGGACCTAAGATGGAGGATTTTACCTATGGTGCATGTTTTTTGGGTTGATGGGGGAAACCGGAGTGCCCGGAGGAAACCCACCCAGACACGAGGGGAGCATGCAAACTCCACACAGAAAGGCTCGGGCTGTTGGTCTGAGACAGAATGGGTGGGTTCTGGCTATGTTTTTTAGATGATAGAAGTCTATTTTTGTGATGTCCTTAATGTGTGGCATAAAAGTCAGCTCAGAGTCAAAAATGACACCCATTTTTTGAGGAGAAGACTTTGCTTGTGGTTTGGGTAAAAGTTTCTCTCTCTGGGCCCCAGGACAAATGACTAAAGCCTCAGTTTTGTCTTGGTTAAGCTGGAGAAGGTTTCCTGCCATCCTGGATTTGATATCTAGAATGCAGTTAAAAAGAGCATCCATTGGCCTGGTGTCATCAGGAGACATGGAGATGTAAAGCAATGTAATGTATCATCTGCATAGCTGTGGAAGTTGATTCCATGTTTCCTGATGACACCACCAAGAGGGAGCATGTACAAGTTAAAAAGCACAGGGCCTAAAATGGAACCCTGGGGCACACCACATGTGATTTCATGGACCTTGGAGGAGTCCACACTCACCATAAATGTTCTGTCTGTGAGATAGGATGTTCACATCCTATCTCACAGACAGAACCAGAAAGAACCATTTGTGAACAGTACCGGAGAGGCTGAGGTGTTTTAGGCGAGTTAAAAGAATAGTGTGGCCTACTGTGTCAAAGGCTTCTCTCAGATCGAGTAGAACCAACACGGTCACTTTTTACCGGTACATAATGATCTTGTTTGTGTTTTTGTATTTCAGGAGCTGGAAAACCTGAGGAAACAGGCGGAGATCATCCCACAACTGCTGGGAGAGTGTGAGAGCATTACCACAAAACTACAGGTAAAACAACACCACACAAACACTGATCTTTGTAGGAGATATATCGAAAATATTATGTATTCAATAGGTCAATTTTTAGGATGTTTTTCCATTCAAAAGGTGTAATATTTAGTTGTTTGTTGTTGTTAATCACTATGGCAACTGTTTTATCATTCTGAAACACATGGATAATTGTTGTTTTGAAGAAATGCAATGTTAAATGATCAAGTTATATATTATAGGTATATTTCTGCAATTTTACAGTCAATTCACATTTTATGCTAGACTTTAAAGGGATATGCCACCCCCAGGTCAAATTTGGGCATCTCCCCACAGTCCAGAGACTAAAATAAGTGGTGGAAAGCGTTTTCCTGCTCACCCAGCCATTGTCCGAGTCTGTCGCCACTGACCGCCGCGGTATCTGGTGCTCCTCCGCGTTAGACTGGAGTCTAACGTAGCCAGAGAAAGATTTCGGCCAAAAGGAATTAATTTGCTCGATGCGTTTCCCAATTACTTTGTGTGTAGTACGCATTCATATCGAGTGCAAATAAATGTGCAAATCAGCACGGAGAGCTTGCCTTGGTCATTTTGGGTGGGAACTATTTTCCAGTGCGTAAGAATACAGCCGTATCACGCACCACGTTGTGCAACAGGGGAACTCCCTTCCCGGTGCGTAACTGGGATTCCCCTGGTAGCGTGCTGCGTGATACGGCTGTATTCTTACGCACTGGAAAATAGTTCCCACCCAAAATGACCAAGTCAAGCTCTCCGTGTTGATTTGCACATTTATTTGCACTCGATATGAATGCGCACTACACACAAAGTAATTGGGAAACGCATCGAGCAAATTAATTCCTTTTGGCCGAAATCTTTCTCTGGCTACGTTAGACTCCAGTCTAAGGCGGAGGAGCACCAGTTACTGCGGCGGTCAGTGGCGACAGACTCGGACAATGGCTGGGTGAGCAGGAAAACGCTTTCCACCACTTATTTTAGTCTCTGGACTGTGGGGAGATGCCCAAATTTGACCTGGGGGTGGCATATCCCTTTAACCTCAACCATATACAGAAACATTTTAGCACATTTCTGATGCATTGTGAAAATATTGTCTAAATAGTGTTGAGAGCAAAAAAAAAGAGAGATTTTCTTTTTTGTTATATCACACCTTCATCTGACATCTCAGCACATAGCCATGGGTTGAGAATAATGGAACAAGCTCTGTTGCCATAGCGATTAACAACTCAAAACCAAATATTATGTCTTTGGAATAGGAAAAAATCCTCAAAATGTCACATGTATATACACTCAACAAAAATATAAACGCAACACTTTTGTTTTTGCTCCCATTTTTCATGAGATGGACTTAAAGATCTAAAATTCATTCCAGATACACAATATTACCATTTCTCTCTTACCTGGCCTGCCAAATGATATCTCTCTGTATTTCCTATACACCGCGATACCATTTGGACACCCTCCATCCACCCTCGCTCCTCCGGTTACAAACGGACTCCGCGATTCTGATTCGTTCAAAGATGGTGACGTCAGTGCCCCCGCCTTTGCCCGCAAAGTCACTCTTAGGCAGCAGAAGTTCCGCCTCAGTTTTGAATCAAGATGGCGCAATCTCTGATTGGTTCACTTAGCTGTCTGTCTACGCGCAACTGCAGCGCATTTTGGACCAAGCGTTACCAGACTCACTCGCTGGTACAGCGATGAGTCATGGATTCTTCCAGGCAAATTTCTCTCAAACATTGTTCACAAATCTGTCTAAATGTGTGATAGTGAGCACTTCTGCTTTGCTGAGATAATCCATCCCACCTCACAGGTGTGCCACATCAAGATGCTGATCTGACATCATGATTAGTGCACAGGTGTACCTTATACTGCCCACAATAAAAGGCCACTCTGAAACGTGCAGTTTTGTCTCACAGTAAAATGCCACAGATGTCACAAGCATTGAGGGAGCGTGCAATTGGCATGCTGACAGCAGGAATGTCAACCAGATCTGTTGCTCGTACATTGAATGTTCATTTCTCCACCATAAGCCGTCTCCAAAGGCGTTTCAGAGAATATGGCAGTACATCCAACCGGCCTCACAACCGCAGACCACGTGTAACCACACCATCCCAGGACCTCCACATCCAGCAGGTTCACCTCCAAGATCGTCTGAGACCAGCCACTCGGACAGCTGCTGAAACAATTGGTTTGCATAACCAAACAATTTCTGCACAAACTGTCAGAAACCGTCTCAGGGAAGCTCAACTGCATGCTCGTCGTCCTCATCGGGGTCTTAACCTGACTCCAGATCGTCGCCGTAACAGACTTGAGTGGGCAAATGCTCACATTCGATGGCGTCTGGCACGTTGGAGAGGTGTTCTCTTCACGGATGAATCTCGGTTTACATTGTTCAGGGCAGATGGCAGACAGCGTCTGTGGCGTTGTGTGGGTGAGCGCTTTGCTGGTGTCAATGTTGTGGATCGAGTGGCCCATGGTGGTGGTGGGGTTATGGTATGGGCAGGCATCTGTTATGGACGAAGAACACAGGTGCATTTTATTGATGGCATTTTGAATGCACAGAGATACCGTGATGAGATCCTGAGGCCCATTGTTGTGCCATACATCCATGAACATCACCTCATGTTTCAGCAAGATAATGCACGGCCCCATGTTGCAAGGATCTGTACACAATTCTTGGAAGCTGAAAATGTCCCAGTTCTTGCATAGCCAGCATACTCACCGGACATGTCACCCATTGAGCATGTTTGGGATGTGCTTGACCGGCGTATACGACAGTGTGTACCAGCTCCCACTAATATCCAGCAACTTCGCACAGCCATTGAAGAGGAGTGGACCAACATTCCACAGGCAACAATTGACAATCTGATAAACTCTATGTGAAGAAGATGTGTTGCACTGCATGAGGCAAATGGTGGTCACACCAGATACTGACTGGTTCCCCTGAGTCCCCAGACCCCCAATAAAGCAAAAATAAATAAATAAAAAATAAATAAATAAAAATGCACATTTCAGGGTGGCCTTTTATTGTGGGCAGTCTAAGACACACCTGTGCACTAATCATGATGTCAGATCAGCATCTTGATGTGGCACACCTGTGAAGTCGGATGGATTATCTCAGCAAAGCAGAAGTGCTCACTATCACACATTTAGACAGATTTGTGAACAATGTTTGAGAGAAATGGTAATATTGTGTATCTGGAATGAATTTTAGATCTTTAAGTCCACCTCATGAAAAATGGGAGCAAAAACAAAAGTGTTGCGTTTATATTTTTGTTGAGTGTACATACAACCTGGGCCCTACGTAGACCACAGTCAGGAGTCCCAGAGCACACATGACGGTTTCTGTTCGGACTCCTCTGAGGTAACCACGGCGACCCCTGTCTCCTCCTTTCACTGTTCTGAGGCGGGAGACAACACATGTTTATGCTGCCTTCACACGCTATGGAAAAAAGGAGCTAATTTATTCATTTATTTTAAGATGCCATGTACAATACCCATTAGCGCAGATATAAGAATGAGGGGATGATGATGATTTTATTGTATCTAATGAGATAAGGAAAGTACAGAACATATATTAACCTTAAAGGGATGGTACCAGATTCTTTCATGTAATAAACTGATATGGCCCCAGTACAGACATATATGTATTAGTGCTGTCAGGTGATTAAAAAATGTATCTAATTACAGGATTTGTAATGAATTAATCTAATTAATCACATTTTAAGAGAGCGAGTGAGAGAGAGATTGAGAGACAGAGATAGGGAGAGATAGAGAGAGAGGGATTGTGAGTGAGTGAGCGATCGAGCGAACGAACCCACTTTGCGGTTGAATTTCACAGTTTTCATGTGGTCGCTTTGCTCATTTGTTTCCCAAATTCCGCGAGCGTGGTTTGGTGGTTTGGTGAAGTGTGCACTATCACCGGTAACAATGGAACTTGTCCGGACGTGTTTATCATTCAAATGATCCATCAGGCTGGAGCAGCTTCAGTGATCGGAAAATTCTTTTTTACAAAAGCTACAAATCACCATGTTCTTGTTGATAGTCCTGTCTTCGTTCTTTTTATAGATAAAGTTGCCGTTCAAAGGCCCTGGCAATGATTTGCTCACCGCACGCCAAATTTAAAATGCGCGCACATTGAATTGCCATTGTGTTAATTTTTATAACGTGTTAATTTGCTGTGTGATTAATTAATCTAATTAACGCATTAAACTGACAGCCCTAATACGTATATTATGAAAAGAGCTCTTAGGGTCAAATCAGACCACTGTGTGTTGTCTGCAGCTAATTATAAAACATTTTTATCACCAGGAGATAAGGCTGGTGCGCTGTCAACACTCTAGATGTTGTTAGAGCATTACCATAACGGAAGTTGAGAAAAATTCTTAAATAAAAACTCATCACAGTGAATAATTAAGAAATGTGAATAATTAAGAAAAGTTAGAAATGTGAGGAATATAGTGCGTCCGCTGAAAAGTAGGTTTTCATGTTTTTAATACCATAAAAATCAGGTAGAGAGCAAGATACAAGCGCTAACTGATGTTAAAATTCAGAAAATCAAACATTAAAGGAAAAATTACTCAATAGCCAGTCTATCATAACACACTGGTGGTAGATATCATGATTGAAAACATTCCCTGGGTTTCTGATGCTAAATAGAGGCTCTGCTCTGTTTGAGGCTCTGTAATTCAAGATAGACTTTAATCTGAGCTTTATTTTAATACTATCTGACCAAAAAGAGCTGACTTAGTTAGAAGTACAACAGGTGAGCTGATTTGTGCTGTTAAACAAATCTTTCACTCATAAAATTACTTTTTCAAACCATCTTAAAACTTATTTGAACGTGTTTGCTAATCTGTGCATTGTCTCTCCATGGTAACTTCTAAACATTCCACCACAGAGATATACATCTCTGGAAAAGAAAAAATAATAAGAGATCACTGCAAAATTATCAGTTTTTCTGATTTTACTACTTATAGGTATGTGTTTGGGCAAAAGGAACATTTTTGATTGAGTCTATAAACTACTAACGTTTCCCCCAAATTCCCCCCCAAAAAATATTATCATTTAGAGCATTTATTTGCAGAAAATGACAAATGGTTAAAATAACAAAAAAGATACATTTGAAGAAATTTGAAATACAAAGAGACAGATTAGTTGATAGCTATTTCAATGGAGTGAGCGCCGCCTAGGGCTGATAGATATGCTAATACAAGACGCCAGAGGAATTCGTAAAACAAAAGAGAGTAGCGGGGATAGGTCAAGAGCTTTGTTCAGGGGAGTTAGCCCCTCCCGTGCAGCTAGATATAAACAGGGTCGAACCAGCATAAGGGCCAGAGCTGACGAAGCCTCTCGGATGAGCGGCGAAACGTTTTCAACCAAACAAACTTTGTCCAGTTGACAAATTGAACTTCTCCTTCGATCATGGATTCTACCTGGACGACTGAGGGACTTTTCACGCAAAAAAGATACATGTTTTCAGACCTCAAACAATGCAAAGAAACAAGATCAAATTCATTTTAAAACAACATAATACTAATTTTTGCACTTAAGAAGAGTTCAGAAATCAATATTTGGTGCAATAACCCTTATTTTTAATCACAGCTTTCATGCGTCTTGGCATGCTCTCCACAAGTCTTTCACATTGTTCTTGGGCGACTTTATTCCACTCCTGGTGCAAGAACCGAAGTAGCTCAGCTTTGTGTTTGTGTTGGAATTCAACAGACACTGGAATGGAATGGCTGTAATACATGTAGAGATGCTGATTTCAGAAAAAAATGTAGTGGTCTCTTATTTTTTTTTCCAGAGCTGTATGTAGAACACCCCCAGCATAATGTCACACGACACAACCATACTGTGAGGAATATTCTAGGATAAAGCAAGCAATAACATCTCCATGGTGACAAAACGCTGGCCGAACCTCCACTATAAAAGTTACATAGTGCGTCTTTTAAATACAGTTCACATGGCGGCATCACAACAGCGTCACGTGCCTTCTCATTGTGCAAGCTCTGCCTTCTAATAAAGAGGGTCCCTGTGCGGCCGTGTGCAGCTTATTGCGTCTTTGAAAAGGTATTCTCTGCGTCAGCCAATAGGAATGCAGCGAAGGACCCGCTCTGTGTCCAGGCTTATTAGTGCAGCGATGCTTGTGATGATAAAAGCTCTTTCAGGGAGAGGAGTACAAATAAATGCACACATCGCCCACAGTGTGTAGGCTAATAGAAAACAGGAGTGAAATATAAAAGAAAGAGATGCCTTGGGTCTCAGTTGGGTTTGTGCGATTCTTGTTATATACTGTAATGTTTTTCTCATAGTGAAGCTCTATTTTCAGTTTTAGTGGTGCTGCTTAATTAGAAGAACTGGGTTATAAACTACGCCACAATAATAAATAGCCTATAATTTTACTTTTCTTTTTTTATATACATTTGTTCCTTTTGAAATTTTCACAGTGATAACCTGTTTCATTTGTAAATAAAATTTAAATTAAAATGTGTAGTTTTCCTATGAAGAGGAGAGTCTTTGTAGCCAAATTTTACTTTTGGCTTGTATTTATTCTAATAAGCAGTTAAGTAACTATACTGTCCAAAATTATTACTTAAAATATCAGTATGACACACAGTAAGTAAATTCATTGATATAAAATAAAATATTTCAAACTAGGATTGCCAGTGCCTTTGTATTTGCAGGGTAAATGTGTGGTAGCCCTATTTGAGTCTCTGTGTTTGTGCTGTTGGGTCTCTTCAGTTTAGAGACTGGACTCTGAATGGACCAGCTGGTTTTTGTATCACATCACAACTCACCACACACTTCACCAAAACTGTTCAATCTGCCATTTTACATCATCTTTGTCAAGCCAGAGAGGTGGGCTTACGTTATTTACTATGTCAAAGGAAATATACACAACAATAGTATTTTTATAGTGATTTTTGAAATGGCTTTAATGAATACATGTGAAACAGTTCCAGTTGTCACAGAGAGATGTTAAATACTGTTGAGTGGCACGCCCATCAACGGGCGTGCCAGAGTGGTCCGTCATCTGCCGTACATCCCCACCTAGAAGCCACAGGCCACTCCTTTGAGGACAGTGAGGTACAGATCTTAGCCAGGGGAGGGGAGTTAAGAGGGGAGTTAAAGAGGAAAGAGAGGGGAGTTAAAGAGGCCATTTTTGTCAAAAAAGACAATCCTTCTTTGAACAGGAATGGAGGGGTCAGACGCATTGTCTCTCCCATCTATAACAAACAAACAAAGGAAACAATAGGGCTAGCCAGATCAGGTCCAGAGGTGTGAAAATACCCAGTACGGTACTGAATGGGTATGCGAAACAAGACCCCAGACAGAAACTGGAAAACAAAGGTAGGATAGTTTCAGAGTAATTTCATTATAGTTAGCTCCTCCCTGCAGCTAGATATAAGCACTGTCCATCAGCACTCTAACCAAAACTGACAAAGCAATTTGGATGAGCTGCAAAATGTTTTCGACCAAATAAACTTTGTCCAGTTGACAAATTGAATTTCTCCTTTTACCAAGGATTCTACCTGGACGACTGAGGGATTCTTCACACATTTTCTTTATTTAAAGGTCCCATGGCATGAAATTTTCACTTTCTGAGGTTTTTGAACGTTAATGTGAGCTCCCCTTACCTTTTTTGGGCCCCTCAAACGGGCGATTCTGAACAAGGCAACTATGTTACGTCACATCGAAAAATGTAGCTCCACCCCCCGTCTGGATGTCTACCCACCGTCTCTGTAAATCACGCCCAGAGAGTTTGGACCGCGAATGAGCTACGCAATGCGAAATGCGTTTTTTTATTTGCCTGGAAGCACGTGAGAGTGTTTCTAGGCTTGGAAGTCCTTTATCTGAGCCTCTGGACCTCTGAAACAGCAGTGGTTTAATTTTATCTTCTGTGAAAATGTGTTTTTTTAATTGAAACGGCTCTCCTTTCTTCCTCCGCGCTTAAAAAGCGGAAGTGTGAGACAGCGCACAGACGCAGCGCTAATCCAGGAACCAGCGGCACATTTGCCCCCCCCCACCCGCTCCTCTAACCTATCTCTGTCCTTCTCATTTGCATTCAAGCAACAACGCCCAGAACGAGTTGTTCAGAGAGATATTTTCTGACTCTGACTGTGTACATGTGTCTTTCTCATGCACTGAGTCTTGATTTTGGAGCAGGATTCATTTACAGTATTAGGGAACCATTAAGGCGCCATATAAAAGCATCAAGAAGTACCATGTCATGGGACCTTTAAGTATTTTGGATAGGTCCTTCAGCATCCCCACCCACTTCTAACCACACCTTTAGTTATTTCTTAAAGCAATTAAAACATTCTATGTGCAGAAGAATCATGACTCAATTGAAATCATCCAAATTGTAATATGCATGTTTTGCACCCTCCCCTATTACTTAAAGATGCTGGCCATGTCATAGGTCAGATCTGTGAGAGAGGCGAGCAGCAAGAAGTCATGTTTCTCTAGATGTTTTTGTGCAATAAAACTCAAGATTCAAGATTGTTTATTTGTCATATGCAGGATCAACACAAGGTCAACAATGCAATGAAATGCTTAGGATCAGAAGAACCGTTGACTCGCTAAGATAGTCAGAAGTACTAATAGCAGCAATAATAGTACATGGTAAAAAAAAAAAAGTGTTGCAAAAAGTGCAGGGGGAAAATTAAATATAATTTTAAAAAATGTAATAAAATATTATAAAATACAAAGGTACAAATAAAGCCAAACTAATTGCATGCAAGATAGACAAGTGGAACATTCCAGTTACACCCACTTTCTTAATCTTGGACATAATGGCTTAATGCAAATGTGTAGATACTGTACCTGTAATGTTATTCTGTGGTTAAACTATGGTTTGCCCTGCTCTTTTGAGAAAGTGATTTTAGCTCTTGTAAAAACCTGGCGCTCCGGCTGTTCAGATGACTGTACTGTGTTTATACCAGCCTATGACAGCAGCATGTTATAGTGATGCTTGCCATCTCTCTCTTTATCTCTCTCTCTCTGTCTCTCTCTATCTCTGTCTCTCTCTCTCCCTCTGTGCCCCTTCTTTCCCTCTCTCCCTCTTCTCTCTCTCTCTCTCTCTCTCTCTCTCTCCTGACTCACACAAGCTGTCACACACATGAGCCATCACTTAGACCACAACACAACAACAACACAAGTCAGGCTCAAATGTCTGAACTGAGGAGCGCTTCACCTTTTGTTCAGCAAAATAGAACGTTTTATAGAAGTGGAAAAGGGAGCTTAGAAGAAATGTCAGCGATGCTGTGAGTCTTTAGCCATGGTATAACACTGTTACCTCTCAAAAACATACCCAGAATTGTGTTTTGTTTCATTGTTGGAGTAACCCTTTATTATTACTCTGTCTACATCTCCAAAGCTCAAAATGCTCTGTTCCATCATGTGATGATATAAAGCAGTAGTTTTTAAGCTAAGGGCTACTTTTTACCTTTTTCTAAGTACAAATGGGCAATTCCAGGGCTGAAATTATCCAAATGATTTTAGTGAAGATGCATGGAGTTTAAAAACACAGTGGAGCACTTCTTGTACATGACATCACAAGGTGGAACAGAGTTTTCTGTTTGAGAGAAGAACTCAGCCTAAATATGCAGGATTTGTGTGCTAAACATGTTTGAATGAAGCAAAACACAACTTCATGTGTGTTTGTGACTAGGAAAACATAACAGGTCAAAAACATCAATCATAATATGAGCCCTTTAAATAATACGAGCTGTAATTCACTTTAGCGCAGTGCTTCTCAAATAGTGGGGCGGGTTCCCTTGGGGGGCGCGGTGTGATGCCAGGGGGGCGCATGTGACCCTGGGAAACATACTTTTTTGCCGTACTGTACTAGAACTAAGTGTAATTGCACATCAACAACAGTAGTTGGTAGTGGCGCTCTCATTGTCGCTCTGGGGCAGGGCTCGGCAACCGTAAATACACGATATACAGAACAGACTCACCATCAGCAGAACATCCTCTGTCACAGAAAAACACGTATATTCCACTGAGTCGTGTCCTTTAGTCCGACAGAAGCTGACGCATCAGCGGCACAAGGAGAGAGCGTCTTGTTTTTTTTCAGTGCTTTGAGTTTATGCAAATGGGCCATGTGGTTTTAAGTTTCATTTCTGTAAAACATAAACAAATGTGCACAAAGCTGCATTAAAAACACATTAGTATTTGAGTCCTCAGTGCAAAAAGACAGTGCAGTCTTTGTAAGTTTCTTTCTTTCAATTTTTTTGTTTTGTTTTTAATGTTAATAATGCTATGCAGAGGTGTTCTAATGACAATTTTCTAGACAAATAATACTATTTATAGTCGTGCACAGGGAGGGGGGGCGTGAAATATTATCTCCTTCCTAGGGGGGGCGTCACAGAAAATAATTGAAGCACTGCTTTAGGGCAAGGTTTAAGGGGTTGTACCAGATCCAGATTTAATAGAATAAAATCAGCAGGTATATCATAAAAACAGCTCAAAATGAGACCTCTGTGTGTTGTCTAAATGTCATTATAAAGAGTTTTTATCGTCTGCTCTGAAAGTTGTAAAATATGCAAATAGTATGCTTAAAATGCTTTAGGAAAGTGAGCAATGTGTTTTAAAACCATTAATATCAATGCCATCACCTTTAATAACTATCAAAGCAAAATTTACCAGTAAGCTTCAATTATTACTTTAAACTCCGTCACAAATAAAATAATATGATGTTTCCATGGGTTTGCAATTTAGAAACATGTTTTGAAATGCACGTTTTCTATTATTAATTTAACTGTTTATTTTTGAGACTTCTCTAAATTGTCAATGCTACCTGACATGTGAAAATATGCACTCTGTGATCTGAATCTTGATTGAAAAACATGAATTGTATTTGGATATTTCAAAATTTGTTCTAATTCACTTTGTCACTAATTTTACTAATAATAATTCACTAATAATTGCCACTAATAAATACAGTTTGCACAATACAAAATGTAGACTGTGTTTGGTCCTGTACTAATCGTTGTTTACTCCTGCTCTAGACTAGGTTTAAGTCCAGGCTTGTTTCACTATTGTTATCAACTGGTAACGTTTTAAGTATACTCAACAAAAATATAAACGCAACACTTTTGTTTTTGCTCCCATTTTTCCTGAGATGGACCCAAAGATCCAAAATTCACTCCAGATACACAACACTACCATTTCTCTCAAACATTGTTCACAAATCTGTCCAAATGTGTGACAGTGAGCACCTCTGCCCCGCCGAGACAATCCACCCCACCTCACAGGTGCTCCACATCAAGATGCCGATCTGACATCATGACCAGTGCACAGGTGTGCCCCAGACTGCCCACAATAAAAGGCCACCCCAAAATGTGCATTTTTTTTTGCTTTATTGGGGGTCTGGGGACTCAGGGGAACCAGTCAGTATCTGGTGTGACCACCATTTGCCTCATGCAGTGCAACACATCTTCTTCGCATAGAGTTTATCAGATTGTCAGTTGTGGCCTGTGGAATGTTGGTCCACTCCTCTTCAATGGCTGTGCGAAGTTGCTGGATATTAGTGGGAGCTGGTACACGCTGTCGTATACGCCGGTCAAGCACATCCCAAACATGCTCAGTGGGTGACATGTCCGATGAGTATGCTGGCCATGCAAGAACTGGGACATTTTCAGCTTCCAAGAATTGTGTAAAGATCCTTGCAATATGGGGCCGTGCATTATCTTGCTGAAACATGAGGTGATGTTCATGGATGTATGGCACAACAATGGGCCTCAGGATCTCATCACGGTATCTCTGTGCATTCAAAATGCCATCAATAAAATGCACCTGTGTTCTTCGTCCATAACAGCCTTTGAAGAGGAGTGGACCAACATTCCACAGGCCACAATTGACAATCTGATAAACTCTATGTGAAGATGTGTTGCACTGCATGAGGCAAATGGTGGTCACACCAGATACTGACTGGTCCCCAGACCCCCAATAAAGAAAAAAAAAAAAAAAAAAAGCACATTTCGGGGTGGCCTTTTATTGTGGGGAGTCTGGGGCACACCTGTGCACTGGTCATGATGTCAGATCGGCATCTTGATGTGGCGCACCTGTGAGGTGGGGTGGATTGTCTCGGCGGGGCAGAGGTGCTCGCTGTCACATATTTGGACAGATTTGTGAACAATGTTTGAGAGAAATGGTAGTGTTGTATATCTGGAGTGAATTTTGGATCTTTGGGTCCATCTCAGGAAAAATGGGAGCAAAAACAAAAGTGTTGCGTTTATATTTTTGTTGAGTGTATTTATTTCTATTTCTGCCATAAAGTCGGTGATGAAGTTACATAATTGGGATAACCATCTGTTGGTTGGCATCAGCTCACGTGGAGTATTTTACCATTTGTACCAGTTAGAGCAGTGACTCATCTGATGTACTTGAGTATTGTCTTTGTATTTTAGCTGTTTTTGTAAATCTGCATTTTTATCACTCGGGATTCTTCTTATGTATGATCCATTGTAACTGCAACCATTGACTGACAAGAACTTTATTATTATTATTGTTATTGTTATTGTTATTATTGTTATTGTTATTATTATTATTGTTGTTATTATTATTATTAATGTCTAAAAAAAACCTATGGTCAAGTGTTCTTAACAGTTCAGTCAAGCATTAAATATGAAGTACCTGATTTTCAAAGGAAGTACATATTTAAATCAAAACTGAACTAGTTCCTTTATCTCACAAACACTTTGGCGCATTATTCACATGCTTGAACTTTAGGGCACAGCTGTAGAACAGCTTTTTCAAACTAAAATAAGCCAGGAAGCTCTCATCCCAAAGTTAACTTGAGCGACGTATCAGCTCTTTATTTAGGGTTATTTAGGGTTTGCGATGCTGATTGTTATTACTTCATGTAAAATGTAAAATGTGAACAGTGTGACATTAAATCTATTTATCCTTCATGTTTAATTATGAGAGTTTTTGTTGTTAAGAAAAAAGTGTGTGTTCTACCCGGGGTCACAGGGTCCAAAAAACAAGTTTAAAGCCTTACTCCAGAACATTTCAGACAAGGCAACAACATCTCCATGGAGACAAGCAGGTGACGAAACCTCCATCAGAAGTTATAGTGCAACTTGTGTGTGTGTGTGTGTGTGTGCGTGCGCGCGTGTGTGTGTGTGTGCACGTGCGTGCGTGGTCATTCTATTTTTTACTTGCTCCACATGGGTCAGGTTCAGGAGTCGGCTGGAGCCTCTTTTAGCTCGCTCATGTTTAAAGCCTCTGCTGCAGACTAAAGCTTTAATCTGTCACTTCTGTCGCCAACATGTCTCACTAAAGCTATGGCAACAATGCCCCATGGCAACTAATCCTGTGAGGGATAAGGAGGGATCGGATATCTTCATATTATTTGGATTATTTTAAGAACACCATTGCAGAATTTATTAGATGAACATTCTGATAAACATTATACATCATGTGGTTGCATTTAATTTATTAAGCTGATTTTTCATTAAAATCATGGACCTTCATCATAACTTGTATTTACTGAAGACAATTTGTTGTTTAATTTTATGTTTTCTATAATGGCGTTGTTTGGTGGGATTGTACCTGCAGTAAATATATTTGTAAATAGTGGTTTACAGTATGTTTGCTAGATAACAGTTATGGCATTACCTCTACCTACCTCTGTTTCCTGTATACTGAATCTGTCTGCTGCTCATGTCTAAAGAGCGACAGAAGATAGAAAAATCTTGAAATTATGTTATGCATTGTAATGATACTTGCTGTTTTTAATTGTTTAGGCCCTGTAGTTGAGTTTTCCATGTATTTGAGCAGTACTTGCCCCAGTACAGATCTATTGTTTAAGCAGCTTTTGAGGTATTTGTTGCATCAAATTCGAAAGCATTTTATTATACGAGAATCATGAAATGCGTGTTAGCATGCTAGTTGATGTGATGGCAAAGGAGAAATTAATTTCTGTCAGCTCATCTACGCTGTGTCTTCAGGTCTGTTCTTTAGTCACGCTAGTTGATGTTAGCTTTACCGGCAGAACTCCACACTATAGTCTCTGAATGGTGTGAAAAGCGCTTATCAAGTTATCGCAATGAATAATTAGGATGCGCTGAATGCATAGGTAATGCATAGGTAATGAATAACTTTGGACCACTGCACACTAGGCCTGGGGCAAGATCTCATACCTCAAGATGTCACGAGACAAAATTGCCACAAAGTTGTGCACACATAAGGAAAATGATGATGTAAGGTGTTTAGTTTTAGATTTGACAAAAGGGGGCTTAAGAGGTGGTGAGTCACATTTCATAAGAAGCTTTAGATCCACTTGCATGACTGCAAAATATTTTTAAAAGTAAATCAAAAATGGTGAAGCCAAAATTGTACTGTACAATTTATTTGAAGAAAGTATATCAAAATCTCGTCTTGTCAATCATGTGTCTCATCTTGTCTCATGGAAATTGTGTCTCATCCAACCTCTTCTGCACAGTTTAAAATTAAGTAGTTTTGTTTTTCACCTTTTTAACATAAAAAAATCAAGAGCAGTGAATAATGAACAACAATTAACAACGTCTTTGAGTGTCTTGAAAAGCGCTTTATAAATAAAATGTATTATTATTATTAACAAAATCCCTTTTAACTTTTGAACTTTCGTTTCGGGTCCTGCGTATGTTCTGTTCTGTAAGTCCTGGTTAGGTTGTATTTAAGTCCTACTGAAATATCTAGTTTAGTCCTGATTTGCCAAAGTAGGAATTGTACCCTTCTAACCCAAAGCTGGGGACAGTGTTTTGTTGTTATTTTTTTGGTTTACGAAAGCTAATTATTTTCTGTGATGGTTGAAAAGATCCCATCCTCACTCTAAACATCAAATAATCCCTTGAAAAACGTTTGTGAAAAAGGTTACACCGATCGGCGAAAGCAGCAGGTGACGGTCTCCCGCAGACAAAGTGTCAATGATATAAATTATGCAAAACCAGCTCAAATGCATGATTAAAACTCACCTCAATAAGAAGACCACTGTGGAGAAAATGACACATGACCTTTATATTTATGATTGTAACTCTAAAATTCGAACAAATCTCAACTGTTGAATGCAGTTTGTTCATTACAAAGAAACTAAAACCATAGAATAAACATGAGCCAGTCTAGATGCTATGAAAGGCTATTGGTGTTTTTCTACAATGCAATGATGTCATAATCTCAGATGAGGGGCAAGAGACATTTTTTTCTATTAATTATATTGTATTTTGTGAATTTAACTTTTGGGATATTTCACGACAAATGTTTAATTTCTAATAGTGACTAGGCCCTATAACTCATTATTTAACCACAGAAACCTGATAACAAACCTTATAAAAATTAACTTTTCACACTCTTTTTTTCTTGTGGTTTTAGGCTGCGGAATCGAAGAACAAAGAGCTGGAGGGGCGGATAGGCGTGCTGACTCTAGACATCGATGAGAGCCGACAGAAACAGGGAAACATGAAGGGGGAACTCAAGAAGTTTATGGACATCCTGGACGGAAAGATTGATGAACTCCATGAATTCAGACAGGGCCTCTCCAAGTTAGGCGCAGATAACTAACCTAAACACTAACTAACATCTCTACTGCAAGGTGAGCTACCCTACACAGCAGAAACATGCGCCACTGCTCCCCCTAGAGGAGAATGCAGACTGCAGATGCTATTAACAACAATGCACAAGACTGTTTTTTTCAGTAGGGGGCTTCAAAATGGCTACTGTCATTCACACTGGCTTTCTAAAGTCACTTACTATTACGTGGTGGTGGTGGTGGTGGTGGTGGGTTTCTTACTGTTCATTTCTTCTGGCTCGTCTCGCCATAGATTTCTAACTAAACAAGGGGTCTAAAAGGGCTGCACTTCAACCAGTATTGTCCAATCTGTGCGGCTCCTCGGAAGCTGGTGCCGCTCCCCTTTTTGTCGCCCCTTGTCGATCTCAGGTGTGTTAATAAATAATTATATGCACATAAATATGATATAAAAATACTGAAATGGCCATCACACCAAGTGCCTGTAATAGGAGCAATTTCTGCTTGGCAAGAAATCTGGCTGAGAGTTTTGCCATGATTTAAAGGTGCACTGTGTAACTTTTCTGGTAGAGGGCCGTCAGTTACTTGTCTTCATGGAGATGTTATTGCTTTACCTCCTATATTCCAAAGTATGGCATTAAACTTTTCAGTCTCCATAGAAACAGGAAACACCACCAGGCCAATGTGCAGGTGAGATCTGTGAACCGGTGATTTTATTTTTAGCAATAAAAACACCCATAATGGAATAAATGCATCTTATACAAGTTTAATACCATATTGTTGAACAGGCAAAGCAATAGCATCTCTATGGAAGCGGACCTGAAAAACCTGAAAAATTACGCAATGCACCTTTGAAAGCAAATATCTTCAACTTATCCCACAAATATAAGGCACAACTAACTTCTTTTTTGGGATTTTTTTGTAATTTCAAATTTGGAAAAAACAACTAGTCATCCAAAAATGATAATATTCTGAGTCCTGTGATGTAGACTTGTGTGCGATTGTGTTGAAAAATGTTTGTTTGTGAAATCTGATCAAAATGCGTAACTTGATGAAAATTTTGTTATTTTTGGTGATTAAAATTTGGACAACGGGAATGTGGTGCTGCTGCTCACCGGGAATCATGGGACATTTAAGAGACTTTGAAAAACATTATTGTTTTTTTTGACATATTTATTTATTTTTGGTGCCTCTCTGAACAAGTTTTGGATCTCTCATGTTTCCATCACTGTAAAAAAGTATATACCAAATGGAGTATTGAAGGGAACTGTGAGTATTAAAAACAATGTACTATTAAAATTAAGTTGGGATTACTCAAAACGTGGTCATAAAAGGAGTCTATATATAGCCCCCTTGTATTTTTGCAACCATCCATACTTAAAAATTGTTTTCTATCTACTTAATTTGGCCTATTTAGTCATCATCATTATAGCAAATCACTTTATAGTCTTTTAATTATTATTTATTTGGCATTATTACATCAGATGCCTGTCCTTATCCTACCCTTTCTCTCTCATGTCTGGACTTAGTTCTGTGGAAAATTACTTTTTTGTGTTAGATTGTTCCTGCTTTTTATTTGATTTGAAAATAACACAAAAACAACACAAAAAATTGCTTTCAGTATTACTTCCTGCATATAGACCATGCGTTTAATAAAATAACACAAAAAAATTGTCAAATATCTTCCTTGAATGTCTGAACTCTGCTCCAAACCATCTGCTTGAACTCACAGAGGTTTGACTGTGGACCTCGGGATTTAAAACAACAACAAAAAAAGCTGAAAATATTGAGATAGGTTATTTGCACAGCCCTAGTTGAAATACTTAATGTCGCTGTAGCATGCTGCTAGATACTGACAATCTATAGCTAGATTTGATTTATGTTTTAAAAAGATCTCTATTAATATACGTAATTATTATAGTTTCCAGGTTGTGAAATACACTGAGACAAGATCAAATGTGATGCCAAAAATGTATCTGTAATAATGTAATGAATGTGAGAATCCATATTTGCTGGAAATGCTACAGTTCACAAAGTAATTAAACTAGTATTAGTTATAAACGATATATTTAAATAACCAAACTTGCAATAAATGACATGTGAAAATCTCATTGCAGGGTCCAACGAACACTTTTCGCCATGGAGATGTTATTGCTTTGTCTTGAATGCTTCACAGTATGGCATTAAACCTTTCTTATCTTCATGGAGACCAAGTCAGACCAAGTTACAGGTCAGATCTGTGGCGAGGGAGCCCCACTCACATTCAAAAGGCCTGTTTTTCTAGGTTTGTCCTATAAAACCACCAGGCATTTAATAAATGTATAATGTAGAGCTGTTTAATGTCATACTGTGGAACATTCCAGGCAGAGCAATGGCATATCCATAGAAACAAACGGTTGATGGACCCCCAACTAAAAAGTTACATAGTGCACCTTTAAAACAACTGATCACATTTTCTGCACTCCAAAACAACAACTTACATTTTCAGAGCATATACAGTATTTCTTTCCAATTGAAGAGTCCTTTAACAACCACAGTTTTTGAGTAAATCCAAATTAAGTTTTTGAGAGACAAATTTCCTGTTTAAATCATGTCTTTGTTTTGGTTTTGTCTTGAAAAATCGATGAAGGGACTTCATGTTTTTGTCATTTGTTTTGGCCCAAATGTGGAACCTCTTTGAACAAATGCCTCCTGTGCACTTTTGTGTGTCCTTGATATTGTAAAATAACTGTCAAATCTATAGTTTAATAATAATTTTGTCTTGTTTTTTTTCCTTTCTTTTAGCTGTTCAGAGCTTAAATTCTATCTCAACAGACTGTAGCACTGCAGCATTTTGGGAAAGGTAGGAGGGCTGAGATAGTCCGCCACCGCACACCATCTTAATGTTGAGTTACATAACCAACAGAAATAGGTGCTTTACATATGAAGTTATAAAGGAGATACAGGCACATTTCAGATGAGTTTAAAGGGCCCAGATTTCACTGTTTTCTGATCTGTTTTTATGTTGTTCCCTCATCACAAACAGACCTGGAGTTGTTTTGTTTCATTCACGTTTAAACACAGAAACCCTGCATGTATGGGTTCTATTTAGTTCTTCTCTCAAACTGAAAACCCTGTTCCACCTTGAACAAATAATGTAAAAGGTAGCTGTTAAATTGAAAACTACCACTTCATGACATCACAAGGTGGAACAGAGCATTTTGAGCTTTGGAGATGTAGACGGACTAATAATAAAGGGTCACTCATACGTGTGAATGAAACAAAACGATAACAGATGAAACAAAGATAACACTGGTCTACAAGCAAAATGCTTCCGGATCAAAAGTAGTGAAATTTTTCTTGGTTTAGGTCACTAATAAAGAAAAAGTAAGTCACAAGTGCTGATTGGCTATAGTTTCCAAGATACAGTATTGGGTCAAAATAGGAAATTTATGCAAACTAAGGCAAAAACGGTACTTTATCAGAAGGTACAGTGTGTCTACAAGCAACCAGTTCTATCTGAAAGCCTGTCTGCACATTCCAATACATTCATTTTAATATGTCTAGAGTTTTAACATCAAATATTTTTTTATTTCACATAAGAGAGATGCAAGTTAAATATTTTCAAAATATAAATATTAATTTTAAGCAAAAATGCCAAAATCTATTGTATAAACAGATGCGATTTTGATGTAAAACGATATCATTAAATATCTTGAATACATTAGCTAACCAGCACATTTATCATTTGATTTTTCGTTCATCTTCTTAATATAAATGAGATTTAGCCACTTTTATCACGGAAGCAGATTGAGTTCAAAAATGTGTAGACCAGTGAAATAAAGGTTCACTCAAACATGTGAATGAAACAAAACTATAACAGATGAAACAAAGATAATAGATGTCTACAGATCTGAACTGCTCATGTAACTTTTCTCATGGAGGGTTTGCCACAGTTCATGTATCTTCGTGGAGACAAGCAGATGACTCTATCAGGCAAAGTTACAGGTTAGATCTGTGGAGAGTCGACCCCACCCACAATAAAAAATTCATGTTTTTCAGAGGTTTTTTTTTTTTTAGAAATTAATAACTGTAATTTATTATTTGCAAGATAGATATGTATAATGCCATATTGTTGCATAGCCACAGCCAGCAAAGCAATAAAATCTCCATGGAAACAAGCAGATGGCATGTAGAAAAGTTACATAATGCACCTTTAACTTAACTGAAACACATCAAGGTGGATTTGCTGCATTTTGGATCCAGTTTTCCATCAACCCTGCTGCTGAGGTCAAAGAGAAATCAAGACTCAAGACCATTACCGCTCCAATGAGAGGACCTGATATCCAGAGGTGTAACTTGGGATGTAGGTAACTTTGTGTTGTAGTTTTTGGAGGTTTTTTTTTTTTTCCCCAAGAATGTTTGTACCCTTTTTTCTGTGTTAAAAAAAAAGACATCCATAATAAAATGAAACAATAAACAAACAATGGGTGTACAGCTACATCTCAAAGAATATAATAAACTATGACAAGATTAAACATAGTCTGGCCTTCTAAGCAGAGTATAGGACTTCCATTTCTTTATGAGAAAGATTTAACAAGCATAATGCCGTTTTCTAGAAATAATTCACAGAGATGCCATAATATGAGCCCCTGGAATCACCCTCCTTAAAGTGAATAGAAAGTAGACTGATTCAAAACAAACAATTCAATAAATCTCAGACCATGTGTATTTGTTCTTCACATTTCAACTTTTGGTTTAGTTTGCTTAAAATTTCATTTGTTTACAAGTGATCTTTTGTTTGGTACACATTCACAGACAATTCCGGTTTAGTATTCAGCATCTTAAAGACGTACGGACTACATAAAGACTCCAATTTTTTATAGCATTTTAAACAGGAGATCTAAAATTAAGTGAGTGGGCTATTTAAAGGCCCTGTACCTGAACTTTGCCTTGCCCCAGTACAGATATTATTTAAGCAGCTCTCAAGGCCAAAATAAGTCTGCTGCGTGCTATTTGCATCTAATTATAACACATTTTAATATGTGATCATCAGGAAGTGCACATTAGAATGCTAGTTGTTATCTTTACTGTGACTCTGGTCTTTGATGGCTGCAAAAAGCGATTATAAACTCATGACCGTGAATAATTAGGATGCTCTGAATGCTTAAGGTAAGTGAGGAAAAACTCAAACTGTTGTCCTATAGTTCTGTTTTTTATGTTTTTAAGATGGTAAATCAGGTACAACTTTTACAACGGATAAATTAAATGGTTTGTATCACATTATTTTATAAAATTGTGAGTCTTTTCGCCACAGAGAGCAGTTATTTTTTGTCTAGAAAGAAAGAAAGAAAGGGAATGTATCAAATGTATTAAATGTTAAAACCATTTCTCGGACAATGATTTGCAAAGTATGCTAGTGTTAGTAAAGGACACTGTAATCACATGGACATTTACCTCCTGCTGTGGTCCAATCAAATCACAGCACGCTGTCACCCGGGAAACACCATTAAGATTTGTAGTTCACATTTTCAATTTAGACCAGGGGTTGTTGGGTAATAGACCAATTATTACTGTCATTTATTTTCATTAGCGGTGTATTATCATTTTGATTGGGCAATTAAAATGCTTTGAATACATTCCTAACGATGCAAGAGAGTGAAAAACACGCCTCGAAAATGAATCACCTCAACTCTACACTAAAAAATAACTTGTATGACAAATTATTATATTTTAAAGGTCCTATATTACACAGAATTGACTCTTGAGAGCATGTGCAAATGAAACAAAACACAACTCCAGGTATGTTTTTGATGAGGAAACAACGTTATAATAGAAAATAGTGTAATATGGACCCTTTAAAATTATTTTGTTTGGTATTCATGACCTAATTCACCTAATTCATGTTATTGTATTGCCTGGAATGTTCCAAGGTAATACATTAAACTTTAAAAAAAATTAAAAAGATATATCTGCTAGAGCTTTGGAGAGATGAGTCGACTGTAAAAATGTTGGTGGTATTTTTACATAAATACAAGACAGACGAGGTGTTATTGCTTCACCAGACCTTCCATAAAACATCTCCATGGGGACAAACAGATGGCAGAAGTTCCACCAAAAAAGTTACACAGTGCCTCTTTAACTTTTATTTGCCAATTGGGGAAGAAAATTACATTTGTTTTAATGATATACAGCTCTGGAAAAAATAAGAGACCACTGCAAAATTATCAGTTTTTCTGATTTTACTACTTATAGGTATGTGTTTGGGCAAAAGGAACATTTTTGTTTGAGTCTATAAACTACTGACAACATTTCCCCCAAATTCCAAATAAAAATATTATCGTTTAGAGCATTTATTTGCAGAAAATGACAAATGGTCAAAATAACAAAAAAGATACATGTTTTCAGACCTCAAACTGTGCAATGAAACAAGATCAAATTTATTTTAAAACAACATAATAATGTTTACACTTAACAAGAGTTCAGAAATCAATATTTGGTGCAATAAGCCTTATTTTTAATCACAGCTTTCATGTGTCTTGGCATGCTCTCCACAAGTCTTTCACATTGTTCTTGGGTGACTTTATTCCACTCCTGGTGCAAGAACTGAAGTAGCTCAGCTTTGTGTTTGTGTTGGAATTCATCAGACGCTGGAATGGAATGGTTGTAATACATGTAGAGATGCTGATTTCAGGAAAAAAATGCAGTGGTCTCTTTTTCCAGAGCTGTATTTATGTTTTTAATTCAAGCTAAATTTAAACCAGTCAGAAGTGTCTCATAACGTGTCAAATAATGTGGTATCTGTTGGTTAGAATAAATATATATAAATACATAAATAAAATGGATTCATCCTGAAGAATTAAAATGATTTTAAAGTGCCTATGACAGATTTTCATGTTTTAATTATGGCTTGGTTTGGTGGGGTAGTGCCTGTGCTAAATAGTTAGCATAGTTCAGTGGTAGTTATTGGGAAAAAAGTTTACAAGAAAAGTACAAAAATACAAGAAGTAGCAGTGAGATCTAAAAGGGAATATCTCTAAAATTACATACAAAGAAGGCACTTTTCTGGCAGTTTAGACCTGGCTTAATTTAGGGTGTCTTAAATGTGTTATTGTTTATTTTTAGTACTTTAATCATAACAGTTGTATAATTTTTAAGTTTTTATTTCTTCTGAACATTATGGTTGCTAGGTAACAGTTATGGATGCACCTCTTTGTCACATACACTGCCCATATACAACCAGGAAGTAAAATATATTATAGTAAAACCTAGTCTGTCATATGCACTTTAAATGTGCATTGTGGAACTTTTCTGGTGGAGGGTTTCTCAAATCATTTTCTCCATGGAGATGTTATTGCTTTGTCTGGAATAGTATGGTATTAAATCTTTTTATCTTCATGGAGATCAAACCAGACCAAGTTACTGGGCATATCTGCGGAGAGGCGACCCCGCTCACTGTCAAAATGCTTTTTTTCCCCTCTATTTTTGAGCTATAAAAGCACCTATAATTGAATAAATAAGGTAGAGGGCCATACTGTGGAACATTTCAGGCAGAGCAATGACATAACCATAGAACAAGCAGGTGATGGGACCCCCAACCAAAAAGTTACACAGTGTACCTTTCAGTCTTTGTTTGTTATCAGTCATAGTATTGGAAAAGGCATCTCTTATATAAAGAAATAAAGCCTTGATTATGACAAGTGTCTGACTGCTCTGTGAACAAATGGTATTGTTTGGGACTGACTCATTTGTTTTTGGATTTTCAAAGAAAAAAAAAGGTTCAGGCAAACTGCATAATAAGTGTTTTTGTTTACTGTTCAAACATTATTGTGAATACGTGCAATACTGCTAAATGTAGAGGTAGACCATTATTTACGTGATACAAAAACCTTCAGATAATACTATAAACATGGTTGAAAACAGTCGACTAAAATATGAAGCAACGGTCAAATTAAAAACAAAACAAATATATAAATGTGCTCCTCACCTTTCACGGTGGTTGGTCTCTCACTCTCATCCAGCTCAGGTTCTCTACCAGAGGCCTGGGAGCTTGAGAGTTCTGCGCAGTATCTTTGCTGTTCCTAGTACTGCACTTTTCTGGATTGAGATGTCTGATGTTTTTCCTGGGATCTGTTGTAGCCACTCCTCCAGTTTGGGGGTTACAGCCCCGAGTGCTCCGATCACCACGGGCACCACTGATGCCTTCACCTTCCAGGCCTTCTCCAGCTCTTCCTTGAGCCCCTGGTATTTCTCTAGTTTCTCGTGTCCCTTTTTCCTGATGTTACCATCGCTTGGTATTGCAATGTCCACCACCACGGCTCTGTTCTGTTGCTTATCCACCACCACTATGTCTGGTTGGTTCGCCATCACCATTCTGTCAGTCTGTATCTGGAAGTCCCACAGGATCTTGGCTCGGTCATTCTCCACAACCTTCGGAGGTGTTTCCCACCTTGACCTTGGGGTCTCCAGCCCGTACTCTGCACAGATGTTTCTGTACACTATGCCCGCCACTTGGTTGTGTCGCTCCATGTATGCTTTCCCTGTCAGCATCTTACACCCTGCAGTTATGTGCTGGACTGTCTCAGGAGCCTCTTTGCACAGCCTACACCTTGGGTCTTGTCTGGTGTGGTAGATCTGAGCCTCTATTGCTCGGGTGCTCAAGGCCTGCTCCTGTGCAGCCAGGATGAGGGCCTCTGTGCTGTCCTTCAGACCAGCCCTCTCCAGCCATTGGTAGGAATTCTTGATATCAGCCAGTTATATTCCGGTGGTACGCCCCATCGTCCCTCCAGCACCTCTTCCTCTGAGGTCCACTGTCTTAGGCATTCACTGAGCACGTCATCTGTCGGGGCCTTGTCCTTGTCCAGGATGAAACATCTAAAATCCATAAGTACATCTACTTATGGATCTACTTATGGATTTTAGATGTTCCATCCTGGACAGTGGTTCCCACACTCACTAGTCCTCGGCCTCCTTCCGGCTCGTGTACAGTCTCAGGGTGCTGGATTTGGGATGGAACCCTCCATGCATGGTCAGGAGCTTTCGTGTCTTAACGTCTGTGGTCTGTATCTCCTCCATTGGCCAGCTTATGATTCCTGCTGGGTATCTGATCACTGGCAGGGCATAGCTATTTATTGCCCAGGCTTTGTTCTTGCCATTGAGCTGACTTCTTAGGACTTGTCTTACTCGCTGCAGGTATTTGGCCGTAGCCGCTTTCCTTGTTGCCTCTTCAAGGTTGCCATTTGCTTGTGGGTACCAAGGTACTTGTAACTGTCCTCACTGTCTGCTATTGTTATTGTTATTGTGTGCTATCTTTTGTATGGATATAAAATATCCTTTTATTGGTGTAGTTTAATGAGTGAGTTTGGGACCCTTTTAATTTTATGATCGAAAAAATAGGCAGAAAAATAAGGAGTCAGTACAGCAAAAGGCATTTTATACCAGATGTCCTTTGACACTCAACTAACCTTAGCTCCTTTATGTGAACTGCAAGTAAATTTTGGACACATACTAAAGGATTGAACCCACCACTTACTCTCATCAAAGCTCTTCAAAAACTGTCTCTTCATCAGGTCTAGTTTACCGACTACATGAACTGACTTTTGTTTTTTTACACTGTACTTGGGGCTTTCCTCAGCTTTGTGCAGGTGGAGCTGTGTTGCTGTGGGTGATGAGTGGGCGATTCGCTCTGACTCAGGCTGTGAGCTCCAGTGCATACGCACGCACACGCACACACACACACACACACACACACACACACACTTTTGTTATGGTTACATGTTTGTAGGGACATTACTCATATCTGAATTTTAAATCAGCTGATGGAGTGTTCGTCCTCTGATCCAAAGGTTGGAGGTTTGAATCCTACTCTCAACATAAAACATCATTGGTAGATCCACTATGGATCCACTGACCCACAGGTTGGCACTGTGATTCCAGCTCCCACAGATGAAAGCTGCCGTTGTGTCCTTGGGCAAGACGCTTATTCCCCCTTATCCCCAGTGTCTCAGTGTCTGTGTACACTGGTGTATGAATGTGTGTGAATGGGTGAGTGATTCCTTGATGTAAAGCGCTTTTAAGGTGGGAAGGTGTTATAAAATTTACCAATAATAATAAAGGATTTACATTTCCTGGAGACTGATCCTAATCTTAACCATACAGTTCTGGAAAAAAATAAGAGACCACTGCAAAATTATTAGTTTTTCTGATTTTTACTAAAGATGGGTGTTTGGGTAAAAGGAACATTTTTGTTTGAGTCTACAAACTACAACATTTCCCTTAAATTCCAAATAAAATATTATTGTTTAGAGCATTTATTTGCAGAAAATGACAAATGGTCAAAATAACAAAAAAGATACATGTTTTCAGACCTCAAACTGTGTAATGAAACAAGATCAAATTCATTTTAAAACAACATAATACTAATGTTTACACTTAAGAAGAGTTCAGAAATCAATATTTGGTGCAATAACCCTTATTTTTAATCACAGCTTTCATGCGTCTTGGCATGCTCTCCACAAGTCTTTCACATTGTTCTTGGGTGACTTTATTCCACTCCTGGTGCAAGAACTGAAGTAGCTCAGCTTTGTGTTTGTGTTGGAATTCAACAGACGCTGGAATGGAATGGCTGTAATACATGTAGAGATGCTGATTTCAGAAAAAAAATGCAGTGGTCCCTTATTTTTTTCCAGCGCTGTATAATCACAATTGTACTTGCCTAATCTTTACCTAAATTAAACTTCTCTTTTAATTTTAACATTTCACTATATAACTTCTCTGGAGGTGAATCTATCACCTGCATGTATCAATTTATTATTTAATTTATTGTTTTGCCTGGAATGTTCCACAGAATGTCAGTAAACTTGCCTAACTCCATGGAGATAAGCAGATGTTGCCACGAGAGCAAGTTTGGACTGGACTCATAACACAGACGCACTGTACAGGAAGGGCCAGAGTCGGCTCTATCTCCTGAGGAGACTGCGGTCCTTTGGAGTGAGAGGGCCACTCCTGAAGACCTTCTATGACTTTGTGGTGGCATCAGCCATCCTGTACGGTGTGGTCTGCTGGAGCAGCAGTGTCACAGAGAGGGAGAAGAAGAGGCTGGACAAGGTCATCAAGAAGTCCAGCTCTGTCCTGGGCTGTCCTCTGGACTTGGTGCAGCAGGTGGGGGACAAGAGGGTCCTGGATAAACTCATGTCTATGCTGGACCATGAGTGTCACCCCCTGCAGGACGCTCTGTCGGCTCTAGAGAGCAGCATCAGTGACAGACTGATTCACCCTCGCTGTGTTAAAGAGAGATTTCGCAGGTCTTTCCTTCCTGCTGCTGTCAGACTGTACAATGATCAATGCTAGTCAGGTTAATCTCCATAGCAACCATGTGTCATCTCCATAGTAATAATAACAATGTGCAATATTATTTAAAGTCACTTTACCTGCTACTTATTTTTGTAACCACCACTGTCCATCACAGCACTGTACACAATCATCTGAGTCACTTTATTGTAGTGATATTATATATTACTGAACTGGAGTCACTTTAACTGCTGTTTGTTCTGCTCAGAAACAAAGACATTTATTTATTGTGCAGTGTTCCTGTGCCTTACAGTGTTGTGTTTTTTAGGCTGTACATACTTATTATTATTATCTTAATTTTTGATGCATGCTCTTTTTTCCAACTGTTTCTGAAACCTGCGTTGTGACACTGCAATTTCCCCATTGTGGGACAAATAAAGGGTTATCTGATCTTATCTTATCTTATCTTAAGCTCATAATTTGTGGAGAGACGAGCACACTCACAGTGAATTCATGCTTTTCATTATATTTTTGGAGGAATAAAAACACCTGTGTCTTGAATAGACGTGAGATAGATAACTTTGATGTCATACTGTAGAACATTTCAGGCAAAGCAATAACATCTCTATGGAGACAAGCAGTTAACAGATCCTGAGCCAGAACAATTAGATTTTTGGTGCCCATCAGTTTTTGTGCAAATTTTAGTCCCCACTGTGTAATAAATTAATGTCCACACACAGGCAAACACAGGAGGAGACTGTGGGCCGCGACAGGCTACACAAGGCTCCCTGTTGCTATAGAAACGGGAATCTCACACAGACGGACGGCGTTTTAGATGATGTCCGCCCACACGCTCCCACTGTGAAATACCTGGGCTTCACCGAAAAGAGGCCACTACAGAAATGAATATGCTTTTGTTTTTTTAATCTGACTTAGGCGATGTAACAGGATCATGTTTTCTCTCAGAGGGTTAAAGGCACAATATGGAACTTTTCCCCCTCCTTGAGCCGCCACCTTAACGTGGTGGAGGGGTTTGAGTGCCCGAATGATCCCGGGAGCTATGTTGTCGGGGGCTTTATGCCCCTGGTAGGGTCACCGAAGGCAAACAGGTCCTGGGGGACGGGTCAGACTAAGAGCGGTTCAGAAGCCCATTATGATGAGTAATAGATCGAGGCCAGTTACGTCGCCCAGATTGGCGTCACCGGGGCCCCACCCTGGAGCCAGGCCTGGGGTGGGTGCTCGCCAACGAGCGCCTGGTGGCCGGGCCTTACCCCATGGGGCCCGGCCGGGCTCAGCCCGAAGGAGCGACATGGGGCCGTCCTCCCGTGGACTCACCACCCGCAGGAGGATCCATAAGGGGCCGGTGCAGAGAGATCTGGGCGGCAGTCGAAAGCGGGGACCTCGATGGCCAGATCTCCGGACATGGAGACTAGCTCTGGGGACATGGAATGTCACCTCGCTGGGGGGGAAGGAGCCTGAGCTTGTGCGGGAGGTTGAGCGCTATCAACTAGATATAGTCGGCCTGACCTCCACGCACAGCTTGGGCTCAGGAACCCAACTCCTTGAAGGGGGCTGGACTCTCCATTTCTCTGGCGTTCCCCACGGGGAACGGCGGCGGGCTGGTGTGGGCCTGCTCATTGCCCCACAGCTTAGCCGCTGAGTGTTGGAGTTCACCCCGGTGAACGAAAGGGTCGCATCCCTGCGCCTTCGGGTCGGGGCCAGGTCTCTCACTGTTGTGTCGGCCTATGGGCCGAACAGCAGTGCAGAGTACCTGGCCTTCTTGAAGTGCCTGGGAGGGGTACTGGACAGTGCACCGCCCGGGGACTCCGTTGCTCTCCTGGGGGACTTCAACGCCCACGTGGGCAATGACAGTGACACCTGGAGAGGGGTGATTGGGAGGAACGGCCTCCCTGATCTGAACCCGAGCGGTGTTCTGTTATTGGACTTCTGTGCTATGCGCAGTTTGTTCATAACGAACACCATGTTCGAGCACAAGGGTGTCCACCAGTGCACGTGGCACCAGGACACCCTAGGACGGAGGTCGATGATCGACTGTTGTCGTGTCATCTGACCTCCGGCTGCATGTCTTGGACACTCGGGTGAAGAGAGGGGCAGAGCTGTCAACTGATCACCACCTGGTTGTGAGTTGGGTCCGCTGGCGGGGGAGGAAGCCAGAAAGACCTGGCAGGCCCAAGCGCATAGTGAAGGTCTGTTGGGAACGTCTGGCAGATCCCTCTGTCAGGGGTACCTTCAACTCACACCTCCGGGAGAGCTTCTCCCGGATTCCGGGGGAGGCTGGGGACATAGAGTCCGAATGGGCTCTGTTCTTGGCCTCTATTGTCGATGCGGCCGCCGTAGCTGTGGTCGTAAGGTCTGTGGTGCCTGTCGCGGCGGCAATCCCCAAACCCGGTGGTGGACACCGGAAGTAAGGGATGCCGTCATGCTGAAGAAGGAGTCTTATCGGGCCTTATTGGCTCATGGGACTCCTGAGGCAGCTGACGGGTACCGGGGGGCCAAGCGTGCTGCAGCCCGGGCGGTCGCAGAGGCAAAAACTCGGGTTTGGGAGGAGTTCAGAGAGGCCATGGAGGAGGACTATCGGACGGCCTCAAAGAAATTCTGGCAAACCGTCCGGCGCCTCAGGAGGGGGAAGCAGTGCTTCACCAACACTGTTTACGGTGGGGGTGGGGAGCTGTTGACCTCAACTGGAGATGTTATCGGACGGTGGAAGGAATACTTTGAGGATCTCCTCAATCCCGCTGTCACGTCTTCCGAGGAGGAAGCAGAGGCTGGAGACTCGGAGGCGGACTCATTCATCACCCTGGCTGAAGTCACTGAGGTGGTTGGAAAGCTCCTCGGTGGCAAGGCCCCGGGGGTGGATGAGATCCGTCCTGAGTATCTCAGGTCTCTGGATGTTGTAGGGCTGTCTTGGCTGACATGTCTCTGCAACATCGCGTGGCGGTCGGGGACAGTACCTCTGGACTGGCAGACCGGGGTGGTGGTCCCTCTGTTTAAGAAGAGGTACCGGAGGGTGTGTTCCAACTATCGGGGAATCACACTCCTCAGCCATCCCGGTAAGGTCTATTCCAGGGTGCTGGAGAGGAGAATTCGACCGATAGTCGAACCTCGGATTTAGGAGGAGCAGTGTGGTTTTCGTCCCGGCCGGGGAACACTGGACCAGCTCTATACTCTCCATCGGGTGCTCGAGGGTGCATGGGAGTTTGCCCAACCAGTCCACATGTGCTTTGTGGATCTGGAGAAGGCATTCGACCGTGTCCCTCGTGGGGTCCTGTGGAGAGTGCTCTGGGAGTACGGGGTTCGGGGCCCTTTGATAAGGGCTGTTCAGTCCCTGTATGACCGGAGCAGGAGCTGTGTTCGCATTGCCGGTAGTAAGTTGGACCTGTTCCCGGTGCATGTTGGACTCCGCCAGGGCTGCCCTTTGTCACCGGTTCTGTTCATTATATTTATGGACAGAATTTCTAGGCGCAGTCAGGGGCCGGAGGGGATCTGGTTTGGGAACCACAGGATCTCATCTCTGCTGTTTGCAGATGATGTTGTCCTGATGGCTTCATCGAACCGGGACCTCCAATGTGCACTGGGGCGGTTTGCAGCTGAGTGTGAAGCGGCTGGGATGAGGATCAGCTCCTCCAAATCTGAGGCCATGGTTCTCGACCAGAAAAAGGTGGCTTGCCCTCTCCGGGTGGGTGGGGAGTCCTTGCCTCAAGTGGAGGAGTTCAAGTATCTCGGGGTCTTGTTCACGAGTGAGGGGAGGATGGAGCGTGAGATTGACAGGCGGATCGGTGCAGCGTCGGCAGTGATGCGGTCGTTGTACCGGACCGTTGTGGTGAAGAGGGAGCTGAGCCAAAAGGCAAAGCTCTCAATTTACCGGTCAGTCTACGTTCCTACTCTCACCTATGGTCATGAGCTTTGGGTAATGACCGAAAGGACGAGATCGCGGATACAAGCGGCCGAAATGAGTTTCCTCTGCAGAGTGGCTGGGCGCACTCTTAGAGATAGGGTCAGGAGCTCAGTCACACGGGAGGGGCTCGGAGTACAGCCGCTGCTTCTCCACGTTGAGAGGAGCCAGCTGAGGTGGCTCGGGCATCTGTTCCGGATGCCTCCTGGTCGCCTCCCTCAGGAGGTGTTCCGGGCATGTCCCACCGGGAGGAGGCCCCGGGGAAGACCCAGGACATGCTGGAGGGACTATGTGTCCCTAACCCTGGCCTGGGAATGCCTTGGGCTCCCCCCGGAGGAGCTGGAGGAAGTGTCCGGGGTGAAGGAAGTCTGGGAGTCCCTGCTTAGACCCCACGACCTGGCCCCGGATAAGCGGAAGAAAATGGATGGATGGATGGAACTTTTCTACTTGAGGATCTACCAGCTGCTTGTCTCCATTTGTATTTGTATTTATTTATTTGTAAAGGGACAGCACATATTAATGAACATTTAAAATGTAAATATGTAAAGATTATAGCCAGCGTGGCTAATTTCCATCTTCAGTCCCTCGGCAGGTTGATGTCAAATCAGGGACAGGGAAAAGTACAACAACAATCACACAAAAGTACATAAAACCAGCACTCACTGTACACACAATTCAGTCATTTCAAGTAAAGAGTCTCAGAGTTAAATCAATAACACTTCAATATATTTCAATTTTGTTAAATATGGTTGCATGTTTGACTAGTGGACAGCCACTGTTTTACAGCTTTAGTATGGAGATGCCTAATATGTTTCATGTCTCTCTTGCTTTTATTTAATTATAGGTATATTATTGCTTTAAAATACCTTCAAAAACAATGCATCTGAACTGAGTGGCGTCGCTTCTCCACAAATTTGACCTTTAAGTTGATCTCGTAGCACCACCTTCTTGTTACCATAAAGTTTAATGCCATATTGTGGAATATTCCAGGCAAAGCAATAACATCTCCATGGAGACAAGCATGTGGTGGACCTTCCACTACAAAATGTACATAGTTCACGTTTTAAAGGAATAGTAACATTTTTTACAATCTGAACCTTATTTTGGTAATAAAATAACTCACCCATAGTACTTTGGTGTCATTTGGAGCATTTCTGGAGATTTTGTAGTTTAGCAATATCCATAACATGAGTGCTCGGGGCACGGTGTTGCAGTCACCAAATGACACAAACTTTAGCACTTTTCAGATGACACAAGCTCAATGTTAGCCTACAGTTTCGCTGGAGTCCACTTTGGCCTGTAATACGATATCTATCCATGTTTTCATTGGATGACGTCGACAGTGCACATGCGCGCATTCACAGCTGATTTGCAGATAACACAACGCTCTCAGCTCTTGGTTACAGTCATAAACATCTCCGCTTGAGAAAACCCGAAATGGTGCGAACATGCATTTATCCCGGTTGTGAAAATGAAATGACAACTTGGACGAAGTTGACTTTTCACAGGCTTCCTCGTAACAATCCAGAGTTATTGAAGCTGTGGCTAGTTGCTTTGAGAATGGACCCAAACACGAAAACATGGATGGATATCGGATTACAGGCCACTTTGGACTCCAGCGAAACTATAGGCTAATATGGAATTTTTTGTCAGTTGAAAAGTGCTAAAGTTTGTGTCATTTGGCGACCGCAACCGTATGCCCCGAGCACTCACGTTATGGATATCGCTAACTACAAAATCCCCGGAAATGCTCCAAATGACACCAAAGTGCTATGGGTGAGTAAATGACGTTTTATTACCGAAATAAGGTTCAGATTGTAAAAACTTTAATATTCCTTTAACACAACAACCATCCAGTGGTTGTGGGTAATCCGAGCCACTCCTCACACAGCCTCTTCAGCTTCCTGCCCTCGGGGAGAAGGTACCAGAGTCTCCGGGCCCACTCTGCCAGACTGTCAAACAGCTTCATCCACCAGGCTGTCAAACAGCTTCATCCACCAGGCTGTCAGGAAACTGAACTCTCACCTTACCCGTCAACCAAACCCCCCACCCCTCCCCATAAAAATAACAAAACATATCACTCTAAACACTTTAAAAACTGCTGCTAAGAAATACTGTTGCATTTATTTTTTATCTTTATTTGCACATTCTATTGCACATCACTACACATTTCACTGCTGCATCTTCCATTGCACATTTTGATGCACACTGCACATTTTTGGACATCTGTAAATAGGTATTTATTTATTCTTTGCACTGCTTTTAGATTTTGTCTTAGATAGTTTTTGTATTGTATTTATATTGTATTTTGCACTGCTTGGCCAGGGAGAAACGGAATTTCAATTCACTGTATGTCGAACACATATGGAAAAATGACAATAAATTGACTTTGAAATGACATTTTAAATTTTTTTTAAGTCAGATGCCCTTTATCACTCAGTAATTATTTGCTCCACCAATAAATTTAGTCTTTAAACTCAACACGAAATGCAAATATAGCCTAAGAAGATCGCTCCTTTATTTATTTACATATTTTTATTAAGGACTTATCAAAAGCAATATAGAATATTTTGCAGTCCAGAAAATTTGATTTAATATGCTTCATCTGAACCATGTGACCGCAGTTACCATCATTTAACTCTATGGACAACAAACACCACTATAAGTTACATTTCATTCATTTATTCAGCAAAAACTGCCTTTCAAAACCCAAATTAAATATTATAGAGAAGAGCTTGTATTGATTTTGATGCCATTGTAACAGAATGTTCTTACATTGTAAAACATAGTGTTCATTTTAATGTAGATAAGTGCCGTCTTTAAATCATATTACATTATTTACTATTATAGATAATTAAAATTAAGCCAAATAGTAACAATATGCCTGATTTATACAGATTTTAGTGCATTTTAGAAGTTAATGTTATATGTTTTTGCAAACTTACATTTTATATTAATCCTAATACAATATCTTAAACTTTGATATTCCTATGTAAAAGACAAGTAATAAGTAGCTATGAGGCCGGTCACTGCATTTTCAAATAGTGAGCGTTGAATATATTGTGAATATTCATGTTTTTGGAAGCCCAAACATTGTGGGTAGAATCCCTCAGTCGTCCAGGTAGAATCCATGGTAAAAGGAGAAATTAAATTTGTCAACTGGACAAAGTTTATTTGGTCGAAAAAGTTTCGCCACTCATCCGAGCTGCTTCGTCAGTTCTGGTTAGAGTGCTGGTGGACACTGCTTATATCTAGCTGCAGGGAGGAGCTAACTACAATGAAATTACTATGAAACTATCACCTCTTTGTCTTACAGTTTCTGTCTGGCGTATAGTTTAGCATACCCATTCAGTTACATAATGTGTGTTTTCACACCTCTGGACTTGATCTGGCTAGCCCTATTGTTTCCTTTGTTTTGATTTAGGTTTGAGAATGGAATTATAGATGGGAGAGAGATTGTGTCTGACCCCTCCATTCCTGTTCACGGAAGGATTCTCTTTAACTCCCCTCTCAAACCACTTCTTCTCCCTGGCTAAGATCTGAACCTCACTGTCCTCAAAGGAGTGGCGCGTGGCTTCTAGGAACTGAAGCAGCTCGGATGAGCTGCCAAACGTTTTCGACCAAATAAACTTTGTCCAGTTGACAAATTGAATTTCTCCTTTTAAGCCCAAACATTTTACAAAATTAGTTTAAAAAAAAATATGTGCATTAAAATGTACGAATTCATGCTGGATTTAACTAACAAACATTACTTTTGATACTTTGCAGCTGACGTCATCAACATTCCCTCAGAGTGTGACGCTAACTGTAGGCATGCTCTGTCTGAGGCTTTGTTAGAGTTCGTCTGTGCTTTATTAACACAAGCTGATCATAAAGAACTGACTTGGGTGGAACTACAACTGGCAAGCAGATTTTTACTGTTAAACAAGTCTCTTGCTCATAAAATTACAGTCACAAGCTAGTTTTTTGGGGGTTTTGCTGAAAATCAAACTCACAGACTCTAATTATTTAATGCATTTTGTGTGTGTGTGTGTGTGTGTGTGTTTGTTAGTGTTTTCAGACAACCTTAAAACATTTTGGACAGTGTTTGCTAATGTGTCCATTGTGTCACCATTGTAACTCCTAAACATTCCACCGTTAGAGATGCATGTAGAACACCCCCAATGTGATGCCACTGCAAAGTATGAATTAGCATATGTTATATAAGGTCAAGACAATATGATTATCACCAGAGAGCACAGCACATTACATTGATTTAAACAGATTTAGATAAACGTTACAGTGATGGACATAAAATACACACTGCGGACATACAAACAGATACACTGAAATGGCTTAAGTGCGTCACCACAGACACATGTCCAGGAGTTTTTTTTGTTTTGTTTTTTGTTTTATCATTTCAGGGCTGCTGATCATAACATCCAGGAAACTCAAGTGGTCTCAAAGGCAAATGCCCAAAAGATTAATCCAAAAAATGTGAAACCTGGTCTTTTATATTAATGACAAGGTTAATTATCCTGCTATATTCAACCTAATAACAAAATATGTGAAAAAACAATAACTCCATCTGCCCCCATTTCACTTAAAGGGCCCAGGTTTAACACACAATTCCTACATATTTGGACATACAGCGCTGGGGAAAAAAATAAGAGACCACTGCATTTTTTTCTGAAATCAGCATCTCTACATGTATTACAGCCATTCCATTCCAACGTCTGTTGAATTCCAACACAAACACAAAGCTGAGCTACTTCAGTTCTTGCACCAGGAGTGGAATAAAGTCACCCAAGAACAATGTGAAAGACTTGTGGAGAGCATGCCAAGACACATGAAAGCTGTGATTAAAAATAAGGGTTATTGCACCAAATATTGATTTCTGAACTCTTCTTAAGTGTAAACATTAGTATTATGTTGTTTTAAAATGAATTTGATCTTGTTTCTTTGCATTGTTTGAGGTCTGAAAACATGTATCTTTTTTGTTATTTTGACCATTTGTCATTTTCTGCAAATAAATGCTCTAAACCATAATATTTTTATTTGGAAATTGGGGGAAATGTTGTCAGTAGTTTATAGGCTCAAACAAAAATGTTCCTTTTGCCCAAACACATACCTATAAGTAACCTGGGAAATCCCAGGCTGCTTTCGTTCGTTCCAATCTGAAAGACAGCCTGGCAACTATGGCAGGCGAGCTCTCCCGATTCTGGGAGCCAATCAGAGAGCGGGGAGGGGTGGCAAGACGGTGATGCGTACTACGTGACAAACGGAAGCTTGTAGTTTGAACTGACAACTGACATGATTGGCTATGGGCTACGTATACGCCAAATGATAGACATTCGTAACGCCCAATAAACGGCCGTTGGCGATGGTAAAGCACACCTCCGCTACGAGATATTTCGAAGGTGTCTCCCAGACCATATCTCACTTGTGATATGATCAGGTGTAAATCAGGTAAACCTATAAGTAGTAAAATCAGAAAAACTGATAATTTTGCAGTGGTCTCTTCTTTTTCTCCAGAGCTGTATTCATTCTTCTCTCAAACAGAAAACACTCTGTTCCCCTTGTGATGTCATGTGGTAATACAGGAAGCGCTCCATTGTCTTTTTAAACTGTTTATGCCTTCACTAGAATCATTTGGATAATTTGAGCTCTGGTTAAAATTGTCCATATACTGAACTAAAGGTAAAAACTGATATCCTGAAAACTACATGACATCTCAAGGGGGAACAGAACATTTTTGCAGATGTACAGACTAATAATGAACCAAAATACAACTCCAGGTATGTTTTTCATGTGCATTATAATATGTCTTAAAGCTCACAAGAGGCACTTTCGCGTAATATGGGTACTTTAAACATTACAGAGCTCAACAGTCCAGCCCACCTCTTGCAGAAGTAAAATTACCCTTAATTTTATTCTTAAACTTTTCAGAAAATAATTGAGTCATGGGTATTATTTATCACATAGCATAGTTGTGCATTAAAATGATTCATATTTGAATTTTTAGAAAAGTTTATAAGAAAAAAAAGAATGGGAAATACTGTATACTTCTGGATCCACACTGGGCTTGGCTTCTCCACATACTCTAAGTGTTTAATATTAACAGCGCTCATGGTTCAGTGCTACTTTGTATTTTTCCCCTTATAAACAACTCTTTCATTCATTTTAACTTCACTCGTCAAACAACAAGAGCTGTGAATTTGACAAACAGACTACTACAAACAACCGTCCTGCATCTCAGCACAAATATAGATATACAAAACAACACAATGTTGACTACAGTATTTCATTCAAAAGTATTAAACCTCCTACAGTATATTACTTAAAATTGACACCTGTGAGGATGAAGCCATGTTATAATGCTGTGACCTCACAAAATTCATTCACCCGTGTTTGAGTAACCCTTCATTTTTAGTGTGTCTACATCTCCAAAGCTCAAAATGCCCAGTTCCACCTTGTGATGTCAATAGTTTTCAAGTAAACAGCTCCTTTTACCCTTAGTTAAGTAGAGATTGTGAATGCCAGAGCTGAAACGATCCATGTGATTCTCGTGAAGGTGTGTGGAGTTTAAAAACACAGTGGAGCACTCCCTGTATCACCACATGACATCACAAGTTGGAGCAGTGTTTTTGGTTTAAGATAAAAACTCAGTACTGGTAGACATGCACATCCAATAAAAGTCACGACTGAGTGCTGGGTCTAAAGACAAAAATTGTGCACAAAAAACAGAAAAACAGATCCGCACTGCAGTTCTTTGGAGCGCCCATATTTTTATTTTATTGACAAATATCCAAAAACATGCTTCACAGTTAAACTGACCAAGCCTAGCAACAAGATCATGGAGATGGGTCCCCGGGCGCCTCATGTGCTGCCCGCTGCTCCTGAAAGGATGGGATGGGCAGAGGATAATTTCCCTACAGGGATAATAAAGGATAATAAAAACAAAACAAAACAAAAACACAATGTGACATTTCGGGGTCAAGCCCAGCCTGAAACTTCACATTGTGGTGTCAGTAAAATGCAGTGCAGATCTGTTTTTTTCTTAGGTACAATAAGAGAAGAACTCAGCCTAAATATACCGGGTTTATTTGTTGCACATGTGTGAATGAAACAAAACAACTCCAGGGATGTTTGTGATGAGGAAACAACATTATAACATAGATTGGAAAAGAGCATAATATGGGCCCTTTTAAATTATAAATAAATAAAAGTGAAAGGTACAATTGTCTATTCTAAAGTAGTAGGATTGTTCAGTATTTTATAATCAGCCCTCTTCAGAGTTCATTTAAGTATTGAAAAAACAGCAGTGATTAAAATATGGTACTAGCAAAACTTCTTGCCCGATGGGGAGTTCTTTAACTTCAGACTGTGTATAAAACACTGAACTATCCATATAAAGGTGTACCATGTAACTTTTCTGGTGGAGGGTTCGCTACCTGCTCGTCTCTATCGGTATGTTTTTGCTGTGCCTGGAATATTCCGCACTATGGCATTCAATTTATTTCATTACACGTGTTTGCAAAACAACCTTAAAACATGCATTCTGTGAGTCACATCTTCACAGTTCACTTTTACTGTCACGATAATGAGAAGTGTGCAGTATTATTATAGTAATAATAATACTGCACACTTCTCGTTAAGCATAATAACGGTTCCTCTCAATCAATCAAACAATCAAACAATATTTATAAAGCGCTTTTCATACAAAATTGTAGCACAAAGCGCCTGATCCTAAGCATTTCATTGCATTGTTGACCTTGTGTTGATCCTGCATATGACAAATAAACAATCTTGAATCTTGAATCTATATCGACTTTGTTCAATATATGAAAGATGGAATTTTTTGGGACTCAGTATTTATTCTGTCTACAATTTTGTCACAAAAATTGGGAGAAGTTGTGTATTTTTCTTGTAATACGATAAGATTTGAGCTGCAAAGAGCAAAATAAATAACCTTGATTTATTCTTCTAATTACTGCTTCATTCTGCTGCGTATTTCTTTTAAAGATACTGTACACTTCATATATACTTGACTGTATATTTAAAAACAGGTTTAGTGGGATTATCCTGTTTTATTATCTTTAATCACAATATTTCTCTGTAGCAACGTACCGTATCATGCTTCAAATTTTGTTATTGTAATGTTTGTCTTTGTAACGCCTGGTGAAGCTACCTGCCTGTGTCCATGGAAACAGATGACAATTGTGGAACATTCCAGGCAAAGCAATAATATCTCCATGGAGACACTCAAGTGGCGTACTCTCTGTCAGAAAAGTTACACAGTGCACATATTTTTGCACTGTTTTGTAAAAAGCACAGGTTTGTAATATCATAGTGGCACTGTTGGTTGTGTTTGGGACAGCCCTCTTCAATTGTCCCAGTCTCTGTCGCTCTGAGCCTCGTCTTCATCAGAATCAGAGGAAACCTTCTTCATCCTCAACATGGCGGCTTTTATGCTCCTCTCCAGCTCATTGTCGGCGCTGCTCTGGCCCTCACACCGACCACGAACCACCTACAAGGACAAGAAATGACAACAAAATGAAACAAAATGGGGATCTGTTTGAAAGAGTGTTTGGTGATTTGTTCAGTTGCATCAGATTTTGTGCAGGGTAAAAGTGAATGAAACGAAACTGTGTTCAAAGTCAAAAACATTTCATTCCAAAGACAGAATAAAATGTTTCACACATGTATACCGTTTACTAGTTATTGAAAAGTAAAACGTATTTAAAATATTTAGTAGTTTAGTAGTTAGGTATGCGTTTACACTCAGATGGTGTTTCTCTGGTGTTTCTACGTTCATATTACTCATTATCTCTTTTAAGCTCTTTTAGGTTTAAAGCTTTGTTTAAACCATGTGAAGTTTGTTGTTATTTATACCTAGCAGAGTAACTAATGTAAGGCAGTCATTCCCAACCTTGGGGTCAGGAATAAAATTTCAGATTCTCGAGGGGTCCGCAGGGGTTCCTCCTCGCCACAGCTCAAAACATTTTATAGCCAGTGCTGTTCTATAATATGTTTAGTAACCAGAAAAAAAGGTTTGTTTTGTCTTATAAGACCCCGGCTTAGGTGGAGGAATGATGTAGGGGGTATGTATATATCCACAGATAAAATAAGGGTCACTGAGAAAAAGGTTGCACATTTTGGACATCTGTAAATAGGTATTTATTTATTCTTTTGCACTGCTTTTAGATTTTTGTCTCAGAAGTTTTTGTTTTGTCTTTATATTGTATTTTGTACACTGTCTTTTTTGCATCGCTTGACCAGAGAGAAATGAAATTTCGATTCACTGTATGTCGAACACATATGGCAGAATTGACAATAAAGCTGACTTTGAACTTTTGAGGTTGGGAACTACTGGTCTCTATAGAACTTTAGTTCAAGTTCAATCAATTAATTTGTCACTGGAACAAAGTTTGTATTAGTCGACTGATTATTTTATTTACATTATACAGATTTATTTACCACAGCAGTTCGGGTATGGAGTGAGCAAGCTGAAGGTTTGAGAATGAATCCTGAGCTTTTTTTTTTTTTACTTGTAAATACGCTTTAACTTTAGAATTGTTCTATTTAAATTGTTATTTCTGCATGAACTCCTGTGCAGTTAAGAGTCTTTTGGGTGCAGTCAGGTACAGCATCAGATCATGGATATTTAAAGATCCCATGACATGGTACGGTGGCTGAGTGGGTAGCACTCATGCTTCACAGCAAGAAGGTTCCGGGTTCGATCCCCGGGTCGCCCAGACCTTTCTGTGTGTGTTCTGTGTGGAGTTTGCATGCATGGTCTGGGTTCGATCCCCGGGTCACCCGAGCCTTTCTGTGTGGAGTTTGCATGTTCTCCCCGTGTCTGGGTTTCCTCCGGGCACTCCGGTTTCCCCCACCAACCCAAAACATGCACCATAGGTACCTCCAGCTTAGGTCCTGACCAAGCCGAAGCAAGAAGATCATGGAGATGGTCCCCAGGCGCAGTAATGTGCTGCCCACTGCTCCTGATAACAGGATGGGTTAAATGCAGAACTGGAATTTCCCCACTGTGGGACTAATAAAGGCATAGCTTTCTTTCTTTCTTCTACTTCTTGATGCTTTTATATGGCGCCTTAATGGTTCCCTAATACTGTAAATGAATCCTTCTTCAAAATCAAGACTCAGTGCATGAGAAAGACACATGTACACAGACATGGTCAAAAAATATCTCTCTGAACACCTCATTCTGGGCGTTGTTGCTTGAATGCAAATGAGAAGGACAGAGATGGGTCAGAGCTGCGGGTGGGGGGGCCAAATGCGCCGCTGGTTCCTTGTTTTAGCGGTGTGCTGTGCGCTGGCCCCACTTCCGTGTTTAAGAGCGGAGGAAGAACGGAGAGGCGTTTCAATGAAAAAACACATTTTCACAGAAAATAAAATTAAACCACTGCTGTTTCAGAGGTTAGGATGGTCCGATAAAGGACTTCCAAGCCTGGAAACACTCTCACGTGCCTCCAGGCAAATAAAAAAATGCATTTCGCATTGCGTAGCTCATTTGCGGTCCAAACTCTCTGGGCGTGATTTACAGAGAGTGTGGGTAGAGACACAGACGGGAAGTGGAACTGCATTTTCCGTGTGACGTCAGAAAGTTTCCTTGTTCAGAATCGCCCGTTTGAGCTGTGTTTTTTTCAAACGCAGAAAAGGACTGCAAATGCTCAGTTTACACATTTCGCAACTTTTAGCCATGGGCCACTGTTTTTTTTTTTTTTTTTTTTTTTTCCCCTGGCGGCACGGTGGCTGAGTGGCTAGCACTCATGCTTCACAGCAAGAAGGTTCGGGTGGCCCGGGCCTTTCTGTGCGGAGATTGCATGTTCTCCCCGTGCCTGGGTGGGTTTCCTCCGGGTACTCCGGTTTCCCCCACCAACCTAAACATGCGCCATAGGTAAAATCCTCCAGCTTAGGGCCTGACCAAAGCCTAAATAACAAAACAAAATCATGGGGATGGTCCCCGGGTCAAATATAGAAACAACTTCTCCTGTGCGAGATCAAATAAGGTCAATCTTCTAATCCTTGAACACTGTAAGGCGCTTTGTGTTACAATTTTGTATGAAAAGCGCCTTATAAATATTGTTTGATTGATTGATTGATGGGGGGGGGGGCCTAAATAGGGTAAGGGAGCTCACATTAATGTTCAAAAACCTCAGAAAGTGAAAATTTCATGCCATGGGACCTTTAATAGAGTGCTATTTAAGAGCACAGGCTTTTCTACCTGTAAATTTATCATTTAAAAAGTGCTCATGTAAGCGCGCAGGGCTTGTTATATAGTTCTAGTTTAGACCTGGTTTAGACCTAGTCCTGGCTCGTGTCCTGGTTTAATTCTTAGTTTTATCCCTTAGCTGTATGGTTTTATTATTGAAGCCTCTATGTTGCTGAAGTATTATAAATGGTGACAGTTAAATAAGAGAAAATAAAGGCATTAAAGGGCCCGTATTACACTATTTATGATCTATATTATAATGTTGTTTACTATTCACAGAGTTACCTGGAGTCGTGTTTTGCTTCATTCACACAAGTTTAACACACAATAATACAGGAAGTGCCCCACATTGTTTTTAAACTCCATACACCTTCACTAGAATCTGGATTTGGATCATTTTAGCCCTGGAATCTCTACTGAAATAAGGGTAAAAGGTGAACTTGAAAACTACCTCTTGACATCACATCATTTTGAACTTTGGAAATGTAATAATGCAGGATTACTCAAACATGTGTGAATGAAGAAAAACAAAACAAAACATAACTCCAGGTATGTTTTTGATGAGGTAACAACATTCTAATGTGGTTTAAACCTCACAAGAGTAAATTTTGCATAATGTAGAACCTTTAAAGTTGGCAGAGAGCAAAAGGATGTGGAATGGAAGTATTTATCTGTAGCTATTAAAACTTGTATTAGTCATATAGTGATTCAAAGATTCAGAGTTTGTATTTTCAAATCCCAAAGACGTAACAGTGACTCACCTTCTTCAGAGTGACTCCTTGTCGAATGGCAGACATCAGGTTGCTCCTCAGGTCACCCACAGGGGGCGCTGTCCCGGGAGCAGGAGTTTTTCTGAGCTGGATCTGCCCACGCTGCAGTGACGCCAACACCTCATCCATGGTGCCTAAAAATAAAAACAACATTTATTAAGAACTGATAAATACTGCTAAACTCAGATAACCACCACATTAATAACCTATTGTATAATCATTCACCAAGTGGAAAAGTTATGGCTTTGTCTAGAATGTTCCACAGTGCAGATTAAACCTACCTATAACGAGGGAGACAAGCAGGTTACACACTATGCTACATGACAGTTCAGATCTGTGGAGTCGCTGTCTTCATAGAAAGAATTATTATATTTTTGAGCAATAGAAACACCCATAATGAATAAATGCTAGATGGATATGTTTAATGTCATACCATGGAACATTCCAGGCAAAGCTATAACATCTCCATGGAGATGCAGTGAATCTTTAATACAGCTCTGGAAAAAAATAAGAGACCACTGTATTTTTCTGAAATCAGCATCTCTACATGTGTTACAGCCATTCCATTCCAGTGTCTGTTGAATTCCAACACAAACACAAAGCTGAGCTACTTCAGTTCTTGCACCAGGAGTGGAATAAAGTCACCCAAGAACAATGTGAAAGACTTGTGGAGAGCATGCCAAGACACATGAAAACTGTGAAAATAAGGGTTATTCCACCAAACATTGATTTCTGAACTCTTCTTAAATGTAAACATTAGTATTATGTTGTTTTAAAATTAATTTGATCTTGTTTCAAAATTAATTTGATCTTGTTTCTTTGCATTGTTTGTCTGAAAACATGTATCTTTATTGTTATTTTGACCATTTGTCATTTTCTGCAAATAAATGCTCTAAACGATAATATTTTATTTTGAATTTGGGGAAATATTGTCAGTAGTTTATAGACGCAAAAAAAATGTTCATTTTGCCCAAACACATACCTATAAGTAGTAAAATCAGAAAAACTTATAATTTTGCAGCGATCTCTTATTTTTTTTTCCAGAGCTGTAGTTGTTGATAACAAAAACACAACTGATAATAATGCATGTGATTTATTTAGTACTTTTTTAAGACACACAAAGCGCCCTGGGGCAGAGTGACAGAAGTGAGGCTGCCAATCTGCATTATTGGCCCAACACTCAGCCAGGACCTCCAGGTCCACAAGTCACAATGAGTGCAGACTACCTAAACGGAGCTCAGCCTTCGCACAGACAGCTTTTTCTTTCAAAGCCATCAAAGAATGGACAAATTGCCACAAAGTCTGAAACTTTCTGAAACTGTGAGTGTGTATTGATTGATTATTGATTATATTGCTTACATTTTATATTGTAATTCTCACCTGCTCAGAGACTACAGATGGAAACTAGCTTCAGCTATAATCTTGTGTAGAACATCTTTAATGTTTTTTGCACATTGTCCCTGTCAAATAAACTAATAAAAGAAAAGAAAGAAAAGAAAAGTGTCTTGCCTAAGAGCACATGAACAGTTTCCACAAGAGCCACTGCTTGCCCCACTTGGTATTCTCAGGGGTCTCCCATCCAAGTCCAAACCAGACCCAACCCGGTTTGGCTTCTAAGATGAAGATGAAGGGGGTATAGCTACTATCTAAAAGGTATTTTTGCACTGGAACTTTTTGCCGTTCCTGTAGGCCTGTCACCATAATTACTATATCAAGTTATCATTCAATACAGGAAAGATGGAATAATTATTTTTGGGTGTCAGTATTTATCATGGGGACTTTTTCTTCATACTAGTGCACTGCAAAAAAAGCTTGTCCAAAATGTAAGATATAAACACTTAAATCCATCAGAAAATGACTTAAAACTAGTGAAATTATCTGACCATGCAGCAAGATAATTTTACTTGACAAGTCATCTTAAATAAACTACCTCTACACTAGAATTAAGCACTTTCAGAACTAATAAGTAGATCATAAATCTGAAAACAAGATTAATAACCAAATTTAGTCATATTTCTGTGCTATGATAATATTTGAGGAGAAACTGTTTCATTCTGCTATTTATGTATTGTTTTTACTATATTATACATTTAGAATAGTTTTTGGTGGCATAAATTAATTCCAATATTATCATTTATCATCTATATTTACTTATACTTCATAATTCGTTGTGTCAGGACTAAATCCTGGTAGTTTTTATAATAGGGCCAGTACTAAAAAGCAGAAGTGTTAAACAGCCTCGCCTCCAATATATCCAGTCTATTTTTACTTATCCTAAAATGAGTTTACTATCTCCTTGAATGACCCCAGTTTGACAAAGTCCCAGGAGCCGAGGAGAGGTACGACAGTCCTGTGTGTGTTCTTAAAGAGAAATAACATTGATTTAGGAACCACTATCAGTGCTAAAAAAATACCGGATTACTGAATTAAAATTGCAATTTGAATGGATGTAACTGGTACCATAATTTCCTCCGCAGCAAAACACCTGATCTTATTCTGCAAAAATCTGCTAAATGTCCTGAAATGTGATTCTTTTATTAGTTTGTCAGTTTATATTTCAGTCATTTTGACAATTCTGGATGTGTTTAAAATGTGAACTTTGAAAAGAATCCGAATGTTGGAAGTACAAGTGGATATTTTTCCCATACAGTCTACTTTACACACACACTACTTCTTAGAAAAAGAGTAATATCTCTGACAGCTTGACAGTTTCTTGTTTCTGTGGAGGGTTTTCACAGAGGAACAGAGCAGGAGGAAGAAGAAAAAGAAGAGAATTGGAATATAATGACCTCATATTTAGTGTCATAGTCAGTTCACTTTTTGACTCGCAAACTGTTACTAAGCTAAAACTTTTCATAAAAAATGTGTTACAGTCAGGGAAGGCATAATGCCGGTAAAAAAAAAAAAAAAAAAAATTTGATATATATATATACACAAATGTTATTTAAAGCTGAGAATTCCAGGATACCCTCAGTTGTGGAAGGGAGTATTGTAGCTTGTTGATGCATGGATTTTCAGGAAATACGTATTAAAGCCTTATCTTATACATTTTCTATTTATTTTCAGGCATTTCAAACTACTTTGGGTAGACTTGTCTTTTTCTATACGGTTTCCAAAAAAAAACAAAAAAAACCCCAGAATGGCAGAAAGTACGAACACAATACATTGTACTAGACAATGAAGAAGGAAGTCTTTTCACAAACTTAACAATTCCTGTTAACAGTACACTAACCTAGAAAAAAAATGAATTAATTAATAAATAACACAAAGGATGCAGAGCTGTGAGTGGCAGGTGTTTTGTAACCTGACTCCAGACTGATGTGTGTAGCACTGAATTAAGTTCTATACATTCTTAATCCGGCGTTTGGAAACTGCTGAACGTCACGACGACTATTTGAATCTGATCGGTCGAAGCACCACAGCAGCGGAACAAGACGAAAAATCAAACTTTGGTTAAATCTCTGTCGACAAATGCACAAAGCTTTTATTTTCTGCATCTTTTTCACAAACAAAATAGTCGTATTGACGCTAATATAAACTGAAGTTCGTCTGTCGGCATTATTTTGGCTCGTTTGGGCGTTTCATCTTTGGCTTCTGCAGAAACCTCAGTGCTGCGATGTGATTGGTCGTCTAGTTAACCCCACAGCAGGCAAACTCCAAGATGGATTCTCATGAAATTTGTGAACTTGTAAGAATCCATCTCACTGGATAAGGTTTGGTGTTTTGAGCTCTGGCAAGGAAGACAAACTGACTAATGATTGTGGTCTGGTTTCATGTAAAAACCTTCAAAACACACCCTTCAGACCAAACATACAAATCGTTTTTGTTGCCATTTTCTTGATAAATCAAGACACCAAATTTAATAGATGGTAAAAACAGTGGTTTTTGTTCAGACATTAAAAATTGTTCACCACAATTTATAACAAAGTGCCCCCCAGACGTTTAGACAATCAATAAACGATGTTTCTCTGAGACAGGAAGACAAGATTTATGTTCAAGAGAGTAGCTTATTTCTCCCCATAGACCACAACCCACTTTTAAGCCACCCCTATTCTGATGTTACAAAATCCAATACAATTTTAATGGTCTGTCTTTAAATAAGTGCTTTATTATCGTGCCAAGTTTGCCCACGTCTTGGCTGCCGTCTTGTTGCTTATTCACGCGATTCACTGGGTTTAATGGAAGGAAAACAGAGGATGACAATAATATTAATCATGTTGGCAGCGATAACAAAAAGACTGAAAATCTGAAAAGACATTAGAGATCTTACATAAATGTGCAAATACCTAAACTAAAAAGAAAGACTCAGGTAACTTACAATAGGGCCAATTACTGGGTATCTCATGTTAAAATTGCAACAAAATTTTATTTAATTTACCGAGGGTGATTCTTTCTTGGGTTGTTAGTGACGAAATTATTGAGAAAAGCAAAACAAAATGCTTTAAATTCAACATTCTACATGATTTAAAAAGTGTTTCCCATTAATATAGGAGGATTTTGTTAGTCTTAAAGGTGCAGTGTGTATGAAGTCGAGGGTCAGGTCAGAATTATTTATTATATGCAGGTTTGCTTCTCCATAGATCTTACCATTAACTTTTCCATTGTGATAACCAACTTTATTTGGCAGAGCAGTAGCGTCTCCATGGAGAAAAAGTTACACAATGCACATTTAACAAAATCTGTGGGAAACACTGGGATTAATTTTGGTTTCAATATAGATTTTTATGGTCAGCCACTTTTCAGTTTGGAAAAGAAGCAAAGAGCAACAATGTAAATTAAAATCAAATTAAAGTCTTTAATTGAAATCTTTCTATTTGGAATTGCCACAGTAAACAAATTATTATTACTTTTTTTTTTTTTTTTTAAATGCAAGATGCCCTTCCTATAGCAACCAGCAACTACAGTAAGACAGACACAGCTAGAGACCCTTTAACCACAATAATATGCCAGAAACATGTAACATTATATGTACTTGCTGTATTTAAATATAACTTTAAGAGTCCTAGTATTTAAAAATGTTGACAACTATATAACTCTGAAAAAAAAAAGAGACTACTGCATTTTTTTCTGAAATCAGCATCTCTATATGTATTACAGCCATTCCATTCCAGCGTCTGTTGAATTCCAACACAAACACAAAGCTGAGCTACTTCAGTTCTTGCACCAGGAGTGGAATAAAGTCACCCAAGAACAATGTGAAAGACTTGTGGAGAGCATGCCAAGACGCATGAAAGCTGTGATTAAAAATAAGGCTTATTGCACCAAATATTGATTTCTGAACTCTTCTTAAGTGTAAACATTAGTATTATGTTGTTTTCATTTCTTTGTTTCTTTGCATTGTTTGAGGTCTGAAAACATGTATCTTTTTTGTTATTTTGACCATTTGTCATTTTCTGCAAATAAATGCTCTAAACGATAATATTTTTATTTGGAATTTGGGGGAATTTGTCAGTAGTTTATAGACTCAAACAAAAATGTTCCTTTTGCCCAAACACATACCTATAAGTAGTAAAATCAGAAAAACTGATCATTTTGCAGTGGTCTCTTTTTTTTTTCCAGAGCTGTATTAAAAGGGGCTGCACCCAATTGTTGTCTATGTATTTGATTAAAATGATTTTAAAGTTAACATTTTTTAAAGTTAACAATTTTTTTTTACATTTTTAGGACTGTAAAAATCAGGTACAATGCATTTTGTCAAAATTTGGTTTATCTCAGTTACAAATAATCGCTCAATCAATCGTTAATATAAACTTGCTCCTTACCTATATTCTGTTTCAGTGTGTTTTTAGCTGGAAACGGAGGCTCCGTCGTCTCAATCAGCGGTTTAGGATCATCCTCTTTTGGGGCAGTTTTTAGGACACCACCAGGGGGCAGAGGAGGGGGAGGAGGCGGCGGCGGAGGAGGTGGCGGGGGAGGGGGAGGGCAGGTTGGAGGTGTCATGGCAGGTCCGGTGAAGATTTGAACTGGTATATCTTTGGGTTTTACTGGGTCCTTCTTGGTCTTGGGGGTTTTTCTTGTTTTTGCGACGGGGCGTATTGAAGGAGCAGAGGTGGGACCCAGGCTGATGATGGAGAGTGGCTGGGGGTCCTGGTTACACCCAGAGGAGGGGGGATTCGTCTTCAAAATGTACTGCCCCTGACGCTTCTGGAACAAAAGAAAGAAATGTAGACGAACTGAGTATAGCTGGATAAGAAGCGCACAGAGATAATAATTGATTTGTCCCTTCAAGGCTTCTGTAGTTTAAAGAAAAGATGGAGGATGGAGTTTGGAGTTTAATTTAAAACTAAGGAAAACGCTCAATATTTTTTTTTTATATCCCGATGTTAATCCATGTTCAACCCCAAAATGTAGTAGTTTCTTTAAAAAAAAGTAACATTTCTGGTTGTCTCCATGGAGATGTTATTGCTTTGCCCAGGAAGTTCCTCAGTATGGCATTAAACATATCTTCTATCTATTCAATTATGGGCGTTTTTATAATCAAACCTAGCCAAAAACATGCTTTCTTACAGTGAGCGGGCCCACATTTCCACAGATCTGACCTATAACTTGGCCTGGTCGTCCATGGAGATAGTTGAATTAAATGTCATACTGTGGAACATTCCAGGAACAAACAATAACCTTTAATATTACCAGAGGTTGTTACTAGTTCTGAGACGGCAAAAACACTGCAGATCAGACCACAGAAAAACTTTTTGCAATTTAGTTTAGACTCAACTGATTTCAAGTGCAACCAACCAGTTTATTCTCACTGCATTTTAAATACTTTGCACATTTCATATTTTTGTTTGAGATACAATTACACTTTATGTAAATGTGAGGATAATAATGCACTGTACGTTCACACAGGGCCCACACAACAGCAGCATTTTTAATTGGCTTTTTAGAACAATAAATGCACTTTTGTTCCCACATAAAATCCTCTGTAAGGCGAATCTTAAAAACAACATTTCTGACAAAAGATGAAAAAAACTTTCATTTCCAAAAGGCTGTCTCTAAATCGTACATTTCCATGACAACCGAGCTCACGGCGGCATCCAGGAACAAACAGAAACGTACACATAACTAAACTGGAGCTTTGACAGTGAGGAACAAATAGTCTTTATGACTTTTATAGATGCTGTGAACCACTTTCTGGCTATTGTTTTTGGTAATTGCCTAAAGTATATTACAGTATATTAGTATATTACAATGGGTAATCAGTGTAATTAAACTATTAAGACTTTCTACTTCTACTGGTGCCTATATTTTCTCAGATGAATAATATAATAACCATGTGGTCTTATACATGTGTAAACCCTTAGTGATCCAGGCAGGTTCCAGTGGTCCATGGGCGTATTCTAGTCTATGTATTCTTATGCAGCTCAAGATCATTCTAAAGCTATTCAGGAAAGGTTCATTTCTGTCCTGTGAATGTGACTTTTTTAGTCTCTATGGGCTCTATTTGATCTATCTAGCTCAAATAGGTAGAATCTAGTTTCCATACTTGTTTTAGTTTTGATTAAGCTGTAAATAGTCACATTATACAGCGCTTTTCATACATCGGTGCACACAGACACTGGGGGCGAGGTGCCGAAGAACACAATGACAGCATTCTTCTGTCGGAGCTGGAATCACACCGTTCAACCAACGATGTTTTATGCTGAGAGCGGGATTCGAACCGCCAGCTTTCTGATCAATGGACCAACTAAGCTACTAGCATCTGCTTTTCACTACTTTTGACAAGCCTATACAGTGGTCCCTCGCTATATTGTGGTTCACTTTTCGCAGCCTCGCTGTTTCGCGGATTTAAAAAAATATATATTTATAGTGTATCAAGGCGCATTGTGTTCTGCGTCCTGATTGGCTAAGGGACTGTAGACCTTTGCCAATCAGTCATTCTCCTCCCCCGTGCCGTGTCTCCTGTACAGGACAGAATGCTTTCAGCTAAATTTATATAAATGTTCGATCGCAGTGTGACTCTGAAGTGCTGTATGTTTGAAAGTTTTCTCCCCGACAAAACCCACAATGTCGACGAAACGTTCTCAAATATAATCAAAGGTGGCATGTCTGTTTATAAGCCCAAAAGAAAAAAGAGCGCACTCGGAAAAAGACGCCTGCACCAAGGTGGAGCGGCGCCAGGACGAAGAGGCACGATCAGAGGAACTGTGAAATACACACGTCACTATTAAAGGAAGAGTAACGTTATTTTACAATCTGAGCCTTCTTTCGGTAATAAAACAAGTCGTTTGACTCACCCATATCACGTTCGTGTCATTTGGAGCTGTTTGAAGAAAGTTATGTTGTAGCGTATCCGTTAGCATTTGTATTCGGGGCATTACTTTGCGGTGTCCAAATAACACAAACTTTAGCACTTTTCAAATCATAGAAGCCCGATGTCTTAATGAAAGATTTCGTTTGAAGCAAAAGTGGCCTGTAATCCGAGATTTATCCATAGTTTTCAGCTTTGCGTTTCATGTTTGTGCGCATGCGCACTGGCGTCCTCATCTACTCGAAACTATGGCTAAATCTCGGATTACAGGCCACTTTTGCTTCAAACGAAATCTTTCATTAAGACATCGGGCTTCTATGATTTGAAAAGTGCTAAAGTTTGTGTTATTTGGACACCGCAAAGTAATGCCCCGAGCAAATGATACAGCACCATGTTAACGGATACGGGATCATTACTAGAACAGAACGGCTCAACATAAGTTCTGCGATACTGCTCCAATTGACAGAAAAATGTTATGGGTGAGTAAAACTACTTGTTTTATTGCCGAAAGAAGGCTCAGATTGTAAAAAAAAAAACGTTAATTTGCCTTTAATAATTATTTTGTTGAAAATATACAAAAGTTTGAGTGTTTAAATGAGAGAAATGTGAGAAAACCAGTCAGTTAATTCCAGTCTGAGAAAAGTGTAGAATGTGTGTGGTGAGACGTTATCGCGGGTTATTTTTAGAACGTAACCACCACGATAAACGAGGGACCACTGTATTCAAGTCTAGGGCCTGATTACTGTTTGAAACCAGAGGATTTTCAGTCCTTTTAGTTGTAGTGCTAAAAGCTGAAGTGTGTGTGGTGTTTTTTTTTTTCATAAAGAGATAAAAGACTCGTACTTCTCTGAAGGAGCGTAACCGACCGAGTGTCCTCTCTCTCTCCTGATCCACCCACAGCTTCCTCCTCTGCTCCTCCTCCTTCTTCTTCTCTCGCTTCTGCACACAAACACACAAGAGACAGGGATCATTTGAGGAAAATCTCTATTCTAAAAGCATTTCAATGACAATACAAGGGTGTCTAACCTACTTAGCAGAGTCCACTTTATGTATTATCAAGAGGAAAAAACAGATAATCATGACAACTTTAGAAGCCAGCCTTGTGATGTTTCTTCCTAAAATGTTATACTGTGCCATCTCTAAATTGCAGTGATTAGAAGTAGTAGTAATATAATAATGGTAACATAAAAATATAAAAGTAAATAATTATAAGGCTCAAAACAATAGCAAAGTGACTGCAATACTCCACAAAAATACCATACCATTTGCTTGTGTTTTTTGTAATGGGCCTTACATTATTTTTGGTTACATTTGATAAATAGTTCAGTAATGCATCTGAACAATATATAAAATGTCTGCATGAGGCTCGTACCAGGTGAACTTGATGGTGCTGTGTGAAGAGTTTGGTGCTCTGTTCGGCTGTCAGCTGTTTCTGCTCATGAGCGTCAATGCACTGGTCCTGAACAGAGGAAATATTGTTCATGCATTATTCATTCACTCCATATTCGGTGATGGTATGATACTACAGTAGCCACAGTTGCCCTGGGGCGGATTGATGGAGGGTAAGGCTGTTAATCTGCGCAGTCTGTTCCTTCAAACACCACCAACACTCATGGGCATACACCACAATCATACTAGGCAATAACTTGTTGGGTTATTTTTAAATACAGTGGTACCTCACCTTACGAAAGACCCAACAAACGAAAATTTCAAGTTACGAAACGCCTTCACGTTAATTTTTGGTATACGAAAGAAAATTCAAGTTACGAAACGCGAAATCTCAAAAATTCAAATAATGCGCGCTCAGCCACACACATTATACGCTTTTCTCAGACTGGATTTAAACTTTTCTCACATTTCTCTCTCGTTTAAACACTCAAACTTTCATAGATTTTCAACAAAATGTATTAATAGTGAAGCGTAGGGGGAAGGGGGAGGGCGGTGTGTGTGCGCGCGGACACGTGTGTGATAGTGCAGCATGACCCGGCGCGGGGCGCGAGCACGAGACCTGTGCGCAAACCGTGCCAGGTCTAAACCAGGTCTGAACCAGGTCTGAACCAGGATTAGACCACCGCGGCTCTTGCATGTGTTCCTTCATGCGCTCAGACTGCGTGCGGTCCCGAGGGGAGTCCTCGCTGCTCGCCTCAGCCGTGACTCGAAACGAAACCAGGAAATAGACCTGCACGCAGCGCTTTAATCCACCTGGTTTAGTCCAGGTTTAGTCCTGGTCCAGTCCTCGTTTAGTCCAGGTTTAGTCCTGGTCCAGTCCAGGTTTAGACCTTGGTCTAGACTGGTATAGTCCACGTTTAGTCCTGGGTCTACAGTCTCTACGCAGGACACAGTGTTACACTATAAAAAAATGTTACACTATTTTTAAAAAAACTTGGAACGAATCAGGCCTTTTCCATTGAAATAGCTACTCAACTTACGAAAAATTCATGTTACGAAACCATTTCTGGAACGAATTAATTTCGTAACGTGAGGTACCACTGTACACTACACTGGGAGATGCATTTACCTTGTTGATATGTTTCAGCTACTACATCTCCTACTGTATTGTAATTAAAAAGAATCCAAGAAGTTAATGTATGAATAAACATTTTTGGATTAATTCTTGGCAATGTAGGTCTTCTGAGATCTCAAGAGATTGGGCATAGACAAAGAGGTATGGAAATTAATTTTCCCATGAAAAGACATAGCAATAGAGCTGCTTTTATTTTATTTTACGATGCAGTGAAGTGTTGAATTCTAGTGGCTTCACTCCACAATATACAAGACGATATAGTCATTGAAAGGTGTCATCCATCCATCCATCCATCCATCCATCCATTTTCTTCCGCTTATCCGGGGCCGGGTCGCGGGGGCAACAGTCTAAGCAGGGACCTCCAGACTTCCTTCACCCCGGACACTTCCTCCAGCTCCTCCGGGGGGACCCCAAGGCGTTCCCAGGCCAGCCGGGACACATAGTCCCTCCAGCGTGTCCTGGGTCTTCCCCGGGGCCTCCTCCCGGTGGGACATGCCCGGAACACCTCCCGAGGGAGGCGTCCAGGAGGCATCCGGAACAGATGCCCGAGCCACCTCAGCTGGCTCCTCTCCACGTGGAGAAGCAGCGGCTCTACGGGAGGAGCTCGGAGTAGAGCCGCTGCTTCTCCACGTGGAGAGGAGCCAGCTGAGGTGGCTCGGGCATCTGTTCCGGATGCCTCCTGGACGCCTCCCTCGGGAGGTGTTCCGGGCATGTCCCACCGGGAGGAGGCCCCGGGGAAGACCCAGGACACGCTGGAGGGACTATGTGTCCCGGCTGGCCTGGGAACGCCTTGGGGTCCCCCCGGAGGAGCTGGAGGAAGTGTCCGGGGTGAAGGAAGTCTGGAGGTCCCTGCTTAGACTGTTGCCCCCGCGACCCGGCCCCGGATAAGCGGAAGAAAATGGATGGATGGATGGATGGATGGGTGTCATTTATATTTAAAGAAATTTCATAGGTTGGGATGAGTAGAGCTCTTTTGCATACAAACATTTACAAGCTAATATACAAGCAAAACTAAAGTGCAGTCATTAAAAATACAGAATAAAGCAGAATATGTGACATTAAAAAGATGGTATGTGATTACAGTATCTCAGAGCAAACAAAATTAGGACTTTATTTATAGTAAGTAGATGAATATTCGTGGTTTATTTGAAAGATGTTGGATCGGCCAGGAGGACGAGAAGATGCCAACTTGGACCGACTGAAATGAAATCACTGAAATCTAAAAATACATCAGTGCGAGAGCGTAAGTAAAAACATTAGTGAGAGGAGTAAGAGAAGGAGAGAGGAGGAAGAGGAAGAGAAGGAGAGAGGAGGAGAGACTTCCTGATTTGATTACAACTCTAATGAAATTTTATTGTGGTCTATGATACCATACCCAAGTACCAGGACTGCTTTTTGTTGTTTTTTGTATGATTAGTTTTATATGGAGCAAACTGCCTTAAAAGCATCCAGATTGGCAGAATGTAAGTAACATTATTTCAAAACATAAAGGCTGTGTTCACACTTGTCCTGGTTTGGTCCTTGTTTGATCCAGACATAATCCTGATTTGGGTTGGACTGTTCTAGTCCTGGCAAAGTCATGGTTTAGTTTCCCATATAGTTCTGGTTTAGCCCCAATTTGGTCCTGGGTTAGTTCTGATGCAGACTTGGTTCTTTTTTCCTGCTTTAGTCCCAACATCCTGATGGAGATTTGGTTTGGCCCTGGTTAAATCCTGATTTATTCCTGATCCTGTTTGGTTTAATCCCAGTTTAGTCCAGATGTAGATTTTGTCTATTTTATTTTTTTTATTTATTTTATATTTTATTTTATTTTATTATCCTTTATTTATCCCTGTAGGGAAATTATTTCTCTGCATTTGACCCATCCTTCAGGAGCAGTGGGCAGCACATCTTTCAGGCGCCCGGGGACCCATCTCCATGATCTTATTGGTTAGGCTTGGTCAGGACCTAAGATGGAGGATTTTACCTATGGTGCATGTTTGGGTTGATGGGGGAAACCGGAGTGACACCCAGACACGGGGAGAACATGCAAACTCCACACAGAAAGGCCCAGGCGACCCGAATCTTACAGCCATACCAACGTGCCACACGGGGATCGATGTGAAGCGTGAGTGCTAGCCACTCAGCCAACATGCCGGCAAGTCTTGGTTTAGTCCTAGGTCCTAGGGTAGTCCAGGTTTAGTTCTAGGTTTAGTCCATATTAGGTAACTTGACCAGCCAGAACCAAACACTTGTAGATCTGGAGCCATATCCTGTCCCCCTGAGTTCAGAGGGCGTGATTGACAGGCGGATTGACCACACACGCTCCATTTGCATCAAAACCAAGCATGGCTGCTTACACATAAAAAGGAGAAAAATCTACATAAAGCACTGAGAAACTGTGGACTTTTACAGAAGCAACAATCGAAACACCAATCTACGCCGCGTTCCAAATTATTATGCAAATTGTGTTTAAGTGTCATAAAGGTAAAATGCGTGAAAAGTCCCTCAGTCGTCCAGGTAGAATCCATGATCAAAGGAGAAGTTCAATTTGTCAACTGGACAAAGTTTGTTTGGTTGAAAACGTTTCGCCGCTCACCCTGTAAACAGGGTCGAACCAGCATGAGGGCCAGAGCTGACGAAGCCTCTCGGATGAGCGGCGAAACGTTTTCAACCAAACAAACTTTGTCCAGTTGACAAATTGAACTTCTCCTTTGATCATAAAGGTAAAATGTTTAGTTTTCCAGTGAAACTCATGGATGGTCTTGTGTCTCAGTGAAATCATCTCACACACTTGTGCCAATGCGTTTGCCTGGTACATCAAATTAAGAAAAAATGACTTAAGAAAGACGTTCCACATTATTAAGCAGATTTTGAAGCAGTATGGGAAAGAAAAAGGACCTCTCCAGTGCCAAAAAGTGTGAAATAGTTGAATACCTTGGACAAGGTATGAAAACTTTAGATATTTCACAAAAACTTAAGCGAGATCATCGCACTATTAAGAGATTTGTAGCGGATTTAGAGCAGACACAGATTCGTGCAGATAAAGGCAAAATGACGAATGTTCTGCCAGACAAATACAATGGATTAAGAGAGCAGCTGCCAAAATCCCAAAATTACAAAGCAGCAAACAGGTATTAAAGCAGCTGGTGCCTCTGGAGTCCTGCAAACATCAAGGTGTAGGATCCTCCAGAGGCTTGCAGTTCTGCATAAACCCTCTATTGGGCCCTTAAACAATGCTCACAAGCAGAAACAACTCCAGTGAGCCCAGAAATACATAAAGACTCATTTTCAAACAGTCTTGTTCACTGAAGAATGTCGTGCAACCTTGGATGGTCCAGATAGGTGGAGTGGTGGGTGGTTGGTGGATGGTTGGTGGACGGCCAAGGTTGCGACATCAGCAAGGAGGTGGCGGAGTCATGTTTTGGGTGTGAATAATGGGGAGAGAGCTGGTCAGCCCCTTTAGGGTCCTTGAACGTGTGAAAATGACCTCTGTAAAGTATGTGGGGTTTCTGAATGACCACTTTCTTCCATGGTACAAAGAAAAGAACCATGTTCTCCATAGCAAAATCTTCTTCATGCATGACAATGCTCCATCTCATGCTGCAAGGAATACCTCTGCATCAGTGGCTGCTATGGGCAGGAAACTGCCAACCACTGTTGGACCACTGGAAACTCATGATGTGGCCCCCATCCTCCCCTGACCTCAACCTTATTGAGAACCTTTGAAGCTCCTCAAATGAAAGATCTATGAGGGCGGAGGCAGTTCACATCCAAACAGCAGCTCTGGGAGGCTATACTGACATCCTGCAAAGAAATTCAAGCAGAAACTCTCCACAAACTCACAAGTTCAGTGGATGCAAGAATTGTGATTACTTATTTCAGGTAAAAGAAGTTATATTTTGGTATGAATGTTAAGAGAATTTCAAAGAGGAGATGTCTTCCTCATTTGAGAGACACATGATACAAATGAGCGGCAGTGGTTGGACTTTCTCAAGTTTGGACGGAGGATTTTCTCCCTCTATTGTCCAGAATGTAGAAGGGACTGGCTGGTCAGGCAACATATGAGGGACATAGGTCAAATTCGGCTTTAAATTACATTATAATGCCTAAATATAATGGAATACTCCAGTACCCAACTCCAGTTATGTTACTGACAAGAAAACAATACAACATGGTTTAAAGTTAAAAACGTGAGATAATTCATATCCTAACCTTCTTGTTCCTCAGATAGGCTCTTCGTGCACAGATGTTTCCTCTCTTGGTCTCCAGAGTTTGAAGGCGTTTCTTGAGCTGTCTGAGCGCTGGGGTCTCAGTCTGGACCGCGGTCTGGACTAGGCTCTGCAGCTCCTCTGGGTCCTCACACACATCGTAATACACCACCTCCTCCTTCAGCTCTGTGCAGAATATAACACGAGTCACTGTCATTCAAGATTTTAAGAAGGTTTGATTACACAATATTGCTTTATATGTCACTGCCCAATCTCGGCTGTTCTCGGAAGCTAAACAGGGTTGGGCTTAGTTAGTCTTGGGTGGGAGACCACCGGGAATAGCAGGTGCAACAGTGGGACAACAGTGGCTCTAATGTAAATGTTGTTGTGTCTTTTGGCAAGACACTTCACCCACATTGGATAGTAGTAATGCTGTGTGTGAGAGAGTGTTTGGAGGTGCAGATTGGCAGCCTCGTCTCAGTCGATCCTAGGTTACTTGTAGAGCACTCCTTGTTTATTTTATGGTGTTTTCTGGAGTCACATTCATTGATTTCAAATTCTAAATTGTACATTAACCATTAATGTATATTCTATTGTATAATCTTGGCAATTGTGTTTTTATTTAGTTTACAAGATAATTTCATTTTTAATTACAGAAAATAATGTTTTTTTCCCCAAATGCATATGCTCATGTACACATGCCATGGGATCTGCTCTATATTGTTGGGAGCTCCCCCTCGTGGAGAAGAAATGGTACACCTGTTGAGCACTGCCCTGTGATCTTGAGAGATGACTTGGAATATATACAAGTAATTATTGAATTTTGACAGTGTATTTTATGTAATTTTAAATGTATACAATATATTTTAGTAAAATTTGGTCAGCTAATAGAATAAACTATAATTAAATTAAAATATTTTAATGTTTCGTAAACTGAAATTATTATTGTTACACCTTCAATTACACCATGAGACCCTACAAAATGTAATTTTTCGGTGGTTTCATGGTTATATTTATTTATTTATTTACTTAGTTGAATTAAGACAGTGTGGAGGGGGCAAGCCAATAGAACTTTGAAAATACAACAGATTAAAAAGAGATCTAGATTTTTTTTAGGCACTGAGAAGCTGAGACCCTTGGTTTCATGTTCACATCTTCAGACATGATGTTACCTTTGATTTGTCTCCGTACAGTGTCGATCTGGGCCATTAGGAGCTGCTCCTCGTTCTTCAAGATTTCAAACTTTGTGTCGTAGATTTCCAGTTGAGTCTCGTAAAACCTGAGCTCTAGTTGGTCCACAGAGTCCTCCGGATCTGGACCAGGACCAGAGCCAGGACTGAGGGGGGTGGACAGGGTCTCCATCTGAAACAACAGAACAGATATTATGGTAATGGACCCTGGGGGTGGGACAAGACACAATTTCATAAAAAATTGAATAAATCATACCGTTAATTTGTTATTAGTAATTTGTAATATAAGTAACCAACATTGAGTTTGGATGGAATGATGAAAGATGGAATGTTGCCTGCAATGTTCCACAGTATGGCATTACACTTCCTTATTTTCCATTTGTTCTGTAATTATGGTAATGAACACTAGGGGTGGGATAAGACACAATTTCCACAAGACTGGGTTCATGAGAAAAGATGACATTTTGATCAATTATAATAAATAGTGAGGTTCAGTTTACAATGTTGGCCTCATTGTTTTTCATTTATTTTGATTTGTAAAGGAAGTTCAGACTGTGGAGGAATAAAGATGACTATTTTTCGTGTCACACGACACTGATTCGAAGTTTTGTTTAAAGGTGCACTGTGTAAGTTTTCTGGTGGAGGGTCAGCTACCTGCTTGTCTCCATGGCGATGTTATTGTATTTGTTTTGAATGTCCCGGTATCGCATTAAACAAACACATCTTGCATTTACTCAATAACATTTTTTTTTTTTTTAGCGGGCTCGTCTCTCCACAGATCTGACATGTAACTTGGCCCTGTGGTGTCACCTGCTGTCTCCGTAGAGATAAATAAGTGTAATACCATACTGTGGAACATTCAGGGCAATATCTCCATGAAGAAAAGCTGGTAATGGACTCTTCACCGGAAACGTTACACAGTGCACCTTTAAAAAGCGAATATTGAAAATCCTTTTAACATTATAAGACAAGACAAAAAGACAAAACAAATATCTAATCCAATCAAATATTGTGATCGATCAATATGAAGAAAAAACTTTGTTCAAGCATATCGTCATATTCCATTATTTTATTACTTATTTTATTTGATGGATTTAACATCCTATCCTATAAAAACAGGTGTGATTTTTTCTTTCAGAATTCAGACCAACGCCACAATGAAAAACCCGGAAATCTCCTCAAGGTCAGAGTAAACTGAGCAAATATAAATAAAATAAAAACTCCCCCACAGGCCTCACAGGGCTGGGCAGAGTCAAGGGCGACAAGAGTATAAAAATAAACTAAACAATAATGGTTTGTTTAGTCAAATGATCATGAGAAATCAAATGGAGTATGAAATTGCAACAGACAAATTCAGAGATATTAAACAGCCGTATTACTCTATTTTCGGATCTGTGTTATAATGTTTTCCACATCAAAAACATACCTGCAGTTTTGTTTTGTTTCTTTCACACGTTTAACACACAAACATTGCAGATTTTGGCTGAATTCTCCTCTCAAACAAAACACTCTCTTCCACCTTGTGATGTCATGCGGTAATACATGAAGTGCTCCACTATGTTTTTAAACTTCATACACCTTCACTAGAATCATTTGGATGATTTCAGCCCTGGAATTACCAATCTCTTTCGGTCCAAATACATTAAACAAAAGGTTAAAGGTAACATGCAGCTCTGGAAAAAAATAAGAGACCACTGCATTTTTTTCTGAAATCAGCATCTCTACATGTATTACAGCCATTCCATTCCAGCGTCTGTTGAATTCCAACACAAACACAAAGCTGAGCTACTTCAGTTCTTGCACCAGGAGTGGAATAAAGTCACCCAAGAACAATGTGAAAGACTTGTGGAGAGCATGCCAAGACGCATGAAAGCTGTGATTAAAAATAAGGGTTATTGCTCCAAATATTGATTTCTGAACTCTTCTTAAGTGTAAACATTAGTATTATGTTGTTTTTAAAGAAGAAGAAGAAATGACTTTATTGATCTCACACAGGAGAAATTCTTCTCTGCATTTAACTCATCCTGTTATTAGGAGCAGTGGGCAGCACATGACTGCACCCGGGGACCATCTCCATGATCTTCTTTGCTTTGGTTTGGTCAGGACCTCAGCTGGAGGATTTTACCTATGGTGCATGTTTTGGATTGGTGGGGGAAACCGGAGTGCCCTGAGGAAACCCACCCAGACACGGGGAGAACATGCAAAGTCCATACAGAAAGGCCTGGGCGACCCGGGGATCGAACCCGGAACCTTCTTGCTGTGAAGCATTAACGATTTGTCATTTTCTGCAAATAAATGCTCTAAACGATAATATTTTTATTTGGAATTTGGGGGAAATGTTGTCAGTAGTTTATAGACTCAAAAAAAATGTTCCTTTTGCTCAAACATATAACACATATGAGTAGTAAAATCAGAAAAATTGATAATTTTGCAGTGGTCTCTTATTTTTTTCCAGAGCTGTACATTCATACTGTGAACAGACCACCTCTCCACAGATCTCACCTGTAACCTGGCCTGTTTGTGCTACCTGCTCGTGTCTATGGAAATAATGTCATACACTGGAACAATCTAGGGAAAGCAAAAACATCTCTATGGAGAGAAACAGATGGCAGATCCTCTACCAGGAAAGTTACATAGTATATCTTTAACATGGACCTAAGTTTACATTGCAAATCACAGTTTCCCTGTCACTAATCCTGTCCAAAAATAAGCATACATTTGTATTACAGACTACTGCATCATGTACCATTCAATGTCATCATTTCACAATATTATGCAACTATTTCACTGTGCCCTAAAACAATCTCAGCATCTTTCACGCCCGTTACACATCTCTACCACTAAAACTGATTCTTGAATTCGTCCTTGATCGTGTTAGAGGGGTTTTGCCTGTATTTGTATGATAAAATGCTCAGAAGTTACAGTGGGGACACAATGCACACATTTGCAAACACTGACACAAAAAGACAAAATACAAAATGGATTTAAACAGCACATTTTCAGGAGTCTGTGATCAATACGAGAAAAATGTGACAAAAACGTGACAGTGACAAACTGAAAAACTGTTGGCTGATGCTAGATAGCTTGTGTGTGTGAAGTTAACAGCACAAATCAGCTCACCTGTTGTTAAGTCAGTTCTTTGTGGTCAGATTGTGTAAAACTAAAGCACATATTAAAGCCTAACTTGAGTAAGAGGAGGGGCCATTAGCTACACCGCTCTTTGTTGTATCGTTTATGGCTATGCCCCCAGTTTTCCAACATGGAAGTCAGGATTTTTTTATTAAGTCGTTTTAGATGAATATTGTGATTTAGCTGTCCAAATTATAACAGAATGATCCACAGGTGTCAAATATTATACCAGGTTATAGCAGATACAAGTACAGGGGGTCCTCGGGTTACGACGTAGATCCGTTCTTAAGACGCGTCGTAACCCGAATTTCATCGTAAACCAGATTTTGCCTTTGATCTTCCAACCAAAGCACCAATAACCTTTCCATCTCAATAATTAGACCACTACACTGCTTGGTTATCACTGCCGCTTTCATAGGAGCAGATCAGAGCCCACATCAGGTACTTCCGCCCACATTGGACACGCACACGAGGCCGTCTTCTTCTCCCTACAACCACAACAAAGCGTATTTTGCGCCGTGCGCCGCGCGCCGTTCGCGTTTGTTTACATCGCTTACCACGCTAAACCGCGTAAGACGGAATGACGCGTAATATATACATATTTTTTTTAATGGGGGCGCGTTCGTAACCACGAAACGTCGTAACCCGAGACCGTTGTAACCCGAGGACCCCCTGTATAGGTCTTCTTTAATGTTTTGCCACATTAGTTTTCCCTTGCCTAATTATACCATACTTGATCAAAGGAGAAGTTCAATTTGTCAACTGGACAAAGTTTGTTTGGTTGAAAACGTTTCGCCGCTCATCCGAGAGGCTTCGTCAGCTCTGACGAAGCCTCTCGGATGAGCGGCGAAACGTTTTCAACCAAACAAACTTTGTCCAGTTGACAAATTGAACTTCTCCTTTGATCATGGATTCTACCTGGACGACTGAGGGACTTTTCACGTATACCATACTTGCCAAAACCTGCACATGTATGAATAATCTGTAAGAAATCTGACTATTCACATCAGTACCTGTTTGCATGACATTTTAATAATCAGATAATGATCAGATTTCTGGTGTGCGTGTGAACATAGCCAGAAACAGAGCTGCTAATTGTCAGGTAGCTCATAATATTTAAATGTATTATTCTATCTGCACAGACAGGAGGTGGACTGTGCAGAGGCTGTTGGCTGATCTCATTACAAACACGTGTCTCGTGCTGATTTGAGTTCTGAAACGTGACTTTATGGAGCTTAACGGGATGAATAATTTAACTGCCAACTGTATCCAGGTGAAGAGACATTGATCTGTTTAAAAAAAATACATAACCCACCCTACTACCCCCAAAAATAAAACTAGGGCAAAAAAGTTTGAATATGTACACTGATGGAGAGAAGTATTTCAAAAAAGAGGTTTATAAATAGATCAAAGGACGAAAGAGGAGAAGGGCGAGTGGAATACCAAGCAACGTTTTTTCACTCATTTTAGATATTCGGAGTTTATAGGCTTATACATGCATTTCAGTTTCCTGTATTATGTGAAAGTTTGAGGACTTTTCACTATTCTAAAGACAGGATATTTTGTTTTGTTTGGTTAATAAAGTATATCTTTCTTTACCCATGAATAGGTACAGTTTAAAAGTTTAAAACTGTTATTTATTTATTTATTAATTTTTATTATTATTTATTTATTTATTACATTATTTGCAGTTGTAGTTTCCAAACTCTGCACAGAATGACCAAAGGTATGTGGAGAGAGTTCTAGGGGAAAAATATGCAATTGTGTCTTTATTTGATACACATTTTAATTATTTGGATTTGCCAGGCTAGGCTAAAACTTTTAAATATAGTGAAGTAGTGCAGAGGTTTACTTTAAGTAGGGGGGTAGGTGACAATAATAATATAGACATTAGCACACCAATGTTTTGTTTAAATCAGTGGATCTCAAATTCTATATGAAGAACCAGCTAAGGAAATATTTGCTTTCCAAACACTAGAGCTGAAGGGGAGTTACCTGTCCAGCCCGAATCACACACTTTGAAAAAACTTTACAAAGATGAATGGGTCTGGAGCTGTGTCACGTCTCCCTGATATCAAAGGGTGTGACTGACAGGTGGATTAACCAATCAGAGAGATGCATGTGCCGTTCAAGCCAAAAACATGGCTGCTTACACATAAAAATGAGAAACAGTGCAGATTTTTACAGAATCAACAAACACCACTGAAGCACCAAACTATTACTTATTTCTTCAAGTAAAAGAAGTAATGTAGAGTATTTTGTGTTGAATGTTACGACGATTTGACGGACACATGACACAATTAGCGGCTGGACCATCTCAAGTTTGGATGGAGGTTTTTCATGCTCAATGGTCCAGTTCCAATCCTTTCTGGATTCGAACAGAAGGGATTGGCTGGTTGGGCAAGAAGGGGAGTCCATCCCATTGAGATTACACACCACCCAATATGAAAAATATGTTTTCCTCAGCACTAGTGTTGAAGTTTCCAGCCTAGAGGAAGTTTAAGTGTTGAACCTTAAACTTCGACTTGCGTTTGAATGTATTTGAGCCTCATTGTGTTTTAATAGTAGTACAGTACAGTGTTTGCGCCCGCCTCTTACAGACCTTTTCCCTGATGCTGCTCTTCTTGCGGGTCAGACACATCTCGGTGGCTCTCATGTGCTGCAGTGTCTCTTTGGCCAAAAGGAAGCGTAATTTCTCCAGACGAGGAGCCACACAGGCCCAGGCTGCTGCTCCAAAACGACCCTTATCCTCCTCCATCTGCCTCACCATCCCTGCATGAAGGAATGACCATGTTATAACACACAATACTTTGTAACATGCTAAATGGATCAGTGAAATACAAATCTAACATACATTTGTAAAAATTATGTAAAATAAGATATAATATGTGAGATAAATACAGTAAACACTAGATCAGGGGTCTTCAACGTTTTTCAGGCCAGGGACCCCCAAACAGATGGCGAACTGGGCCAGGGACCCCCTACTATATATACGGCATAGAATTGTGTTTTATATTAAATTGAGCTTAGTGTCATGTATAAACATTGCTACTCTGTTATGGTACATCCAATACAAGGAAATAATACACAGGTTAATACTGTATTTTACACTATAAAATATTAAATTATATTATTTTAAAGTGAAATCAAAAGATTTCGCGACCCCCCCTGCAGTACCTCCACAACCCCCCTAGGGGTCGCGACCCCCCTGTTGAAGACCTCTGCACTAGATAATACAGTAAAATAAAAAATAATTATATACATAAATAATTTGCACCTCAAATATCTTTTTAAGCAATACTGTACATCCCATTTCCATACACACATTTTTGATATATTACAAACATCAGTTTCTTTTTAAAATACCTATAAATACATCAAGATGTAAATTTTGCTCACAACACGCCTCAAACATCTGCTAAAATACTAGATTATATCTATGCAAATTCAACACCACCAAATTCAGTGTACCTCATGTTTTTTATAAGCAGTTGAAAGAATGTATTTCACTAAGATCATTTGGATTGTGCAAGATTTTACAAAGACCTTGTTATCAAAATGCAAAAGATTAGGCAGTTTTGATTCTGTAAAATAAGACTCACAACTGAGGTCTATTAACAATGGGCCATACCAGCCAGTTATACTTTTACTTTCTTTCATATGCATGTACTTTTTCCACACATTTCAACACATTTAGACAGTGTGGAAAATGTCTACAATATCTCTCTAAAAAGTTCTTGCAATATTTGAGAAATCACAAATGCCAGAGAATCCATCTAGCCCAGTTCTGGTTGTTGGCAGGTTGACGAGTCTCTTGCTCTTTTTTTTTTTTTTTTGCCATTCCATCTATTTTTTGTTACCCTCTGTTATATTTGATGAGTGAGCCACTGTGCCCAAACAATTTCCCTTGTGGATTAATAAAGTTTATCAGAGTCTAAGTCTAAGAATGGTTCAGACCAATCACATGGAATGCTCCTAAACTCAGTATGTAACTAGAATGTTCACCAAATATATATTTTTACACTTGAGTAATTACTGCAGCTACTAATTTTAAATTTTGTTGTCTGCACTTAATGTATCATGGTATATACTGTTCCCTGTTATGTTTATTAGCTGTTACTACTATAAAACTACTATAAAAGCATTCAAGCAAAGGAATTCAATATATTGTGACAGCCCACGATATTATTGTGAGACCTTTGACGATACAATATCATAATATGTCGTTTATAGTTACATCCCTACAAAATACTGCAATAAACAAACTCATCTTCGTACCCGCTAAAGCTTTAGAGGTCTGAGCGAAGTAGTTGACTGTGATGTCTTGTATTGAAGCCACTGCGTTTTCTGCTTTAACTCTCCACTCCTCTGCCTCCTTCTGCAGCTCCGCGATCCTTTTGGGACCCAATTCTTCAAACTCTAATGATTTCTGTAATGAGTAGAAATACAGCAATTATTTAGGTAATATAATCAGTAAACATTTTAATATTTTGTCTCCACATGGTCCTATTACTGTTGAAGGATTCCGGTCTTCGCCACCAGAGGCCGCCAGAGGGTGCGTGAAGATGATGCCACACTGCTTATAATGCTTATTAAGTTTTAGTAGTTAAAATATCATGATGTAACAGCTGAAAAGATTGAATTGTTAAAAGGGGTAGTATGCAAAGCTAAATTTCTAAAAAAAATACTTATTATCCTACTCACTTAATCATCATATATACTCACTTTTGTCATTTTAATAATTTACTTTTATCTTTTAATTTTATATTTAATGCTTTTACTTTTGCTATTACAAGGGGAGACTAAAATAATGTTATACCTTTTATATGATATATTTGGAGTTGAAAATTGTATGTTGAAATCAGATACAAATTATTTGTAAAAGATTGTTATAAAATATTTGGGTTTGAAATTGTATTTTAAAATTAGACAAATTATTTGTAAGTACTGTAATTGTCAAATACTGAAGTAAACCTATAGTAATCTATGGCAGATCAAGTTGAGACATGTTGAGACATGTTCCTGTAACAGGAACTAACTCAGGAAGTAACTGAAAGTCTGTATCGGGAAATCCCCTTCGAACTCTATATAAGCTGTGGGTTTTTGAGAGCGAGTGCAGATCCTCTCAGACTGCTGAGGCGATACGTGTTCTCTCACTTACTGAACTGTACTGTTTTGCTTAGTTACTCCGCGTGATTCCCTGTGATTCCCTGGCATATGGTATTGCATGACTCTCGGTCCTCGTTGTCCTCTCTCTCTCTCTCTCTCTCTCATGTTCGTACGACCTGGTGCGTTATGTGCCGAATACAGATCTAAGTTGAAGGTAGTTCAACTTTTATTCTGCGGGAGTGAGCGGTAGCAGCCATCATTGGCGGGATAGCGCCCGATCGCCTTACCACTCAGCTGCCTTATCCATATCACATGCACAGGTAGAAGCGGGACTGCTTTCATGCCGTGTCATCGCTATAATCACGCCTGTATGCATCCTGGAGAACTACTGCAATAAACACCTTAAAAAAGACACAAACTGACTGCATCTAATTTTTGCCTCTCTGAGAAATCACTTAGTTGTCAAAAGTTAGTTTCCGGGACATCAGTTTAACAAGCTTCGCTTCGGAACAGTAAGTCTCTCTTCTTTGACCACTTCTCACTACTGGTAAGGTCGTCCAACCTTGTGTTGTAAAAGGGTTTTAATGCAAGTTAGTATTAGAACAGGGGTCTGCAACCTTTACCACTCAAAGAGCCATTTGGACCCGTTTCACACAGTAAAGAAAACACTGGGAGCCACAAAACCCTTTTGAAATTTAAAATGAAATAACACTGCATATAACAGCTTTTTTTTGCCTTTGTGCCATAGAATTACATTTTGAAAATGAATGAACTAAAATAAAATACATTTTAATTAAATACAGTGGTCCCTCGCTATATCGTGGTTCACTTTTTGGTTTTTTATTCCAATTTTTTTTTTTTTATAGTGTATCAATGTGCATTTCTGCGTTCTGATTGGCTAAGGGACTGTAGACCTTTGCCGATTCGTCAGTGATTCTCCGTGCCTCCTGTACAGAATGCGTTCAGTTTGCCAGATTTATATAAATGTTCAATCGCAGTGTGACTCTGAAGCGCTGTATGTTTTCAAAATTTTTCCCCGACAAAACCCGCCACAGTAAAGTGGTCAGAAGAACTGTGACATAAACACAAAATACACTTTGGTTTCGTTCTCTAATACTGTGCTTTTTTGTTGAACATCTACGAATGTCTGAGTGTTTAAACAACAGAGAAATGTGAGAAAACGTTAATTCCAGTTTGAGAAAAGTGTAGAACTTGTGTTGTGACGCGTTTACAGCCTTAAAACATGGAGAATAATTGTAAAATATAAAGTTTCGCAGATTTCGCTTGTCGTGGGTTATTTTTAGGACGTAACCCCCGTGATAAACGAGGGACCGCTGTACTGAGCCGCATCAGGGGGATCAAAGAGCCGCATGTGGCTCAGGAGCCGCGTGTTGCCGACCCCTGGTCTAGAATGTTCCACACTAAATCATGAAACTGATCTATATATCACTTATTTCACAACATGTTTTTATTTCTCAAATATACTTTGAAAAACAGGCATCACTTGCTTATCTGTCTCCTCAAGTTGCATGTATGGGAAACACTGAGCACTATAGCACTATACTGCTGTGGTGGTGGTGGTCTATTCAAAGTAAGTCATGTGAGTATAACTGTGGCCCAGCTGCAAGTCAATTATAAGAAGCACTTGTACTTAAAGGTCCCATGGCATGAAATGTTCAATTTCTGAGGTTTTTGAACGTTAATGTGAGCTCCCCTACCCTGTTTAGCCCCCCCCCCCCCAACTGAGCATTTGCGATCCTTTTCTGCGTTAGAAAAAATCAGAGCTCAAACGGGCGATTTTGAACAAGGCACCTTATTGATGTCAGATCGAAAAAAGAAATGCAAATGCAGTTCCACCCCCGTCTGTCTGTACTCAGCGTCTCTGAAAATCACGCCCAGAGAGTTTGGACTGCGGAGGAGCTACGCAATGCGAAATACGTTTTTTTATTTGCCTGGAGAAACTTGCAAGTGTTTCTAGGCTCGGAAGTCCTTTATCTGAGCCTGTGGATATCTGAAACAGCAGTGGTTTAATTTTATTTTCTGTGGAAATGTGTTTATTTTTCAATGGAAGGCTTCTCATTTCTCCCCCCGTGCAAAAACATGGAAGTGGGTCACGGAGCGGAGAGCTTGGCCCCGCCCCCATCCCCTACTATAGGCCACCTCTGTCCTCCTCATTTGCATTCAAGCAACAGTGCCTATAATGGAGTGTTCCAGAGTGACATTTATGACTCTTTCTCATCTTATCTCTCTTTCTCATGCACTGAGTGTTGATTTTGAAGAAGGATTCATTTACAGTATTAGGGAACCATTAAGGAGCCATATAAAAGCACCAAGAAGTACCATGTCATGGGATCTTTAACAAAGAATAGACTGGTTTATGCATCCTGGAGAACTATTGCAATAAACACCTTAAAAAAGACACTTAAACTGACTGCATCTCATTTGTGCCTCTCTGAGAAATCACTTAGTTGTCAAAAGTTAGTTTCCGGGACATCAGTTTAACAAGCTTCGCTTCGGAACGGTAAGTCTCTCTTCTTTGACCACTTCTCACTACTGGTAAGGTCTTCCAACCTTGTGTTGTAAAAGGGTTTTAATACGAGTTAGTATTAGGGGTCCATCGGAGTCTCCCTCAGGAAAAAGTTATTTACGTTGCTCTACTGCTGCGGCAATTCGACATGGCGCCCGAGCAGGGACCTGAGCAATTGACTAATCGAAACATTAAATTGTTCAGGTCATAGATCTAAACCCGGGTGAGGCACCCTTTGGACCCTAGTTAACCGTTAAAACTCAAGGGTAGTGGAGAGTAGGCCTGGCCACCCTCTAATCCGCTACTCTACAGGCACCCATTTGGTGAGGTCACTTAGCTGCGGAGGACAGGCGAGCTTCACTCATCTCTGGGGAACGAGAGATGAGGAAATTTTAACCTTGCTGTAGGTGAGGAGGACTAGCGTTCAGTGGGGTCGTAGCCCAATACAAACACTGACAGGGGTACGCCATCGTGGTGGTTCAACCATCACCTAGTCTTTTTTAAGGTCAGGAAAGTGGTCCTAGAGGTGCGAGGGATCCACTTATATAGGCACACGGTTAGGAGAGCAGAGTCCACTAGGAACTCTACGTGCGACGACCGACTGTGAGTTAGGGTATAGAGTGTGCAACCCAAGGGTGTCACACTTCTGTGAAGAATTATACAATCTTTGCTCGCGTTTGTAGCTTGTGCTCGCGTACGTAGCCTTGTTTGGGTACAGAGTGTGCAACCCAAGGGCATCATCTGTGAGTTAGGGGGTAGAGTGTGCAACCCAAAGGCATCACACTTCTACGAAAAATAAACTCGACCGCATTCGAGTCGGGAGTTAATAAGGAGTGAGTTCAGGAGGTGAACAACATGGCAGTGGCAGTAACTAACAAACCTAGAGTAACAGTGGAGGAGGATGAGTTCACTGTATATGTGGTGAAGACCGAGGAGATCAAAGCACACTGGAGAGCAGTGATGATGAAAGTGAGAGCCCAGCAAGCCCGCCGGCATATACACCGGGTACGAAGGCAGCATTGAGGCTCCTAAGACCTACAGGTCTGCACAGGGAGATATAAAAGAAATAAATGGAGTGCTCCTAATCAGGTCAAATCTAGAGGAGATGGACTAGTTAGGGCTAAGAATTAGGCTGTTGGTCATAATTAATTCAGCAAATATAGAACTGGCACATAATGGAGGTATAGCTAAAGCCATTAAGAACACATGGCCCTGTGAAATCCAAGGACACCGGGCAAAGTTAGAGGAATACCTGCCCCTGCCAGAAGGCAGCGACACAGCATGCTCTCTGTATTCAACATTTGAATCACCGTGGGAGTTTAAGGAAGTAATTCATCATTGTCGGTCGGCACGAGACCGGTCACAGCCCAACACAGACCAAATGGTAAAAATTGTAAAATCTTACTTAGGACCTCTGTCGCTTTTAAACCACATTCAAGACGAGAGAGAGGACAGACACAGTGGCATTATACAGGGATTATAGGGGGTAGTTATGACAATTCATGGGTCAGGTTTATTGGCACTGGCAATACGCGCTACCACTGTAGGGTGTAAGGGTTACAGTAAGTGACATGCAACAGTGGAGCCACCTTAGGGCACGGTATGACCAGCGGTATAACAACCAGCTTGAGTACCCACTGTATACGAAGCACGGAGTTTGGGTGTCAAAGGACCCAGACCTCATAGAACAAGAAGGCCCGGGGTTGCTCTCACATAGTCAACAAAGAAGGTCAGGGTCAACAGGTAGACGCTCTGCGGCCCGTCCTGATATTCATATGCCCAGCAAAGAAGCGCAGATGACTATAGAACAAAGAGCACCCAAGGGAAAATGACACCTGAAAATGCGGAGTTGACCAGAGCCCAAGATCTGCTGATCAGAACACGGGTGGAATTCGTAGAAGAGGGACATGAGGCTCCACCAGTGACAGAACCATTAGGTACAACGAGGTCAGGAGAACCAGTTAGAAAAGGAACAACAAAGGTGACTGGCCTGGCAGGACATCTGGATTGGCCTGGGGGATGTTTTCTGACCCATCACTAATTGGAGCCGAGCGGATAAAAGCCGCCGGCTGGTCATTTTAGTGGACTGCGAACTGGGGGAGACAACATCAGAAGTAGAAAAACACAGATTGAACTGTACCATCACAATCTGTGGAAACCCCCCTGGCGCTGGATAACATCACAAATAAATGGATGTGGAACTGTGGGGAATAGCGGCTCAGTCCGTATTCATTATCATACGAGACAGGGGGAGGATTGCGAGTCACACAGCCCTGCAGGAAGTTGGGGGCCTGGCAGAAACCAGGGTTCTGGCAAATTGTCTGTTCGCCTGGGTTCTAAAAATGTATCGATTATGTTAAATTTCCCCTTGGTATAATCAATTCTCCTGAAAATGTGATTCAACTGGACTTTGTTTGACTGCACCTTCTGCACAAATACGTCCAAGGCCAAAAGCTGCCGGCTTATCTCACAGCACTCTACAAAACAAGGCACTCCACATTTGGCTCACACTGATATGTTTTATGTAAAACACTCTGCCACTGCCCTGTCTATTTAGTAGTGTCTGCCTCTGCTTCAGTTTTCAATCAATTTCATCGATTTTTCTGGACTGCCCCCCTTCCCACCCGCCTGTTTGTCACCAACAAAAAAAAGCTGTGTGTTTACCTGTCCAATTGTTGTTGTCGTAATATGTTTGTGAATATTGTTATTGACTGTACTGCACTTTTCATCTCTGTATCTCCGAGTCGGCGGCACGCACATGCGTTAGGTGAAAGCAGCGGCTTTGTGTCAACATTAGCGTGTGTACGTGTGTGTACGTGTGTGTGTGTGTACAGGACTAAGCCGGCACTAAACCGGGACTAAACCAGGACTAAACCAGGATTAAACCAGGACTAAACCAGGACTTAAACAGGACTAAAACAGGACTGGGTGATGGGGGAAGGCTTAGCTTAATGGGTGATGGGGGAAGGCTTAGCTTAAGGTCATGCAAATGAGGCAAGAACGCCTAGAGTGAGGACACTTTACGAGCTGTTTTCTCCGCTCAGCAAAAATCAATGTGCATGCTTTCAAATGGCCACAGCTTCTTCAATTGTTGTCAGGTGTCCATGTGTAAGGCATCATTGGAAAGGTTAGAATCTACACTTTCAGAATCTGTGAATAACTCAAAAAGCCCCCGGGATGACTTGAGTCCTGTTTTGCTGTGGTCGGTCACAAATACTTGCTCAACTTGAGCGCGTAGCCTATGAACGTGATGGTAGGCTGAGAGCTCTGGTCAAGAATGGCCCTAGCGCAACTGAATTCATGATAGATACAGGGGCATCAGTGTACTAAAAAGTCCCACTGAAGGCCTGGAAGAGACTGTAGAAGTCCAATTGGCCGATGGTAGCGTACGGCGAGTTAGTAAAATGGGGAAAAAGTTGTAGGAATACAGGGGAAACTAAACTTATTAGGCCTAAATGTAGCAGAAACGGTGGAGGTGAATCGGATGAAAGAATATGATGTTGAGGCCCAAAAACAACAAATTATAAGTGAATCCATTCTGGACAAACAAAGATTAAAGGAGAGTCTGAGCAGGGGTGTCTTTGCAGAATTTAAAAAATGATGTAGGGTGTTTAAAGGGCTTCCAACACGTAATTTTAGGGGGAATGCCTGGCAAGTTCACCCAGTACCCACTAAATCCTGACACAGAGGAGGAATTAGGCAAAACAACTGAGGAACTGCTAAAGCTAGGAGTAATAGCAGAAGAGCCAAATCCTCCCTGTATTATGCCAATACAAGCAATGTCGAAAAAGGATGGGACATTCAGGCCAGTTCACAATTTAAAAGAGCTAAACAGAATTACGCAGAAGGATGTGAGGCAGAATCTGAACCCTAGAAAATCACTGGAATTTCTGCCAGCTAAAACTTATAAAAGTGTTATAGATTTATCAAATGGGTTCTGGTCATGCAAATTGGAACACTATAGCTCTTACAAGACTTGTTATCAACATAAGGGCCGATGCTATAGATGGTTATCTTTGCCCCAGGGTTATGTGAACTCTCCTGTAGTGTTTCAAGAACAAATAGAAAACAATGATGGAAAGGTTAGATGTCACGGTCCATGTGGATGATACACTGTATACTGGACAACAGAGACCCAGGATGAGCACTTTTATGTGTTGGATGAAGTTCTGAAGCACCTGAAAGATGCTGGGATGAAAGTAGGCCTAAAGACATGCCAAATAGGAGTAGATGAGGTAAAGTATTTGGGATTCACGATAAACAAGATAGGGAGAGCAGTCGCATCTGATTACTTTTCAAACATTTCAGTCCCTAAAGCCCTGTTAGATTTAGAATCGGCGATGGGGAAATTGATTTATGTTAGTGGGTACATACCTCATTTTGCAGAAAAGGTGATGGTAATACACAAGTTAAAGAAGGGCCTAAGAAAAAGAACAGAGAAAAAGCTAACTGTACATGATTGAGAGCTAACCCAGGCAGAGCTTCCAGAATGGGAAAAACTGCTCGAGTACAGCAAGGCGAATGTTTTGGAGCTCGAGCCCAGAAAGGCACAAACCCCGCTCAGAATAGAGACTGAACTAATGGACAGAGGGGGTGTATAATGATGGATCTAAGTGACCTAGTCTTCTGATTAGTAAGGTATACTCCCCCACAGAGCTTAGGTATACTGGATTAGAGAGGGAGCTGACGCTGCTTTATGCGGCATACAAGGGTCTTAAAAAATATGGAGATCCAGAGTCAGTAGACATAAAACCATACCTGGCCATTGCTAAAAGAGCTATCAAAAGACACAGTAGAAGGGGCCAAGGCTTATCAGTCAAGATGGGGTAAGTGGCAGATGCTGTTAATAGACCCAAAATGGCAGTTTAGGCTGAATGGCGATCCATCTCTTAAAGTGCCAAGTGAAGAAAAAAACAGTAAAATTATTGACTAAGGTAATAATGTACACAGATGGAAGTAAGAAGGATCAGGATGGGGATAATGCAGTTTGGGCCTGGATCGCTTAGGCAGAAAGTTTCAGCAAAGGGGCCATGTAAAGGGGTCAGCACAAACTGTTGAAATTGAGGCTTTTATGAAAGCTCTAGCATGGGCAGACAGAAAAGAAGTTTCGGGATATTAAAATAATCACGGACAGTAAATATGTAGTTGAGGGATTTGATCAGAATTTGAAGGTCTGGTAACCAACAAACTTTCAGACCCATAAAGGAAAAGAACTGGACCACATGGAAAAATGGATAGTTACATCCCAACTAGGACAGAAGAAGAGGATTTGGGTTGAACATATCCATAGTCATCGTCCCGTAACGGACAAAAAGGGAAAAGGAAACTAGGAAGTAGACAAGCTAGCTCAACTAAGACAAGCAGGAGCTTTGTTAGAAACAAGACCAGCATATGGCCCTGAGTCCTGGTATCAAAATGGAAAAATAGTAGTGCCAGAGGAGGAAAAGAAAGGCTTCATTGAAATGGCACACAAAGCGTTGGACAAGCGGGTCAGAGGAGGGGGCAGATAATGCCACCATATTCACCTCCAAACAGTTTGAAAACGTGTTAGAAGTGTTAGGGGTTCAACATATATATTCAACGCCTTATTCTAGCAAAATGAATGGTTGTGTGGAAAGGGCAGTAGAAAGAGCGAAAGAGCTAATTGCGGAATTAGATGAGCCTTGTAGAGAGCCTTGGAAGTGTCATAGAGGTGAATAAATAACAAAGCATGGGAACGACTTAAAAGGCGTGCACACGAGTTATAAAGCGTGGGAACGACTTATAAGGCGTGCGCACAAGTTATAAACAGCTCGAACAACACGCAACTGCTGCGTTCGATTCATCACTCGCTGTTAAGTTTAGTTTTTGTCACACTCTCTTAAGTTTAGTTTTCGTTACACTTCTTGTTACTAAGGCTACTCAGATTCATATCTGGTCTCCAACTGCCATCTACTGGTCACAAAGTGCAACAGCACCACAATAAAGCCAAAATAAAAGACACAGCTCATAACAGGGCAACAAAAAGACAGAAGATGAGAATAAGGGAACAACAAAAAAGACAAGAAAATGGAGGGGAGGGGGGGGGGGTACACTACAAATGCATTACTTTTTGCTGTAACGCAGTAATGTAAGGCATTACATGGGGGAAAATCTGTAATATATATTAGTTACAGTACATTTTACTGTAACCTGGATTTTAATGGTGTTCAGTGTGGTGGGTCAGAAAGAAGTTATTCCTGAACCTAGGGCTGGGCGATATACCGGTGCACACCAAATACCGGTGGGGTTTTTTTTTACGGTAAGAATTTTTCATTTACCGCAGTACCGGTGAATGTGTCCGTACAGAACGTCGGGAACGCGGAACGTCGCGCAGCGAGATATTGTTTGAGGGGGGACTGTTTCGCAGTGGTACCAAACAAACTGCATGTGGCTGCATGAGAGCGGTGAAAGCAGTGTGTGTTGAGCGTTGACCATGCATGTTACACAATCAGAGGAACTTGTACCGAAAAGAGGAGCCGTGTCCATTGTTTGGAGGTACTTCGGGTTTAAAATATCTGACGCCGATCAAACAACAATATTCTGTAAGAGTTGTCGGGCTAAAGTTGTAGCCGCAGGAGGCAACACGAACAATTTGCTTCACCACCTCCGTCACAATCATTTACTCGAATATGAAGAATGCATGAAACTAAGACCTGCTGCCTCTTCCACGTCTGCAGGTAGCATTAAAGTTGGCACTGCAGCACAAAACGCGAATCAGCTGGCACTCAAAGACGCGTTTGCTAAGGGTAGCGCCTACGACAATAAAAGCAAACGGTGGATTGATATTACAAACGCTATTAGTGTTCACATAGCCAAAGACATGGTACCACTTAGTACTGTTGAGAAAAGTGGCTTCAAGCAGATGATTAAAGCTCTGGATCCCAGATATACGTTACCAAGTTGACATTACTTCAGCCGAACAGCAATCCCTAACTTGTACCGAAAGCGCAGAGCCAAGATAGAAGCAGACTTGGCTACCGTTCGCCACTTCTCAGCAACAACTGATTTATGGACTAGTCGCAGCATGGAGCTATACCTAAGCCTCACTGTTCACTTTATAAGTGACGACTGGGTGTTACAAAGTCATTGTCTGCAAACAAGCTTTTTCCCCGATGATCACACTGGCGAGTTTCTAGCAGCAGGCTTGCAAGAGGCACTTGATTCCTGGGGGCTAATGGAGCACAGACTAGTGGCAATCACAACAGACAGTGGAGCCAACATCATTAAGGCTGTAGAGCTGAATAATTGGACAAGACTCCAGTGCTTCGGTCACAGGCTTCACATAGCCATTGGTAAGCACTAGTTATTATATTAATTTGACTATACATTAATGAATCTGTTATAATAAATATATAATAATATAATAAATATATAATAATATAATCTCTATAATCTCTGGTCATTCTAAGCCAATTTACTGCAGTAATTATTCTCTAAATTATTAGGAAATGGGGTTAACACCTATTCATGCATGAAAAAAAAATACTGTCAAATACCGTGATACTGATAAAATGTTGAAAAATACTGTGATATGAATTTTTGGTCATACCGCCCAGCTCTACCTGAACCTGCTAGTTTTTAGTCTGCATGCTGCCGAAACACCTCCTGGATGGGAGGTGAAAGAGTCATGACTCATGAGCTTGATTTATACTGTAAATTGCCAGATCCATATTTCACGTTATTTTGGCGAGAGTAACTAAAGTAATGCAAAAGTAGTGTACATGCCTTTTCGGGCATGTACATATACGCAAAAAAAAAAAAAAAAAATGTATTTGTCTATATATTCTTTCTTTTTTATGTTCTTTTTTTGTTGTTTATTTAAATTGTATAACACTGTACATTTTCTGTGCACTACAAGTATCATATGCTCGAAATAAATTACTACTACTAGTGTAATGCCTTACATTTTAAATATAGTATTGTAATTAGGGATGCAAATTATCGTTTAATTCATTAATCTATAGTTGATTGACCTTATCGATCGACTTATGATTAAACTGATAAGCAGCGTTTTTCACCTGAATTTTACTGTTTCAATAGGGTCTTTAAGAATATAAGCTATAGTATACATAACACTGAGTCAAAAATATATCATAGTATTATTATATTGTATATTCCTCACTTAATTATTCCTTAGTAAAAAGCAGACAAATTTATGTATTGATGCTGAAAAACAAAATACATTCTTTATTGAAAATAAATTGAGGACTGGCTCAGTTGTTGCACTTGCAGCATGGAAATCTTGAAATTAAAAGGAACAGAAGAAATTAAATAACAGAATGTTATTTAGTCTACATATTATGATGAAACCAGTGAATCCAGGCTATTTTTTAGGACATTCTCAACATTTATTTTGAACTAAGGCATCAACAATATTTCTCTCCCTTAATCTGTGAAGGGTTACAGTACAACATATAAATTTCACAGGGCCCCTGGACACAGCATAAAACATTACAGGGCCTCAAACCAGAACAATCAAGAAATTATAAAAGCATGTAAGTTACATGCTTTCATAATTTCAAAAATATATGGTTCTAGGTCCATATCATGCCTTATCCATATCACATGCACAGGTAGAAGCGGGACTGCTTTCATGCCGTGTCATTGCTATAATCACGCCTGTATGCATCCTGGAGAACTACTGCAATAAACACCTTAAAAAGACACTTAAACTGACTGCATCTCATTTGTGCCTCTCTGAGAAATCACTTAGTTGTCAAAAGTTAGTTTCCGGGACATCAGTTTAACAAGCTTCGCTTAGGAACAGTAAGTCTCTCTTCTTTGACCACTTCTCACTACAGGTAAGGTCGTCCAACCTTGTGTTGTAAAAGGGTTTTTATGCGAGTTAGTATTAGGGGTCCATCGGAGTCTCTCCCTCAGGAAAAAGTTATTTACGTTGCTCTACTGCTGCAGCAATTCGACAATAACATATACAGTAAGGTGTGCAAAAGTATTGAAAATCGGATACTAATCTAGACTAAAACTAGTATCGAAACTAGATTTAGACTATGAGTAGGTACCGATGCTAAAAAAGTCACATTCACAGGACAGAAATTAACCTTTCCTAAATAGCTTTAGAATGATCAGAACAAGTATACGAGCACAAAGACTAGTATACGCTCATGGACCAGTATGGAACCTACCTGGACCACTGAAGGATTACACAGATTTAAGACAACATTGGTATATAAAAGAAAGTACTATGATGTAATGTTGAAAATGTCATTCTATTCAGTTTCTATTCCATAGTATCAAAATCTAATTTTTTATTTTTGTCTTGTGACAACACTAGTACAGTCAACCTGCTAACCTTGTAGTTAAAGATGCTCTATGTAACTTTTCTGGTGGAGGACCCATCACCTGCTTGGTCTAGAATGTTCCACACTAAATCATGAAACTGATCTATATATCACTTATTTCACAACATGTTTTTATTTCTCAACTACACTTTGAAAAACAGGCATCACTTGCTTATCTGTCTCCTCGTCTGTCTCCACGGCAACATATAAGTTGCATGTATGGGAAACACTGAGCACTATAGCACTATACTGCTGTGGTGGTCTATTCAAAGTAAGTCAGGTGAGTATAACTGCGGCCCAGCTGTAAGTCAATTATAAGAAGCACTTAACAGACTAGACTGGTTTATGGACCCTGTGGCGAGATTCAAACTATGTAACAATAAGACCTGTCACGACAACCACTATGACAACACACTGTCAATACATAAATTAACATACATTTTAGGGAACCAGTATTTATTGTGTTGATTTCTGTTCTTGTAATTTGTCAACATTTGAGCTCTTGAGGTTCAAAATAATACATATCTAACTTTATATTATAATTGCAGCTCATTTCATTTACAACTATAGTTCAATTAGAAAAGAGTTTATGGGGACTACCCTGATTTAGCATTATTTTGACTGTAATGTTAGCAATATTACCAACACATATAAAATGTTGACCTTGTGACTAGTCTATAAACAAAAATAAAGAAACACATAGGAATTAGGTTTAGTTGAGAATAAAGGACCAAGGACAAAAAAATGAACAAAAATATAGTATTATGATTAGTTTTGCTTAATTTCAGTAAGACATTTTCTACAGATTAGCAAACAGAATAAAAGACTTACTGTTCCAATGGCCATTTTGTCACACATACTGATTTGTGCAAGTGTAATTTGCTAGAACTCTTATGATCAAGTCAAAGCTTCAACACATATCTTCATAACAGACTTGGTGCTGTTTATGTCTCTCAATGATTGTCTGTAACTTACTTTTAAAATGTTAGTCGGCTTGATTTTTTCTTTTTTTTAAATTTGAGATCAACAACCAGTTTAAATCCTAGACTTATTTTTGTCAACTTGAAATAAAAGTATAATACACATAATACTACTATAATGAATAAATGTACAATCAAAATAATTTACCATATTAAATAGTGATATGCCTAAACAACTTCTGTATGTATGTAACTTCTGTAGTCTAACAGTGGAAGGTTTGAGCTACTGTGACCAAGTAATTTCGCTTGTGGATCTATGAAAGTACAGTTATGTAGGCATTTACCAGGATCTCCATCTTGTAGAGGCAGGCCAGCTCCCTCATGTCTCTGAATGGCTGCAGCAGGAACTGGAAGAAGGTTGTTGCCACGGTGACCAGGTCATGGTAGGCATCATCCTCTTGTTGGTAAATGTTGAGTAGCGCCACCATCCTGTCCACCGCAGTATGACTCTGGAGCAACTGGAGAGAAATATGGATAAGAAAGGAGCAAATATCAGATGAGAGTTAATTTAGAAGGCGATGGAAATGTGTTCTCAAGTAAAAGTACAATTACATGCCTACTCAAAGTATTATATAACATTACTTTGTCATAGAAAACTTGATAATTTAGCTTTAACCTGCTTAACTTATGTTGCATTAAACTGCAATCTGTATTCTGTGAGTTCAGGCCAATCAGAGCAGGTCATATTCTCAATAATAACAGTTGTTACTTACAAGTAGTTACTTTCCACCCTGCTACTGTGATATCGGTTGATTACATCGAAGTCATACCCAGGATATTTAAAAACATTAAACTTGGATAAAATAGCATTATTGATCTGCTGTTAGTAGTGAAGATTATAAATGATGATTGTGAAAATCACAGACAGTGTTTTCCACAAAAGGAGCAGGGATCAGTCTGGAAATAAAAGGAGCAACAGTGGGCCACCAGTCGCTCTAGTGTGAACTGTTGTTGTGTGCTTTAGCAAGACTCTTTACTTGCCTTGTTTATTATGAATGTGGGGAGTGAGTGATAGGTGGCGGTGGGCATAAAATAATCATAAATTGGCAGCCGCGCTTCCATCAGTCTAAAGCAACTACAGTGGTACCTCACCTTACGAAATTAATTAGTTCCAGAAGTGGTTTCGTAACGTGAAAAATTCGTAAGTTGAGTAACTATTTCAATGGAAAAAGCCTGATTCGTTCCAAGGCCCCGATCCAAGTTTTTTTTTTTTATAGTGTAACTTTTTTTATAGTGTAACATTGTGTTCTGCGTCCTTTTTTCACATTTGTCTCTCGTTTAAACACTAAAATTTTCATAGATTTTCAACAAAACTATCAATAGTGATGCGTGTGGGGGGAAGGAGGGGGGGGAGAAGAGCACGCCCCGACACGTGTCCCGGCGCGGACCCGGCGCGGAGACGACAGCAGGTCCAGACCAAGGTCCAAACCAGGTCTAGACCAAGGTCTAAACCAGGACCAAACCAGGACCAGCCCAGGTGGACCAAAGCGCCGCGCGTGAGTCCATTCCCTGGCTCCGGCGTGGAGCCGACAGCAGGTCCAGACCAAGGTCCAAACCAGGTCCAGACCAAGGTCCAAACCAGGACCAAACCAGGACCAAACCAGGACTAGACCAGGTGGACCAAACCGCCGCGCGTGGCTCCACCTCCTGGCTTCGCCTCGAGCCACAGCTGAGGCGAGCCGCTGCTCTAGACCTGCCCGCGTAAGGTGCTCACAGAGCGGCATGGACAGAACCGTGAGGTCGGCCTCTTCAAGACCTCCAGGCCGGTGACCGGGACAATCCCCGGACCCATGCCCGCTTAGGGAGCTCTTAAGGCGGGCTGGCAGTGTCCCCCCTGGATGTCTGGGGCTCCGTGCCTGGAGGGGCCCTGGAGAGCAGGTCTAGAGCGCGGCTCTTGCAGGCGAGCAGCTGTGACTCGAAACAAAACCAGGAAATAGACCCACGCGCGGCGCTCCAATCCACCTGGGCTAGTCCTGGGCTAGTCCTGGGCTAGTCCTGGGCTAGTCCTGGGCTAGTCCTGGGCTAGTCCTGGGCTAGTCCTGGGCTAGTCCTGGGCTAGTCCTGGGCTAGTCCAGTCCTGGTCCAGTCCTGGTTTAGTCCCGGTCTAGACCCTGGTCTAGACCTGGTCCAGACCCTAGTCCAGACCCGCTGTCAGCTCCGCGCCGGGACACGTGCCAGAGCGCACTCCTCTTCCCCCTCCTCCTTCCCCCCACACCCTCACCACCAACAATCCTGTTGAAAATCTATGAAAATTTGAGTGTTTAAACGAGAGACAAATGTGAGAAAAGTTTAAATCCAGTCTGAGAAAAGCGTATAATGTGTGACTGAGCGCGCATTATTTGAATTTTTGAGATTTCGCGTTTCGTAACTTGAAATTTCATTCGTATCTAGAGACAAAAATTTACCGTGAAGGCGTTTCGTAACTTTAAATTTTCGTTTGTTGGGTCATTCGTAAGGTGAGGTACCACTGTACATAAGAATGAAATGCATTATTATATTGCCAAACCTTGACTAATTCTGAAATAGTTATACAGAAGAAATGTTTCTAGGTGCTATAGTAATGAAGCATATAGAAAACCATTGAATCTTCACATATTAAAGCTATAATTTCTTTTAAATTGTTGTTGTCAAAATGCCTTTTTATTGCATCTCAGTTAATTATTGTATTTATGTTGGGTAAGGAGGTGATATCTAAGAGCTTGTGTTGTGTCCATGTATAAGTTGTGCTTTTCTTTTTTCGTTTGTTTTGCATTATATTTCACTTTGCCACTGTTGTCTGCTGTTAACTATTGATCTTGAAAACGATATGATGCATCTCAAGGGATTATTCCTCTTAATAAACAAATGTCATACACAGATAAATGCACATTGTTTTTCATGGGACCCTGATTCTATTCACTGAATGATTTCTACACCTGTCCACATGCCTCACCTGTCGCAGTTCACTTTTGGCACGTGACATCTCCTCCTGCATGCTCTTCTTCTTAAACTCCTGCAGATTTTCAAAGTAATCCTCCACATCTTGCTCATTTTGGGAGAACAGTGTATCTAGGACTATTTTGCGTCCACAGACATCAATGGCCGTGCTAAAATATTTCTCCAGTTTTCTACACGGCGTGTCAAAGTCCCTCTCATCTTCCTCATCTCCTGGGATCACTCTTCGGTTCAGGAAAAGCAAATCCCAAATATTACCGTCTTCAAACTCCGACAAATCTGGGAAAGAGTTGCCTAAAACATCTGCCACACACGAAAACTGTTGATGTATGTTTTTTAAATCGTTGACAGAGAAAAGACCAGCCCAGCTCATCTGACAATCCTCGGGGACTTCAGCTTTGCGTCTCTGCCTTTGCAAAGTCCGATTGTGACAAGTGACAGCGAACTTTCCCTCAATCACGCTCCATTGTACAATAAAACCGAGCTTAAATGTCTCGGTTTCCTCAAATATGTTGCTTTTTACCGCCACCCATCCGTCCAAGCTGTCCATACGCTCACAATCAACGTTATTCATCTTAAAAACATTAGATTTGTCACGGCTGCGGAGTAGGCGACGGCTCTGTTTACAACGTCCGCCATTTGCATGACGTAAAGAGCGTTCAGGGACTACGTTACAGTCGGAAATTATTTGACTGTGTTGACATCCATACAAATATGTTCTTCTTTATTTCTACATCTAATCGATCTTAATAACTAAAAGATACAAAATAAATGGCGTAAGCGCAAAATATATATTCCAGGAAGATGATTAAATAAGAAAAAAATGTAAGTGGCATAAATATAAAGTGTATAAGTGTTTTTTGTGAAACTTAAAAAACTATGTCGATTTTCTACGAAGGCACCACAATGACAGCTTCCAAGATTCAACTTTAACCTTCAAATCACGTGATTGGGAAATTCCCATATCTTTCACCAGAGTAATTGATGAGTTGAAAACCATAATTAAACTTTTTTGCCTCCCCTACATTAAACCACACATTAAATAAATTTTTTACATGGCATGTTGTGTTTATTCACATGTATGTATTCTAGTACACGTATTCAGCTGGATTGATGCAGTTACCATAAAAATAAAAAATATAAACAATAGTTTTTGTTAATTAGTTAGTTAGTTTTTTGTTTGTTTGTTTGTTTGTTTGTTTGTTTTTTAATATTCCCATCGGAAGTTCACAGCCTACTCACTTTGCCTCCTCCTCTCAGTGCCGCAAAACAGTGAAGGTGAGCGTCGCAGCGCAGTTTGCACAGGTGCGGACTGGAGAAAAACAACTACTGTAGCCTGGGAATTCCCAGGCCGCTTCCGTTCGTTTCGAACTGGAAGGCGGCCTGGAAACTCGTCCAAGCGAGAGTCCCAGATTTAGGGCCCCAATCAGAGAGCGGGGGAGGTGTGGCAAGACGGTGACGCGTACTACATGACAAACGGAAGCTTGTAGTTTGAACTGACAACTGACATGATTGGCTATGGACTTACGTATACGCTCAATGATAGACATTCATAACGCCCAATAAACGGCCGTTGGCAATCGCTAACCACACCTCCGCTACGGGATTTTTCGAAGCGAGTTTCCAGACCCATATCTCACTTGTGATATGGTCAGGTGTTAACCAGACTACAACTACTGTACATTATTTGCGAACATGAGACTTTTCTCTGTCGCTTTGACTTTGTTAACTTTCTCGTTGGCTTTTTTACATTTATACACCTCTACCTGATGGCATACGTGGAAGCTTATGCTGCTGGATGCAACTTTCAAAACAGTCTAGAAATTTGTATGAATAAATACTTGAGTCATGGAAGAATCCATGACTCATCGCTGTACCAGCGGCGAGTCTGGTAACGCTTGATCCAGAATGTGCTGCTGTTGCGCTTAGACAGACAGCTAAGTGAACCAATCAGAGAACAGTTAACGGACAGCGACGTGAACCAAGCCGGTAGGAAGCAATGCAAAAAGATTTTTTTTGAAAAGAAAGGCCTCTAGAGCTGTCAGCTGCTGTGGTTTTAAGGAATCGATGTGTTTTAGGTAATTTAAGACCAATTTTACAGCTGAATGGAAGGGACGTTGCGGGCAAAGGCGGGTGCACTGACGTCACCATCTTTGAATGAATCAGAATCGCAGAGTCCCTTGTTAACCGGAGGAGCGAGGGTGGAGCGAGGGTGTCCAAATGGTATCGCGCTGTATAGGAAATACAGAGAGATATCATTTGGCTGGCCAGGTAAACTTTTTGTGGATTTTGTTTTATTTAAATGTATTAAACTATATAAGCAGAATAAATGTACCTTAAATATGGCACAACACGTCATTCAGTAACTGTGGACTTTGGTTTTACTGAGGCGTGGCTTATGCTATTATGTATAAAGCATGTGGCAATTAAGCCTGTGCTATTTATTTGTGATGTGTTTTATACACACACACACACACACACACACACATATATATATACACACACACACTATGTTTACTAGCTCATAAATTATAGTTGCACAATGTAACATGTTTTGGTGGAGGCTTCTCCACCTGCTTGTTTCAATAGAGAGCTTATTAATTTTTTTTAATTAAAACATAATTTTCTCAAGGGAGACAGGCAATTGATGTCACCTTGCCAAGTTAGAGGTCAGATCTGTGGAGATGTAACCTTGCTGACAGGACAATGCATGTTTTTTTTTTGAGCAATAAAAAGTAACACTGGTAATAATTAAATTGAGATTAATTTGCCCTATGCGATGTCATTTCCATGAAGACTTGCAGACGGCATACCTCCACCAGTGGAGGTCCTTGGGCAAGACCCTTCACGGTACTGCCCCCCGGGCGCCGAAAAAAAAAGATGGCTGCTCACTGCTCCTGAAAAGGATGGGTCAAATGCAGAAGTCAAATTTCTCCCGTGTGTCACTGTGTGTCATTGTGTGTGAGACCAATAAAGGCTTAAGCCTGATCTTAATCTTAAGGGGTGTCCACAACAAAAGTTACATAGTGCACCTTTAACCAAAAGTGTATTATTTAATTCACTTTTGTCAAACAGTTCAAATGATCACAAATTATTTTATGCTAACATTTTAGACCCATCTCTCTTATTTGTGCACAGGCTGCTCTGAAGCAGCACCTTGGCTTTGGTCATCCCATCAGGACCATCAGAACATTCAGAGAGACCCTCCTCGAGTCTGACGCCGGTGAAGACTTTGTCCCTGGAGTTAAAGTGACCTATGTGATTTTCTCTGGAGTCCCAGTCCGAGTATATGAAGCATCTGCGGGAGAGGGAAGTCTGAGGAGGGGGCTGCTGTATTTTCATGGAGGAGGATGGGCTCTGGGCAGTGCAAGTAAGTAAAAATCTAAACTGTTATAGAAATGGATCAGATATAAAGAGAGTTTAATTCCTCCAAACTGGGACTAAACCTCAAACTAAACCAGGGCATGGACAGATTTAAACCAAATCTACATTTGGACACCTTTAATGAGCGACCCAGAGATCAAGGTTGTCTAAAATCATAAAAACTAGCATAAAAATCTATATATTTGAACAGGTATTAATACTGAAAATATCTATACTGTATATTAAATAAAAATAAAATAAAAAACATCCAGACTTGTCTTCTATATTAGAGCCAGTAACATTTCTCTATTAGTATTAAAGGATGTACCATTATTTTGTGTGTTTAAAATGGGTTTTATAAAAATCTTAATTTCTTTTGTCGTTCATACGACAAACAGACCAGGATCATGTCTGCAGAGCTCAAAGCTGTGGTGGTCTCAGTGGAGTGAGTAGTGTTAATAGTAACAGTACACATGATACATACTAGTACATTTTATTATGCACTTGAAGTTACAGTGGCCACTACAGGTGACAAGAATATCACAAATGTACATAGTTTGCACTAAAACTGACACATTTTGACTCAGTTTAGTGGCAAAAATGTTGATTTAGTGTAAAATCATACTTTAAATAGGATGAAACAAGTATGTACAAATATTACAAAAGCCACTGTTAAAGCAGCCTTTGGTATATCATCAGTTATAGTTATCGCAGATTTGTCCTTTTATATCATAATTGTTTGGCTATGTTCCTCCTGATGATATTTTCTTGTAGATATCGTCTTTACCCAGAGGTCCAGTTCCCTGAGCCGTACGTGGACTGTCTCGCTGCAGCAAAGCACTTCCTGTCTGCGGAGGTTTTGTCCAGATACTCAGTGGACCCCGAGAGAGTAGGCGTGTCCGGAGACAGCGCTGGGGGCAACCTGGCTGCAGCAGTGGCTCAAGAGGTGCACAGATTACACAAAATATATGATTTGATACTCAAATTATAGAATGTGATAATGTCATACTCCCAGATGAGGGGCAAATACAGTATTCAAATGTAAAACCTGGTCTTTTATAGAAATAAGAAATAGAAATTACAGCCCTGTATCTCCATTAATTGTCATAAGCCACTAGAATCTTTGAATGAACCCAAAAAAGGTACCTTGCATATAGAGATTTCACAATGTCACATGTTAATGTTACATTTATTGTGAAGAAACATCAACATTTTTTGAGTACAGTGGTCCCTCGCTATATCGCAGTTCACTTTTTGCGGCCTCGTTGTTTCACGGATTTCTTTTATTCCACTTTTTTTTATAGTGCATTGTGTTCTGCGTCCTGATTGGCTGTAGTCCTGAAGGGACTGTAGACCTTTGCCAATTTGTCAGTCATTCTCCATATCTCCTGTACAGAATGTGTTCAGTTTGCCAGATTTATATAAATGTCGATCGCAGTGTGACTCTGAAGTGCTGTATGTTTGCAAGTTTTCTCCCCGACAAAACCCACAATGCCGACGAAACGTTCTCAAATATAATCGAAGGTGGCATGTCTGTTTATAAGAATCTTCTCGCCCAAAAGAAAAAAAGACGGCTGCGCCAAGGTGGATCGGCGCCAGGACGAAGAGGCACGGTCAGAGGAACTGTGAGATACACGCGTCACTATTTTTTTGTTAAAAATTGTTGAAAATCTATGAAAGTTTGAGAAATGTGAGAAAATGTTTATGCCAGTCTGAGAAAAGTGTAGAATGAGTGTGGTGAGGCGTTTACAACCTTAAAACATGGAGAATAATTGTGAAATATATAATATAAGTTGTCCTATTTTGCAGATTTTGCTTATCGCGGGTTATTTTTAGAACATAGCCCCCGCGATAAACCAGGGACCACTGTATTCACAATTTTTTAAACCGTGGATACAATGTTGTGAAATCCATGTGGCAGTTTCAAGCTCTTACTTTGGATTAAACTTTGTGAATGAAAATGTATGTAATGTTAGTATGACATAAACAGCCAACAGTCATCTTACTAAAGCTTAAATCTTAATTATGTCGATACCCCTACTAGCATTAAACTTGCTCTGTTTAATCGCAGATCTCCCAAGACTCCAGTGTGAGTGTGAAGCTCAGTGTTCAGGCTTTGGTTTACCCTGCTCTACAGGCCCTGGACTTTAACACACCCTCCTGTATTCAAAACCACAACATCCCCATTCTCTCCCCCTTTGCCCTGGTGCAGTTCTGGATTCAGTATCTCGGAGCGGATCTCTCTCTGAAGGAACAGTTTTTATCCAACCAGCACAGCGGTCTACAGCAGCCTCTCCTCAGCCCTGAGTAAAGAGCACGATTTAACTGGACTCTGCTCCTCCCTCCAGAGCATCAGAAGAACCACACACCAGTTGGAACAGACAAAGGATTGGAAGGAATTTTGGAAAAAGTCCCGGGATTCTTGGATATCCGTGCTTCTCCTCTTTTGGCCAGTCCGGAGGTCTTATCCAAATGTCCAAACACGTATATTTTGACTTGTGAGTTTGATGTGTTGAGAGACGATGGTTTGATGTACACACGGAGATTACAAGAAGCTGGGGTTCAGGTCACAAATGCACACTATGAAGATGGCTTTCACGGCTGCTTTAGTATGCTGTTCTGGCCCCTGGAATTTGATGTGGGAAAGAGGGCGTTTAAAGACTATATCGAATGGCTTCAGGACAATTTGTAGACGACTGGAAGTGTGTGCAGCCTGTTCTAATATTGGTATCAGCATCAGTTGAATATTGAAAATGTTTCTGATATTTGGTAGCAATATTTTGTGCCAAGCTGCCCCTGTCTGTCTAATTATAGGCCAGCCACAATGACAAATTGATATAGTGAGATATTTCGCTAAATGATAATATTGAAACAACTTTAACGCAAGATAACCCCAGTAAACCAGTTTTAAATGCACATTATCATTAAAATACATGGTCTGCAACAAAGAAATAGCAGAATCAACCAATGATTTGCCATAAAAGTCATTTCTTCAACAGCTCAAATATTATTGTATTACAACAAAAATGGCAAAAGGAGAAATTTAATTTGTCAACTGAACAAATTTGTCCAGTTGCCAAATTGAATTGCTCCTTTTGCCATGGATTCTACCTGGACAACTGAAGGATTCTACACACATACAACAAAACTGGAAACTATTTGATTATAATCTGGTGCTGTACATCTGTTTTTAGCTTTGGCTTAATGTCTCTGTACATCGTCCCTTTAAATAAAGAAAGAATACCCCAAATCTCCCCACTTGCAAAGAAAATGTACCCACGATAAATATTGAGGTCCAAAGTATGTTGTCAGCTATCATGTATTGAGCGAAAAGTCAACATAGTCATTATTGTGACAGGCCTATATCTCCTATAACATATATTTGTGGGACTTGGTTAAAAAAAAAAAAAAAATCAACATAATATTGGTATTGGCAAATATCGGTAATAGGGCACAACAGCGAGACAAATTTTGGATATAGGTGCCTGCTCAAAATTTTTCAAACAATTGTGGGCGTGTGGGGAGTATAGGGGATAAGTTTTATAAGATTTAAGAAGGATAAGATTTTTTGAAAACCTCAAAATGCATGCCCAATATGGAAGTTGACAGAGGCCATATTCATATTCATATTTTTTCTTCCTTGTTATAACGAGATAATTATTTTGAGATCTCAAGAAAACAACAAAATTCGTGATCTTGAGAAAATGAAATAATTATTCCGTAATCTCGAGAAAGAAATGAAACATCTACCGCCACGTTGTGACAGGCTGACTTCGGGGCTATTTCTCATTCTGAATAGACACGTTTTTGGTCATTAGAATGTCTGGAATAACAATCGATCAGCTGATAAGGCAATATTTTGATCAAAGGTTGACACGGGGAGATTTCATTATGTCTTTTAATTCGGGATAATTAGTCCGCGGCACCTCCGCAGAAGACTGGCCCGGCTTCGTCTTTACCGACGGAGATACAATGTTTTCTCCAGATTACGGAATAACTCTTTGTTTTCTCGAGATCTCTAAATAACAGTTTTGTTTTCTCGAGATCAAAAGTTAATTGTCGTTTTCTCGAGATCTCGAGTTAATTTTGTCGTTATTAAGGTGGAAAATAATCATTACAATCCGTGTATGGCCTCTGTCGGCTTCCGTATGCCCAAGATGCAGGACACAATAATATTTCATGCATGTTTAAGATCATGATTTAGGAAAACTACTATAAATTGTTCACAGTAAAAAGTAAAAACCGATGTAGATCTGTAGATGCCTTGATCAACTAATCACCCTTATTATTTCACATATCTGTAATGTGTTCCATTTGCCCACTTCATATGTAAACCTATCTGTGTATGTTCCTCTGAGTGTGTCCCTTGCAAGCTCCTGTAGTGTTGGACATGCCTGAGGACATATGAGGAGCAGCTGGTCTCTGTCTATTTCTGTCCCGGGCCTCAAGAGCTACAGTGGTACTGTCTGTGAATACGGATACATTTCGCTAAAGATCAGGGAGAGAATGGCCTTCCTCTGAATTAACCAGGTAAATAACTACAATATTTTAGGTGTTTAAAGGTGCATTGTGTAACTTTCCTGGTGGAGCTCCATCAAATGCGTGTCTCCATGGAAATGTTATTACTTTGTCTGGAATGTTTCACAGTATGGCGTTTCTATCTTCATAGAGACCAAACCAAGTTACAGGTCAGATTTGTGGAGAGGGAACCCCGCTCACAGTCAGAATGCCTGTTTTTCTGGGTGTTTCTGGGATATAAAACCAACCTGTAACTGAATAAATGTAAGGTAGAGCTGTTTAATGTCATATTGTGGAACATTCCGGGCAGAGCAATGACATATCCATAGAAACAAACAGGTGATGGACTCTCCGCCAGAAAAGTTACACAGTGCACCTTAAGTATGTAATTTGCATGTAACTGGAGTCATAGAAGTGACAGAGACTTTTGTTTACTTTTTCACACTGAATCAAGTGTAATTCCTTGGTGACTTTTTCAAAACAGTAAGTACAGATTTTACATTCTTCCTCCAGACTTCCTCTTCTGCTTGTTTCAATAATTTGTATAAAAGTGCAGCAAAACCTTAATAACCCCTGCAGGACGTTCGTGCTAACTAGAAATCTAGTTAATTCAACAAGTAACGCTTACTTTGATCTAATCCCCAAGTTATAATTGATCTATACTAAGTAACTCTCCTGTTTCTCTTGTGTTGGTGTTTTTGTTCACATAATCACAATTAAGACCGTGAAAAAGAACTAAACAAGATTTTAAAAAAACATTTAAAAAAATCTGTCTACTAACTTACTAATTAGACTGGAACAGGACCAGCCACAGCAGCACTGAGCAAAACACTGAATTTTTGTATTTACTCGTTTGCGCTTTTCTTTTGTGTTCACTTTTTATGTTGATTAAATTGTTTAATTAACACATTATATTCTGCACTCCCTGCATTCTGCGGTCTAGCATTTGTTTTAAATGTGTTATTTAACATAGCTGCTTTGTTTCAAGTTTGACACTATATAAAGTTGCATTATGTAACTTTTATGGAGGTGGTCCATCACCTGCTTGTCACCATGGAGACAAGCAGGCTATTGTGGCTATTGTTTTAAGTGGAATGTAAGTGTAAGTGTGCAGTAAACTTATCTGTCTTGCATTTCTTCAAGTGTTTTTATTTATCAAAAATGTAATGGAAATACATTTGCTCTTACTGTGAGTGGGCTTGCCTGTCCACAGATCTGACCTGTAATGTGGTCTGATCATGTCACCTGCTTGTCTCCTCGAAGATAGATATGTTAAATGTCATACTGTGGAACATGTCACCTCCACAAAAGTTACACGGTGCATCTTTAAATGAGGCATAAATCATCATATTTGCCAAAAGATCTTTTCATGTGCGCATGAACTTTATTTAACCCATTTTGTAATACCTGGAAATTCAAATCGTACACTGACTCCTCTGGTTTAGTCGACCTCCTCATGGACCTGTTTGAGATCTGTGGGGGGAGGCTGGACGTGATCGAAGAAGAGTCGGAGCAGCCGGACTTCAGCCGAGAGTCCTTCCACATGGAGGGTCCCAGTGTGGGGGGGCAGGGCCGAGGAGCTGCCCAGGGCCACAGGGGGATGCTGCAGCGATTCTCTGTGGATACAAACGATTCACTACGATTTGAAGCCTGTGATACGCCATCGCCAACCATGGAGGACGACGGGCAGGATGATGTGTTCAAAGATACGGAGGTAAGGTCTGGAAATGGGAGACAAAATACTTTTGGTTCTATGGTAGAGTTGGGAGATATTGGCAAAAACGCAGATCACAGTTTTGTAGATATTCATAATTTTAATATTAAGTATATACTGTATATCTGTAGAATCCCTCAGTCGTCCAGGTAGAATCCATGGCAAAAGGAAAAATTCAATTTGACTTCTTCAGAACTGAAGAAGCAGCTTGGATGAGCTGTGAAACTTATTCGACCAAATAAACTTTTGTCCAGTTGACAAATTAAATTTCTCCTTTTGCTATACACTGTAGGCCTATATACAAAAACTATTCTATTCTCTTCTAAACTGTGCCATAAAGGTATACTGTATGTTTCTACCATTTTTTTTTATCATTTTACTTTGCTTTTTTCCCCGTTAATTTTTGTCAATATCACTTGGTATGATTTTGTCATGATTTAGCATTTTCAAAGACTGGATTGTGTATCAGATTTTGGGAATTTTATTTATGTATTTTGCAGAATGAAAATGACGTGATCCATAACAAGCTCCAGGAGAAAGTTACAGAGATGGAGAACTTTGCTGGACATTTGGAGGAAATCTTTCTTACAGTGGAGGTAAAATTGTGATTACTGTGTTCTATAGTTCACCTCTAATATTGCACCTTGTAACCTGAACTAAACCAGGACTAGAACAGGACTAATCAAAGTCCATAGCTGTAATGACAAACTAACTTCTTTCAGGAGAACTTTGGCCGTCGGGAGCAGCACCTGGAGCAGCATTATAACGATGTTCTTCAGACTCTGTCTCAGAGATACGACGACAGAGCGGTGGCTCTACAGGACGAGAAGAAGACCAAATTGGAAGCTCTGTACAAACAGCTGTTGGACTGTGGCCGAGCTCTGGACTCCTCCAAAGAGCTGATCGAGAGTGCGCAGGAAGTGCACCGTTGTCATGACAAGAGGTTGTTTCTCAAGGTCTGTGATTACTGGAGACAATAATACAATGCAGGGCACAGGATTATGACTTCATGTAGCCTAATCATGACTCTTTTTTTTTTCATTTTCTTTTTATCTGTTTTGGGTGCTATGGCAGATGGTGATGCCCACAATTGAAAGGTAAACATCTTAAAATTTCGAAATATTGAAACATCTTTTGACACCCTCTATAAACTTCTTGATCAGGATAGAGGACTTTGCTAAAGAGGACATGGACCTGACCCTCTCCACATCTCTGGAGTTCTCCACACCGCTCTCAGATCTTTCTGATGTTAAAACCATGATGGACTCCATCAACATCGTCCCAGGTTTGACACATTGTTCACTTTTATCATTCATTAACTAACTTATTTAATTTGAACTAACATTTAAAATTAAGAATGGTCGGCTCGTGCGCAGTAATGGAGTAGGCGTCTTTTCACTAAGCTCCGTCGCCGTCTTCTACATTTTTTCTATGTTCTTCGTCGCACTCGACTAAAAGCTTTATGCCAGTTGAAAGGTAGAACTGTTGTGGATTAACAGAAGTTTCTGCAAAAATCCCACCGAAGAAGGATGATTCACAAGGCCAAAAAACAACTCAAGCAACCTCGGCTACGGCTACCGTTAGCAACACTGCGATATTAGCCGCTATCAATAAGAACGGCGATGGGCTGGCTAAGATGAGTTGAAGAAAAGTGTGGAGGGACGCCTCGATACGATTGAAGCCCATCTATGTACTCTACAGAATGATCACAGCCAAGCCGAACAACGTCTGGACAGTGTGGATGAGGCGCTGTCTAGTGCCGATACTCGCATCACGGCGCTGGAAACGACCTGTAATGAACTACAGGTAAAAAACGCTCTTCTCAGAGCGAAAATAAACGATTTGGAAGGGCGTTCTCGGAGGTTGAATATCAGGATAGTGGGCATTAAAGAGGGAGAAGAGAAAGGCAATCCTACAGAGTTTGTGAAGCGGCGAATACCCGAGTTACTTGGCCCGAACAACTTCACCAAGCCTGTTAAATTCGACCGCGCCCACCGCATCTCTAAAAAGCCCCGGGACCATGAGCGCGGCAAGATCGCGGATACAAGCGGCCGAAATGAGTTTCCTCTGCAGAGTGGCTGGGCGCTCCCTTAGAGATAGGGTGAGGAGCTCAGTCACACGGGAGGAGCTCGGAGTAGAGCTGCTGCTTCTCCACGTCGCGAGGAGCCAGCTGAGGTGGCTCGGGCATCTGTTTTGGATGCCTCCTGGACGCCTCCCTCGGGAGGTGTTCCGGGCATGTCCCATCAGGAGGAGGCCCCGGGGAGGACACGCTGGAGGGACTATGTGTCCCGGCTGGCCTGGGAACGCCTTGGGGTCCCCCCAGAGGAGCTGAAGGAAGTGTCCGGGTTGAAGGAGTCCTGGGTGTCCCTACTTAGACTGTTGCTCCCGCGACCCGGCCCCGGATATGCAGAAGAAAATGGATGGATGGATGGACCATGAGCGCCCGCGGATCATCATAGCCAAACTCCACAACGACTGCGACCTGTTCAACATCCTTAAACTCAGCAGGCAGCAGGCTCCTCTTCATCATCATGGCTCCAAAGTGTTCATCTTCCCGGACTACACAGCTGAGGTGTCGTCCCAGTGTCAGGCTTTCAACAGCGTCAAGAAAAAATTGACTGATACCGGTGCAAAATGTTCCCTGTGGTTCCCAGCTAAGCTTCAAGTCATCTACAACAGTGAGGTCAAAATATTTACCACGCCTGCAGAAGCTGAGCGTTTTGCCAGCTCGGTAATTGGCAAAACTTAACTGTACAGTTTATAATATGATATGGGTGATATATGTAGTTAATCTCAACTTGATTGACTGTATTTGTTTCACCGATGTTAATTGGCTCCTTAAAGGGATATGCCACCCCCAGGTCAAATTTGGGCATCTCCCCACAGTCCAGAGACTAAAATAAGTGGTGGAAAGCGTTTTCCTGCTCACCCAGCCATTGTCCGAGTCTGTCAGCACTGACCGCCGTGGTATCTGCAGCTACTCCACGTTAGACTGGAGTCTAACGGCGCCAGAGAAAGATTTTGTCCAAAAGGAATTAATTTGCTCGATGCGTTTCCCAATTACTTTCTGTGTAGTGCGCATTCATATCGAGTGCAAATAAATGTGCAAATCAACACGGAGAGCTTGACTTGGTCATTTTGGGTGGGAACTATTTTCCAGTGCGGAAGAATAAAGCCGAATCACGCACCACGTTGTGCAACAGGGGAACTCCCTTCCCGGTGCGTAACTGGGATTCCCCTGGCAGCGTGCTGCGTGATTCGGCTTTATTCTTCCGCACTGGAAAATAGTTCCCACCCAAAATGACCAAGGCAAGCTCTCCGTGTTGATTTGCACATTTATTTGCACTCGATATGAATGCGCACTACACAGAAAGTAATTGGGAAACGCATCGAGCAAATTAATTCCTTTTGGCCGAAATCTTTCTCTGGCGACGTTAGACTCCAGTCTAAGGCGGAGGAGCTGCAGATACCGCGGCGGTCAGTGGCGACAGACTCGGACAATGGCTGGGTGAGCAGGAAAACGCTTTTCATCACTTATTTTAGTCTCTGGACTGTGGGGAGATGCCCAAATTTGACCTGGGGGTGGCATATCCCTTTAAACGTTGAATTTTTTCCATTAAGAGTGTTACCCCACATAGGCATTTTTCTGAGTACTAGAAGACGGCGAGAGTGCCACAGTTGTTAATAACAATGCAGTCAATGATCTCTGTTACCCTGCTGTCTCCTAAGTGTAACTGGGATGTGCCGCTTTGTTCCTGTTTTATGCGGCGGTTGGGTTTTTTTTTGTTATTTTTTTACCTTTTTAGGCCCGAGCGCTAAAGCGTAGGGCCTATTGTTATTGTTCTGTTTTTTGTTATTATTATTATTATTATTATTATTGGGGCCAAGCACCGAAGGTGCAAGGCACCCATAGTGTTTCTACTGATTCTTCCTATTATTATTATTATTATATATTCTTCCGCCTCTGGGAGTCTATGGCAACCCCTAGAATGGTAAAAAGTTGTGAAATTTTGCATGCACATTCCAGCCAGTCTCCTCATTACCCACAGCAATTTATAGGCCCCCACCCCCAACCCTCTAGCGCCACGAGCAGGTCAACAGGTCAATTCTATGCACCCGATACTGACCTTTCACATGCGTTGCCTAGCAACACGCGTGAATTGGATTCGGCTACATCAAAGATCATTGATCTTTGATCTTTGATCTAGCCGAAGTGAGCTCATACTGTATCTCAGGAACCCTTCATAGGATTATTTTCAAACTTTTCACAGATGTCCGCGTCCTTCCCAAGATTCCCCATAAAAAATGACAGGGCCCCAGCTCAAACCCTCTAGCGCCACCAACAGGTCAAAATTTGAGGGACATTTCTGCTTGTAACTTTTCAACCGTAAGTCCGATTTTCAAAAACGCACGTCATCAAATTAGGCTGGGTCACTAATTGGCCCCACATTGCTGCTTGCAGCTATATTTATTATTATTTTTCTAACACCTTTTTTCAGGTTTCGGGTACTTCCCACCGACAAAAACTCACGAAATTTTGCACAAAATTCAAGAACACCAAAAAGGAATTTACAAATAATCTGTATTAAAAAATCTTAAAAAATGGCTCGACAGCGCCCACTGGAAAATCAAAATACATTGCGCCTATGGGTATACCTGGGTATACCTGACTAACAGGAAGTCGGCCATATTGGAGCACGTGACCTTGAGCTTTGACTTTGAGCTTTGATCTTTGATCTTTAACTTTGGACCTGGCACCAAGCATGCATTTTCTTGTCCTCGTGTTTTAACGAACTCCTCCTAGGGTTTTTGACCCAGACTCACCAGAATCGTGCTGTATCAACAAGTGGGACATTAAAAGCGAGGGCCGATCATCGCTGCTTGCGGCTATATTTATTTTTGTTTTTCATTTTTATACTTAATTTTGTTCACCTGCCAGTGCTTGTACTTCAGCCTGTATTTAGTAGATCTTTGTGTCAATGCACGTTAATATTCCCAGGTCTGGTCTGAGCCCCCTCCCTCACTTTTTTTTTTTACAGTCGTGGAACTGTAGAGGTCTGGGAAGGGCTCTCAAGAAGGGAAAGGTCTTTGCTCATCTAAAATCTTTATCAGGAAACCCACATTCATCCCACAGAACAGAGGCGCTTGAGGGCTCTATGGGTATCCCAAGTTTATCAATCTACTGTACTTTTTCTTCAAAGGCGAGAGGAGTGGCCATCTTGATCTGCAAAACCATTCCTTTTGTTTTCAAGTCCATGGTGGCAGATCCAGGTGGGAGATATGTACTTGTAACAGGTACCATAAATTCAATTCCATTGGCTCTTTTAAACCTATATGCCCCAAATTTTGATAGTCCTGATTTCTTCTGTAAAGCATTCAACCTTGCCGCTGATCAAAATAATCACAATGTTATTATCGGGGACGATTTTAATTGTTTTCTTGACCCTCAGATGGATAGGTCCTCTTCTGTTACTGCCCCCTCTCTTAAGTCTGTGCCGGTTTTAAATAATCTTATAAACTCTTTAAATTTAGTGGATATTTGGAGGCATCAGCATCCATTGGATAAAAGCTATTCATTCTTCTCCCAGGTTCATGGTAGCTTTTCTTGAATTGATTATTTCTTGGTTGATTCCAATCTGATTCCCAATGTTGTTAGTTCAGTGTACAATAATATTCTGATCTCTGACCACTCCTCTCTTTGTATGAAATTGGATTTAAACTTATGTGCACATACTTATAATTGGAGATACAATCCCACATTAAATTTGGATAAACTGTTTTGCGAATATATTGTAACCAAAATTTCTGATTTTCTTCATTTCAATGACAATGGCATGGTGTCTGATTCTACTTTGTGGGAGACATTCACGGCTGTAATCAGAGGCAATATTATTTCATATCAGTCCTATAACAAGAAGGCCAGGCAAAAGCGCATATCTGAAATAAATGCTCAACTCTCTATAATGGAGGAATCGTACCATACTTCTAAAAGTGAAAATGTCATGAATGAGATTCTACAAGCCAAACTTGAGTACAGTCTTATTCTTGGTGATCAGGTTTCTAACTACATTCTCAAATTAAAACAAAAACAATTTCAGCTTGGGGATAAGGCGGAGAGTTTACTTGCTAGGCAGCTTAAAGGTGTTCAGGCTGAAAGGGCAATTTATAAAATCGTATCACCTAATGGTGAACTTCTTACTGATAGATTCTATAACTACTATAACAATTTATATGCCTCTAAAACTGCATCATCAAGGGAGGACATATTAAGTTTTCTCAATGCACTGGACATCCCAACTTTAAGTGATACTGCCAGACAGCTGTTAGATGCTGACTTTACTTTAGAAGAGATTAAGTTGGCCATTTGTTCATTTCCAAATGGTAAAGCCTGCGGCCCAGACGGATCTGGCATTTAGTTTTATAAAACTCACATAGATAGGCTTGCCCCTCTGTTGCTTCGTATGATTAAAGGTCCCATGGCATGAAATGTTCACTTTCTGAGGTTTTTGAACGTTAATGTGAGCTCCCCTACCCTGTTTAGGCCCCCCTCCCCATGGTTAAAAGTTGCGAAATGTCTAAACTGAGCATTTGCGATCCTTTTCTGCGTTAGGAAAAATCAGAACTCAAACGGGCGATTTTGAACAAGGCACCTTATTGACGTCAGATCGAAAAAAGAAATGCAAATGCAGTTCCACCCCCGTCTGTCTGTACTCAGCGTCTCTGTAAATCACGCCCAGAGAGTTTGGACTGCGGAGGAGCTACGCAATGCAAAATATGTTTTTTTATTTGCCTGGAGGAACTTGCGAGTGTTTCTAGGCTCGGAAGTCCTTTATCTGAGCCTGTGGATATCTGAAACAGCAGTGGTTTAATTTTATTTTCTGTGGAAATGTGTTTATTTTTCAATGGAAGGCTTCTCATCTCTCCCCCCGTGCAAAAACACGGAAGTGGGTCACAGAGTGGAGCGGAGAGCTTGGCCACGCCCCCACCCCCTACTATAGGCCAGCTCTGTCCTCCTCATTTGCATTCAAGCAACAACGCCTATAATGGAGTGTTCCAGAGTGACATTTATGACTCTTTCTCATCTTATCTCTCTTTCTCATGCACTGAGTGTTGATTTTGAAGAAGGATTCATTTACAGTATTAGGGAACCATTAAGGAGCCATATAAAAGCATCAAGAAGTACCATGTCATGGGATCTTTCACTCCTCTATGAAAGAAGGTGTTTTTCCAGAGACATTCTATGATGCTAACATTTGTCTCCTATTAAAGAAAGGGAGAGATGATACCAATGTAGCGTCGTAGCGCCCATTAAGTCCCATAAAGATTGTTGTTAAGGTCTTGACTAACCGATTGAACGAGCATGTAGGTACCCTAATTCATAGTGACCAAACAGGTTTTATCCCAGAAATGTTTTCATTTTCAAACACCCATAGACTCTTGAATATCATTTACTCTAATACACTACCATACTCTGCCGTTGTTTCATTGGATGCCCAGCAGGCCTTCGACCAAATCGAGTGGGAGTATATGTTTGTCGTTTTGGAAAAATTTGGCTTCGGTGACAGATTTATGGCCATGGCTAAAATGTTATATGCTCATCCAAGATCTTGTCTGCTCACTAATAATAATAAATCCCCTCCATTTACGTTACATCGCGGTACTAGACAGGGTTGCTGCCTCTCGCTGGTTCTCTTCGCTCTTGCACTCGAGCCACTTGCCATTGCCATCAGGGCAAGCCCTCAGATTGTTGGAATTAGATATAACGCGTCTGAATTAGGGGTGGGTATTGGCAAAGAAGTCACGATTCAATTCGAATCACGATTCATATGCCACGATGCGATACTATCACGATGCATCACGATACTTGAATTATTGCGATGCATTGCAATATATTAGACATACTTCAGTGAAAATGTACAAAAAAAAGAGGATAACTTAAATATCAGTGGCTGTGTATCTGGGTAGTGTCTTCAATTGATACATAACTGAGCAACTCAATTCATAACTGAATTTATTGAATAATAAAAACAAATAAACCAAACCAATAACAAAAAGGCTGCCATCCTTCCTTGATACTTCCTGAAGGCCATTGCTGTGTTGGAAATCAGTTCAACACAATTGAATTGTGAATGCTTTTATCTATTTCCAATGACAACTGCATTTACCTACGTTAGATTTATTTATTCATGAATTTATGTATTAATATGTATTTATTTATTACTTACTGAATTTCTCCTTTTATCATTACTTGAATTTCTCCTTTTATCAATTATTTATGCTTTTAAACGCTAAAATATGAATTTATATTGTTAAATTACACTTTAATTGTATTGTTGTTAATGTTACCTGTAATGCCCACTTGGTCCTGATGGCTTCTGCAGTTACTCCATTGTAAACATCTTAACTCTCGTCCTCGGGAAGGAAAGGTCTTATACAGAGCCTGTTTTTCACTCAAATACCTCTTGTTAAGATCCTGGCACATTGTGATTTTAATTTCCCTTGTCAAGATAGAATCAGTTGGATTGTCTTGGAGCTCGTGGATGAGTTGAGCACGGAGTGGCGCTACATTAGATAGCGTTGGACTGGTCTCCTCTGATATTGCGAGTGTAGCTACTTTCATAGGTTTCATTGCAGCGACGACCTCCTCAGCAGCCGTTATGTCACACTCAGTAAGGGTGCAGATGTACTTCTCAGACTTTCGTATTTCGGCAGACAGGAGCGCATTGGGCACGCACAGCGCAGCGTGAACGCACATGTTGCTCTAAAAACCGCTCCAGCATGTAAACACAGCCCGCCGCAGGAAATGCATTTCTGCTTTTCCGCATTTCCGTTTTTTAAATTAATAATCGATATTTGGCATCAAGAATCGATGCAGTATATTGGGAAAGTTAGCATCGCGATGCATTGTCATGACGATTATTTTGCACACCCCTAGTCTGAATGTACAATTGGTTTGTACGCAGACGATGTCATCTTGACACTACAGGGCTCTCAAGTTTTGAAGATTGGTAGGAGTGAGATTTCTGCGGAGCGGAAGGGGGGGGTTTAGTCCTGGTTTAGACCTGTTTTAGACCTGTTTTAGTCCTGGTTTAGACCCGGCTTAGATCTGGTTTAGTCTTGGCTTAGTCCTGGTTTAGACCTGGTTTAGTCCTAGTTTAGACCTGGTTTAGTCCTGGTTTAGTGCTGGTTTAGACCCGGTTTAGATCTGGTTTAGTCTTGGCTTAGTCCTCCTGGTTTAGACCTGGTTTAGTTCTGGCTTAGTCTTGGTTTAGACGTGGTTTAGTTTTGGTTAAGTCCTGGTTTAGTCCTGGTTTAGTCCTGGTTTAGACCCGGTTTAGATCTGGTTTAGTCTTGGCTTAGTCCTGGTTTAGACCTGGTTTAGTCCTAGTTTAGACCTTGTTTAGTCCTGGTTTAGTGCTGGTTTAGACCCGGTTTAGATCTGTTTTAGTCCTGGCTTAGTCTTGGTTTAGACCTGGTTTAGTTTTGGTTTAGTCCCGGTTTAGTCCTGGTTTAGACCCGGTTTAGATCTGGTTTAGTCTTGACTTAGTCCTGGTTTAGACCTGGTTTAGTCCTAGTTTAGACCTGGTTTAGTCCTGGTTTAGTGCTGGTTTAGACCCGGTTTAGATCTGGTTTAGTCTTGGCTTAGTCCTGGTTTAGACCTGGTTTAGTTCTGGCTTAGTCTTGGTTTAGACGTGGTTTAGTTTTGGTTAAGTCCTGGTTTAGTGCTGGTTTAGACCCGGTTTAGATCTGGTTTAGTCTTGGCTTAGTCCTGGTTTAGACCTGGTTTAGTCCTGGCTTAATCTTGGTTTAGACCTGGTTTAGTTTTGGTTAAGTCCTGGTTTAGTCCCGGTTTAGTCTTGGTTTAGACCCGGTTTAGATCTGGTTTAGTCTTGGCTTAGTCCTGGTTTAGACCTGGTTTAGTCCTGGTCTAGACCTGGTTTAGTCCTGGTTTAGTGCCGGGTTAGTCCCGGTTTAGTCCTGGTTTAGACATTTTTAACGGATTCATGTAAGAGTCTGGTTAATGCACCGGGCCCGCGTCTCACCGCGTCTCACCATGGGCAGTTCGGCTCTGGGCCGCGCGTATTCCGCGCGTAAGCCGTCGGGGGGGACACGTTACGCACAGACGGAGACACCGGGACCGGAGTCGGTGCGTGGCACCGGGACTGAGGCTCAGGACGTGCCCGGGGGACAGCGCGTCTGCTCCGGCCTCCGCTCGGACCGTGCGCCCGGAGCAGGGGGAGTTTTTTTCACTGAAAACGCACGGAGCCTGCATAAACTAAGCCACACAGACCGATTTTCTGGGCACAAAAAAAAAAAAAAAGAAAGAAATCAGCGTGAGAAATGCCATGTGTGGCGTGTGAGCGTGTGAACACGTCGAATTGCGTGTGTCACACTCTCAATGCGTGAGACTTGAGAGCCCTGCACTATCTAATATCAAACAGTCCCTTTCACCTCTTTTTGAGCATTCAGTCAATTCTCAGGTTTTACCATAAACTGGGAGAAAAGTGTACTCATGCTAGCCTGGGAATTCCCAGGCCGCTTCCGTTCGTTTCGAACTGGAAGGCGGCCTGGAAACTCGTCCAAGCGAGAGTCCCAGATTTAGGGCCCCAATCAGAGAGCGGGGGAGGTGTGGCAAGACGGTGACGCGTACCACATGACAAACGGAAGCTTGTAGTTTGAACTGACAACTGACATGATTGGCTATGGACGTATACGCTCAATGATAGACATTCATAACGCCCAATAAACGGCCGTTGTCAATCGCTAACCACACCTCCGCTACGGGATTTTTCGAAGCGAGTTTCCAGACCCATATCTCACTTGTGATATGGTCAGGTGTTAACCAGACTATACTCATGCCTCTTTCTGATAAATTAGACTCAGACTTCATTCAGAACCTGCCTTTCAAAGTCACTACTGAGCACTTTGAATACTTAGGAATTAACATCTCCAGAAACCCTAAGCTTCTTTTTAAATAAAATTTTCTTAATTTGATTGACAAATTTAAAATAATGATTGACAAGTGGAAAATCCTACCAATTTCTTTAATTGGACGAGTAAACATTGTAAAGATGGTCATACTCAGTACTCAAGTTGAGGGGAGATGGGGGGGTGGCATCCCCCCTGGTGGTAAAAGTAGTCAAAATCATCCCTCTTATAAAACGATCATCCCTTCTTCCATCCCTTGTGGCATTTTATCAGTGCATGTGGAAAATGACTTCTGTTTAACACTGGAAATAGAATTACCATTCGACATTTAGGGGGCTTTGTGATAATCAGCCTATTACCTATGTGATAGTAGGTTACCGTGAGCAAGGCTGTTCAGTCGGGACGGCGCGCGCAGGACCCACGTGTGCCACGAGGAGTTTTATTCATAACCTCGCGCTCGCGCCAGATGAATGGAACAGCATCATGGCCAAGCGGAGTGGACAGCTGGACCTAAGAAGGGCTCTCAAGTCTCACGCATTGAGAGTGTGACACACGCAATTCGACATGTTCACATGCTCACACGCCACACTTGGCATTTCTCACGCTGATTTTATTATTTTTTTTGTGCCCAGAAAATCGGTCTGTGTGGCTCAGTTTATGCAGGCACCCGCACGTTTTCAGAGAAAAAAACTCTCCCCCTCCTCCCCGTCCCGCTCCCCGGAAAAAAATCAGCCAATCAGAAAATAGATTGTTCTGTTGTTGGGCAGACTGTAGAGTGTAGATTCAGCTGCTGCGGTGATGATAAAACAAACTGAGAACCATCAGGTAATAAGTTTGCTCTTTAGACAAACATTTACAGCAGGGCTCTGAAGTCTCACACATTGAGAGAGACAATTCGACGCGTTCACACAGCATTTCTCACGCAATTCACGCAATAGCCGTGGACGTGGTCCCGAGGTCTCATACTCGAAGCCCCAGGTGAGACGCGCGGCCTCGCGCCGGTATGGTGAGCAGGTGCACCGTGTCCGCGCACACACTTCTCCGGGAGGTTAATGCGCATCGGGAAGTAGCCGCAGTTTTTCGCGTTTTTTTTTTTTTTTAATCCCAATCCGTCACTGATCAAGGCTAATCTGTATTTGTCTGTCTGTAAATGTGCTATAGAAATAAAACTGACTTGACTTGACCACTGCTGTTTTCTACAGGTGACAGTCCGCAGCAACATGCTGCAACTGGAGCCATCTACCTACCTCTGTATATATTTGTCTGTATTGTCTTCATCTGCATAGACTTACTTTTGACTAGTCCATCTTTCTACAGTTAGCTTATTTTTTCTTCTGTCTGGCTACCTCAAGTAAAAAAAAATCTCAGTTTACATTTATGTTTTGTATTAATACATTTGGAAGATGCTGTTTTTAAATTTGTTCTTGCATTTGAAATAAAAATGGACTTTATTTCACATGAGAAGATTCAGAAATGTTTGCTGAGGTTTTAATAGACAATAATTACAAAAAGATTTATTACAAGTACTATGAGTATGAAGTAATTTGTCTTCTCAATTGTATTATTGCATTGTTGTTTACATAATAATCTCTAGATGTCCATAGTTAAGTGGTTATTGTTTCTTTCCGATATATAGTATTGTCTTGTGGAGGCCATGCAACTGAGAATACAAGCTATGAATCACATGGGATTTAGGATTTGCCATGTCTAGCAAGTCACCCTAAAATGGACTAGAATGCAGGAAATTGCATCTAAGAACTGCAAAATTTTCTGGGGGAGGACCCCCACACCCCCCGCTGGAATATATATATATATACGTATAGTCACATAAATGAAAAAAGAAGGAAAAAAAAAGTGTGTGTGCGTATATATATATATATATATATATATATATATATATATATATGTATGTGTGTGTGTGTGTGTGTGTGTGTGTGTGTGTATATATGTATGTGTGTGTATATATATATATATGTGTGTGTGTGTCACATAAAAAAAAGAAACATTTCACCATCCCCCCTGGTTTCATTTTACAACTCGACTACTGGTCATACTGCCTCAATTTCTCTATCTGTTTCAGAATCTTCCCATTTTTCTTACAGCATCTTTTTTCAAGCTAGTTGACTCCATTGTTATTACATTTATAAGGGCCAACAAAACTCCCCGTATTTCTAAAGTCTATCTTCAGAAAAAAACATCAGAGGGTGGACTTGGTCTTCCCAATATGAGGCATTACTACTGGGCCTGTAATGCCAGAGTCTTGGCTTTCTGGCACAAAAATTGTGCTTATGATCAAATGCCATGTTGGCCTGCAATGGAAACTCATAAACTTGAGTCTCTCACTGGGGCATCTGCATTATTGTTTATCCAAATAGATATTTCCATGAAAACGCTAAGAAATTATTTTGTTTTGCGAAATACAGTGGTACCTCACCTTACGAAATTAATTCGTTCCAGAAGTGGTTTCGTAACGTGAAAAATCCGTAAGTTGAGTAGCTATTTCAATGGAAAAAGCCTGATTCGTTCCAAGGCCCCGATCCAAGTTTTTTTTTAAATAGTGTAACATTGTGTTCTGCGTCCTGCGTCCTTTTCTCACATTTGTCACTCGTTTAAACACTCAAACTTTCATAGATTTTCAACTAAATTATTAATAGTGAAGCGTGGGGGGGGTGGGGGGGGGTAGGGGGGGGGGGGTGTGCTCTGACACGTGTGTGATAGCGCACATGACCCGGCGCGGAGCTGACAGCAGGTCTAGACCAAGGTCTAAACCAGGACTAAACCAGGACCAAACCAGGACCAAACCAGGACTAAACCAGGACTAAACCAGGACTAGACCAGGACTAGACCAGGTGGATTAAAGCGCCGCACGTGGGTCTATTTCCTGGTTCCGGCGCGGAGCTGACAGCAGGTCTAGACCAAGGTCTAAACCAGGTCTAGACCAAGGTCTAAACCAGGACTAAACCAGGACTAGACCAGGACTAGACCAGGACTAGACCAGGACTAGACCAGGACTAGACCAGGTGGATTAAAGCGCCGCGCGTGGGTCTATTTCCTGGTTTCGTTTCGAGTCACAGCTGAGGCGAGCAGCTGCTCTAGACCTGCCCGCGTAAGGTGCTCAAAGAGCGGCATGGACAGAACCGTGAGGTCGGCCTCTTCAAGACCTCCAGGCCGGTGACCGGGACAATCCCCGGATCCATGCCCGCTTAGGGAGCTCTTAAGGCGGGCTGGCAGTGTCCCCCTGGGTCCCTGGATGTCTGGGGCTCCGTGCCTGGAGTGGCCCTGGAGAGCAGGTCTAGACTCTTGCATGCGAGCAGCTACTCGCCTCAGCTGTGACTCGAAACAAAACCAGGAAATAGACCCACGCGCGGCGCTTTAATCCACCTGGTCTAGTCCTGGTCTAGTCCTGGTCTAGTCCAGGTCTAGTCCAGGTCTAGTCCAGGTCTAGTCCAGGTTTAGTCCAGGTTTAATCCTGATTTAGTCCAGGTCTAGACCTGCTGGCAGCGCCGGGTCAGCTGTCACACATGCCGCTATCACACGTGTCAGAGCGCAGTTTTCTTCCCCCTCCCCCTTCCCCCCACACGCTTCACTATTAATAATTTTGTTGAAAATCTATGAAAGTTTGAGTGTTTAAACGAGAGACAAATGTGAGAAAAGCTTAAATCCAGTCTGAGAAAAGCGTATAATGTGTGACTGGACGCGCATTATTTGAATTTTTGAGATTTCGCGTTTCGTAACTTGAAATTTCATTCGTATCTAGAGACAAAAATTTACCGTGAAGGCGTTTCGTAACTTGAAATTTTCGTTTGTTGGGTCATTCGTAAGGTGAGGTACCACTGTACACAAGACATGAAAAAATCTAAAGGTTTTATGAAGGGTGGCCTAATATTACGGTTTAAAAAAAACATAAGGATAAGGTATGTGAAGAATGAGATTGTAGGAGTTACTTTGTAAACTTAGTTTAAACTCCCTCTGTGAGTAATCATTTACTAAAATTCATCAGTCAGTTATTAATCTATATCATTATTACTTTTCGTTGTAATTTCAGCTCCATCTGCCCCGGTCATAAACCCTCAGAATCCAAACTCAGCCTCTCAGACGTCTCTGCGTGTTTGCTGGAGCCTGTTTTCAGACGACACAGTGGAGTATTATGAGCTCTACTATCGTCCGGTCCTGGAGGACTGCTCCTCCAACGACTCCTCTGTCCCACCAGGTAAAACTGACCCATATCTACGTATCACCATGGTTTTAATTGCATGTTTTGTTTTTATTATTGGGGCCAAGCAGCGCTAAGCTGCAAGGCACCTATAGTGATTGTATTGATTCCTATTATTATTATTAAAGGTCCCATGGCATGAAATTTTCACTTTCTGAGGTTTTTGAACGTTAATGTGAGCTTCCCTACCCTGTTTAGGCCCCCCCAATGGCTGAAAGTTGTGAAATGTCTAAACTGAGCATTTGCGATCCTTTTCTGCGTTTGAAAAAAACACAGCTGAAACGGACGATTCTGAACAAGGCCTTATTGACGTCAGATCGAAAAAAGAAATGCAAATGCAGTTACACCACCGTCTGGATCTCCACCCCCTGTCTCTGGAAATCACACCCAGAGAGTTTGGACCGCGAAGGAGCTATGCAATGCGAAATGCGTTTTTTTATTTGCCTGGAGGCTTGTGCGAGTGTTTCTAGGCTCGGAAGTCCTTTACCCGACCCTCTGGACCTCTGAAACAGCAGTGGTTTAATTTTATTTTCTGTGATAATGTGTTTTTTTCATTGAAAAACCTCAAACCCTCTAGCGCCACCAACAGGTCAATTATGAAAATACTCAAAATGCTTCTCCTCCCTCAATTTTGGACCAATTTTGCTCAAATTTTGCTCATCAGAAACATCGCTTGATTTTTAATATCTCTTATTGTTTTGTCATGACAGCCAATCAAACGCGTCTGTCCGAAGGCCGATGCACCCGATACTGACCTTTCACGCACGTTGCTAGGCAACGCCCTGATCAAAGATCTTTGATCTTTATGTACCTTTGATCTGATATAGCTGCAAGCAGCAATGTGGGGCAAAGCACCGAAGGTGCCTGTAGGCCTCAGCATGTATTATTAAAATTCCTGCAACTTTGACCTTAACAGGGTCTAAGAGGGTTTAACAGGGTCTAACAGGGTCTGTTAGCCAGGCTTCCCAGGCTCCCAGGCTTCCTATGAAGGGTTCCCAAGATATGAGCTCACTTCGGCTACATCAAAGACACATCAAAGACAGACGGTTCTAGGGGTTGCCATAGACTCCCATCCTAACAGTCGCCAAACAGGAAGTGAGCTCATATCTCGGGAACCCTTCATAGGATTATTTTCAAACTTTTCACACGTATTCTAGTCTGTCCCAGGATTCCCCACAAAAAATTACAGGGCCCCAGCTCAAACCCTCTAGCGCCACTAACAGGTCAAAATTTGAGGAACATTTCTGCTTGTAACTTTTGAACCATTTTCAAAAACTTGGTATCTCTGGGATCCTTGGGCGAAGACTGATCCAACGCATGTCATCAAATTAGGCTGGGTCACTCCTTGTACCCACATTGCTGCTTGCAGCTATATTTTACCCCATGTTTTAGTGTTGTTCCCACATCATTAGGATAATTCAGAAATCCTGCATTGTCTAGCATTTAAGTGCTCGGAACATGTACATTTTCACCTACCCCCCATCCCCGCTCACAGCTCTGTACTGTACTGTACTGTACTGTACTGTACTTACTACAGTACTTGCAGTTATTCAAAAGCTTCAGTCTTATACAGTATGTAGAGTTACAAATGGTCACATGGTTATAAACAATTACTCATGTAATGTTTTTTACTTTTTTATTACATTGCCATTATAATTTATGCATTAAAGGGCTTCGGCTTCCTTGTATATGTAACATTTTGAGGATTTTTACCTTTCAAAATATATATAATATTGTGTTTTGTATTGTTAATCGTTACGGCAGTGGCAAAGGTCCTAATTTTTCATTTTCTGTACCCATGGATAGATATATAATATGTTTTTAATAATATATCCAATTTCGGGGACAGTTCCTCTGGACTGGCAGACCGGGGTGGTGGTCCCTCTGTTGAGTAAGGGGGACTGGAGGGTGTGTTCCATCTACAGGGGAACCACACTCCTCAGCCTCCCCAGTAAGGTCTTTTCCAGGGTACTGGAGAGGAGAATCCGACCTGTGGATGAACCTCGGATTCAGGAGGAGCAGTGTGGTTCGTCCCGGCCGGGGAACACTGGACCAGCTCTATACTCTCCATCGGGTGCTCGAGGGTTCATAGGAGTTTTAACAACCAGTCCACATGTGCTTTGTGGATCTGGAGAAGGCATTCGACCGTGTTCCTCGTGGGGATCCTGTGGGGAGGGCGCTGGGAGTACGGCGTCCGGGGCTCTGGGGCTAAGGGCTGTCCGGTCCCTGTATGTCAGACCTGTTTCCGGTGCATGTTGAACTCCACCAGGGCTACCCTTTGTCACTGGTTGTGTTCCTTGTATTTAAGGACAGAATTTCTACGTGCAGTCAGGGCCTGCAGGGCATCCGGTTTGGGGACCACAGGATCTCATCTCTGCTGTTTGGAGATGATGTTGTCCTGATGGCTTCATCAGACCAGGACCTCCAACGTGCACTAGGGCGGTTTGCAGCAGCGGCTGGGATGAGGATCAGCTCTTCCAAATCCGAGGTCATGGTTCTCGACCGGAAAAAGGTGGCTTGCTCTCTATGGGTGGGTGGGGAGTCCTTGCCTCAAGTGGGGGAGTTCAAGTATCTCTTGTTCACAAGTGAGGGGAGGATGGAGTGTGAGATTGACAGGCGGATCAGTGCAACGTCGGCAGTGATGCAGTCGCTGTATCAGACCATTGTGGTGAAGAGGGAGCTGAGCCAAAAGGCAAAGCTCTCAATTTACCGGTCAGTTTACATTCCTACTCTCACCTATGGTCATGAGCTCTGGGTAATGACCGAAAGGACAAGATCATGGATACAAGCGGCCGAAATGAGTTTCCTCCACAGAGTGAGAGACCCTTAGAGATAGGGTGAGGAACACAGCCACATGGAAGAAGCTCGGAGTAGAGCCGGTGCTCCTCCTCATTGAGAGGAGCCACTTGAGGTGGCTCAGGCATCTGTTCCGGATGCCTCCTTGATGCCTCCCTCGGGAGGTGTTCCAGGCATGTCCCACTGGGAGGAGGCCCAGGGGAAGACCCAGGAGATGCTGGAGGGACTATGTCTCCCGGTTGGCCTGGGAACACCTTGGGGTCCCCCAGGAGGAGCTAGAAGAAGTGTCCGGGGTGAAGGAAGTCTGCGAGTCCCTGCTGAAGAAAATGGATGGATGGATGGAATTTCTGGTATTTTACTTTATTTTTGACCACAACACCATGTGCTGTTTTTGCAGTGAATAAAGTGAAAGTGAAGGAGACTCACTGCACTGTGTCAGAGCTGCTGCCAAATGCTCAGTACGAACTCTGGGTCACAGCCACCAACACGACTGGAATCAGCCCGGCCAGTGAGAAGGCCCTCTACATGACCGGTAATGATTAAAGAGAGAGATTAAACTAGGATTTGGCATGTTAAAACACACATTATACACATCACACACTATATTTTAAAAGTGCACTATGTGACTTTTCTGATAGCCACCTGCCACCTGCTTGTTTCCATAGAAATTATTGTTTTGCCTTGGGTGTTCCATTGTATGGCATTAAGCATCTATCCAGCGTTTATTCATTTACACATATTTTTAATGCAAGAAAAAAAAAAAAAAAGGAAACTTGAAAAACCTCTCCACAGACTTGACTTGTAACTTGCTTGATCGTGCCATGAAGTTAGATAAGTCTAATGTCAAACTGTGGAAGATTCCAGGTAAAGCGATAATATCTCCATAGAGACAAACAGGTCTTTTTTTTTTTTAACCAGGAAAGTTATACAATGCACCTTTAAGTAGTACAATGTGCCACAGAATATTATCTTAAGACAGTGGAAAACTACTAATAATTACAATTTTCAAATGTGCTGGGTGCCTCACAAAAGCCATTTATTATTAGTACTAATTCGGACCTGTTCTGTAGCCGTAGAAATTAAATCAAAATAAAAATGATTTGGTTGCTACAAATTACACATTTTTCCCCCCTTTTTTTTCATTTAGAAGCTCTTTTTAAAATTAAAATTGAACAAAACAAAAACGCACAAACACTGTTACAGAGTTGCCCTTTCTTCTTGTCATTTATTTTCATCCTTTTATAATCAGATTACAAGAATTACAATATACTACTATAAAAGATATGCCATTTCAAACAGCAATTATTCAATGTATTTCTTGCTATTTTATTTTAAATTCATACTATGTGCTGGCTTTACTGCAATTATGTAGTTTTAAGGAAGACATATTGTGCTTGTGTCTGCTATATAATTATAATCGATGAGACCCATAGATCATTATGTTAACATGTGGACAGTTTAAAATTGCAATATTCATCTAAAATGACTTAATAAAACAAGCAAGGCAGCTAATTTCCACGTTAGAAAACTGTGGTGCCCAATGGGAACAGACGTTGCTGATGTTGCCACAAATGTCATCACGACAAAGAGTTGATGATGCCTACGTGACGCTGCCGAATCATACATGTATCACGGCTTAAGAGAATAAAATTGGAGAACAAAGTTATCACAGATCAGCAGGTGTAGGCCGGTGAAAACAGGAGTTGAAAATGAGTGATAAACTGAGGCATGCATGAATCACTCCAAATACAGCTTGGGTGAATAAATGCTAAATGGTGAGGGGAAACGACTACTGTATAACATGGTAAAATGCTCTGAAAAGTTGAAGATTTTGTTAAAATTAAATATGCAAAGTTATGTTTTGTTTTGTCAGACCTCATAACCTCATAAACCGCTCTCCCACAGTGCCCTGTCCTCCTGTCCTGAACCAGAGGGAGTATCTGAGCTGCCCCGAGGCTGCTCTGATCCGCTGGGAGTCGGGCAACACAAACCCGGTCGACTCCTACACCGTGGAGATCAGCGAAGTGACCAGTAACGGAGCGGAGAGCGACGTCAAAGAGTAAGATTAAAGATGCACTATGGAACTTTTCAAGTGTAGGGTGTGCGCCGCTTGCTTGTCTCCTTGCCTGGAAGTAACGTAAAGACACAGTAAAGTTGCCTATCTCCAAGAAGACAAGCAGATAACACTACTAAGAAAAGTCACATGTCAGATCGGTGGAGATGCGAGCACCTTCGCAGTTAAAATGTATGTTTTTCAAGGTATTTTTCTGCAGTCTGTTTCTTAGATTGCAGTACTTCTTAACCAAGACATTTACTTTCAAATTTTAGAACATTTCTGATGGACTGCCAGTAGAGGTAAAATACAGAGGTATTATTTTTGTCAATACTGCCCATTCCAGATAAAAATAAATGCTATTCAGGCAGTTATTTATCAGGAAAATTAATTAAATGACATACACATTTGCATATAATGGGAAAGGGTAAATAAAATAATAATAATGAATCACAATTTCACTATTTTTCCTGTAGTTTAGGATATTTCCTAGTATTAATTACAGTGTATTCGGCCATGAAATATACTAAAGGTAACCTTGTTGAACCTGATGATTTCTATTAGTGACTAGACTGGAGCAATATTACAACAAAAATCAACATTTTAGCAATATTATTTTTAGCTGTCCTCCCCTTTATTAAATAATATAGAATGTTATGATGTCTTCTGAAACACACTAATAACAATAACCGTCAAAATAATTAAAAAACAACAAACTGTGAAACTTGGTTAAAGTTTTAAATAATACTCAGTCTCTTTGTGTGCATACAGAGAAGCAATGTACTGTATTCATATTTATTATTGCCTCATTTTGTTTGGGTTAAACTCTGAACATGAGTTTGCTTGGGCTCTGACAGTTAGAAAGCTCCTGATTCAAGGCACTTTGTCCCAGAAAATCTATATTTAGCCTCAGCTCCCACGGCAATGCTCAACACAGCAGCCAATACTGTCCTTGTCACTGGGAATTAGGGTGTGAAAATCTGGGCTCATTAGTCTGAGGTGGTCTGCAATAAGTGGTGTTTGTTTATTTATATCGTTAAGGGTTGTACAACGGTTAAGACATGCATAATAAAAATGTAGAAAGGACACAGCTGCTCAAATAGATCTACCAGTCATTAATTAAAATAAGCGCAACTCATTAAACAAGGCCTATTTCCATTCAAATCCATATGTCCTTCTGTAACTGTTTAGTCCTCTGATGGTAATTAAAGGGGCTCCAATCGAAGTCACTGCAACATACAGTCTATTCCGCTTTTCATATATATCAGTAGTAGGGGTGTGCAGAAATATTGAAATATTGAAATATCGATATATTGTATAGTTTAATTTGATAATACAGTATAATATTGTGAGCTGCTCTATCGATATATTGCCAAAAGTGTTTTTGTGTGTGTGTATAATTTACTAAATTATTTTGTGAAAGAGCTACAATTGTGTTGCTTGTTTGGAGAAAGTTAACTTGTTTATGCAATACATTTGACATTTTCACTGTTGTGATGAGTAAAATTTGTGTTTTTCATATTAACTCCGCACAAGCTTAGAGGTTTAATGAAGACTTTTAGTATCACGGCCATGATTTAGCCTTTGTTTTTACTGAACTGTATTGAATCTATTTTAAATATAGGGTATCAAATCATATTGAATCGAAAGTACACTGTATCAAAAACTATATTATCGTATCGCCAACTTCTTAATGGTACCCAGCTTTAATCACTACTAACTCTTTCCTGTCGCGGATGCCATTTTGAGGAGTTTTAACATAAACATATATTTAGTTTAGGGTTATGGTTAAACAGCATTGGCTCTAATTTTCTTATGATTTTTCTCACTTAAAGGTGCAGTACGTAACTTTTTGATTAACGTCCATCGACTGTTTTGTTATTGCTTTGCTTGGAGTGTTCTTTTAAAAAAAAAATTATTTATTTAATAGGGACAGTGCATATTAATGAACATCTGCAGCATTGCAGTGTAGATATGCCAGATTATAGCAAGAATGCTAATTTACATCTGGAGTCCCTAGGCAGGTGACACCACAGCAAAAATAATAAAAAATATAGCCGCAAGCGGCGATGATCGGCCCTCGCTTTTAATGTCCCACTTGTGTAGATGATACAGCACGATTCTGGTGAGTCTGGGTCAAAAACCCTAGGAGGAGTTCGTTAAAATATGAGGACAAGAAAATGCACGCTTGGTGCCAGGTTCAAAGTTAAAGATCAAACTCAAAGTCAAAGCTCGAAGTCACGTGCTCCAATATGGCCGACTTCCTGTTAGTCGCCTAGCAACCGTGTATAGGGTATACCCATAGGCGCAATGTATTTTGATTTTCCAGTGGCCGCTGTCGAGCCATTTTTAAAGATTTTTTTAATACAGATTATTTGTAAATTCCTTTTTTGGTGTTCATGAATTTTGTGCAAAATTTCGTGAGTTTTCGTTGGTGAGAAGTACCCGAAACCTGAAAAAAGCGGTTAGAAAAATAATAAATATAGCTGCAAGCAGCAATGTGGGACCAAGCACCGAAGGTGACAGGGTTTAACAGGGTCTGACAGGGTCTAACAAAGTCTGACAGGGTCTGACAGGGTCTAACAGGGTCTAACAGAGTCTGACAGGGTCTAACAGAGTCTGACAGGGTCTGACAGAGTCTAACAGGGTTTAACAGGGTCTAACAGGGTCTGTTAGGCTTCCTATGAAGGGTTCCCGAGATATGAGCTCACTTCCTGTTTGGCGACTTTTAGGACGCGTTTGATTGGCTGTCACAACAAAACGATAAGAGTTATCAAAAAATCCAGGGAAATTTCTGATGAGGCTCAGTCCAAAGATGCTATGTACCAAATTGGAGCAAAATTGGTCCAAAATTGAGGGAAGAGAAAGAAGCATTTTGAGTGTTTTTCATAAAATTCAAAATGGCGGAAAATCTTCCTCGCGGAAAATGACGTCACAGAATGCGTTGGATTCGTCTTGCCTCAAGGAGTCCAGGGAGGCCAAGTTTTAGAAAATCGGACGTACGGTTCAAAACTTACAAGCCGAAATGTACCTGCAACTTTGACCTGCTGGTGGCGCTAGAGGATTGGGGGTGGGGACATAAAATTAGTTGAAGGGCATCATGAGACTGTCTAGAATGTGTGTGCACACCATTTGTTGAGGAAATTACAAGTTAAGTTGTAGAAACAGAAGAATTTTATTGATTTTCACAAAATCCAAGATGGCGGACATTCTATTCCGGCAGACATGACGTTATAGGGTGCGTTGGATCAGTCTTCACACAAGGATCCCAGGGATACATTTTTTTTTGAAAATCAGACTTACGGTTCAAAAGTTACAAGCAGAAATGTCCCTCAAATTTTCACCTGTTGGTGGCGCTAGAGGGTTTGAGCTGGGGACCTGTATTTTTTTGTGGGAAATCCTGGGAAGGACACAAACATCTGTGAAAAGTTTGAAAATAATCCTATGAAGGGTTCCCGAGATATGAGCTCACTTCCTGTTTGGCGACTTTATGGACGTGTTTGATTGGCTCTCACAACAATACGATAAGAGATATCCAAAAATCTAAGCACATTTCTGATGAGGGTCAGTCCAAAGATGCTATGTACCAAATTTGAGCAAAATTGGTCCAAAATTGAGGGAGGAGAAGCATTTTGAGTGTTTTTCATAAAATTCAAAATGGCGGAAAATCTACCCTGGCGGAAAATTACGCCATAGGGTGCGTTGGATTTGGCTTGGCCCAAGGAGTCCGGGGATGTCAAGCTTTTGAAAATTGGATATACGGTTCAAAAGTTATACGCAGAAATGTACCTGAACATTCCTGCAACTTTGAGCTCCTGGTGGCGCTAGAGGGTTGGGGGTGGGGACGTAAAATTTGTTGAAGGGCATCATGAGACTGTCTAGAATGTGTGTGCACACCATTTATTGTGAAAATTACGTTAATTAAGTTAATTTGTAGAAACAGAAGTATTCTATTAATTTTCACAAAATCCAAGATGGCGGACATTCTATTCCGGCGGACATGACGTTATAGGATGCATTGGATCAGTCTTCACCCAAAGATCCCAGGCATACCAAATTTTTGAAAATCGGACTTACGGTTCAAAAGTTTCAAGCAGAAATGTCCCTCAAATTTTGACCTGTTGGTGGCGCTAGAGGGTTTGAGCTGGGGCTCTGTAATTTTTTGGGGGGAATCCTGGGAAGGATGTGAACATCTGTGAAAAGTTTGAAAATAATCCTATTAAGGGTTCCCGAGATATGAGCTCACTTCCTGTTTGGCGACTTTTCGGACGCGTTTGATTGGCTGTCACGACAAAATGATAAGAGATATCCAAAAATTTGGGGATATTTCTGATGAGGTTCAGTCCAAAGATGCTATGTACCAAATTTGAGCAAAATTGGTCCAAAATTGAGGGAGGAGAAGCATTTTGAGTGTTTTTCATAAAATTCAAAATGGCGGAAAATCTACCCTGGCGGAAAATGACATGCTAGGGTGCGTTGGATTTGGATTGGCCCAAGGAGTCCAGGGATTTTGAAAATTGGACATACGGTTCAAAAGTTACACACAGAAATGTACCTGAAAATTCCTGCAACTTTGACCTGCTGGTGGCGCTAGAGGGTTGGGGGTGGGGGCCTATAAATCGCTGTGGGTAATGAGGAGACTGGCTGGAATGTGCATGCCAAATTTCACAACTTTTTACCAGACGGTTCTAGGGGTTGCCATAGACTCCCAGAGGCGGAAGAATATTGTATAATAGGAATCAATACAATCACTATAGGTGCCTTGCAGCTTAGCGCTGCTTGGCCCCAAATATAGCTTCAAGCAGCAATGTGGGGACAAGCAGTGACCCAGCCTAATCGGATGATGTGCGTTGGATCAGTCTTCACCCAAGGATCCCAGAGATACCAAGTTTTTGAAAATCGGACTTACGGTTCAAAAGTTACAAGCAGAAATGTCCCTCAAATTTTGACCTGTTAGTGGCGCTAGAGGGTTTGAGCTGGGGCTCTGTAATTTTTTGTGGGGAATCCTGGGACAGACTAGAATACGTGTGAAAGGTTTGAAAATAATCCTATGAAGGGTTCCCGAGATATGAGCTCACTTACTGTTTGGCGACTGTTAGGATGGGAGTCTATGGCAACCCCTAGAACCGTCTGTCTTTGATGTGTCTTTGATGTAGCCGAAGTGAGCTCATATCTTGGGAACCCTTCATAGGGAAGCCTGGGAGCCTGGGAAGCCTGGCTAACAGACCCTGTTAGACCCTGTTAAACCCTCTTAGACCCTGTTAGACCCTGTTAAGGTCAAAGTTACTTAATAATATTTAATAATACATGCTGAGGCCTATGTAGGCCTCAGCATGTATTATTAAAATTCCTGTAACTTTCGGTGCTTGGCCCCACATTGCTGCTTGCAGCTATATCAGATCAAAGGTACATAAAGATCAAAGATCTTTGATCAGGGCGTTGCCTAGTAACGTGCGTGAAAGGTCAGTATCGGGTGCATCAGCTTTCGGACAGACGCGTTTGATTGGCTGCCACGACAAAACGATAAGAGATATAAAAAATCCAGCGATGTTTCTGACGAGGCTCGATCCAAAGATGCTATTTACCAAATTTGAGCAAAATTGGTCCAAAATTGAGGGAGGAGAAGCATTTTGAGTGTTTTTCAAAAAATTTTAAATGGCGAAAAATCTACCCTGGCGGAAAATGTCATCATAGGGTGCGTTGGATTCGGCTTGGCCCAAGGAGTCCAGGGATACCAAGTTTTTTGAAAATTGGACATACGGTTCAAAAGTTACACGCAGAAATTCCTGCAACTTTGACCTGCTGGTGGCACTAGACGGTTGGGGGTGGGGGCCTATAAATTGCTCTGGGTAATGAGGAGACTGGCTGGAATGTGCATGCAAAATTTCACAACTTTTGCCCAGACGGTTCTAGGGGTTGCCATAGACTCCCAGAGGCGGAAGAATATTTTATAATAAGAATCAATAGAAACACTATGGGTGCCTTGCAGCTTAGCGCTGCTTGGCCCCAATAAGAATCAATAGAAACACTATGGGTGCCTCGCACCTTCGGTGCTTGTCCCCAATAAGAAGAAGAAGAAGAAAAAACAGAACAATAACAATAGGCCCTACGCTTTAGCGCTCGGGCCTAACAATGACAGCTGACAATAACACCAACATTAAAACATTAAAACATTAAGCATTAAAACATTAAAAGTGTCCACAAGTCTGGTTTTCCTTTAGCCACTGTTTCAAGTGTGATTTGAAAGTGTCCAGTGTTGGAGTCTCTCTTATTGATGATGGGAGAGAGTTCCAGAACTTAGAGCCTCTGACTGAGAGCACAGTTTGTCCAAATGTAGTGCGTCTGTGTGGGGACCTCACATTTCCCCTGGGCCGTGGCCCTAGTTCCCATCCCACTGACAGTCTTTGTTTTGATAAAATCCTGCAGCGGAGGAGGAGCAAGTCCATGTAAAACTTTATATATAAAACAACCGTATTCATCTTGGTGGCCAATTTACAAGCCGGGTCTGTGGAAATGCAAACCTGAGTAAGAGTGTATGTTTTTGAGCAGATAAAATGCCCAAGGATACAAGCAGATGGCAATTTGCGTTTGTATTACCACTCATCTCCCCCGCCTTTGCTCTGGTGGTCCTGCAGGGCCATCGTGGCCGTCCCCTCCTGTCAGTGTCTGGTGCAGCTGCAGCCGGGACAGTCGTACGTGATCTCAGTCCGAGCTGTGAACATTGGGGGTCCAAGTGAGAGGAGCCAGGGTCTCACTGTCCACACCACAGGTCAGACTCCTACCATTACTCACAGTTAGAAGTGAATCAACTTAAGGTTTGTGACTTGTATGATTGCTTTAAATAAATGATTGTATTGTATTTTTTATTTGTGAAGGGACAATGCATATTACAGGTGCACTATGTAAACTTCAGAAATGCCTAAAAAGACATGCATTCTCACACTAAGCAGTCCAGTCCTCTCCAACTTTACAACTATAATGTAATTAGGATAAGAAATAGCAGAGGTAACTCTAGCCAGTTCTAATCTGCTGATTTTAAATCTTGTTAACACTTTATTTTACGGTGCTTCTAATATACCTGCCTGCTTCATTATAAAAAATGTAATAACATGAAACCTAACCCCTCTAACCTTCACCCTTAATACCATGTAAAAATAAACATAGAACACAAACCAGATTTTTATTTTTTTATTTTTTATTTTTTTACTCTTCTGGCCAGTATAGATTATAAAATGATTGTGGCCCTAGCCCAGGGGTGTCAAACTCATTTTGGTCCGGGGGCCGTATCCAACCTACTTTGATCCCAAAGGGGCCGAATCAGAAAACTCAAAAATAGCAATAAGTCCAAATATTTGTGCAGAGAAACGCAAATCTATTACAGAAGTCTTTTTTATTTGATGAACTCTTTCTTTTACAAAATATTGTAATATTATGAACAACCTGAAACTTTAAGAAAAATGCAATTTCAACACAATGTTTTAACATTAACTTGTATGCATTTCATAGAATTTAGTCATGCTTTTTTTTGCTCCTGAAACTTGGCATCTTTTAGCCTGCACAAGTGCATCAATATCAGGCACCATGTCCTGAGGAGCTGCCAACTCGGCATCCACTTTTCCTATTTTTGGCATTTTGCTGATGAGGGTGTCACGTCAACAGTCAAAATCATGGTCCTTTGAGCGTTTAGAAGTCTTCATTTGTGCTGCTCTGGTGGCGGCCAAGCACAGAGGCGCTGGAGACGCTGCTATGCTAAGCTGCGCAGAAAAGAGGTGCAGGAAAAGCGGCACAGAAAATTACCAATAACTAAAATATTTTAATAGAAAATCAGCCGAGGGCCAGATTAAAGATCTTGGAGGGCCAGATCTGGCCCCCGGGCCGCATGTTTGACACCCTTGCCCTTGTATTTGATCCTCTTGTGCAGGTACGTACTTCAGTCTGCTGGAGGAGTCGTCTCATCACTGCCTGTGCTTCTCTGAGGACATGCTCACCATGAGTTATGGGTATGAGGACCCGCCCATCAGCGCCATGGCCTTCGACGACACAGGATTTACCAGGTAATTGTTTACAATGTTATGAACAGTTTATGATGAATGTATGAACAGTTTATTCATTTATAACTTCTGTAACTATACCAATACACTGTTTAGGATCATGTTTTGTTTGAGTCACTCAAGAAGATGTCTTTTTCTTTTTCAAGTCCAGATATTTTTGTGCCAATAGATGGAGTCCTTGTGCCCTCTGCTGGCAAAAGTGGTGTTTTTACTTGTTTTTCATAGCCATATTCCTGAATTATTTAGGTGTAGATATTGTGTAGAATTGTGTTTAAAAGTAGTTTCAAATGTCTTAACAAATAATATTGGACTTTGTATTTGTTGTGACATCAGGTGTGTGGCTGTTCTGGGAGACCTGATCCCGGTCCGAGGGCGTCACTATTGGGAGGTGGAGGTGGACGATGACACTGAGTACAGAGTGGGGGTGGCCTATGAAGACACAGACAGGAACTCTTATCTAGGCGCCAACAACACGTCCTGGTGCATGAGACACATCCTCACCCCAACACGGTATATATCTGTATACTGACTGACTATGAACCAATGATTATTTATCTTAATGGTCCATTATCATTACTGTATTATAAAATTTAAAAAAAAAATGAAAATATGCAATTGGACAGGAGTGGAAAGCGTACTGCAAGTAAAAATTATAGTTAAATGGTTAAAAATCTACTCAGTTTAAACAAGTATCAAACAAGTATTCTGCAGAAATTGTACTTAAGTAAAAAGTACACATGAAAAATAGAAAATAGTTCTAGTTAATTTTGAACAGATTTTTAAGAATGGAATTAAAAGTTCTAACTCAAAGCAGGACTCGGGTGGCCTTTGTGAGTGTTTGGCTTTGACTAGAAATACAGTTTTAGGGAGCCACTCAACAAATGTTGAGAACTATTACCAATCCAGTATAATCAATTATCTAAGTTAATTAATTAATAATTAATTAAACAATGTTCTGAAGGTTTGTAGATTCTTGTCCATATCAGTGACCCATATCTGGAAATAACATCACTATTCACCAAAGCATTGTGAACTGTGTAAACTGTGGTTTATGAATATTTATTGATCAAGTTTATTGACGGCATTTAAATATGAAAACGTATCTAAGGTTATTGTGTCAAGTTTAAACTGACCATTTAAGCCCTTCTGTGAAGTGTACGCATACGACCAGGAAAGTGGAGATTTTCGTCACAGCATGGTCCATGGTTTGGAGGTCTGAAGTCCTCATGGCATCAGGTCTGAAGAATTCAAACAAGCTGAGACGGTTGGAGGACACATGATCTAAACAATGACTCCAGACTCAGGCAGTGACAGGCTGAAGGAATGCTCTATCCTCTGTTTAAAGGGGAGCAGAAGACACCTTCCCAGTATCCATGAGGTCTGAAGAGTCGCACTGGTCACAGATGAATGCCAATTAAATCAAAAGGGTATAGACTACAAAAATGCAATTTGGAAAAAGATGAAAGCTTTGTTTTTGGTCATATCAGCGATAAATTTGGATAAAAACACATAAAAAGACGTGCACAAATTTGGAAGAGAGAACTGGAAGTTTTAACTCCTCAGGCGTTGTGTCTCTGGGATGTCTCTCTCTGGGAAAGGCTAAACCTGTGGGGTGAAGAAGACATGTGTGTGACTTGGCTAAAGTTGAGTGGGGGATTTGAACGATGTGAATTTCCTCCCGCATTTGCATTATGATAAGAGTTTTACGCAAATAAAAGATATTCACATAACATTTACAGGTCAATATTCAAACAACATTGACAATATTGACAACATGAACATTTCACACTATTCCTCTTCTTTCTCTGTAAAGTCCGTTGCTGAGATTGTTTTCACACTGCAGTTTATCTGACTTCAGTCACTTGTTTTTTTCTAGGAGAAACTTTGCATATCTTGTAGCTCTTTTGGAGAGTCTTTGTGTAAGAGAAGTTAAAGATTGTCAGTCAGTCTCATCTTATTAATCAGCTGAAGGGAAGCAGATGGTCGTACATCCTTGAGAGCCATAGAAGGCATAGCCCAAACTACTTGGTTTGGTGGAAATTTCCTTCTTAAAGTTCCGGTACCATGGTAACAGTGAAAGTGGTGCTTCTCACAGTTTCATAGCTCAACCTGTAATACAACATAATATATGTACGAAAAAAGTTACATTTTAGGGACTGGTTTAAGTTGAGCTGAACAATAAATCATACTTTCATTTTCTACAAATACTTTGCCAGTTTCTATACAAGATAATTAATCGTTCTCCTAATTTGTAGACATAAATATGAATTTCTTCACAACGGCTGGAGTCCAGACTTGAGGATCACAGTGAACCCAGTCCGGATCGGAGTGGTCCTGGATTACGACCTCGGGACCCTCTCTTTCTACAACTCCGACCTCAAGCAGCACCTCCACACTTTCCACTGTCACTTCAGGAGCTTCGTGCACCCGTGTTTTGGCCTGGACAACCCCGGTGAGCTCACTATCCACAACAGGATAGAGACCCCAAAGTTCACCTTCATCTGAGAGGACTGTTGCTACAGATTTATAGGACATCACTAAATGATGTGTATGGTTTTAATACATAACATTTGTATAGTACTTTTCATGACACGCACTACATTTTAATTTAGCATGTCAATAGTTTCTGGAGGCGTTTATGTCAAACATCTGGCCCCAGACTGAATTAGTGCAATCAAAATTACAGACGACTTGTGTGTCTCGTCCCAGATAGAATCCAGATGCAGGCTGATGGTGGATCAGCATTTGGTGTTGGAACGATTTAACAAATTACATTGGATGTTCTTAAATTGAAAATGAAAAATACACAATAAAAGGAAGAATTTGTAGTAAAAATAATTTTAAAGTCTATGGTCTGGTTTATTCATTTCGATGTCAAGTAGAAAATCATTTATAGACATGCTGAGCCACACGTTGTCTCGGTGGTAACTGGAGTCAGTACTTAGTGAAGTTTATATGAACCTGCTGTGTAAAAACACTGTACATTATAACAGTACGAATGAGTTACATCGAGACCAAGACATAAAGCACTTGTTTCATATATTTTATTATTCCATGGGAACAGACGTACCGTTTTCCAAGATTAGAAAAAGTATTCAGTTTTTACAGTTCTTTTGTTTTGAGAAAAAATGCTACACCTAAGCTTCCAATTGAGCCGAGAGGTCAGGCAAGCAGAGTTTGAGGGAAATAATTCAATTTTGATAAACCGATATACAATCTTTAACATCAGAATAGGAAGCAAACTGGCTGTATAATCTAAGTTAAAAAAAAAAAAAAAAGTTTGAAAATTGTTCTCTTACACAAAAGGTTCAAATCACCTTTAAACAATTTACACTGTTCAGAGTTTGAAATCCAAGCTGTGGAGTTGTGTCCTGCTGGTTTTTGATACCAAGTTATACAAAAATAACATTTAAAAAAAAGTTGTAAGACGGTTGGTTGAAGCACCTTAAGAGTTGTAACTTTCAGTTATTCTAAATTCAAGCAATTAACCAGTTTAATTTTTTGCTGTGTTTAAGGAAAAATACTATATTAAAACAGTGGGGAGCTTTTAAAAAAATGCATTATTCTTCAAATTACTTACCAGTCTAACTTGCACAACTAACTGCTATAGCTATAGTCATATCTGTACCCTAAGAGATAGTGGAATAATATGATCATTTATTGTCATGTTTAAAACAGTGTATTGTTTAAAGATGCATTCCTCCTTTTGTTTAACTGTGTTCAGAAGACTGTAGTGGAGAATAGGTCCGGGGGTCCCGTACTGGGAGGGTCACGTCTTATTGCTGTGAGTCTTCTCCTCCTCTTCATCAGAGGAGTCAGCTCCATAGGGGACCAAACCCGACGCGTCCACGGACACTTTCTCTTTCTTTCTCGGGATTTCATCTTGATCACCTGTCAAAAAAACAAAACAAAACAGAAAGACAAGAGAGGTGCCCATTGAAGAGGCCAAAGTTAGCAGCAGGATCAGGTTGGGTTTTCGTCACAGCCATCCGCAAACAGGACATCGGACCAGCACCAGGGGGCGGCAGAGAGGTCCCAGGACACATGTGAAGAGAGAGAACAGAAGAGACAAAAAAGAACATATACAAGAGCAGAGCGTTAGTAAGTTATGGTGATTCAAGGGGGTTTAAACAGGTCTCCACTGCCACCATGAGGACGGAGGCAATAATCTGGATCAATACAATTCCAGAGACGGAGAAATTAATAGTTGGGGATAGGGATGGGCATAATTAATCGATTAACCGATAATTGATCATTAAGAATTTCACCGAGCAAGTTCATTTTCGTCGACAAACCGATAAAAAACAACAACAAAAAAACAAAACAATCGCCTCAGTTGATATATGCGAGCTCCGTAGGTCGCGGCGAAGTGTTGTGTGGGACCACTTTAATTTAAAAAATGACCAAGCACTGCAATGCAGCATACAAATATACCTCATCGACAACACAAATGATTTATCATTTGAACACCGCGCATCCAAGTCTGGTAAAAGAAGGTGGCGGCGGTTCATCATCTCTATCACAGGCTAGCCTGGACTCGGTGCTAGCACAGACCAGGAGGAGCTGCAGTGCTCAACGAGCAGAGAAGGTCACCGAACTGACAGCGAGGATGATCAAAACAGACATGCTCCCCATCAGTGCTGTGGAGGGCAAAGGTTTTCACGACTTAATAAAATATTGCTGCAGATACGGCTGGGTTGTGTGGAGGAGGTAGGACAGAGACAGCGGGCTAGCAGCGGTTAGCTCGGATCCCAAAGCGGCTAACTCCGAGCGCGCTAGCAGAGGCTGTAGGATGCGCGTCGCCTCGCTTTAATCCACCTCTATGCATGTTGATTTGCAGATTTACTTTCCCGTGGAGAAGCGCCTGTTCCCACAGCCTCGGCAGACATAGTAAAAGCGGACACACATGAGTGAATGGTTGTTGTCTTTTTAATACAAAATATGTTAACGATTAACCGATTATTACTCATTAATTCTCCCGACGATCGATGAAGAAAACTTCACCGAATGCCCATCCCTAGTTGGGGATGACACAAAAATCAAAATGTTGCATACCCGATGGAGCAGAGGAGGGCTGAGCAGCTGTAGGAGGATGGGGGTCTCTTGTTCGTTTGCGCTGAGCGGCTGGAGGAGCAGCGGCCGGGGCGGTGAACACAGGAGGAGGTGGCGGAGGCATCAGAAGACTGTAAAACACATCAAAACTGGTAAATAATTAGTTCATATAGTTTAAAGGGCCAATCTTACGCTAGTTTCTGATCTATGTTATAATGTTTCCTCATCAAAAACATCTGAGTTCTTAAAACAGAAACCCCTCCACCTTTTGATGTCATATGGTAAAACAGGAAGAGCTCCTCTGTGCTTTTTAAACTCCATACACCTTCACTAGAATCATTTGGATGATTTTAGCCCGGGAATTCTGTCAAAGTCTACAGAACTAAAAAGGTAAACGGTAGATGTCAACTTAAAAACTACGACTGCATGACATCACAAGGTGGAAAAGAGCATTTTGAGCTTTGGAGATGTACACAGACTAATAATAAAGGGTTACTCAAACGTGCAAATGAAAGAAAACACAACATTGTATGTTTTTGATAAGGTAACAACATAATATAGCTAGAAGTTCAAAAGAAAAAGTTTTCCCAGATGGGGGGCATATTGATTACATTGTACTTTGAAACATTGAAGTATCCAAAAGGTAAATTTATAAATGTTGAACCTAATCATTTGTGTTAGTGACTGGACCCTAGAATTAATTGAACTACAACTAAATTCTTTGTAGTTAATGCATTTCCCCATTTGTGTTAAATAATATTGGCATGTAGGAAGGTATGATGTCATCTGAAACCAATTAAGAGTCAAACACATGTCAATTACATGCAAGTAAGACCAGGACATAGAATGCTCAAAAGGAGTAAGCAAAAGTACAGATATTTATAATGGGAGTTACTTAGCATAAATAACCTCTCTGCTTTTAATCGAGATGTGAAAGCATGTTTTTTTTTTAGAAAAACAGACATGTATGCACTTTTTAACTGTAAGAATGAACTGTGTATGTTTATTGGGATGTATGGAGTACTTGATAACTGATGTAATGACTGAGTATGTGACGATTGAGGAAATTGTATGAATGATGTTACATGGGTTGCAAGTTTTAATGCACTGTAAATATAGCACTCTGACCCCTCCCCCACAGGACTACAGATGGAAATTAGCTGTAAAGCTAGAATCTGCCTTTCTGCTTAATGTAACTGTACATTGTCCTTATAAATAAATAAATGAAATGAACCATCATCTCCATAAATTAAACTGTTTATTCAACATTACATAACCTGAGAGAATATAGATATGGAAATGCAAACTATAAGCAGCATCACACTGGGAATAATACGTTTTGTTACTGACCGTTCAACGACTTTTTCCCCCACTGGTTTGGAGACAGGAGCAGGTCGCTCAGGGGACTTGGTGACAGGCTGTCAAAAACAAAGAAACTGGATGTAAATAGAGGAGCACACTATGTGCAATATTTATACCACACTATGTGCAATATTTATACCACACTATGTGCAATACGAAATCCACATGCAACACCTACACCACACCATATTATGTGCAATCTGTGAAATACTTACACCTTATTTGATCTTGATTTAATCCTACCTGCACCTTGTACCTTGTTTTTTATTATATATTTTATTATATTGTTTATTATATTGTTTACCTCTTCCCCTGCACTTTACAACACTTTTTTTACCATGTACTATTATTGCATGTTATTAGTACTTCTTGACTATCTTAGCGAGTCAACGGTTCTTCTGATCCTAAGCATTTCATTGCATTGTTGACCTTGTGTTGATCCTGCATATGACAAATAAACAATCTTGAATCTTGAATCTTGAGCACTGTGCTTTTTTGGTGGAGGGTGCGCCACGTGCTTGTCTCCATCAATGGCTGTGTTATTGCTTTGCTTGGGAAGTTTCACAGAATGGCATTAAACAAGCAGGAGACAAGCAGGCAACAGCACCAGGCCACGTGCAAATTTAAGTTGAATCTATAAATGATCATATTTTTAAGTTGACGCCAAAGCCTTAAGAGGACATATTATAAATGACACTGCTGCCACTGTGTCATATAAGCATATGACACAATTTGAGCTTTATTACGCTACACATTGTGTATTTTACCAATTTGTGTTATATACAAGTTTACTGTACTTTTGCTACAGGTATATGTGATGTTTTAGTCATTGCGTTTCTCTTGTTCATCAGATGTTTTATGTTCACTGTGGGCCTAGGAGCGCTGAAATTTCAAATCCTGTGTGTGCAACCTGTACATATGTTTTTTCACAATAAAGCTGACTTTGAACTTTGATTTTTCTATAGCTCTAAAAAAGGCTTTTCTTTGATATTGTGGCAAAATAGAAGGGCTATCCACTCAATAAAAAAAAAAAGGCATCAGCAACTTCAGCTGTTTCTATTATTTGGCTCAGATATAGTGAACTTTAATCTATCATTTCTTTTTATATGTCAAGAGTTCAACACCCTACTTATACCTACAAAGGTTGATTCAATAGCACCACATTAAGTGACATATTATACTATAGTGTCCCTCTGACCTGCTCGGGCTTTGGAGCCTGGGGGAGCTGTTTGGGACTTCCTGTGTCTGTGGCGTTCACAGATCCTTCAGCCTCCACTTTCTCCTCAACACCAGGAGCCTAAACAACATAAGCAAACGCAAACAAAGAGACATTCAGGAATTAGACTCTCATTTTGACAAAGTAACAGCCAATATAAAAAGACTTTCAGAGGCTACAGGTTATACAAGTTTTATATAAATTTGTGGACATACATCAATGAACAATTTTTGGGGTTAATATTTATTGTGGGTACTTTTCTTTGCAATACAATAAGATTTGAGCTGTAAATAGTTGAACTGACCACTGACTAACAATTTAGGGCCAGTGTATCTGTGGTATAAAGATTAAATGGTATCATTTATAGTCGATATTTACATCAACAATATATCGCACTAATTTGATGTAACCTGACGTGTGCTAAACAGCCTTTAAGTGGATATGCATTAAAACCAGTTTATAAATATGAATTCCAGCCTACTCAGTTCTCATCAGAAATAAGCAATAAGCAAACTGCTAAAGTCATACATGTGTGTGGCCGTTACCTGGGCGACGTAGGGTTGAGGTGGTCTGGGGCACATCGGATACTGAACCATAGCCTGAGGAGATGGAGGGGTGGTCGACAGGTTAGATTGACTTGGGGTAGCGCTCGCATTGTTCCAGTAGCCCACTGGGTACGCTGCCGGGTAGGCGCCCGCATACCCATTGGCTGGGTAGTTATACCAAGATCCCTGGTTAGAGTAATTGCTATTAGGAGGATATCCATGACTTGCAAATGCTGAAAGGAAATGGAAGCTCAAGTTAATATCTAGATCTTGAGTATGTATTGGCTGGTCTGTTTACGACTGATCGTATTGATAGTTAAAATATGAACAAGCGTTTTTAATTGTAATAAACAACAGTTTTTGGACAGTACACAATTTTCACTTACCTCCACTATAGTAATTTGGGGCAAATCATTTCTATGGCAAATGGTTAAATTGTTTAAAATATTAGAAATGATGTCAAAATCACAATCTATTTTCATAAGTTGTACATTTTTTAAGTGTTGATATTTAAAACCCAATAAAAAAGATACCAAAGCCCTTCCCAGCATAGCAGACTCATATCATCCAACTCAAGTATGCACGTACCATAATGATGTGAGCGTACTGAAACCAATTATCTATTGTCACATATATGTTCAGTTAAAACATAAACAAGGACATAAACCATGACTCACTTGGGGCTGGGACTGGGAATGCTGCCGTCACTCGGGCGTGTTCTGCTCTCACCTAAAAAAACAAAACAATTAGGAGAGGAGCTAAAGCCAAATTAAATATTGACACAACTTATTTCACAGATTAATTATACAAAGGGACTTGTGGGTAAGAGCAGAGCACCTTAACCCAGCTCTAGAGATCAAGTGGTTTAATCTTTCCCATTTACTTTTGGAGGGGGGTATCAGTGAAAACTACACAGCTCCTTAGCTTCACCTTCTTACACCTCCAACTTAATATTTAGTCTCATAGCATTTTGGCATTTTTTGTTTTAAAAAGGTCCTATATTATACAAAATGGACTCTTGTGAGCTTTTAGCCATGTTAGACTATTGTCACCTCCTCAAAAACATAAGGAATTGTACTTCATTCACACGTCTGAGCAATCCTGCATTAGGCTGTCTACTTCAGGTATGTTTTTATGAGGATAACATAAATCAGAATAGCTTAATAGTGTAATGTACTTACCGTCCCCAGCAGGTTTTCTGTGAGCCTCTTTGCTGCCTCCAGTCCTTCTGCATTTGGATGACTAAACAAACAAAAGCATGACTAAATATTGCGTAATGTAGAAAGTGAGAGATTTGATTAGTGTATTTCGGTCACAGGTATATTAATGCATCTGTCCAGAGTTAAACATTTAAAATCTTTTTAAAGTGGAAGCGAGTGGTACACAATTTAAGATCTTCTGTACAATTGTTCCAAAGGTCCACCTCTTTAAAGCCCCAGTGTGTAGGATTCGTGGCGCTATTGCACTTTCTGTTTTAGCTACGGCAGACCTCGAGGGACCCGCGCGCTGCGCGGTCCCCTTTTTTTTCTTTTTTTTTTCTTTTCTCATGAAAACACACATTCCTGATCACGTACCATGACACTCTACACATCAAATGAAACCTTACAGTCTCCTCTTTTTGACTATGGAATTAATTTCCCTGCAAAACAATCACTCCCCGAGCACATGGGGCTTTTATACGGAAAAGCACAAAACGAGGTTAGCTTACCTTAGAATGCTTTCCACAGGTCAAACTCTGTATTTCACCATAGACTTGCTCTCAATTTGTCCGTAAGGATCCAGCGAATAAAATCCAGTCCAAAACACGTGTTAGATCCATTACGAGTCTGATCCAGCAGCATGCTTGTGTTGTTTACCCAAAACCACGAGCCTTGCCGAAGGCGGAGCCCAAATGTCCTTCTGCGGCTCTCGTATTCAAAATGGCTGCCTCTGCATGGGGAAGATCCCCCTTTTATGTGACTATATCCAAGTCCAAAAGAATACTTTGATTTCATGATGGAAGTGAAAAGGCTTGGAAAACAATGTATTTTTGAATGGGTATCTTCAATTTCAGTAATTAACTAGTGTAATTAGTGTAAAAATCTTACACACTGTCCCTTTAACAAATATAAAAAATGTCATATTTGTTCTGATTTTCTTTTTTATAAACATGGCCGTACCTCTAAGCTCATATTGGCCATTTTGGATTTCAAACATATTCTGTAATGAAGAAACAAAAAAACGTACCTGATGTAGACATAAAGAGGTTCGAATGACTCCCGTTTTGACGCCTGTTCGACGTATCCAGACCCTTTCCCTCTGAGGAAAACTCGTGCCCCTGTCTCGTTCTGGATGTGGCCCAGATACGCCCCCGAGGGTCCCTCTACTTTCTCCTTGACGTTAAACGAAGGCAGCGCATGGTCCAGACCTACAAATATTTTTGTGTGCACAAAACTCTGAAAAATAGGAGGTAGTGGAAATGTTCAGTTTTGTTATGAGACTTTTCACGGACGGTGGGATTCACATTTTAAGTGTGAATATGTTTTGTAAGCAGACACAGTAATCTTTAGGTCAGTTCTCACAAACCAAAGATGTTCTCTCTGCTGTTTACTCTAGGAGGTGGGTATCAGTGAAGCAAAATGGTCTTTTTACACTTCACTTTCTTAACCTCCATTTGTTAATAATTGCATGAAGTGAATTTTTCTCTCCCTGGAATTTGAGGCTAGGATACCAGAATTTATTCTGGAGAAAAATTTGAGGGGGAAAAAAAAAAGAAAAAAAAAAGCACAATAACAGACAAAACACACAGTGTGGTGGTGGAAGGGAGTTAAGACTGTGTTTTATTCTTTTAACTGTATGAATGTCATTTATTCCCACATGCAACTCTATATCATATACAGTATAATGCTTTGGAATGACAGCGAGTTGGCTGTGCAATGGCCAGTCTGAATAATCTGTTCTAAAGCCAATGCCCAAAAACATTTGCATGTTAATAATTATGTTTCTAAGAGCTATGAGTTAAATTCAAACACCTACTTCCTCCTTGCATGATTTGAAAATCAGATACCTCATCTTTAATAATCTAATAAATAAATCCATATGGGCATTGACAGATAATGAGCATGTGGATAAATCAGCAGTACAGTACATTTTCAATAGCATGTTCTTACTTACCCCTGTGTGAGGCGCTGCAGGCCGATGCCCCGTGACTGGCACAGGGACGGTTGCCGGGGAAACTACGGGGCGTGGAGGCTGAGGGTACAAAGTCAAAGGAGGCACCACAGGAGGAGGCACCCCTGATGCAGCTGACGCCCTCAACACATCCTCTGAAATTATCTCCTTTATTTTCATCACTGCTTCTACAGAGCCACAGAGAAGGGCATATGAGCTACTGCAGATGTTTTTCATAGTTAAAAAAGGGGGCATTTTACTTCTATGAGATATTAACATGTTTTAAAAGTTTCACTTCCGTTATTTACGCTCCAAAGCCTCCCCTCCCTTTGCTCTCATTTTCCCTTCAAAGCTATATCACAACACACTCAGTGTGTATCTCAATAATGAAACTACTGCACAGTGCATCAGGTTAGTCAAGTTGTTGTGTACAGTTTTGGATCATACTTTTGCAACTTTATGGAAACTTGTGGACTGAGGATTGCACAAATCTATCAACCAACTGTAAGAAGAGTATGATTAGGGAGATCATTAAAACACTGAAACATGCACGGATGACATAAAAACCCTCTTCAGGCATGTTTTGATGAGGGAACAATGTTATAAAAGCTTATAATAATAAATAGTATGAAGTCACTTACTGTTGACTTGATCCTGCGTCTTCCCTTGGACTTGCAAATACAGAGGTCTTTGTCTGACAACAAATATAAACTTGAGTAAAACAGGGCTTCAAAATAAATAAAAAATGGATATAAACTCAAACAATCATTTGTACCCTGCCACTTTGCCCTTCTCAGCATCCGTCATGTAGTGCCCTTTGGTTGTGACAACGGCTCCACTAAACTGTCTAATCTGCAAAGACAAAGACAGGCTTAATAGAAACTGTTCATCAAGTGAACAAAGATAAAATTAACCCCATTAAAACATACTAGGGAGTAAAACATACCTCCTCTTGGGTTTTGCCTTTGGTCAGAAGGTCTCTGCTGTTTATAGGCACATCATTGATGTCGACCTCTGTGACCACCATTTCTTCAACAACAGGCACTGGAACAACCGGGGGCTTCTGAAATAAACCACAAGAACATATGAGCACATTACTGACTACAAATAATGTATGTTAAATACAAAAGATATACATTTCCATTCCGATTATAGTGCAAAAAACAATTATAAAGGGCTTTATTATTTGAGCATTTACATAACATTTAGTTTACTTTTAATATTCATAAAGCTTGATTCTATGAAGCCAGTAACACAAATAATTGTTTATCTAGTTGTTGTTTTCTCACAATAATTGCAAGACTAAACTTAGTGTCTGCGTACACTGCTGTGTGAATGTGTGTATGAATGGGTGAGTTTCCTTGTTGTAAAGCGCTTTGAGTGCCTTGAAGGTGGAAAAGGCTACATAAAAATGTGTCCAGCTACCATTTGACATGGCATCTCTATGAACTCCCCGACTATAGAGGGACAGAGGAGCTCATTCTCCAACAGTCTCCTACAGCGCCGCTCAAACAGTGAGAGATACAGGACTACATTCATACTATACTCCATACAGCTGTATAACAACTCACCCTTATGTAACAGATAATACTCCCCACAACTGTACAACTCAATCTTACATAATGGATAACCTTATGCCCTGTCAATCAGCATACCATTGCACTGCCATTCTTGTCTCTTGTATATCACTGTGATTTTATATTTGATTTTCATGTTTGTCTATTTGATTTTGATTTGTGCATATACATTTATTTATATAATTATGTCTTATCTGACATGCATCTCTTGCTAACTTTTTTGCTATATCATTTATTTTTTACTCTTTGTTATTATATTATATTATTGTGATGAGTGAGCTACTGTAGCCAAATAATTTCCCTTGTAGATCAATAAAGTTTGTCTAAGTAATAAATGAATAATACTAACAGCACCTTGGCTAATAAGGGAGGTGGGGTCATGAGTTTTCCTTTTGCCATCAACATGGCGTTTATTTTAGCAGCCATGGCAGCTGCCTTCTCCACTCCCCCCGCGGACACGGCTCCGTCTCCGGTTTGTGGAGAGGGGGACATTGCGCTGTTGGAAGTCTCATTAGTGACACTCTGCGCTGGTTTGTCCCACCGACTGTTCAGGCATCTGCAACAACAAAAAAACACAACGCTAGAAGTTCATATGCATCGAAATAATCATGTCAACGTGTAAAATAAGATAAAATAAGTATGCATTTGTAAACAGATGAAGTAACCCAAGGCGCATTCTTTTTAACCAAAGGTGTTCTGTCTGCTCTTTAATGTAGAAGGTTTGTATCGGCGAAACAACATGGTCTTATTTTGTTTCACTTTCTTAACCTCCATTTATCCATTGTTATATGTTCATCCAAGCAAAATAAAGAGTTATATTATCCCGTGTGGTTATTTATTGCGCGTTGGCACTGTTTATTTGTGTTAAATTACACATTTCACACGGATTTCACCTGTAGCGTTAGCAAGTGTGTGTGCGTTGGGCTAGCTTACATAGCACGTTATCTTCAAGTTTAGGTCACGTTTTATCACGTTAATTGTTCACAAATACTTCAAGTGACACGTTTATGTGCCTCACGATCCATTATGGGTCTCGACTGTCTGTTTTATCAGTCGATACAAAAGCTGCAAAGCTAATCTGTGCGGCTAATTTAGCTATTAAAGCTAAGCTAACTAGCATTGGACATAGCACAGTTGATGGTTAGCCTTTTATTGCAAAGTCTACAACAATAAAAGAAAACTACTTACGGTGTTTGACCCGTCATCCCCCAAGACATAGCACCACACTACAAAAACTGTATAAATAATTTTGTTTAAGGGCTTTTAGTAAAGAAATCGAGATACAAAAGCCATCGAAGATCCGCGGCTAATGAGTTGAAGAGCGGATGTGACGTATGAGCCGTAATTGTGTTACGTAATCAGGGCCTTTTTCTTCAATTAAGAAAGAGCTGGCGAAGCCTCTCGGATGAGCGGCGAAACGTTTTCAACCAAACATACTTTGTCCAGTTGACAAATTGAACTTCTCCTTTTATCATGGATTCTACTTGGACGACTGAGGGACTTTTCACGCATCTTAAAGGGATATGCCACCCCCAGGTCAAACTTGGGCATCTCCCCACAGTCCAGAGACTAAAATAAGTGGTGGAAAGCGTTTTCCTGCTCACCCAGCCATTGTCCGAGTCTGTCGCCACTGACCGCCGCGGTATCTGCTGCTCCTCCGCGTTAGACTGGAGTCTAACGTCGCCAGAGAAAGATTTCGGCCAAAAGGAATTAATTTGCTCGATGCGTTTCCCAATTACTTTCTGTGTAGTGCGCATTCATATCGAGTGCAAATAAATGTACAAATCAACACGGAGAGCTTGCCCTTGGTCATTTTGGGTGGGAACTATTTTTCAGTGCGGAAAAACATAGCCGAATCACGCAGCACGCTGCCAGGGGAATCCCTGTTACGCACCAGGAAGGGAGTTCCCCTGTTGCCAGCGTGGTGCGTGCTTCGGCTATGTTTTTCCGCACTGAAAAATAGTTCCCACCCAAAATGACCAAGGCAAGCTCTCCGTGTTGATTTGTACATTTATTTGCACTCGATATGAATGCGCACTACACAGAAAGTAATTGGGAAACGCATCGAGCAAATTAATTCCTTTTGGCCGAAATCTTTCTCTGGCGCCGTTAGACTCCAGTCTAACGCGGAGGAGCAGCAGATACTGCGGCGGTCAGTGGTGACAGACTTGGACAATGGCTGGGTGAGCAGGAAAACGCTTTCCACCACTTATTTTAGTCTCTGGACTGTGGGGAGATGCCCAAATTTGACCTGGGGGTGGCATATCCCTTTAAGAAAAACTACGAGCCTAACATCATTGGACTGCCAGTCCAATGATGTTAGGCTCGTAGCAGGGCTCTCAAGTCTCACGCTTTGAGAGTGTGACACACGCAATTCGACGTGTTCACACGCTCACACGCCACACATGGTATTTCTCACGCTGAAATTTTTTAAAGCAATTCAAAAGTGTAGCCACTGTTCACAGCACTTCTGTGCCCAGAAAATCGGTACGTTAATGCAGGCACCGCGTTGCCTGGAAGAATCCATGACTCATCACTGTATCAGCGGTGAGTCTGGTAACACTTGGTCCAGAATGCGCTGCGGTTGTGCTTAGACAGACAGCTAAGTGAACCAATCAGAGATTGCGCTATCTTGATTCAAAACTGAGGAGGAACTTCCGCTGCCTAAGAGTGACTTTGCGGGCAAAGGCGGGTGCACTGACGTCACCATCTTTGAACGAATCAGAATCGCGGAGTCCGTTTTTAGCCGGAGGAGCGAGGGTGTCCAAATGGTATCGCGCTGTATAGGAAATACAGAGAGATATCATTTGGCTGGCCAGGTAAGGCACCGCGCGTTTTCAGTGAAAAAAAGTCACTCGCACACCAGTACTGTGCTCGAGTTGAGCGATCAGCTGTGAGGCCGATCGTGAGCGAGCCGCGTGAATGTTTACGTGGCATTTCCAAGAGAAGAAGAATCCTTAACTTGCTACGTTAATGCTACGTAAGAAAATTCGGGATATGTCCTTTTCTCCGGAGCTCCGGATTATTAAAGACCGTGACACGTGCATACATGGATACGAGTGACCGCGTTTTTATGGGTGAGTCATATCAGATTATTTCTGCATCTATTTCGGCACTAAACCAAAACTAAACCAGGACTAAACCAGAAGTAAACCAGGACTAAACCAGAATTAAACCAGGACTAAACCAAGACTAAACCAGGTCTAAACCAGGACTAAACCAGAACTAAACCAGGATTAGACCAGGACTAAACCAGGACCTAGCCAGGACTAAACCAGAACTAAAACAGGACTAAACCAAGACTAAACCAGGATTCAACTGGGACTAAACCAGGACTAAACCAGAACTAAACCAGGACTAAACCAAGACTAAACCAGGTCTAAACCGGGTCTAAACCAGGACTAAACCGGGTCTAAACCAGGACTAAACCGGGACTAAACCAGGACTAAACTAGGACTTAAAGGAAAAGTAACGTTATTTTACAATCTGAGCCTTCTTTCGGTAATAAAACAAGTCGTTTGACTCACCCATATCACGTTCGTGTCATTTGGAGCTGTTTGAAGAAAGTTATGTTGTAGCGTATCCGTTAGCATTTGTATTCGGGGCATTACTTTGCGGTCTCCAAATAACACAAACTTTAGCACTTTTCAAATCATAGAAGCCCGATGTCTTAATGTAAGATTTCGTTTGAAGCAAAAGTGGCCTGTAATCCGAGATTTATCCATAGTTTTCAGCTTTGCGTTTCATGTTTGGGTCCCGGGAGCAGTCCCCGCATGCGCACTGGCGTCCTCATCTACTCGAATCTATGGCTAAATCTCGGATTACAGGCCACTTTTGCTTCAAACGAATTCTTACATTAAGACATCGGGCTTCTATGATTTGAAAAGTGCTAAAGTTTGTGTTATTTGGACACCGCAAAGTAATGCCCCGAGCAAATGATACAGCACCATGTTAACGGATACAGGATCATTACTAGAACAGAACGGCTCAACATAAGTTCTGCGATACTGCTCCAATTGACAGAAAAATGCTATGGTTGAGTAAAACTACTTGTTTTATTGCCGAAAGAAGGCTCAGATTGTAAAAGAACGTTAATTTGCCTTTAACCAAAACTAAACCAGGACTAAACCAGGTCTAAACTAGGACTAAACCAGGTCTAAACCAGGAGTAAGCCAAGACTAAACCAGATCTAAACCGGGTCTAAACCAGGACTAAACCGGGACTAAACCAAAACTAAACCAAGACTGTGTGTGATAACATATTATCCTGTGCGTTATTGAATGATAATATGGACTTTTAGTTATAAAAGCATTTCCATATTAACAAAGTACCTTCTAATTCTGCCCTGCCCTTCCACCATCCCCCCTGGTTTCATTTTATAACTCGACTACTGCTCGCACCCCCCCCGCGTGCAATATCGTTTTTCCAACTTGTAATCTCGTTTTTCAATACTCTCCTTGTTACTGTTTTATTATTATTACTTATTCTATTACAGTATTACTTATTTTATTATTATTATTACTTATTTTTATGCCATTCTTGCCTGCATGCACTTTTCTTTCTTGTTCAAACTGTCCCTACCTGGAGCTACTGTGACAAGTAAATTTCTCCTGCATGAGATCAATAAAGTCTTATCTTATCTTATCTTATCTGATCTTATCTTATGGGCTACACTCTTTATATCATCTTTGTGCATATAGTTTTTTTTCTCTTATTAGATGTTTTGAAATAATATCTAATACACATCTACAAACCTGCATCTATTCATGGTGTTTATATTGCTAAAACAGTACCCTAAAAGCACACCTTCATTCTATGGGTGTGCTTGTCTCTCCACAGATGTGATCTGGTCTTCATGGTTATAGTTTAATGACATACTAAGCAGGTGCAAGACCCTACACCAGAAAAATTACACATGCACTATGTATTTAGCCTAAAATTGAATTGGTTTAATATGACAGTCCAGATGACTTTTGTTAGTAGGATACTGAAAGAGACAATTTACAGACTTTGAGTTGCATTGATGGCAAGACAGTATTCTATTTATATAGCACAGTAAAAATAAAAGTAAATTATAGAAAAGTGAAAATGCAGATAGGCTTAGGGAATGTGCAAATATTAATAGAGCATAAGACTGTGAAGTGCTCGCCTGCATAAAGTGATTTAAAGGTCCCGTGATGGTGTATTACTTGTGGTTATTCTTGATCTTATTTATGTTCAGTGGAGGATGTTGTTTGTATGGGCTTGTTAATGCGACGTCTTTTCTCTGTGCTAAAGCATGTGACCCCTGCCCCGAGACAAGTGGGAGACAATAAATGATTATCTTGTCTATAAAGTCTATACAATTTAGATATTTATTTATCAAATGTTTTAATGATCCAGTCGTAACTACAGCCTTATGTTATTCCATGAGGCAGTGCGCTTACGTTGTGAGAGAAATATAGGCATCTGACATAAATCTTCTTGAAGAAATGTGAAGAATCCCTCAGTCATCCAGGTAGAATCCATGGTAAAAGGAGAAATTCAATTTGTCAACTGGACAAAGTTTATTTGGTCGAAAACGTTTCGCAGCTCATCCGCGCTGCTTCGTCAGTTCTGGTTAAGGGTGCTGATGGACACTGCTTATATCTAGCTGCAGGGTCACTCTTTTGAGGACAGTGAGGTACAGATCTTAGCCAGGGAAAAGAACTGGTTTGAAAAGGGAGTTAAAGAGGCTATTTTTGTCAAAAAAGAGAATCCTTCTTTGAACAGGAATGGTGGAGTCAGACATAATTTGTCTCCCATATATAATTCCATTCTCAAACTTAAATCAAAACAAACAAAGGAAACAATCAGATCAGGTCCAGAGGTGTGAAAACAGCCATTAGGGTTTGAATGGGTATGCTACACTAGACGCCAGAGAGAAACTGTAAAACAAAAGACAGAAAGCTGAAAACAAATAGGTGTGACAGTTTCAGAGTAATTTCAGTGTAGTTAGCCTCTCCCTGCAGCTAGATATAAGCAGTGTCCACCCTTAACCAGAACTGACGAAGCAGCGCGGATGAGCTGCGAAACGTTTTCGACCAAATAAACTTTGTCCAGTTGACAAATTGAATTTCTCCTTTTACCTTCTTGAAGAAACTTTACTTACTTAAATGCAAATGTGTAACTAATGCAATGAAATGTAGAGTAAAAGTTTTCAAACACAAATAACAACAGACATATAATTGACATTATTTTATTCTTCATTGAATAGTTTCTATTTTTTTCCGTGCCTTCAGACCAAGATGTGAATCAGAAGAAGGAACAAACAGATCCCCTGATTGTGTGTATACAGTTCTGTCTTAGGAGAGAAATAAAGATATAACTATGGTCTTTTCATTTACCACCATTTGCTTAGCTGTAATGGCATTTATATACTGTTTAAAGAGGAAATATCTTAACCAACAATCTTTAACATATATTAGTATCCTAATCTGAAACCAACCTCCAACTCCAACAAAAAGCTGCTCCCTGGCTCTGTGCATAAAGATATTGGCCCAAAAACTGAACTGATTGAACTTATCAAAAGGAGGCCTCAATAACAGTGATAGACAACATCTGAAATCCTCTTTCTTTACCATATTGCTTTCTGAATACCAGAGTATCCAGATAGCTATAATGGTTGATCTCACTCAGCTGCAAATCCAGTGTAAAATTCATTGCCTATATAAAAATAGTGAGATTTACTTGATCATAACCTTTGGACTAATAAAAACTCCAGATGTCCTTTGCGGTTGCACAGTGGGATGTAGTGTATAAATATTGTATAAAATAAGGCAGTCTTTTCAGTAGGATAAACCAGATACAAAAATTTCTGGGAGAAAAAAATTTCAAGTCCAAAATGTTTTTTTTCTTCACATATATTTTTTCTTCTTCCTCCTGTTGTTCAAATGTCGAAGGTTCTTTGACAGTTTTAAATCAAAAAGTCATAAGGGATTGTTGCAACTATGATTACGCACCCACCCACCATTCACTCACGCACACTCGCACACACCTGATTTAACAAAACAAAAAGGAAAAAAAAACAAGAAAAAAAAAAAAAAACAGCTTATTTCCAACACAACATCCCGTATCCTTAGGCAAATCTCTGAGACGCTTCTACTGTTACAGTGCAATAGAAAAGTGTCCATTCAAACTTTGAGTGTTTTTTGATAAGAAAAAATAATAATATGGTAACACTCTGTTTCCATAATAATAATTCAGATTTTTTTTTCATATTTTTCATAATTAACTTTGGTTTTTCTGTCTTTTAAATTTCCAACTAAATATCTAAGAAAATTAACAAATCATCTGTAATTAATTAACTATGATTGCATGTCTCTTAGCAGTGGCCTAAATAATATCAGCGACCCATTCAAGAGAAAGAGACGCGCAGCTGTTTTGTGGAGTTACAGCTACGTTTTGTATGCTTCGGAAGGACCCAAAAATATTGCTAAAACAAAAACAAAGAAATAGGAGTGTTCATTTTTCAAATCAGGGGCAGTCCGGCGTATTTTCGACCACAAGAGTTAACCTGAGTGAATTCACACCCACTCGGCATCCATCTCCCCACTGTAAACTGTTCAGCTCCAGACAAGGGAGTCCATGTGGGGGAAGAGAAGAGAGGATTTGCCCAAAACAAGGCTGATAGGAAGGGACCTTCGCCCTGTCACCAGCTACGAATGCCTCTAGAAGCAGGCATATATAGTCTTATTAAGGATTCACTGTGTCCATCTTTGCACTGTCCCCATGTATTTGTCCTTCTGTATTTGCCATTTGGACGGAGATACAGTACTGCTACAAAGGCAGGAGTGTCGAGGCAAGGTGACCCAGGTTTTGGCTGGCGAGGGGCAGGGAGGGAGAGAGAAGCATGCCCCTCTCTCGATCTTTCTCTCTCTCTCTCTGATAGGACAGGATCCAGAGGAGCGCTGTCTGGTTTAGAGACACCACAGACCAGTCCTACTCGGGAGGCGGTCTCAGGCTGTGGAGCTTCCTCTCATCCAGCCCTTTCCAGTACTTGAAGTTGTTGTCCAAGTGCTGCATGAGGTTTGGAAGGTCTGCAAAAGCTGAACATTTGAATATGCAGTTAGATTTCAGGTAGATCACTTTTTATTTGACCTAAAGAATATTTCAGTTTTATGTCCCCTATTAAAAAATGAATGAAAAAAAAAAGACACAGAAACTGACAAAAATGATACTGGACTTAAAAAGGAACGATAACACTGGTCTACAAGCAAAATGCTTCCGGAACAAAAGTAGTGACATTTTTCTTGGTTTAGGTCACTAATAAAGAAAGAGCAAGTTGGCTATAGTTTCCAAGATATAGTATTGGGTCAAAATAGGAAATGTATGCAAAATAAGGCAAAAACTGTAGTTTATCAGAAGGTACAGTGTGTCTACAAGCAACCAGTTCTATCTGAAAGCCTGTCTGCACATTCCAATACATTCATTTTAATATGTCTAGAGTTTTAACATATAACCCAAAACATGCACCATAGGTAAAATCCTCCAGCTTGGGTCCTGACCAAGCCTAAGCAACAAAATAATGGAGATGGTCCCCGGATCAAATGCAGGAAACGATTTCTCTTGTGTGAGATCAATAAAAAGTCAATCTTCTAATCTTCTAATCCTTAATCACTGTAAGGCGCTATGTGTAAAAAAAATTTGTATGAAAAGCACTTTATAAATAATGTTTGATTGATTGATATCTATATATCTATATCTATATATATCTATCTATATCTATATCTATCTATCTCTATCTATCTATCTCTATCTATCTATCTCTATCTATCTATCTCTATCTATCTATATATATATATATATATATATAAAATTACATATCTTGAATACATTAGCTAAACAGCACAGTTATCAATTGATTTTTAGTTCATCTTATCAATATAAATGAGATTTAGCCACTTTTATCTCGGAAGCAGATCGAGTCCAAAAATGTGTAGACCGGTGTAACCAGTGTAATATTACTGTACCGTCATTTTACCTTCACATCCTCTGCTTGTGAGGAATAATCTTGGACAAAAGTGTTATGTACCATAAATTCTATCTACCAAGTATTAAGTACAATGTAGTACAATGTAGTATCTTTAAAGATAGACTATAACTTTTCTGGTGGAGATGTTACCGTTTTGGCTGGAATATTCCACAGTATCGCATTACACTTCCATCCATCTCAAAGAAAGCAGGTGATGCCACCAGGCCAACTTACAGGTCAGATTTGTGTCGAGGAGGCTCCCTTCATAATGTATGTTTTAGGGTATTTTTCAGGAATAATAACACAAATCTAACTGAATAAATGGAAGAGGGGTACATTTAAAGCTCTACTGTGGAAAATTACAGACAAAGCATTAATATTTCCATGGAGACAAGCTGGTGGCAGATAAAAAAAAAATCAGGACAAAATTAAAGATTATCAAATGTTTTAATGTACTATCTGTTCTATAACAAGTGTTGAAGAGCCGATTTGTATTGTTTGAACTGAGAAATCCGTCTCTCACTAATTTGCTTCCTCCCTCCTTTCACATATACATTTTTTGTGTCAAACCTAACAGCTAAAATAATAGTGTATAAAATTACCATCCCATGCATCGAACATGTCTGTGATGAAGTAGTCTATGAAGGAAATCTGGGACTTCGGGATGCTACAGGTGTTTCTGTCGAACACCGGCATAACCACCGGCAAACCCTGTCTTTTCTCCTCGTCCGTCTGTCAAAAAAAAACAACAGAATTTTCTAGTTATATTATATTTTATATATTTTATATATTATTTTATATATTATACTTTTATAACCTTAGCTTTAAACAAATTCATTCTCTTTTTAAAGTAAGTTTAAAGTCTGAAGTCGCTTAAAATGGAGGAAAACATGTTCATTGTTTTCAGCTGATGGACCCAGAAGTAGGCCTGTCATGATAAAATTGAAGCCCGATATATTGGCAGAGAGATATACTGCAATAAACGATAATACTGAAACTATTTCATGTCACTGACACAAAAACAATAATCTAAAATAATCCTAGTAAATCATTTTTTAATAGACGTATCATTAAAAGGCATGAGCTGCAACGTATAATGAACTATAATTGGTCAGTAATTAGCCAGTCACTTTCTCAACCTTTTACAGCTCAAATCTCATTGTATTACAACAAAAATACCACAAACCTCCTGACTTTTACAAAGAACATGTAGAAACAACAAATATTAAGACCCAAAATACATTGTTCAATCTTTCATATACTGAACAATAAGTCCATATAGTATTTATTGTGACAGGCTTAAAATACACTGTGTAACATTTCTGTTGGCAGGTCCGTCACCTACTTCTCTCCATGGTGATACTGCCTGGAATGTTCCAGAGTATGGCATTATACTTATTTATCTCTACAGGGTCAGCAGGTGACACCACAGGGTCAAGTTACATGTCAAATCTGTGGAGAGGCAAGCCCACTCACAGTAAGAATGCAAGTTTTTAGGATGGATAGAAGCAAGCTGGATACGTTCTATGCCATACCGGGACATTCCAGACAAAACAATAGCATCTCCATGGAGACAAGCAGGTGCCGGACCCTTCAGTAGAAAAGTTGCACAGTGCACCTTTAACAACTCTATTGCATCTATTATAGATAATATTTATTCACCTGTGCAAAATACTCTTCGGAGATGCGGCCGGCCCACTCGATGCAAAGCTCCTGGGGTCGACAGGGGTTGGAGATGTCGGCGCATTTGATCAACATCCGCTTCACCAGGATTCGGTTTTCTGGAGACGTCAACACACTTTTCACAGCCTCCTCGTCGTTATTACCCTAGAAACATTAGAAACATGAGTAATTAATAAACTGATAAATAATAAATTCAGGACATTCAAGACAGGTTAGATTTTTATTTACGGATTGACTTCAACTGCTCTGTGCCAACAGGAAATGATCCGTTTGTGCAGTTACATGTTTATTTATAAATAATAGGTTAGGCATAGGTTTAATTCAAATGTTGGCTTGTGAGCCAACCAGTCAACTAGACACTTACGTGATCAATTAGCCAAGTAATTTTGTCTGTATGCACAATTAAAAACAATTTATATTGTTTGCTTTACAAATGTGTGTAGGCCAGTACAGTTCAGTGTTTAGAAAGAAGTTGACAAAAGAAAGGAAATACTAAAATATAAGAACTACAATCAGGGAAAATCATAATTTGGACATTTTATCACAAATCTCCACTGCTAATTTGAGAAAAGTACTGTATGGTTGCAGTCTAAGTAATACATGTTAAAGATCCCATATTACGCAAAATTGTGAGTTTTAAGCTATTTTAGAATGTTGTTACATCATCAAAAACATAGCTAGAGATGGGTTTTGTTTCATTCACACATGTCTGAGTAACCCTTTATTATATATTTATTTATCTGTCCACATCTCCAAAGATCAAAATGCTCTGATCTACCTTATGATGACATGGAGCGGTAACTTTCAAGTTAACAGCTACCCTTTACCTTTTGCTCAATAGAGACTGGCAATTCCAGAGCTGAAATTATCCAAGTGATTCTAAATTATCCAAATGATGCTACATAACTTCCTGTATTACCACATGACATCATAATGTGGAAGGTGTTTTCTGTATGAGAGATGAACTCAAGCCTAAACTTGCAGGATTTGTGTGTTAAACATGTGATGTGAATGAAACAAAACACAAAACTCCAGTTTTTGATGAGAAAAAAACAACATAAACCAGAAAACAGCATAATATGGGCCCTTTAAGATTACTACTACTCCTACTACTAGGCTTATTGATTCTACAGTGATGGTTTTAACAAAGTAATATCTTTTTAAGTGTCTGTGTTAGGATGCCTCACACAGATGAGAAAGATGGTAAAGAGTTGTAAAATTCTCTGGTCCCAAAGATAAGAGGCAGGTCACGAGTCTCAGCTCCTCAGGACCAGAAAATACAGCAGATCTAAACCTCTCCACAGACCATACGGGCTAGTACAATTGCACAATACTACAAGTTATATAAAGAAAAGGTCACCTCTATTTTTAATTAAACTGGTAGCAGATGTCTTCCATAATAAGTGTATGGGAGTACAAAGAATACACATACTCAACAATAACCATATTCTAGCATAGACTGTAGATACAAAAAGGAACATAGCTAACCCGTATTCGCCGTGTTCCAAACAGGAAGTGATTATGAGCGCGCTTCCGGCTCCAATTCATTTTAGATTTAAATTTTTTCTCTGTGTAACTGCTGCTGAGTCTTATCATGTGTTCCTGGAGTGCTTCCTGCTAAGCCAGCGGTGCGAGCGAGAAGGAGCATTACCTTCAACAGCTGGTCAGAATGCCAAACTCTGCCCCTAGTCCATCCAAACTTATTATCCACAAATGTTGAATCTTACCATCATTTGTTTGGGGTTGTCTTCACAAACATGCCATATTAATCTTAAGTCTTTTAACTGACAACGATCACGTCTTTAACAGCGCCACTGAAGCTGCTGTGATAAGGCTGGGAGGTGAAAAGGTGGGATAAGGCAAATTCCACCACAGACGTCAGACCTGTCCTCCATTTCAATTTTAAATGATACTGACTCTAGGATTTGAATATATGATGAATACAACCTAATCATCCATCCATCCATCCATCCATCCATTTTCTTCTGCTCTATCCCTTTCCACACCCACTTCATCCATCTCTGTTCATCCAGTCTTACTTTACTGAAGGCTGATGGGTCAAGAATGCGCAAACTCCAAACAGAATGATCAGGACCTTCTCACTGTGAGGCACACGTACTTTCACGCTGCTAATGAATTCAAGATCTGGAACTGTATTGGCAAAATCCCCACAGCACTACTGTGAAGGACCGCAAACACCTGCAGAGAGTGGTAAAAACTACCACAAAGATCGCCAGGACTCCTCAACCGTCTCTGCGGAGCATCTACCACCGCAGAGTCCGCAAGAGAGTTGCCTCCATTATCAAAGACCCGACCCACCCCCAACATGGATTATTCACACTCCTACCTTCAGGCCGGAGGGTCAGGGTTAGAAGTGTGAAATGCAGGACCACCAGACTTAAGAACTCTTTCTTCCCAACTGCTATCAGACTCTTGAGCTGCTGAGCAATAGCCCCTCTCCTGGACATTGATTGACCTATACTTTCCACATGAGTAATTTGCACTATTATTGACCAACTGTTAAATTAATCTGTCAGATTACAGCTGCACATGTAACTGCTCAAATGTTTACATTTCCTGTTTGCACTATATCAACCATGTTTACACACCATTTTTACTACTGACAGTTGCACATAAAACTAATGTTGCACATTATCTGTAAATATGTACATAGCACCTAGCCTATATTTTTCATAGTGTATATTCTGGAAAGATTGTTTCTATTTGATTATATATTTTTTTACATGCTTCTCTTTATCTTATTTATCTATTTTAAATTTTTTTTGCATGCTCTTGGCATCCAGTGTGGGCAGCAAAGTAAGAATTTCATTGTACAGGGAAATGTGTTTCTTTACTGCGCATATGACAATAAAAGCTTTGAATCTTGATTATTAAGATCAGTATTGGGACTCACCCCATTCTCCTCCAGAGCAGCTAGTGGCTTGTTGATGCTATTGACAAACTTGTTAACGTGTTCAAAGTGCTTGGTCATTTCCGTGGCCAGCACCATGTCGATGACGGCCTGCCGCAGCGTCCGGTACTCGTTTCTATGACAATGAAACAGTTTGACAGTTAGACATGAGGATTAAAACAATGTAATAACATTGTCAGAAGTATCAGATGCATATACAGATACGCATTTTAATTAATTACATGTTTAGACTGCAAAAGGCCAGTGAAAATGAAACTTTGAGGAGATCTGAGCCAGATGAAATAAAAATTCTACCAAAATTTACAGACAAAACATTTTCAAAAAACACTACATACAGGTTTCCTGCCATTTTAATGTAATTCATACAAGATCTGAGTCATAAAACCTTTTCTATCAGCTAATTATCTGTTCTGGAATCTGTTTGCAGTCCAAATAACAATTAATCAAATGGTTGATTATTATCTGAATAATTTATTAGCTGCAATTAATTGATTAACTTGTCTTAGCCCTAAATTAGATACCAATTTACTAAGTATCGATACAGAAAAAGGCCCAAAATGGAACCTTTCCTTGATAGTTTTACAATGACTGATTAATGTAAATTCAATTCTATTATAAAAAGTTTATCAATATTGTGGTATCAAAATCAGGAGTATTGAGAGTACAGTTACACATGACACATCCCTGGCTAATTAAGAATGATACTTAGACATTTAGTAATTCTTATTGTGTGTATACTGAATGTAAGTTTTTAAATTAAAAAAAAAGCTACACCAAAAATTTGTTTCATATCATAAATATCCTCTCAGATTAAAACACTTAATTAAACAGACCTGATCCACAGTGTTTTAATTACTTATGTGATGTGCTTTTATTTTGAAATGTATTTGTACTGAGTTGTTGCTGTGACAGTGTGAATGAATGGGGGCTTTGTCTGGACCAGTGCATGAGAGCTATTCTGCTTTGGGCTCAAATCACATTACTGAGCTGTGCTATCAACAAATACACAAACCAGCTTTTATCAGGACATGCATGGCCTCAGCTTATCTGCACTGATCAAGGTGAAATCCCCATATGATGACGTTTTCTTATCAGATAACAAGGAATATAGTGTAGTGTTTATAGTGTATAGTACAGTGTATAGATAAGCCCATGTACTGTAAATAATTTGAATATGAGGCATTTTTGCTTATCAGACAATTCAGTTATTGTTTTTAAACCTTGTCCATTTTTTCCTCCAAGGCTTAGCTTCAAGTAGCATTATGATATTAAAATTTCAAGCAGGATTTTGATACTAAGGAATAGCCTCGATACTCAATACCGATTCTGATACTGTGATGATTAAAAAAAATGTTTATTTAGACAGAATGTGATTTTCAACATTAAAAATATAAATTTTTGCTCAAATGAGTATCTAGTTTTGTTTCAATACTAGTTTTGATTAATATCTTACAGTTGTGGAAGTCCTTGTAACATAGCTTTTCTAATATTTCATATACAGTTACCAACCATCCCTATGTAGAATGCATCAATAATTTGATACGCAGTAATATGGACATTTTTGTGGATTGTTTTGTTCCACCTCTCTATGTTCTTGAAGATATTGCACTTGTCGTCTCTTGTGGTGATCTGAAATGCGAGGGCGGCGTGGTGACTCTCCAGCACCGCTGTATCATTGTACAGGATGGCAAGCTCAGAGCCGGCGTTACACAGGAAGCTGTTGGTGCGTCCCGGGTGGTCCACGTCGTGAACCGTAGCAGCGATCAGGGCAGCCACCTCGTCTATGGGGTCCAGGCTTTGCTGAAGAGGCAGAGGCAAATACAGTTACATTAATAAATTTAAATCCTGAAAGGGCAGACTACTATGCAAAAATGAAACATCCCAAAGGCACCTACACTAATTAATTTTCCTTTTCGGTAAATCCTGATGTAATGTGTCACAGTGATGTAAGTGAGCCTTAGATAAGCCAATGAAAGGTCACCGAGCGGAGGTCAGAAATAGACTGTTAAATCGTCTTATCCTCGTCCTGAGCCACTGACACAAAGGCAGGGCTAGCACTGAGTGAAGTGGGACACGCAAAGGCCCCGTAGGCTGCAGACACTGAGCTAAGAGAAAGGTGTGTAGGTAATGCTGTACATAGAAATGTAGTTTCCCTGTTTTTCCTGTTCTTAATTCAGCTTTATAATTAATTTATTTACATTTTTCCTTCAAGACCTACGCAACTTCAAGACCTACATTTAAACCACAGCATCAACAGCACAAATATTGGAAAAAAAAAAAAGAAAATGTTTCAGGCTTCCAGTAATAGTTCTACAACCTCATGGCCATTTCTTCATAATAAACTTTGCACCATGCTGAGATAAAATTAAAACATTAATTTGGGGTTAATTCACAACCACCATGCACATGGTGGTTTACACATACAAAAAATAATGTAAAAAAACAACATTAAGGACTGAGAAATGGCACAAATTTTCTCAGAATCAACAATCGAAGCATCAAACTATTACTGATCTTAGGTAAAAGAAGTTATATATTTTGTTCTGAATGTTATAAGAATTTTCAAGAGGAGAGGTCTTCTGCATTTGAGAAACACGTGATGCGTGAAGAGTCCCTCAGTGGTCCAAGTAGAATCCATGACAAAAGAAGAAATTCAATTTGTCAACTGGACAAAGTTTGTTTGGTCAAAAACGTTTCGCCGCTCATCCGAGAGGCTTTGTCAGTTCTGGCCCACGTGATACAGTTCTGAAACACGTGATACAAATCAGCAGCTATGGTTGGACTGTCTCACATTTGGAGTTTTTTTTTTCTGGATTCTAACAGAATGTAGAAGGGACTGGCTGGTCAGGCAACAAAAACAGACACTTTTATCCACCGTCTCCTCCTAGTTGTCCTTTTGATTTTGTGACAGGTGGATTTAACAAATCACACTGAAGAGTAAACGTTCAGAAACAGTCAATAGATTGACAAATTGAACTTCTCCTTTTATCATGGATTCTACCTGGACGACTGAGGGACTTTTCACGCATCTTAAGTCAATAGATTACCTCTAAAATACCACTTAAAATATACCAAGTAAACAAGAATTGAGATAAAATCAAAACCGTGATCTAAGAAAATTATGATGTGAATTTTTTGGCATATCGCCGACCCCTACCTTGACCCTTTCCTTGCAGAGGAAGTATGCGGTTGCGTGTAGGACATCAGCTGCGTGGGAGGAGTTGTGGTAGGAGTTTGTGGAGTGATAGTTTGCCTCAATCACCTGTAACCATGAACGTAGTGTCGCCTCGGGACAGTTCAGAAACTCACACACCCCAAAACGAGAGAAGATCTTTAACCCCAGGTACGTCAAAGGTCTGAGAAAGAAATATATTAGTCATAAGAATATCATAAATGGTTTAATTCAGCGGTTCAAAAACATTTAAGATACCACTGACCATGCAAATTTAATGAACCACCTCAAAAATTGGGTTGGCATTCGAGACACTGTACTTATTCCTATGTTTTAAACAGAACCTTTGCAGTCATTATGGGTAATTTTATCTCCTCCTCTGCCCCCATTACCTGTGGGGTGCCACAAGGTTCTATTTTAGGTCCCATTTATTTTCCATTTATATGCTCCCCCAGGACACGTTATAGCCCGTCATAATGTGTCTTTCCACTGCTATGCTGTCGACACACAGATCTACACCCTGCGGAGACCAAATGACCCTGGGAACCTGGATGCTGTGGTAAACAGCTTCAATGACGTGAACAATTGGATGGCACAGAACGTCCTATAACTCAACAGCTAAAAATCCGAAATCATTTTAATCAATCCTCCCCAATGCACCTCTCATATCAGCAATAGTCTCGGCCCTCTCACTTCCAACATCACCCCTGCTGCCAGAAACCTTCGCAATTTTTGACTCTCACCTCAACTTTCACCTTCATATCAAAAAAGTCACCCAATCCTGTTTTCTCTACCTCTGCACAATTAGTAAAATCAAACATCCTCTCCCGCCCTCATCTTGAAAAAGTCATCCACATGCTCACCTTCTCCCATCTAGGTTGGCCTTCCTTTAGCTGGTTTTAGCTTGATTTTTTCCCTTACTTATGTTTATTCTATTTTATTATCTTATTTATTATAATTAATTGAATCGATTGCTTCATTGTCTGATTTTGTATGCTTTCTGGATGCTATTTTTATTGTTCTTTTCTGCTTGTACAGCACTTTGTAAACCTCGTTTTTAAAAAGTTCTTTATAAATAAAGATTTATTTTTATTATTAATATTATTATAAGATAACATACAGAAGGTAAGTGCATAAATGCTGAATCTGATCTATTATGGATTAAAATCAAGACCTCACTGTCATAATATCTGAGAGATTTGTAAAACTTTACACACGCACCTAAACAATGGTATTTTTTACCTGATTCAAAAATGGCTGCACTAACCAACTTTTCAGGTAGAGGATCTGCCATCTAATTGTCTCCAGGGAGATGTTACTGCTTTTCCTGGAATGTTCCACAGTATGCCATAAAACACTTAGGTTAAGTGTATTACAGGCATTTCTATTTCTCAAAAATACCTTAATAACATGCATTCTCATTTACATCGTAGTTGCCTCTCCACAGATTTGAGTGTGACCTGTAACTTGGACTTGTAGTGTCACTTGCTTGCTTCTTGGGAAATGGATACCTTTAATGCCATGCTGTAGAAAATTCCAGTCAAAACAAAGACATCTCTATGGAAACACCACCCTCCACCAGGAAAGTTGCACCTTTAAGCTGAAGAGACTGTATACCAGTCATTGCTCATAATGCTATTTGCCCAACTAGTCTAAAACAACCCAACTTCACACACTTGTCCATTGTGGGTAGTTATGTATTGTTGCTGTACCGTTTCATAGTTGCTGCTTCCAGGTTGAAGATGTCAAAGTCCCATGAGTCCTCGTTTTCCATGGTTTGTGCGATCCGGGGCGGGATGTCATTCAGAGACAGGGGAGTGGTCAGGTGACTGGGGATGTGGTGTGGCTCTGGGCAAATGCATTCGAACAAACATGAAACGGATTATATAACACGCATTGGTGAGAATAAGGACTTAATTAATGAGATATATAAGCGAAAAGTGTAGCATTTTTATGTTTATAGGGCCCATGTTATGCTGTTTCCTGTTCTGTTCTGTTGTTTCTTCATTAAAAACATACCTGGAGTTTTGTTTTGTTTCATTTACAGATGTTTAACACACGCTGCATATTTAGTCTAGAGTTATTTTCTCACTATCCCACCTTGTGATGTCATGTGATAATACAGGAAGTGCTCCACTGTGTTTTAAACTCCATACACCTTCACTAGATTCATTTGGATCATTTCAGACCTGGCGCTTCCAAACTCTACTGAACAAAAGGTAAAAGATAGCCATTAACTTGAAAACTACCCCTACATGACATCACAAGAACAGAGCATTTTGAGCTTTGGAGATGATGACAAACTCGTAATAAAGGATTTATCAAATGTGTGAATAAAACAAAACTAAGTATGTTTTTTTAAGAGGTATTAGCATTATCACATGGCTTAAAGCCCACAATAATCAACTGTCACAAATAACAGCTAAAAAATTGTGATGTTGTTTTAAGTTACTTACGTTTTGTGGAAAAGATGTATTCGTTTCCTGACAATCTTCTAAGGCCATCCTATGAATCAGACAGAAAGAAGAAATCACTTAAGTTTATAATTAGTTAATGAGGCCTGTTGAATTCAAAGAAGAACACAGAGAGAAACATGTAAAATTCCAGACAGCTCGGAAGTCAAACTCAGCCACTGCATAATAATACACACTATGCACCTATTCTGCAGAATAAACATGGCATTAATCTGGTATTGCTTAAATGCTCAGTGCTATTTATAGCATAATTTAAAAGACCGTAGAAATATAGGTATAGGGGGACTTAAAGGACTCATATTATTTTATTTTCTAATCTATATTATAATGTTTCCTCATACATAAGAGTTGTGCTTCGTGTTTGTTCATTCATTCACACACACAAATCCAGCATCTTAAGGGTTTTACACAGAAAACATCTTGTGATATCATATGGTAATACAGGAAGTTCCACTTTGTTTTTAAACTCTATATACATTTACAGTTCTTAAACTCTATACACATTTACAGTTTTTAAACTCTATACACATTTACTAGAATCATATGAATGGAACTGCCAGTCTCTACTGAATTAAATGCAAGAAGTAGCTGTTATCTTGAAAAGTACTGCTTCATGACATCACAAGGTGGAACAGAGCATTTTGAGCTTTAGAGATGTACAGTAGCCAGACTAATTGTAAAGGATTACTCAAACATGTGTGAATGACATAAAAAAAAACAACTCCACGTATGTTTCTGATGAGGTAACAATATTGTAACATCACTTAAATCTCACGAGAGTCCATTTTGCACAATATAGGACCTTTAAACTAAACTCCATACGTACAAAAAAGGCTGGTAATGACTGCTGTAGGTGTTACCATTGAAATAAGCATTTTGTTTTGCCCTGGCAGACACATGGATTTCTTGGGTGTGTGTTACGGATTTAAATGTTTACTTGACAATTGAAAAAGGAAGCGGACTGTCTCATCTTTGACCCGAGCATTGTCTCCTGGTGGAGCTAGACTATTTTAGGACTTTTTTTTCCCAGAAACGAGGCTGTATCAGTTTGACTCTGAACTTAAACCAGCAAAAAGGACACAACCCAGAAAGACAGGTGCATAAAGGAAAGTGGGACAATGCAACAAATATATGTACTAACAGTGTCATGGTTTAGATACGATTCAATCCATGTTCAGAGCTGGTTCAGTTTTGCCTCAGTCCTGATTCAGTCCCGATTCAAACCAGAACTGGTCTAGTCTTAGTTCAATCCTGATTCAATCCCAGTTCAGTTAGTACAGCAGATTATTCTCAATAGAATACCATGGTCGTATTTAGGGTAGAGCTGTTTAAACCTGCTGTTCAGTCCTAGTGTGAACCAGTTACACTAGCTTAGTCCTAGTTTAGTGTCCTAGTCTAGTCCTAATTTAGTCACACGTTGGACAATTATCATCTCAAAATCCCGGAAGTAAACCTGGACTAGACCAAGGCTAAATCAGAACTACAGTAGAATAGGACCAAACCACGTCTACATCAGGACTACAATAGACTTGGCTCCAACAAGGACAAGTGTGCACACATCCATGGTTTAGTCCTAGATCAGTATAAAAAAGCTGTATATGAGTCTAATTGTATAAATGCAGGCCGATGTGGGTAGTGGTAGGGGACAGTCATGAGGTGGAGCAGCGTCCTGGTCTAGTCCTGGTTTAGTCCTAGTCTATTCATGACTCAGTTTATGAAGAGCTGTATATGAGTCTATTCGTATAAACGCAGGGTGATGGGGAGTTATGACGTAAACCCCGTATAAGGGGAGGTGAAGGGGGGACTGGGTTGGGACGGGGACGTGAAGGGGGGACTGGGTGGGCCGGGCTTTCCTCTCTAGCAGCAGCAGCAGCAGCAGCACAAAGGACAATCCAACACTTCCTCCGGGGGCTGCTGCCAGGACTGCCAACTTGGCTCTGACTCAGACCCTGTCTCTGTCTGTCCCTCTCACAGTGAAACATCCAGAAAATATTCCAATAACTCCAGCCCGTAAGCACAGAATACAATTGGAGAGGAAGGATATTTTTAAAGCAGTAGTGTTAGCGTAAAAGGGACTGTACTTGTCTCATTTTCATTTCTACTAATTCAGGAAAACTATTTTTACAAATTCTAAATGCTATAAATAGATACTGGTACTACTTTATAACTACTATACCATAATTAGCCTGAACAAAACATGAAAAAAGAACAAAAAGGTAATTAGGAATGATTCAAGCTTAGTAACCAATAAGAGGTGAGGAGTTATGGTTAAAAAAAGCCTGAAACATCTTTAATAAACTATTTGTTGTGTATTGTCTGCATATAATTAGAAAGCATTTTATTGTCTGATAAGTCGAAAGTGCGCTGTTAGCATGCTGGTTGTTGTTAGCTTTACTGTCAGAGCAAAACTCCGCTCTGGCCTCTGAAAGTTGTGAAAAGCACTTAAAAACTCATCGCAGTGAATAATTAGGATGCTCAGAATGTATATGGTAAGTGAACAATAGCTTGAACCAAATGGACTAGTTCTGTTTTTCACATTTTTTTAACACAGTAAAAATCGGGTATAACGCCTTTAAAAAAATGTGTCCAACTAAAAGTGCATCAGCATTTGGCTTGTGTTACAGTGAAGTCATGTAATGAAGTATGTGCTAAACTATGAGGTTATGGAAATATAAAATGATCATAGCGTGTTACCGTCATGAGCCCCCCCACGAGGTCGTTGGTGTGGGGGTCTTCATCCTTGGTTCCCAGCTGAGGCGAGTACAGCTCTGTGGTTCTGAGTATCTCCAGAACCCGATCCAGAGCCTCTGCTACAGGCATGGGACTGCTCTCCTGCGCGGCGTTTATGATGTTTATCACCTTAACAAAAAATATACAACAGAATCAGCTTTTATTCTTAAAGGGCCCATAATACACTATTTTCTGATCTATGTCATAATACTATTTCCTCATCAGAAGCATACTTGGGGTTGTGTCTTGTTTCATACACACATGTTTAACACACACACTAAAAACACTCTAAATCTCTTAAGTTCAAAATGTTCTATTCCAACTTGTGATGTCATGTAGTAATACAGGAAATGCTCGACTGTGTTTTTGAACTCCACACACTTTCACTTGAATCATTTGGTTAATTTCAGCAGCGGGATTTCCTCTACTGGGTAAAAGGTTTCTGTTAACTGTTAAACTGCCACTACATGACATCACATGGTGGAATAGAACATTTTGAACTTCAGAGATTTAGAATAATGCAGGATTACTCAAGCATGTGTGAATGAAACAAAACACAACCCCAAGTATGTTTGTGATGAGGTAACAACATTCTAACATGGCTTGAAGCTCACATCAATTTTGTGTAATTTAGGAGCTTTAATGTACTGTAATTTGTATTTACATAATTAAATATTACTTCCATATTGATAATTGATCAGCCATAGAAATGACACTTAAAATGACACTGACACTGCTGCTTAAATGACACTGACACTGCTGCTTAAATTAGGCTTAAGATTATTGGTCTCACACACAATGACACACAGTGACACACGGGAGAAATTTGACTTCTGCATTTGACCCATCCTTTTCAGGAGCAGTGAGCAGCCATCTTTTTCGGCGCCCGGGGGGCAGTACCGTGAAGGGTCTTGCCCAAGGACCCACACTGGTTAGCGCATTGCCCGGGGGGGATTTGAACCCACAACCCCCAGGGGGAAAGTCCATGACTTACCAGTTGAGCTAACCAGCCGGGGGATGACACTGACACTGCTGCTTAAATGACACCATTTGAGCTTTATTACACCACACATTGTGTTTTACCTATTTGTATTATATACAAGCTTACTGTACTTTTGCTATGGGTATACGTGATGTTTTAGTCATTGTGTGTTTATTGTCTTGTTTATCAGATGTTTTATGTTCACTGTGGGCCTAGGAAGCGCTGCAATTTCAAATCCTGTGTACCTGTACATATGTTTTTTAACAATAAAGCTGACTTTGAACTTTGAACTTTTGAAATAATAATATAAAAAAATAAGGGCACTGCATAACTTTTCTCTTGGACGGTATTACCTGCTTGTCTCCATGGAGATGTTATTGCTTATCTTGTAATGTCACACAGTATATCATTAAACTTATCCAAATATTTGGCAGCTATTGAAAACCTATAACTGAATACATGCAAGATACACATTTTTCATTGTCATACTGTGGAACATTTGTTTAGTGCACATTTGTCCTATAAATGATCTAGTGTAAGTTAAATATCTTTACATCTACAGCTGGGTCAGCAGGTGCAAGTGCGTTTCTATAAGGCTTTTATTCTGAAGGAAGTGATGCCTTCAGGGACCTGTTCCAGAGTCAGATGATACAAAAGAGACAGTGCCGCGTGTCATATGATCCACCCCAGGGACTTTCTCTGTTTCTGACTCACGACTAGACACAGAAGGCAGTGAAACCAAGGGAAGTAACCAATTATGGTATATTTTTCTGTAACTTATTTACATTTTTGAGAGTAAATGAAGCATTTATGTATTCATCATCTTTTTCCCATTTAAAAGATATAAATATTTAGTTTTATATTGTTAATCACTATGGCAATGTTCTAATGTTTTATTATTTTGAAACTGACAGATATGTATTTTAATGTGTGACAATAAAACACATTTTCTAATTAGCAACAAAGACCACAGAGAGTCTTACAAACTGGAAATATTTGCATGACAATTATTTTAGAATTATAATTATTATAATTATAATTACACATTCTACATTGTCCAATTAAATTATAAGCAATCTGTAATTATAATAAAGGCTAAAATTAACCATTTTCTTCTAATAAAACACAAATTTTACTAGTGGTTAAACAAAGACCACATAGGAACTATTTAAAGGAAATACAGTACGGTTGAGAGATTACTTAAAGTAAACTAAAACTAAAATATCTCAAATTATACTACCAATACTACCAACTAAAATGATTCAAATTGGAAGCATACAACAATATCTTTCAACAAAATTACCCCAAACAAATGCTATTCAAAAAATATGAATAATAACTACACTACCTTATACAATTTTATTTTTTATTTTTTATTTTTAAATAAAACACACACAAAAAAGTAATCTATAATTAAGCTTTTGTTAAGGGCTATGGGTATTGCAATGACTGTGCCTCAATTATTCTTAATATACTGTTTGTTTTTTATTAATTTAGTCTTTCTGTATGCTATATAAGGCTATTAAAAGTGCAGTTGTTAAAAAGTGTTAACAGAAATTCAAATTCCCTAAAACATTATGAAACTTGATCATTGTAATTGGTTGCATAATATAATTCTCAAATGAAACAGTCAGTGGGCAGACAGCAGTATTTTCTTGACCCCTCTTCTTGTGTACTGTATAATATGACATTTTAATCGTGTGAATGGTTCTCTGGTGTGGTATGTGCGGTATTTAGAGGCTCCACAGCTGCACCACGAGAGCTGGGGCAGAAGGCTGGGGCAGAAAGCTGTTCTATTACCACACACTGGATTGGTCATGGGGCAGAGACACTGGGAGAAGAGGAGTGTGCACTTAAGATAGCATAGGGGATGTGAATTAGAAGTGGTGGGTAGAGTGGCCAAAATAAGCAAACTATAATGTAAAAAAATGTGCAATAGTTCATCTAGTAATTGCAAATAAATTTGTTTGTGCAATTAAATAAAAACAATAATGTATTATCCAGGTTTCACTTTAACTTTAGCTATACTATTTTTTTTTTTTTGTATTGTTGTTGTTGTTAACTTGGGTTTCTCTTTCCTGTTACATTCAAAATTTTGAGGATTTTTTCCATATCAAAACACTACATTAAATTATATTTTGTTTTACATTGCTAATCGTTATGGCAACAGCCCTAATTTTTCATTTTGAAAGCCATAAAATATTGTTTAATTGTGTTTTTATTTCAAACAGGCAATAACTTGCACAACAAAAGGTGAATTGAAATCCTTACATAAACACACATCTTACAGGATGAAGTATGGCGTATTGTTATTTTAAAACAAATTAACTGTGTAGGTGTGGTGACAGTGCTTCTCTAGTAATTGTAGTCCTGTAGTTCCAAAATAGTTTGCCTCTAAGGTAATATCGTTGTAATAACTGGGTCTATCCATGGAAAACAAAAACTGGCACAAAGTTCAATGTCTTTTCAGTGCCAATATAAATAAACAAAAGTGAAAAGATTTTAGCTTCAAAAAATAGTGCTATTACTCAACCTCAAATATGTGACTGTTATTGTTTGAAAGGAAAAGAAAAGAAAAGAAATAGAATATGATAAGTTTATGACATCAATCTCACTACTACTACTACTACTACTACTACTACTACTACTACTACTACTACTACTACTACTACTACTACTACTACTACTACTACTACTACTACTACTACTACTACTACTACTACTACTACTACTACTACTACTACTACTACTACTACTACTACTACTACTACTACTACTACTACTACTACTAATAATAATAATAACAACAACAGCAACAACACTTGTGCATTATAGTTTGGCTGTTGGATAAACAGTGAATCTCCCATACAGTTATATAGTGCACTGCCCTCAATCTGAAATATTAAAATGTGAACGTAATCTATGAGAAACTTCAAGGACAGGAGAGTGAATGTTAAACACACCTTTGTAATGGGAGCTTCGATGGTCATGGAGTGGATTCGAGCCATAGAGGAGTGTCTTCGCTGGGAACTCCCTACAAAAGCAAAGAAACAAATTAAACAATTTCTTCAACAGAGACAAGACTTACTGGACTAGACTAGTGTAGACTACAGTATGAATGGGATTCAGTGTTTTTACAAACCAATGTATTTTCACTACATGGGTAAGACTCGGAATCATCCATTTGTGGCCATTTTGTACTATAATAATAATAATTATTTATTTTTTTAAGGGTTTTCCATTAATATTATAATGAGTTAGCATGTACAAAAACACCTGTTCTAACCCAGTTCTATTTTACTGGAGTGGAATCATAGACTGTATAAAGAAGTGGACCAAAGGCTGCCACACACTACAGGATTTTTCACTCTTTTTAAACCTGCAACAAAAAGTGCAACCCACAGACACGAGAAGAATCTTATGAGATTTTAAATCTCCGATGGCAACGACTCCAGCAGGACATGGCCGCGGACCACAGGCTACAAAGCTGTGAGCACACCAGCTGTTTCCTGTCTAGAGTAAAACCACTCGCTTTGAGACTCTTAAGTGTACAAAAGATCAGAGCACTGCACTTCTAAATGAGATACAAATCAAAACTGTGGTATTATTTGTGAAATGTGGTGCAAAAGTTCAAATAAATGCTTTTTTAATGGACAGGGAGTAGAGTCACTATCGCTTATCTGCAGCTTCACCCTGATCAGCGCTCTGCGTGGATGTAAACGGACACAAGTGAGGAACTACTCTCACCTTTTTACTTTTACAGGACAAGTAACGTTTTTACAATCTGGACGTTATTTCGGTGATAAAACAATGTAATTTACTCACCCATTGTACTTTGGTGTCATTTGCAGTATTTCCGGAGATTTTGGAGTTTGGTGATATCCGTTTAACGTGAGTGGTCAGGGCACGCTATTGCAGTCACCAAATAACACAAACTTTATCCCTTTTCAAATGGCAAAAGTTCATTGTGTTAGTTTACACTTACACTCAGAAATCTCTGGAAATACTCCAAATGACACCAAAGTACAATGGGTGAGTAAATGACGTTGTTTTATCACCGAAATAAGGTCCAGATTGTAAAAACGTTACTTGTCCTTTAAAGAACGCCTCAAACTGGATTCACTGCGCTGTTTTGTAGACTGCATGTCATTATTTACAAAGGAAAATTCTATGGATAATCCATCCATTCATCCATCCACTTTCTTCCGCTTATCCGGGGCCGGGTCGCGGGGGCAACAGTCTAAGCAGGGACTCCCAGACTTCCTTCACCCCGGACACTTCCTCCAGCTCCTCCGGGGGGAGCCCAAGGCGTTCCCAGGCCAGCCGGGACACATAGTCCCTCCAGCGTGTCCTGGGTCTTCCCCCGGGGCCTCCTCCCGGTGGGACATGCCCGGAACACCTTCTGAGGGAGGCGACCAGGAGGCATCTGGAACAGATGCCCGAGCCACCTCAGCTGGCTCCTCTCAACGTGGAGAAGCAGCGGCTCTACTCCGAGCCCCTCCCGTGTGACTGAGCTCCTCACCCTTTCTCTAAGGGTGCGCCCAGCCACTCTGCGGAGGAAACTCATTTCAGCCGCTTGTATCCGTGATCTCGTCCTTTCGGTCATTACCCAAAGCTCATGACCATAGGTGAGGGTAGGAACGTAGATTGACCGGTAAATTGAGAGCATCGCCTTTCGGCTCAGCTCCCTCTTCACCACAACGGTCCGGTACAACGACCGCATCACTGCCGACGCTGCACCGATCCGCCTGTCACTCTCACGCTCCATCCTCCCCTCACTCGTGAACAAGACCCCGAGATACTTGAACTCCTCCACCTGTGGCAAGGACTCCCCACCCACCCGGAGAGGGCAAGCCACCTTTTTCCGGTCGAGAACCATGGCCTGAGATTTGGAAGAGCTGATCCTCATCCCAGCCGCTTCACACTCGGCTGCAAACCGCCCCAGTGCACATTGGAGGTCCCGGTTCGATGAAGCCATCAGGACAACATCATCTGCAAACAGCAGAGATGAGATCCTGTGGTTCCCAAACCGGATCCCCTCCGGCCCCTGACTGCGCCTAGAAATTCTGTCCATAAATATAATGAACAGAACCGGTGACAAAGGGCAGCCCTGGCGGAGTCCAACATGCACCGGGAACAGGTCCAACTTACTACCGGCAATGCAACCACAGCTCCTGCTCCGGTTATACAGGGACCGAACAGCCCTTAGCAAATGGCCCCGAACCCAGTACTCCCAGAGCACTCTCCACAGGACCCCACGAGGGACACGGTCGAATGCCTTCTCCAGATCCACAAAGCACATGTGGACTGGTTGGGCAAACTCCCATGCACCCTCGAGCACCCGATGGAGAGTATAGAGCTGGTCCAGTGTTCCCCGGCCGGGACGAAAACCACACTGCTCCTCCTGAATCCGAGGTTCGACTATCGGTCGAATTCTCCTCTCCAGCACCCTGGAATAGACCTTACCGGGAAGGCTGAGGAGTGTGATTCCATGATAGTTGGAACACACCCTTCGGTCCCCCTTCTTAAACAGAGGGACCACCACCCCGGTCTGCCAGTCCAGAGGTACTGTCCCCGACCGCCACGCGATGTTGCAGAGACGTGTCAGCCAAGACAGCCCTACAACATCCAGAGACCTGAGATACTCAGGACGGATCTCATCCACCCCCAGGGCCTTGCCGCCGAGGAGCTTTCCAACCACCTCAGTGACTTCAGCCAGGGTGATGAGTGAGTCCGCCTCCGAGTCTCCAGCCTCTGCTTCCTCCTCGGAAGACGTGACAGCGGGATTGAGGAGCTCCTCAAAGTATTCCTTCCACCGTCCGATAACATCCCCAGTTGAGGTCAACAGCTCCCCACCCACACTGTAAACAGTGTTGGTGAAGCACTGCTTCCCCCTCCTGAGGCGCCGGACGGTTTGCCAGAATTTCTTTGAGGCCGTCCGATAGTCCTCCTCCATGGCCTCTCCGAACTCCTCCCAAACCCAAGTTTTTGCCTCTGCGACCGCCCGGGCTGCAGCACGCTTGGCCCGCCAGTACCCGTCGGCTGCCTCAGGAGTCCCACGAGCCAATAAGGCCCGATAGGACTACTTCTTCAACATGACGGCATCCCTTACTTCCGGTGTCCACCACCAGGTTCGGGGATTGCCACCGCGACAGGCACCACAGACCTTACGACCACAGCTACGGGCGGCCGCATCGACAATAGAGGCCGAGAACAGAGCCCATTCGGACTCTATGTCCCCAGCCTCCCCCGGAATCCGGGAGAAGCTCTCCCGGAGGTGTGAGTTGAAGGTACCCCTGACAGAGGGATCTGCCAGACGTTCCCAACAGACCTTCACTAAGCGCTTGGGCCTGCCAGGTCTTTCTGGCTTCCTCCCCCGCCAGCGGACCCAACTCACAACCAGGTGGTGATCAGTTGACAGCTCTGCCCCTCTCTTCACCCGAGTGTCCAAGACACGCGGCCGGAGGTCAGATGACACGACAACAAAGTCGATCATCGACCTCCGTCCTAGGGTGTCCTGGTGCCACGTGCACTGGTGGACATCCTTGTGCGCGAACATGGTGTTCGTTATGGACAAACTGCACATAGCACAGAAGTCCAATAACAGAACACCGCTCGGGTTCAGATCAGGGAGGCCGTTCCTCCCAATAACCCCTCTCCAGGTGTCACTGTCGTTGCCCACGTGGGCGTTGAAGTCCCCCAGGAGAACAACGGAGTCCCCGGGCGGTGCACTGTCCAGTACCCCTCCCAGGTACTCCAAGAAGGCCGGATACTCTGCACTGCTGTTCGGCCCGTAGGCCGACACAACAGTGAGAGACCTGTCCCTGACCCGAAGGCGCAGGGACGCGACCCTCTCGTTCACCGGGGTAAACTCCAACACTCGGCAGCTAAGCTGTGGGGCAATGAGCAGACCAGCCCGCCGCCGTTCCCTGTGGGCAACGCCAGAGAAATGGAGAGTCCAGCCCCCTTCAAGGAGTTGGGTTCCAGAGCCCAAGCTGTGCGTGGAGGTCAGGCCGACTATATCTAGTTGATAGCGCTCAACCTCCTGCACAAGCTCAGGCTCCTTCCCCCCCAGCGAGGTGACATTCCATGTCCCCAGAGCTAGTCTCCATGTCCGGAGATCTGGTTGCCGAGGCCCCTGCTTTCGGCTGCCACCCAGATCTCTCTGCACCCGGCCCTTATGGATCCACGGCCACGGCCCCACGTCGCTCCTTCGGACTGAGCCCGGCTGGGCCCCATGGGGAAAGGCCCGGCCACCAGGCGCTCGCTGGCGAGCTCCCAGCCCAGGGTGGGGCCCCGGTGATGCCAATCCGGGCGACGTAACTGGCCTCGATCTATTACTCATCATAATGGGCTTCTGAACCGCTCTTAGTCTGACCCGTCCCCCAGGACCTGTTTGCCTTGGGTGACCCTACCAGGGGCATAAAGCCCCCGACAACATAGCTCCCGGGATCATTCGGGCACTCAAACCCCTCCACCATGTTAAGGTGGCGGCTCAAGGAGGGGTCTATGGATAATATGGAAGTTGTAAAGTTAAACTGTAGCATTTTCATCCATATTATCTATGGATAATATGGATGAAAATGCTACAGTTTAACTTTACAACTTCACGAGAGGTGAGTAATAAAGTCTTATTTTCTGTGTTTGGGTCTTCCGTCTCTGTGTCCATCACTCCGTCTGTCCCTGGCGCTCTGTTTTATTGGCTGGTGCCATGGTGACGTTTTACAGTTATGATCTGACAGAGTCGCTCAGAGTCACAGTGACACCACGTACAAGTTACACAGCTTAAATTGAATAAATTCTCCTGTAGTGGGTGGCGGCCTTAAGGGAGTGTGACGGCGCCCAATGAATTCCGCTCCAGTCAAATGAAGCTCATGAGGCTAGCAGTTTTGGGGTGAATTTGGAGCCGAGTTCCATATTAGGAATAGGAATTGATTTACGGACAAAACAACTTTTAAATATTTTGGAAGAAAACAAAACATTTTATTCAACAAACAGCATAGTGTCGATGCGCAAATGTATATAAGAATAGAAATGAAAATGTTTACACTATTTAAAGAGCCTATATTATGCAATTTTTCTGATCTATATTATGTTTCCTTATCAAAAACGTACCTGGAATTGTGTTTTGTTTCATAAGGTGGAACAGAGCATTTTGAGCTTTGGAGATGTATGCACACTAATAAACCAGGTTTACTCAAACATGTGTGAATGAAATAAAACACAACCAGGTATGTTTTTGAGGAGGTAACAACATTATACCATGTGTCAAATATATTATGTTATTTTTTATGTGTATATTTTAAATAGATGTTAAAATCAAATCAACATAAATTAATTAAAAGTTAAAGGGTGACATAATACTGTATATTTAAATAGGGTCAACTTCTTTTTTCATTAGGGACCGAGCCCGAAGGGGGACGAAGGTCCCTATTGTTGTTGCTTTGTTTCCGTATTATTATTCTTGTTCATACACGCTGGGGCAATTTTGAGCATGTTCCCATGCTTCAAAACAAACGAAACTTTGCACGGGCATCACAAAGTGCTGCCAGTACGACCACACAAAGTCTCGTCCCTGGGGGACCTGGGGGTCCCTGGGAGACCCCCCACTGGGGGACCCCCAGTGGGGGGTCTCCTAGACCGTACCTCAGATGGGCATAAATTTTGGTAAGCATAATCTTAAGACGTTGGAGATGTTAAATTGCGAAGGATTTTCAAATAGGCGGTAATATGACGATACGGCGGATCGATAAAGTTAGGTATGGAATTTGAAACACTTCTCCTACACCGTACCTCAGATAGGCTTAAATTTTGGTGAACATAATCTTAAGACGTTGGAGATGTTAAATTGCGAAGGATTTTCAAATAGGCGGTAATATGACGACACGGCGGATCAATAAAGTTAGGTATTTATTGAATGGGAGTGATGAGTTATGAATGGGAGGTATTTGTTGCTAGGCAACGCCCTGATCAAAGGTACATTGATCTTTGTACCTTTGGTCTGATATAGCTGCAAGCAGCAATGTGGGGACAAACATCGAAGGTTCATGTAGGCCTCAGCATGTAGGCCACATGCAGGGTCTGACAGGGTCTAACAGAGTCTGACAGGGTCTGACAGGGTCTGACAGGGTCTGTTAGACCCTGACAGGGTATCTACAATGTCATGGCCACGCCCAACAGGAAGTGAGATAATTGTGCCAGGCACACGAAATTTGGTATGGCTGTGCGTCTCAGTAAGACGAACAAACGCAGGTGCGAGGTCCCGACCAACGCCGCTTGCGGCTTTAATTTTTATTGTGTTTTTGTTCAATGTGTGTTTTTTTAACACTAGTTCAGATTTGTTTACATAAGTTGCCTATCATTAACTGCTAATGATAGCGCCTTAGACATCCAATTAACACCTAATGTATGTATGGAGTAATTTTATATGATTTTTGTCCCTTCCGTCTCACCATCGCTCCCTCGTGACGTGGTGGATCTGACGTCCAGTGAGCCTTTCCTGCGGTCTTTGTGTTTGCTGGATTGGATGTCTGGGGAGGAGATGGCATTTCATTAGCCACGCAAACACATCTCACTATAAAAACATAAGGTCAAACAAAGGTTAACACGAGGTAGCAGAAGTTTACATTGAAAAATACTATAAGAATATATACTGTATGCTGTACTGTAGTCAACGATAGTCTTTTAATATTTATTTACTGATTTTTGATCTCTGTCATCTTGCTGTTCATGAACTGTGTGTTCCAACACTGGATATTTCACATAGTGGGACAAATAAAGGTTCTCTTATCTTACCTTCTCTTAAAAAAATCCTGACTAAATAAATCTATACTAGTAGTAAATCTCACAAGTAGTTTTCGCAAAAGATCATAATCATTTTGAGAACTTTTGCTTGTGCTACACCACTGTGCTTTTTAGTTGATTAACTGAACCAAAGGGCATTTAGTATAGATAATAGTATGTCTGTGTATTTTATGTTTATATTTCTAACTAGACAATAGATTTTTTTTTTAGTTTAGTTTCAATTAAGTGTAGTTCATCTGTCAGAGGAGTAAGGTTTTACTTGGTGGGTGGATAAATAAGCTTGAAACAAAAATAAGTAAGTAATAAAACCCCAAAATAAGGAGTGAGGTAAAATGTCATTGCATTAACATTATATAAAGATAATACCATATGAGTAGTGACTTAGGCCAACTAACCAACCAACAAAATAACTCTCAAAAAGCAAAGAAAAAGGAATGTATTGCCTGGGTGTGTTTTTAAGTTTAATCAAGTAAAATGATATGATATAAAACCACGTTTCAAACCAGTGTTGCAACTTAGTCAACATCACATGAAATGAAAGGTAAATAATGGGTCGTGATAAATTTATCTTTCCGTCAAAAGTTTGGCCAGTGAAAGAAACTACTCAACAAAAGCCTCAGTCTCTCAACGAGATAAAGCACATCAGGACGTGCAGTACATTTATTTAAGAAACTAGATCGTGATGAAAGAAAGAATCTTAGACCCACCAGGCTCCTGAAAATTACTCAAAAAATCCTGCTAATAAACCTAACCCGGTGAATTGTAGAACTTTAAGTTTGAATAAACATCCAGATATTGGGCAGTATTGTGCCTTAGCCAGAGCCCTTAACAGAGATTTGTATCGTTTAGTGGTTAATGGTAAATTGTATTTTGGGATTAACTATAAAGTGGGCCTTTGGTTTCATCCATGTCACAGAAGGAAGACAAAAAAACAATTGTGGTTTTAAAAACTCTCACCTGTTTGAGACTCCGCCTGCACTCGTTCGCTTGTTTTTTCACTCTGGTCAAAGAAAAAAAGTTAGATTGCTGCACTATTATTAAGTCATTAATGTTTCTTCAATGGACCCCACCTTATTATTATCATTTAAAGGCCTGTTGATAGACACATAGTGTCTGATTTTACTGCAATAAAACAATAAAAACATCTTATTAAAAATCATAATGTGTTGATTATTAACTTATTTCTGTTTCCAGCAGAGGTACCAGAGGGTCACTCACCCTCCCTGTCCAATCACAGGAGTGATCTTCACATTTTGTTGAATGCTGTCTCCATTCTTCTTTTTGGCATAGTAAATCCCCTGCCACTCCTGCAGCACAAACACAAGGGTCAGTCATAAAACATAATGTACAGACGACCCCTCTGTGTAATAATGTAATGTAACATTCTCATTCATCTCTTCACTTTTCAACAGCACAAAACTTAGAAATGAAAATGTTCCTGCCAAACACAGCATTATAGTGTGGAGCAGCACATGAAGAGGGCTGTAGGTTTAATCTCCTGTCAGTGTCCACGCAGAGGTCAGAGCTGCAGCCTTTAAAACTGTGGAGCTCCTGGGGTCCCTGTTTCATGTCCCGCGTCCATTGACCCAAAGGTGCTTAAAACACCTCCCTCCTGTTGGCAACTGTTGGCACCTGACCTTTAGGATCTGTGTAGTGAGATTATACCGACTCCTCTGACCATACTCAAAAACAGTTGGTCGAGTATTAGCAGGCTGCACCAAAATTCAAATACTACCATTTCAAAATCTTAAAGCTATTTGCTTTTGGTGGTTTGCTGTCTAGGTCTGCCAATCACATGCCGTTATCAAACCTCACCTTCTACATCCCTTTCTCTCATATTAACTAACTTAATTTCCTCTTTCATAATATCCATAAATCTCTTTGGTGTTCCTCTAGCCTTATACTCATTTATTGACAATCCCTCATCTGTATAGTCACCATTTCAATCCAGCCTCTTTACTGCCAAAAACACAATTTGAAGTTGCCATTGTTAATCCTATTCATCCTCACCCTGAACCACAGCATTTTAATGTAGTTCAGTTCCACTGTTTTCAAACAATATACTGTATGGATAGTCTGTTTCCTTACCTTGCCTTTGCGTATACAGGAGTTTATTGTTTCAAGGAGATCAGGCTTATTCTTCTCACTTTTAGGCACTTCTATGATTTCTTTTCCTACCAGCTCCCCCTGTTGGTAGCCCATTATAGACTCGTAGGCCGGGTTCACGTACTGTCAAAGATAAAGAAAGATCGTTAACATTAAATCATTCATTCATTCATTGTTTTTAAAGATGCATTATGTAACTTTTCTGGGGCAGGACACGCCATCCAGAAAAGCATCTCCATGGAGACATAGCGAACCCTTTATCAGAAAAGTTACATTATCCCACACCTTTCTGAGCATTATAAATATAATATATGAACGCCTAGAGTAGAAAGAATATGCATCAGTGGGTTTAATAAAAATAGGACTGTTATCATAGCTATTGAATTTGGGGAAAAATGCTTTGTAATGATAAAAATCCTACAAATGGCATCCAAAACAGAAAAAAGAAATATCTCTGAAACTTAACAGCCTTAACCCTTAACAGGTAGCTTAATTATCCTTAAAGGTGCACTGTGTAACTTTTCTGGTAGAGAGTTCAACACCTTCTTGACTCCATGTTGTTTTTTCCGAGAATGCTCTACAGCAGGGGTGGCCAACCAGTCGATTGCGGTCTGCCAGTCAATTGCAGGCACAGTGTCAGTCGATCGCCAGAAATGTGTGTCTATGGCTACGTTCAGACTGCAGGGTTTAATGCTCAATTCTGATTTATTTGTGAAATCCGATTTTTTTGCGAGGTTGTTCACATTTCCAATTAAATGCGACTTGTATGTGATCTCCAGTGTGAACTTTAAACGCCTAAAAAGTGTCCCGCATGCGCTTTGGAGGACACGACGACGTCACGTGCAGTGAGTGTGCTCAATGTTTACGGAAGTAGCCTAAAGTCGTACCGGAGCCAAAATACTGTATGTACAGCTTATTTGTTTTAAGGAGGTGGCGGAGAAGGAGGAGGTTTTTGGCCACGCCGTTTTGTGGGGCAGTGGCGGCAACGTCCGTAGAAATGAACGTGTTGGTGCGGAGTCACAGCCAAAACAGGTGGGATTGCTATGTGCATCGCTGCTTCACTGACACAGAGTTCATATACTATTTTCGCATGATGAGAAGAACGTTTGTGTACATTTGTGTACACAAACGTTCTCATCTCTTCTCATCTCTTCTCATCTCGTGTTTCCTCACTGTAGGAAACACACCCAGGTCAGATGAATGTGACCTGGCCGTTCAGACTGAAGTCGCATGCCAAAAGATTGGATATGTATCGGTTTTAGGACCACATATCTTGGGCTATGTTCACATTGCAGCCTGAAGTGACCCAACTCTGATTTTTTCGCCCCTATGCGACTTTAAAAATAATCTCACTCCAAAAGGCCATATTTGCCATGTCTAATAGATCCACCCTCTTAGTAGATCTCGGCACACCATCAACCTCAAAAGTAGAGGTGGGTTAAAAAAAGGTTGAGCACCCCTGCTCTACAGTATGGCATTTAATTTAACCATTTGCATGGAGACAAGCAGCCCACATCTCCAGGCCAAGTTACAGGTGAGATCTGTGGAGAAGTGGACTCGCTCACAGAGAAAAACATCTTTAACTGAATAAATACGACATACATTTGTTTAACGTTATGCTGTGGAACATTCCAGCAAAGCAATAGCATCACCATGGAGACAAGATGGCAGACTCTCCACCAGAAAAGTTACACAAACCACCTTTAATAAAGTATGAGCAAAGACTTAATTCATGCTTTTAAAAGAATGATTCAGGCTTAGTAACATAGTAACTACTCAAAAATAAGTAGTTACTTAGCTTGAATCACTGCTAATACTATTAAAAATGTAGTTTAATTATGAAGTAAAAAATCTCAGAACAATCTGTGTCGCAGCAGGTTAGAATGCAGATAACTTCTTGTGGTCTTTGCGGAAATGAGAAGCCAAAGGGAAAGAAGAAGAACACAAGCAAGAACTTGAAAAAAGTCTCTGCTAAAGAGGAGAAGCTTATTTAGGTCAAATGTATACGGCCATGGTCCTTTGAAGTGTACAGAAAAGCCCCATTCACAAGTGGGATCACAAGACATAAGCATGTACACAGCAGAGACAAACAGAGTACACAAGGCAAGCTGCGGACACGGGTCAGGCAACCGGACGATGGGACCCCCTCCATCGCATCACGACCTGCCCCCTCCCTCATTTTAACCCCAACCCACCTACTGTTTTAATGCCTATTATACTAGTTTTACTGAGGATCCCTTTTTTACTTTTTTACTTTACTTTTTTTTTTTACTTCTGTAATGAATTATTTATACTTTCTTTATTGGCACAGTGGCTCTTTCCCCTTGATTTAAACAGTTATCCTTTTGAATTCGGCTTTTAATCTACACTTATAACAAAAACAACAAAACCACGTGGCAAATACACAATCAATTCATCAATACACGGAAAAAGTAATATTTTTAAACTGACCTGAATGACTTGATCCTCAGATGTGATTTCTATGGCCTCTTGGCTCTGTTCCAATGCTGTGAAGAGAGCGTTCCCAGCCCTGAGCAAGACAATGAAATCCGTTATTATGTTTTTATCCTCAACCAAAAGAAACAAACTAAAAATCAGATACTACTAGCATCAAAACTAGATACTCATTTGAACTTTTCCTGAAAAGCTTTAGAACTAACTTGAGCTGTATCAGAACAAGTATAGGGCCACTTAGATTAGTATACGCCCATGGACCACAATATACCTGGACAACTGAGGGGTTAGACAGATATAAGACAATCTGGGCGGTCTGTCTGTCTCCAAAGCTCAAAATACTCTGTTCCACCTTGTGATTTCATCAAGCGGTAGTTTTAGTTAACAGTTAAATAGTTAAAAGGTCCCATGGCATGAAATTTTCACTTTCTGAGGTTTTTGAACGTTAATGTGAGCTCCCCTACCCTGTTTAGGGCCCCCCCATGGCGAAAAATTGCGCAATGTGTAAACTGAGCATTTGCGATCCTTTTCCATGTTTGAAAAAAAGACAGCCCAAACGGGCGATTCTGAAAAAGGGAACTTTCTGACGTCACACTCGCAGAAAGGTTTCCATTCCCCGTCTGGGTGTCCAACCCGTCTCTGGAAATCACGCCCAGAGAATTTGGACCGCAAATGAGCTACGAAATGCGAGATGTGTTGTTGGTTTTTTTGCCTGGAGGCACGTGAGAGTGTTTCCAGGCTCGGATGTCCTTTAGCCGAGCCTCCGAACCTCTGAAACAGCGGTGGATTAATTTTATTTTCTGTGGAAATTTGTTTGTTTTTTTTCATAGGAAGATATGAGACGCATCCAAAGCGCTTAAAACGTGGAAGTGGGGACAGCGCACGGCTAATCCAGGAAGCAGTGGCGTATTTGGCCACACCCCCACCCGCTGCACTGGCCTGTCTCTGTCCTCCTCATATGCATTCAAGCAACAAAGCCCAGAATAAAGTGTTTCAGAGACATATTTCTGAATGTTGCTGTCTGCAGGAGGTTTCTCATGCACTGAGGCTTGATTTTGAAGAAGGATTCATTTACAGTATTAGGGAACCACTAAGGCGTACAAGAAGTACAATGTCATGGGATCTTTGAGTTAATAGCTACCTTTTACCTTTTGTTCAGTAGAGATTGGCAATGTCTATGGAGTTTAAAAACACAGTGGAGTGTTTCCTGTACAATCACAAGGTGGAACAGAGTGTTTTTAGTATGAGAAAAGAACTCAGTCTAAATATGCAGGAGTTTTGTGTGAATGAAACAAAACACAACTGCAAGTACTGTATGTTTTTAATGAAGAAACGTTATAACGTGGCGTAATATCGGCCCTTTAAAAGATAGGCTACCAAAGGCAAATATATGAGACCAGTGAATTATTATTTTGTTCTTTTTATCTCTTTGTATCTTATCACCATATATTATTGGTAGTGAGCAATGTGAATTATTTAATTGAATTATGATTCATAGTTCTACAAAAAAAGAGTTATAAGCCATTTTTTCAGTTACACTCAAGTGATTTGGTACTTACAATGTTGTTCCCATTTTGGCTCTATCTACAACTTAATAAATTACACTGAGCTGTTAATACATGATACATCTACAGGCTAATGTAAACAGATGGGTAGACAGGGATGTGTAGGCTTGTCACTATAATTACTATACCAATTTATCATTCAATATATGACAGATGGAGCCATATTTTTTGGGGTCAATATTTATCATGGGTATTTTTTCTTTGTTACTAATGGGGAACTTTTTGCTACTTTTCTGAACTATGACTAGATTTGAGGAATAGATTAAATAAATAACTAGGTATAGGTAAATAATTACTTAAAGGTCCTCTATTACACAAAACTGACTCTGAGCTTCAAGTCTTGTTATAATGTTTTTACCTCATGAAAAACATACCTGGAGTTTTGTTTCATTCACACACGTTTGAGTAACCCTTTATAATTAGCCTGTCTACATCTCCAAAGCTCAAAATGCTCTGTTCCACCTTGTGATGTCATGCAGTGGGGTTAGGGTACGTTTTATCTGTTCTTTAGTAGAGATTGGATGATTGTTAAAATATCTCAAAGTGGAGATTGGACTTGGGTGATTCAAGGTGTATGGAGTTTTAAAACACGGTGGAGGACTTCCAGTATTACCACATGACATCACAAGGTGAAATTGTGTTTTCTATTTGAGAGATCTCAGGCTTAATATGCAGGATTTGTGTGTTAAACATGTGTGAATGAAACAAAACAACTCCAGGTATGTTTGTGATGAGAAACAGTATTATATCAGATTAGAAAAAAGCCTAATATTGGCCCTTTAATCTAATTGAATAATTAGGTATCTAAAAGTCTGTACATACCTTAGTTTGAACTGTGCCCGGATCTCCCCGTGCTCCAACTGCAGCAGCTCATTATAGCAGGCCATCATATTGGCATTTTCAACGTATCTCTGAGGTCAAAGGTTAACAACACAACAACAATTAGACAAAAGACCCTCTTTATAGGGTTAATCACATCACACCACCCTTGTGAGCTTGGAGAAAGATACCACTGAGGACTGTTTTTGAAGTAGTTGAAATAGCTTGGGATCACACCAGTCTAGTTACAGATTAGAAATATAGTAGAACATAATAATATTTGCAGTTTTTGTTTGGTTGTTTTGAATATGTTTTGAGGAATATATTGTTCATGTCAAGTCAAACTTAATTTCTATAGCAGATTTAAAAACAAATGCAGTTTACCAAAGTGCTGAACAGATCATCGTAAAATAATGTTTGGAGGGGATTATCAATATTATGGCAAATAAGAAATCCTATATGCAATCTAAAATATTAGTTTAAATCAATAGGAAAACACATGTTACATGTTCTCAATAAAAAAGGTTAATGTATCCCACAAAACATGAAAGAACTGAAACATAAACAACTAATGTGAAGAAATTCCATATTTCATCTTTGAAATGTTTGGAAATATACTGTATTTTGTAACTTTATTTATTTATTTATTTTTTCATTTGAAATATTTTCTACTCCAAAACAACAACTGCAAAATTACCAATGTCTTGATTTAACCAGTACTGTATAGAAATAAAACAAATATTATATAATATTCAGAACTAAAGAAGCAGCTTGGATGAGCTGCAAAAAGTTTTGGACCAAATAAACTTTTGTCCAGTTGTCATGGATTCTACTTGGACAACTGAGGGATACTACACACAAATGTAAGTAGCAAATGTATGTAAGTAATGTAATGTGTGATAACAGGAGAAGTTCAATTTGTCAACTGGACAAAGTTTGTTTGGTTGAAAACGTTTCGCCGCTCATCCGAGAGGCTTCGTCAGCTAATGTAATGTGTGTGTACATTAAATATACTCAACAAAAATATAAACGCAACACTTTTGTTTTTGCTCCCATTTTTCATGAGATTCACCCAAAGATCCAAAATTCCCTCCAGATACACAACACTACCATTTCTCTCAAACATTGTTCATAAATCTGTCCAAATGTGTGACAGCGAGCACCTCTGCCCTGCCGAGACAATCCATCCCACCTCACAGGTGCGCCACATCAAGATGCCGATCCGACATCATGACCAGTGCACAGGTGCGCCCCAGACTGCCCACAATAAAAGGCCACCCCGTAATGTGCATTTTTTTTTTTTTGCTTTATTGGGGGTCTGGGGACTCAGAACCAGTCAGTATCTGGTGTGACCACCATTTGCCTCATGCAGTGCAACACATCTTCTTCGCATAGAGTTTATCAGATTGTCAATTGTGGCCTGTGGAATGTTGGTCCACTCCTCTTCAATGGCTGTGTGAAGTTGCTGGATATTAGCAGTGTTGTATAGTAACGAAGTATTAATACTTCACCACTGTACTTAAGTACATTTTGGGAGACTTTGTACTTTACTTGAGTTTAAAAAAAAATGATAACTTTTACTTTTACTTCACTACATTTCTGAATTTAATTGCATACTTTTACTCCACTACATTTTCAATGTGCCGTTTAGTTACTTGTTACAAAAAAACCCTCTACTGACTGTAAGGAAGTCAGCACGTGCCTGGGCTACTTGCTACTCGCTACTTGCGCATGACAATCAGCCTACAACTGTTGGTTTCATGCAGCTAGTTTAATCAATCAACATCCCTGATGGAAGAGGAGACAGCATCCACGTCGGCTACAAATGAAGGGGGACCTGACGATGAGCATCCCTGGCCGTACTTAAACACAATGCTCTCTTACGCTGATATGAAGGATTCGTCCTATCGAATGAAGTGCCTCTTGTGCCTTCCAAGAAAAGTGGAAATCCTATCTTACAGAAACTCCCCGTCCAACCTCAAGAAACACATCGAGGTAAATTCTAGATTAATGAAATTGTTAGCGTCTATATTCCAATTTCAGTAACCACACCATGGACATTCTAGACACCGTTGTGAAACCTTGAGCATAACATGTAGAAATTAACTTTGTGTGACATTGTTTCGGTTACACAAAGCGTATTTGACTATGTCGGAGCTAACAGGCTACCTGGCTTTTTCGGCTCAAGGGAAGGCATAGCTGTAGGCGAAGTGTAACGAATGAGAAAGGGCACATGAGTTCAAAAGGACAAAAAATAACATTAACATGTGCCTACTTTTAAAAATGTAAACCAGTGCTGTGTGTTTGTGCTAAGGAACAAAGCGAGGGTTAGCTTCAGACTGCCTTTGCTTCATACTTTTACTTGTACTTTTAATTACATTACTTGAGTACATTTATTTTGACATTACTTGTCATACTTAAGTACAAGAAGTTTCAGATACTTTAAGACTTTTACTCAAGTAACATTTCAGTCAGTGACTTCGACTTTTACCAAAGTCATTTTTGGGAGGGGTACCTATACTTTTACTTGAGTTTGATTTTCCAGTACTTTATACAACACTGGATATTAGTGGGAGCTGGTACACGCTGTCGTATACGCCGGTCAAGCACATCCCAAACATGCTCAATGGGTAATGGCTTCTTCCTGGCAGAGTACAGTACTCGTTTCATTGTGGATAGTGACACACTCACCATCTTCAGCCAGCATCTTCACAAGGTATTTTGCTTTTGTTCTTGGGTTGTTCTGGACATTTCTGACCAAAATACGTTCATCTTTGGGACTCAGAACCTGTCTCCTTCCTTAGCGATACGATGGCTGGATGTTCCCATGATTTTTAGACTTGCGTATAATTGTCTGAACAGATGAACGTGGCACCTTCAGGCATTCGGAAATTGCACCCAAGGATGAACCAGACTTGTGCAAATCCACAAGTCTCTTCCTTATATCTTGACTGATTTCTTTTGATTTTCCCATGATGTTTCACAAAGAAGCAGTGTGCTTGCCCTAAAATACATCCACAGGTGTGTCTCTAATCAACTCAAATGCTGTCAATAAACCAATCAGAAGCTTCCAAAGAGATGAACATCATATGGGCTTCCTCAAATTGTTTAAAGGCAGAGTGATCTTAGTGTATGTAAACGTCTGATTTAGAAAAAAGTGATAAAAAATTGTTGTCTAAAATATTAATGGTTTCCTTATTCTGGTATTTAGCAAATAGAAATAATGTTGTTAATTCTAATTGACATACGACTGGAAATGTTTATTTTTATATTTGATTATATACTATTTTTATAGAAGTGGTCAATACTCAATATCATGTTACATAAAGCATATGAAAATAGTGTAAATATTTCTAATCATTCTGTATTTTTTCCCCACCTCCCATGTCTAATGAAGTGTCAACTCATGTATAAGTCACAAAATCTGATCTAAAAATAACTGCTATTCTTAGACTCTCTTGATCACTATTCTGGTGCTGGGGATAGACCAGTCTTTTGTTAACAACATATATGTCATAATAATAGATGTAATTACAGCTTGTTACAAAATGACCTGTGCCGTATTTTTTCCCCACGTATTTCAGCAAAACTAAACTTGCCCCAGTACCACTGACTGCATAAAGTAGTAGACTAAATGAGTGTGATATCATCCATAGAGTCTGTCTCCAGTCAAATGAAGCTTGTGATGCTGTTACAGGAGCGAATATGAAGCAGGTCCATATTAGGAATATTTTTAAAAGGACACAATCGCGAAATAAAAACTCCAAGATCATCCATCCATTTTCTTCCACTCTGACACTGGGGGGCAAGGTGGGGTTAAGCGTGTTGCCCAAGGACACAATGGCAGCATTCATCTGTGGGAGCAGAGATGGTGCCACCAACCTGTGGGTCAGGGGATCTGACCGCTCAACCAATGATGTACTGTCGCGAGCGGGATTCGAACCACCAGCCTTTGGATCAGTGGACAAACGCTCAACAAATGGTAAAAATATTCCAATGTAAATCAATAGGAGTCAGGGTCAGAAGGAGCCGTAAGCGCCCATATTGTATATTCAGATCTTGAGGTCAAAATAAATCAACTGTGTATTGTCTGCATCTATTAGAATGCATTTTAGTGTCCGATAATCAGGAAGTGCTAGTTGTTAGCTTCACTGTCACCGCAAGACTCCACTGTGGTCTCTGAAAGTGCTTATAATCTCATTCCGGTTAATTTTCTCTTCTGACTCCAATATTCTCTGTATTTCACTCTTGTCCTCTTCCCCATCCTCCCGTAATGTAAACCAAACAAAAAGATGCCTCATGTGAAACTGTTCCACCGTATTATGTCGTATGTGTTTGTGACTATTGTTATGATTGTATTTGCATTTTTTCCTACTCTTTTGTCTCCAAAATGGCGGCGCGCACGGACGCAGCGGCCCCTCTCTGTGCCGATACTTATTCTGCTTGGCCAGAGAGAAACGTAATTTTGATTCACTGTATGTCGAGCACATATGGCAGAACTGACAGTAAAGCTGACTCTGATCATTAGGAATGCCTGGAATACATGAGGAATAACTTTGGACCACTGCAACCCTTTCAAAATGAACTAGTTTTGTTTTTCACATTTAAATTTTTAAGACGGTAATAATCAGTTAGAGCGCCTTTAATCTTGGAGATACCTTTTTGCACCTCATCGAACACTGTTTGGCGTTTATCCTAAGTGTGCCAGCTAAGCTTTGTTCTGTGTTATTAATAAACCCTGCCTGGATTTCACTCTGGATTTGATGTGAGTGAAAGATTATCCCTCTAAAAGTGCTCAACGCAAGTTACCGCCCTTTCAAAAGCCAAAGAGTTTAATAATAAAACAGAAAAAACTCACCCTGTTGAAGCCAGCGTTTATGAGAGGCATCACAGAGGCTTCCTCCCGGTCTGGCCTAGAGAGAGAAGAGAATTATGCATGGAAAAGTGCATTTAAAGGTCCTATATTAGGTAAAATGGACTCTTCTAAGATTTTAGTCATGTTAGAATTCTGATGCCTCATCAAAAACATACCTGAGGTTACGTTTTGTTTCATTCACACATGTTTAAGTAACCCTTTATTATTATTCTGTTTATCTCCAAAGCTCAAAATACTCAGTTCCACTTTGTGGAATAAGCGGAAATTTTCAAGTTAACACCTACTACCTTTTTTCTCTGTAACAGAGGATCATTAAAGATTAAAATTGTTACTTCAAAATGTATTGTGTTTTGCTTTAGATTTACTTCATTGATTAAACACATTGGTGCTTTTAATGATCAGATCTCTTGTAATCACCACCAAGGACACAACAGTGAATACTGTTGTCATGTACATGGGCAAGACACTTCACCCCCTTGTCCCCAGTGTCTGTGTACACTGGTGTATGAGTGCGTGTGTGAATGGGTGAGTGGTTCCCTGATATAAAGCACTTCGAGTGCCTTGAAGGTGGAAAAGCACTATATAAAAATGTGACCATTTACAATTTAACAAAAATCAGATCTAATTATTGGGTTCTCTTATTATTCTAATTACCTGATTTTTACAGACCATGTAAATGTGCCCAGTGACTTGCGGAGGGCACTATTGTAGTAAGTCAAATCATTATTGTAATTTATATATATTGTCTGATGTTTTTCCTGGGATCTGTTGTAGCCACTCCTCCAGTTTGGGGGTTACAGCCCCGAGTGCTCCGATCACCACGGGTGTGTGTGTGTGTGTGTGTATGTGTATGTGTATATATATGTATATATATATATATGTATATATATATATGTATATATATATATGTATATATATGTATATATATATATATGTATATATATATATGTATATATATATATATATATATATATATATATATATATATATATTTATATATATATATATATATATATATATATATATATATATATATATATATATACATGTGTATATATATATATAGATGTGTGTATATATATATATATATATATATATGTATATATATATATGTATATATATATATGTATATATATATGTATATATGTGTATATATATATATATATATATATATATATATATATATATATATATATATATATCTTCTAGCATTTAATTTGACATTTCTATGCATTATAATCATACATATAGTATAATCAAATTAAAATTTGATTAATACTACAATCACTGCATTAGCATTAGTTTTTAGTTGTGTGCAAAAATGGGCCGAGATTAGCTATAGTTTATGTTGGTTATGTTAAAGCTAAATATTTTACATTGAATGTTTTTTTCAATCATAGATAAATAATATGAGCTAGTCTGTGTGTACGTACCTTTTCACAACAGCAACTATCACAGTGTTTTCTGAAGAGATGACCGATCGAATTGACCTGAAAGCAAACACACAAAAACAACATTACTGAAGTGAACAAAAGATGGAAAAACCTTTTGCATCAATCAATATGTCCATTATATATTTCACAGTCAGTTTTTCCAATGCATAGAGGGTCTTGTGGTGCAGCTCACTAACCAGGCCAATCGTGTACCTCACTTCTGGTCAGCTCAAAGCACAAGAGATTTTTAGTTTGACATTTACTAGGAAAAATGTCAGAAAACGACATTTAAAGGAATTAAAAGTAAAAAACAAACAAAAAACAATCTATCAATCAAACAAAACAAAAAAAAATCCAGAAGTAATTCAAGGCAGATACTAAAGTAGGACTTAAATCTAAGACTTAAAGGTGCACCAAGTAACTCTTTTGTTGGAGCTCCATCACCTGCTTGTTATGTCATTGCTCTGCCTGGAATTATGTAAAAGTATGACATTAAACAGCTCTACTTTTGATGTTTTCTATTACACATGGATTATAGCTTACAAATACCTAGAAAAACAGGCATTCTGACTGTGACCGGTGTTGCCTGTCCATAGATCTGACCTGTAATTTGGTCTAGTTTGGTGTCAGTGAGTTAGAAAGGTTTAATCCCATCCTGTGAAGCATCCCAGACAAAGCAAAAACATCATAGAGAAAAGCATTTGACGGACCCTCTATCAGAAGAAGTTACACAATCAGAAGTTACACAATGCCCCTTTAACTGGTTAAAACCCAGGACTAAACAGGGTCTAACTAAACAAGGATTATGGCAAGTCTAAAACAGGACATGTAAGACAAGAAAATGTATTCCAAATACTTGTCCAATAATACTTAAACTGCAAATAGGTGTGGGTGATATTGACAAAAAATAATATTTAAATTTTAAGACAAATCTCTTGGTTGAGGTTCATGTATTGCACAAAATGTGAATGCACCATAAAAATTAACCAGTAAAGAACAGTTTATATCATTGTTTGGAAGATTACACAAGATGTTTCTGTGTCCTCTGAGGTCACTTTTAACAGTTTTGCTTAATATACTTCAAAAAAACAACTGCGATATTGTCAGTGTTCGATTTATCTTCCTCCTCTAACTGCAGAATAACCCTAACCACGACAACGAGCTCGTATTTTACACATATAAGCAGCCTTATTTGATAACCACTCATTCAAAATTCCCAGCAGCAGACTGAGCCCTGTGGTGCAGCTCCACGACCAGGCCCAAGCTCTTGAAAGAATGCAGTGAGAGGAGCCACTCATGGAGCTGTGGTTTTGAGTCAGGCCATTGGTCATAAAGGGCTTTTAGTTCAGCTGTGAGTACAAGTAACATATGGAGCGTCCAAAATGAATAGGGTTAAGATCCGTGCGCTGCACCATCCCCAGTGAATGTGTGTGAGTGTGTTTTTGGTTTGGGCACAGGCTAAACATAGAGAGAGCACGGGCAGCAGGCTCGTTTCTCATAGACATGGCAGTGAAGCAGTGAGTCTGAGAGGGAGAGAGAGAAAGAAGGAGGGGGAGTATTGTATTGTTGTAGTAGAGTGGCTGTAGAGTGGACATTATAAATGAGACTGTGTGATGATCTATTATTATATTATAAACCTGTGATTCTTATGTTTAATGACGTTCTGTGTTTAAACCCTGACACATGCCGTCTACTTTGTCCCTCCCACTCCTCCTCTGATTGGTCAGCATCCATGTGAGTGACAAGTGTAAACTTCAAGTAAATATGAAGCTAAATATACGGGAATAGTGAACATTGTAATATGCATTCTATCATGTTAAACTGTATATATTTTTGCAAAAGAAAATTAAGAAAAAGATGACTTTTTTACCACTTGAATATTACGACTTCTGACCTCAGTGTTCCAGCTGAATTAACTTGTATGTAAACAACATGGCTAATGCTAAACCATAGGCTAAAGAAATGTACATATGAATGTCTCAAACATAAAATAACAGAATATTGTTGGTTTTAATCCGTATCACATGTTTACATTGCTTATGTGGTGGTTATCTACTCAAATCCTGTTGTGGAGATTATCATGTTGTGATACATCACAGTTTATCTTGTATGCAAAGAGTCTCTTGACTGTATTCCAATTCACAAGTTTGAATCACCAGTTTGAGCGGCATTCCAAAGCATATTTACAGTTGGAGTTTGGAATTATCCCAGTTCCCTGGAACGCACAATAAGTCACATGATTTACACCACAACAGGCACAGGAGAGTCTGGCTGCAGCAGCTGTATCAAGTACAGCACCACTCAGGTGTAGTATTTTTTTTACTTGAGGTAAAATACAAATAACAAATACAGCTTTTACTGATAGCAGTTACAGTGCTGATTTATTCTTCATTATAAAAACACTGGCTATGATGGCTATGAAGTTGTTTATGTTATAATTTAGTATATTGTTTTTGGGCCAAGTTCAGTTGTGATTGTTTTTAAAAACAGTGTGATGACATGCGCCATGGATAGATGGATAGAAATGATAATAATAAAATAAATAAAAGTTCTTTATATAAGATACAGATGTCTCACCGGCACAGTGCTTCTGCGTCGAAGTGTTTGGAATGTCTGTGGTCGATGATGACAAGGTCGTGGTGTTTCTCCACGAAACATTCGAGTGCTGACTCGGCCGTCCGCGCCAAACTGAAGCGACAGCCCGCCTTCTCACACGCCCAGCAGAAGCCATTACTCTGACTGTCCTCTTTGGCAAAAACTAAAAGTACCTGCAACACAGAGAAACAGGGGTGTTAAAGGAAGGGTAACACACAACTACACTATTAACTATTGTTGTGGAATTTTGCATCGCCTGCATAGTCTTAGCAAGGACACCTGCAGTTCATTACTGACATTTCTCTGTGGTTAGCTCTGGCGTCATCCAACTATTACAGAATTTGTACTTCCTTAACATGATCAGTTTCCTTGGTCATGCTATGCTATGAGGTATGCTATGCTCTTTTAATTTTCTCTCGGCCAGCATGTTTCCAATCTGTCTTTCGTTGTTCCAATTTAAACCTCCATGTGTGGATGCATAGTTGGGGTTGAGTAGACCAGTGTTTTTCAGCCACTGTGCCGCAGCACACTAGTGTGCCGTGAGAGACCGTCAGGTGTGCCGTGGGAAATTTCTGAAGTGGACATGTCAAGTGCACTTTTTATTTGAATTAAGAAATATAAAAGATAATTAAATATTTTTGTTGTGTTTATTTGATTCCTATTCAAGACACATTGATAAGAATCACTATATTGTATTGTTAGGGGGCTACAGAGTATAATTTTTTAACATGTGCCTCGTGATTTTTTCAATGAAAAAAATCTACCTTGGCGCAAAGAAGGTTGAAAAACACTGGAGTAGACAATACTAACTTGCAGTGTTGACTATTCAAGTTCACCGGGTCCCTGATGGTAAATAAACTTCTCCTGTCTCAGACTCCAGAGTCTCTGCCTCTCTGTTCAACTCTAACACTGGTTAGGACAACACTTATTTTCCAACTTTTATTTCATAAAAACAACTATTAACAGTCTTAATGAAGCATGAAGAAAGAATTAATTCATAATGAACAAATGGTTGATTAAGATTAAGATGATTATTTGAAAAAATACTTATAAAAAGACTGTAAGTTGGTGTATTTGAACTCTCAGCCTCCTAAAGAGCAGACATTTCAGATGATACTAAAATCTATTCATGATGAAAATATATTTTATTCAAGTACATCAAGCCAAAAGAAAGAAAAGTGAGGTGCACTTGCTTATCATCATGGAGATGTTATTGCTTTGCCTGTAATGTCCCACATTATGGCATTAACCATATGAGTTAACATACATCTAAATACATGCATTTTATTGCCTTGAACAAACTGCATTCTTATGTGAGCTGGCTTGCCTATCCACAGATTTGACCAGTAACTTGTTTCTGGTGCTACCTGCTTTGTCTCCAGTATATAGTTTAATGCCTTACCGTGTGACATTCCGAGCAAAGTAACAACATCCCGATGAAAACAAGCAAGTGACCTCCACCTAAAAAAGTTCTGCAGTGCACCTTTAAAATGTTAAATTAAGTCTACTGCTTTGTCTTAAGATCTGTCAACCCCCCCGTCGCCTTGACGTCTTAGTGACGTCAAGGCTTGGTTGGCCCACAACTTTTTAAGTCTAAACAAGGACAAAACTGAGGTTATTGTGTTTGGCAATACCGACCCCTTCACTGACCTGGGCCCAGTGAAACAGCATGTGAAACAGTCTGTCACCAAACTAGGCATCACTACTGACAGGGAATTTAAATTTGACAAACAAGTGAATGTGGTTGTTGAATCTGGCTTTTATCATTTGCGGCTTTTATCTAAAATTAGACCTTTTTTTATCTTTTAAATCGTTTGAACAGGTCACGCACGCTTTCATCTCCTTTCGTTTAGACGACTGTAATGCACTTTTCTCTGGCATTACCCACCATGCACTTTCTCGCTTACAGCTGGTCCAAAATTCTGCTGCTCTGACTTCCAGTTTGTTTTAGAGTTGATTTTAAGATTTTATTGTTTGCTTTTAAAGCTTTGAATGGACTGGCCCCGCAAAATACATCCTGGACCTCATCCAAATTTACACCCTCACGTGCTCTGCCCCCCACCCTACGGCCAAACAGCTCCCACCGTGGAATGTTAAATCTCATCTTAAAGGGATATGCCACCCCCAGGTCAAACTTGGGCATCTCCCCACAGTCCAGAGACTAAAATAAGTGGTGGAAAGCGTTTTTCTGGTGACGCAGCCATTGTCCAGGTCTGTCAGCACTGACCGCCGCGGTATCTGCAGCTACTCCGCGTTAGACTGGAGTCTAACGTCACCAGAGAAAGATTTCGGCCAAAAGGAATTAATTTGCTCGATGCGTTTCTGTTTAGAAACTTTCTGTGTAGTGCGCATTCATATGGAGTGCAAATAAATGTGCAAATCAACACGGAGAGCTTGACTTGGTCATTTTGGGTGGGAACTATTTTTCAGTGCGGAAAAAGACAGACGAAGCACACACCACGCTGCGTAACAGGGGAACTCCCAACGTGGTGCGTAACAGGGATTCCCGTGTGCTTCAGCTGTGTTTTTCCGCACTGTAAAATAGTTCCCACCCAAAATGACCAAGGCAAGCTCTCCGTGTTGATTTGCACATTTATTTGGACTCGATATGAATGCGCACTACACAGAAAGTAATTGGGAAAAGCATCGAGCAAATTAATTCCTTTTGGCCGAAATCTTTCATTGGCAATGTTAGACTCCAGTCTAACACGGAGTAGCTGCAGCTGCGCGCGGCGGTCAGTGCTGACAGACTCGGACAATGGCTGGGTGAGCAGGAAAACGCTTTCCACCACTTATTTTAGTCTCTGGACTGTGGGGAGATGCCCAAGTTTGACCTGGGGGTGGCATATCCCTTTAAGACCCACTTTTATTCTATGTTGTGGTCTGTTGTATGTTGTATGTTGTGGTCTGTGTCTTTTATTTATTTGACTTATTTATTGCTATTTTATGATTTTTATGGTTTTGCTTTTATTTGACTTTTACTAGTTTTATTGTCTTAGCACTGGTATGATCAAATTACTTAATTGTCTTTGTTTTATGATCTCTGTGCAGCACTTTGGAAACTGCTTTGTTTGTAAAATGCGCTATAAAAATAAAGTGTATTTGTATTTATATTTGGGTTAGTGACGTGAGCCCTGGCCCTTTTTTTTTTCAGCTCTGCGTTCACAGTGCGCCCTCTCAGCCTGCATACTTTCATATAGGCCATGAGCTGCTTGCGTAAATACCAAAGGAGGGATTTTAGGCCCCTCCAAGAGCTGAGCAGCACTAAGGCTAGATACATGAGTCACCCAGTCTCACAAACGTCATCCGCGCTCCTGGCTGTTCCATTAAATGAACGTGAAGAATGAGAAGTTTGTACTGCGCACACACTTATGCATAACACCTGTAAAATTGAATTAGTCGAGACTTTGTTGAGAAAACTGCAGCTACTGTCCCGGCCACAATAAGCAAACAGAGGACGGTGTTTTAAAATAGTGCTCATAATTCAATTTCACTGCAGTTAATTGGACAAAGAAGGAAGCTATGCGTTTTAAATAGAAGGACTCACTGACCCCTGCCATGGCATTTAAAGGGACCTTATTATGTGATTTTCTGATCTATGTTATAATGTTTCCTCACCTAAAAACATACCTGGAGTTGTGTTTTGTTTCATTCACACACAAGCTGCATATTTAGGCTGTGTTCTTCCAACTTGTGATGTAGTAGGATAATACAGAAAGTGCTCCACTATATTCTTAAACTCCATACACCTTCACTAGAATCATAAGATGTATGAATGAACCAAAACACAACTCCAGGTATGTTTTTCAGGCGTTAACAACATTGTAAAATTATTAAAAGCTCACAAGAGTCAATTTTGCATGATATAGAACCTTTAAAGCTTACTGAATTCACCCAGATATTTCACTTTAGTTTTAATTTAGGTAAAATCCAATGCTATGTGTTAAAACAAAAAAACAAACAAACAAAAAAAACAAGATAATTATCAGCACCACTCTAGCATCAGAACCCCATTAACCATTACAGTGCACGTAATCTAACAACCTTAAAGTACAGAACATTTCCCTCACATGTGTCATAAATATACCCGCTATGTTCAGACCGCTCCGAGAATAAGGTCAGAATTCCACATTGGGATGTTGGTAGAAAAGTCAACATTCCTGCAGAGGTGGAGGGAATGCATAAGGCTGTAATAAGGCTTTTATATGCCAGGCCCAGGATACTAAGACATGGTAAAGATGTGATGAAGGATCCATATTTAGTTTAACACCTAATTCAAACTGGGCAATACTGACAAAAATGAATGTCTAGATTTATTTTTAGTCTCTAGATAATGAGAGTCACATATTTTGGTAATCCAGCAGAAACATGCTAAGGTCTAAAGGTCCGATATTACGCAAAATTGGCTCTTGTGAGCTTTAAGCCATGTGTGACGGAGTAGCCCCATCAAAGCCCACAGCACCATTGCTAATCTAAGTACACATATACAAACGCTCCCCGTCCGTCTGCTCCGTTTGGGTCTACTTTTAGCGTCCCTTTTAGCATTCCCTACTACAGTAGTCTTGGATGCATGTTAGACTGCGGTTAAAACTTCCATGTCCATAGTTTTGTCCTCCAACAACCTTTACAGCAGTATCCATGTCCCGTTCACAAGCCCCACTGTCAAACCGAGCGCCTCGCATACTTCCTGTTTTTGTTTCGTTATGTGCGTGACATTGGCGTCGGATATCAGAGCAATGTCACCACAAAATGCTGTTATTTCTGCCCAATCAATTTTATTATTCCCCCTGGTCGAGCTACATGTGCAGAGACATGGCCATATTGTAAAGTGGATTTTTGTGGATTTTTCCATATTTTTAAGCAGAAAACCAGTATTTTTGGTGGATGAAAGAGGGCCACTCTCCTTCCCTCAGTCACTCTGGGCCAGGCCATGTTACAGAGAAGATAACCATGAGAGCTTGATTTATGAAGCATATTTCTGCGGTCATTTGTAAATATTGTGAATAACTTTTTTCACTGTCTTGTATCCACCTTATTCCTGAAGTTGCTGTGGGCACCGCCATCATCATTTGGGATGTATTATTTTGTACGGGGCTGCCGATTTTGATAGCAAATAAGCTCAATGTGGATGATGAAGCCTTTTTAAAGCCCCCCAGAGAATCGGTGCAGTGTTGACTTGTTGGTACACATGAAAATTTTACATTTAACAGAAATGACTTTATGTCATATTTAAGATGCAAAATGTTTCCCAAATTCTCCATTGACATGAATGAGACTCCTGTTTAACCAGAAGTGTCATGACCAAAAAGCGCAGTTTAGGAGCATTTAGAGACAAAAGTGGCGGAAAAAGGTGGATAGCACTCTTCAAACCTTTTGGAAACGCTATTCATCTTAAATGACCAAAAACATCCTTTTGACTATGCCATCGTCATTACTCAAAAATATAACCAGTCACACATGTTTTAATGTTGTTATAATGTTATATTGTTTGAGTAACATTTTATTATTAGTCTGTCTATATCTCCAAAGCTCCACCTTGTCATGATAGTTTTCAAGTTAACAGCTACCTTTAATCTTTTCTTCAGTAGAGATTGGCAGTTCCAGGGCTGAATCTAGAATGAATCTAGAGAAGGATTATGAAGTTTAAAAACACAGTGGAGCACTTCCTGTATTACCACATGACATCACAAGGTGGAAGTGTTTTCCGTTTAAGGGAAAGCCTAAATATGCAGGATCTGTGTGTTAAATGCGTGAATGAAACAAAACACAACTCCAATTATGTCTTTGATGAGGGAACAACATTAGAAACATATCAGAAAATACCTTACATGAGCTCTGTAAACAGCAATTAATCTTATAGGTCTACTGTGGAAGTTAGCCACCGCAGTCTGAGCATTCAAGCATTTTAAAGACAAAAACACAGGAATACCACATCATTAGGCGGTAGCACACGGCGAAGTGTAGCTCTACACTGTACAATGGCCCATTCAAGGCAGTAAATGTCCAGTCGCTCTATGGACCCTCAGTGCCCTTTGTCCCAAGAGTGTATTGTCCATTATGTGACGTTCTGGTGACAAATGTTTGGCCCTGTTTCCGTGACAACCCAAGGCTTCAATGAACAATACATCCATCAGGAATTTGAACCATGATAAAGTACTTTGGATAAAGCTGCTACCTAGTGCTACTGTAGATTTGAGAAAGAATATCTATCGGTAATTTAAAAAATAAAAATAACAATTTTAAGAGCCCATATTACGCGAAAAATAAAATATTTTATTTCATTAAAAAAAATATTTTAAAAAAAGAGTTTTGTTTCATTCACACAAATCCTGTAGATTTAGACTGAGTTCTCTCAAACTGTAAACACTATGTTCCACCTTGAAATAGCCTACAGGAATTGCTCCTGGGTGTTGTTAAACTCCACAGACCTCCACTAGAATCATTTGGCTGATTTAAACTTTTCTCCATTTTGATCAATCTTGGTTTTCAATAAGATTTTCTTCCATCTTTTTGAAAAACTTCCAACAACTGCTCTTCGGTCGGGATCATTAGGCCCGAACGCTAAAGCGTAGGGCCTATTGTTATTGGGGCCAATCACCGAATGTGCTAGGCACCATAGCGTTTGTACTCTGGTTCTGCCTCTTCGGCCCTGCCCAGCAGCAACCTCGGGGGCCGGATGCTCCCATAGTCAACTGGGATGCCGCCCGCCTTGTCCTGTCTGTGGCCAGATATTCGATCTTCGCGGCACGGAACCGCCGCCTCCACGACGGCCGCGCAGCGGAGCACTGGCCCCTCTTCACAGCGCTCCTTCGCGCCCACGTCCGCCCTCTCCACGACGCAAGAGAAACGGAGTTTCGCAACACCTTCATCCCAGACAATACGCTTTTCTCCATCTCCCGAGCCGGTTTCCCTTGGTTGGACTTCTGACCCCTACCCCCCTCCGCTGTCCCCCCTGGACCCTGGCGCCTGGGCCTTCCCTGGGCGCTGCGTCGCCCTTGCTCTCCCCCAGACCCCTTTCTTCACCTGGGGCAAGCCCCTTGGTCCTCTGCACTTTCCCTGTTCCTCTCAGCCCTAATGCCTGGTGGTGTTTATTCCCATACCCACATCCCCCGACGTGTCTTCTGGGCGCTTTGCGAATATATGTACCTTGTGGTAATAAAATTTCTGAAAAAAAAAAAAGTATTTGCACTGCATCACCCTTGCTCTCCCCCGGGCCCTTTCTTCACCTGGGGCGATCCCTTTGGTCCTCTACATTCCCCCTGTTTCTCTTAGCCCTTGTGCCCAGTGGTGTTTATTCCCGTACCTGCATCCCCCGATGTGTCTTCTGAGTGCTTTGTGAATGTTATTGTGGTGATGAAATATGTACTATTATGTACCTGAAGTGTGTATTATTGTGTACCTTGTTATATTAAAAGATAAGAAAAAAAAGTGATTGTACTGCGTTGCCTAGCGACGTTGCCTAGCGACGTTGCCTAGCGACGTTGCCTAGCGACGTTGCCTAGCGACGTTGCCTAGCGACGTTGCCTAGCAACCCTTTGATCTTTCCTTTGATGTGTCTGGTCTCCTGATTCTTCTTCTTATTATTTTATATTCTCCTCAACATGGGAGTCTACGGCAACCCCTAGAACCGTCTGGTAAAAAGTTGTGAAATTTTGCATGCACATTCCAGCCAGTCTCCTCATTACCCACAGCAATTTATAGGTCCCCAGCCCCAACCGTCTAGTCAAAGTTGCAGAAATTTGTCAATTGCCTAGCAACGCACCTAGCAACCTTTGATCTGTCTTTGATGTGTCTGTTCTGACAGGGTTAGACCCTGACCCTGTCGGACCCTGTCAGACTCTGTTAGACCCTGTCAAATGGTGCTTGGCCCCCACATTGCTGCTTGCAGCTATATTATTATTATTATTATTATTATTATTATTATTATTATTATTATTATTATTATTATTATTATTATTATTATTATTATTATTGATCAAAGGAGAAGTTCAATTTGTCAACTGGACAAAGTTTGTTTGGTTGAAAACGTTTCGCCGCTCATCCGAGAGGCTTCGTCAGCTCTGGCCCTCATGCTGGTTCGACCCTGTTTATATCTAGCTGTAAGGGTCCGTCATCTGCCGTTCATCTTCACCTAGAAGCCGCGGGCCATTCATTTGAGGACAGTGAGGTTCAGATCTTAGCCAGGGAAAAGAACTGGTTTGAGAGGGGAGTTAAAGAGGCTATTTTTGTCAAAAAAGAGAATCCATCGTTAAACAGAAATGGGGGAGTTAGACATAACTTGTCTCCCATCTATAATTCGATTCTCAAACAAAGAATCATTAGGACAGACAAGCCATTGCAGAGGGGTGGAGAGGGTCGTTGTCTTGAATAGGGAATTGGGCGCCAGAGAAATTTGAAATACAAAGAGACAGATTAGCTGATGGTTTCAGAGTTGTTGCAGTGTAGTGAGCGGGCTGATAGATATGCTAATACAAGACGCCAGAGGAATTCGTAAAACAAAAGAGAGTAGCGGGGATAGGTCAGGGCTTTGTTCAGGGAAGCTAGCTCCTCCCTTACAGCTAGATATAAACAGGGTCGAACCAGCATGAGGGCCAGAGCTGACGAAGCCTCTCGGATGAGCGGCGAAACGTTTTCAACCAAACAAACTTTGTCCAGTTGACAAATTGAACTTCTCCTTTGATCATGGATTCTACCTGGACGACTGAGGGACTTTTCACGCATTATTATTATTATTATTATTATTATTATTATTACCCCTTTTTTCAGGTTTCGGGTACTTCCCACCGACGAAAACTCACAAAATTTTGCACAAAATTCAAGAACAGCAAAAAAGGAATTTACAACTAATCTGTATTAAAAAATCTTTAAAAATGGCTCGACAGCGCCCACTGGAAAATCAAAATACATTGCCCCTATGGGTATACCCGCTATACGCGGTTGCTAGGTGACTAACAGGAAGTCGGCCATATTGGAGCACGTGACCTCGAGCTTTGACTTTGATCTTTGATCTTTAACTTTGGACCTGGCACCAAGCGTGCATTTTCCTGTCCTCGTATTTTAACGAACTCCTCCTAGACCCAGACTCACCAGAATCGTGCTGTATCATCTAGACAAGTGGGACATTAAAAGCGAGGGCCGATCATCTCCGCTTGCGGCTATATTTACAGTTTTTATTGTGTTTTTTCGTGTTGATAGGGCCAATATTTCTGGAGAAATCCACATTTAAAGTTTGGAATGAGTTTGTTGAGTAGTTTATTTCTTCAGTCATGTACTTATTAGACTGTTACAAACATTTCACATAAAACTATGACCGAGGATTTTACTCACTTTTATCACTTATGAATGCCTAAACCTGTTTACAAATTATAATGCCAAGAATACAACTGTTAGCAAACAACAAACAACAACTTGGGTAGCACAGAAAAAAAACAACATAATAATAATAGTACTCATGAGTTGAGTACAATGGTTCTTTTGATTGTACCCTATTCCAATTCCTACCCCTAAGAAAGCAATACATTTTCCTTCAAAAATCATCAACATTAAACTGCTTCTGTAGCCTATCTACATACTATATATCTTACTGTCTCTCTTTATGTGGTAAAAATCTGTTTAAATCATTCTTTATGCTCTGTATCTGCCATAGACTGTACAAAAAAGTGGACTAAGCAATGCTAGCGGTTACAGGGGCAAATTTGGGGCCAGGATCTATGTTTTTTAGGGGTTTTTTTTGTACAAAAAAGCAAAAACAAAAACAAAAACGGATTATGTAGAGCGGATTAATACAAACATTTTAAGACCAAAGAGAGATGGGAAACAATATTCCAATGCTAGTTCCTATTTGGAATGCGGTGGCTTGAGCGTTAGCTACTGTATGTCCATTTATAGTATCTACCTATAGAATTAAATTTGAATTTTTTTTTTTAAATGCCTTCACTGATGTCGATCCTTTTAACCCGTCATCCAGACTATTCCATAGATCTTCTCTATCTGATACATCTACCTTTGGTGTTCGTTCTGGCCTTTTTTTTTAATGTACAACGGCTCCTCTCAGATTATAATGATTCTCTCTAGGTTTGAATCTCAACTGAATACAGGGAGCCTCATAAACCTTATGCATAATAGCAGGTGTGTTTAGGTCAACAATGTCCTGTAACTTTAAGGTATTTAATTTAATAAACAATGGATTTGTTGGGGAATAATAATTGGCACACAATGATTCTAATTGCTTTTTTTCTGCAGTATAAGGATGAGTTGAATAGTTCTTTTGTAATTGTTCCCCAAAATTTCTACCCAATAATTTAAATATGGTAAAATTAGAGAATTATATAATAGATAGCGTGAGCTTTGATTCATGGTTGTTTTGACTTTTCACATTATAAACAATCATTTTTGATGGTAAAAGGAGAAATTCAATTTGTCAACTGGACTTTATTTGGTCGAAAACATTTCGCAGCTCATCCGAGGTGCTTCATCAGTTCTGACTGACAAAGCAACTCGGATGAGCTGCGAAGCGTTTTCGACCAAATAAACTTTGTCCAGTTGACAAATTGAATTTCTCCTTTTACCATGGATTCTACCTGGACGACTGAGGGATTCTTCACAAATAATTTTTGATATTTATCTCTTCAAATAGGTCATATGGATTTTCCATATTTTCGTCTATTTTAATAACCAAAAAATGATCACTTACCCTCTCTATTTCCACCTATGTAATTTTTATTTTAGTTACATTTTCAATTTTCCTATTACCAAAGATATATTTAGTTGTACTGAGATTCATTGATAATTTATTATGACCAAACCTATTTTTCTTCTTTCAGCTATGTCTAACAGCTACTCTAAATTTTGTCAAGAGCAGTAGAGACTAATATCGTCAGCAAATAAAATACAATGCATATTTTTTAGGACCTCAAAGATATCATTTATGTACATTATAAACAATTTTGGCCCAAGGACTCCATGTTTTATAGATTTTTTTTTTTCAGAATTAAAATTATTCAATTGTACATATTGTGTTTGTGTGTTTGTTTGTGTGTGTGTGTGTGTGTGTGTGTGTGTGTGTGTGTGTGTGTCTGTATGTGTGTGTGTGTGTGTGTGTGTGTGTGTGTGTGTGTGTGTGTGTGTGTGTGTGTGTGTGTGTGTGTGTGTGTGTGTGTGTGTGTGTGTGTGCGTGCAATGTCTCTGATTCCATCCTGTTCCATTTTAGCTAAGAACAGTTCATGGTCTATAGTATCAAATATCAAAGGCCTTGCTTAGGTCGATAAAAACACCAACAGTGTACTCTCTGTTTTCTACTGCAGCTGAATTCCCCTCCACCAGTTCCATGAGATTGATCTATCTGACCCAAAACCAAACTGATGATCAGTTATAAGATTGTATTTATTAAGAAAATCATCTAGGCTAACAACATATAATTTTTCTTGTATATTTGAAAATTGTGACAATATTGGTCTATAATTGGTAAATTGGTATGGAGCTCCACTTTAAAGATGGGTATATATGGCTTTTGCAGTTTTCAATTATAATGGAAAGATTTTGTAAATAAACGATTGGTTACAAATGTGTCTAAATGGTGTAACAATGCAATTTATAATATATTTTACCAACCTCATGTCTATATCAAAGCAGTCTGTTGATCTCTTTTTCATCCACAAGAATGAACTGACATTTGATTTGATATTGTTAATGTCTATTCCATTTATATCTGATGGTTCAGCAATTTCATTAACAAGAGTCGGTCCAACCTCTACAAAGAAATTATTGATGGCATTTGCCATTTCCTCATTTTGTTTATAAACACGTGTGATGTGTGTGCACTAAATGAGGTCTCATAAACTGTGAGAAAATAGCCTTTTACTTTCGTAACTTGGATTATAAAGGTGGAAAGCATAAGAGAAAGAGACGCACACACAGAGGCAGAGGGAGAAAGATGCTGGTCTTATAGTTAAACTGTGCAGATTGAAGTTAAAATTTGAGAGCGGTGACGCCTCTTCAGCTACCTGTCAATTAAAATGTGTTTGCCTTGTCACTGAGACCAACCAAAGTTCAGATCACGATCTATCAATATTTAGATTTTTGGTACAGCCCTAATTGCAACCCTGGAACTGTATACCTCTACTAAACAAAACTTGAAAACTACTGCTTCATGACATCACAAGGTGGAACAGAGCATTTTGAGCTTTGGAGATGTAGACAGACACACACAAGCATGTGTGAATGAAACAAAACACAATTCTGGGTATGTTTTTGATGAGGTAACAACTAACATGGCTTAAAGCTCACAGGAGTCAGATTTGTGTAATGCAACACCTTTAATACATAATAGTTTACATTTATGACCAAATCAGGATTGAAACTGGTTAAAAACATATTGTTGTAGTACTCTTTGTATACGAGTGCAAAATGTGAAACCCAAGTCCCCAACTCTAAACACAACTAGTTGACGTATTGAAAAACCACAGCTTCCTATTGACAAACCAGAAATTGACCACTAAAATCTATGCCGTGTCTCGCTGTCCAATCCTAATGTACATGAGTCAGAAATAAGCATAAATTATTCATGCGTTTGCAAAGTTCTTACCTGAAGTGGATCTTTAAATAACTTCATTGGTCCAAATTGCACCTCTGTTAATGTCGTCTGCAAAAGAAGAAACATACAAGGATTTAGGAATAATGTGTAGATGACATTTTTAATTTGAATAGTTTTTTTCTGCGCAAAGTAGATTGTTGTAAGCATGTAGAAAGATGCAATATGAGCAACTTTTCATCTCAAACAAAGGGCCCATATTGCACAATTTTTTTGATTTATGTTGTAATGTTTCCTCATCAAAAACATACCTCGAGTTGTATTTTGTTTCATTCACACATGTTTGAGTAATTCATTATTATTATCAGTAAGCATAATTATAATTGAAAAGTGATTAATTGCACAACCCTGCTTCCTCTATCGTTCACTGAATTGTTTCTAACTGTCAGTAGTTCATCCTCTTCCTGAACAATGCAACATGCTCAGGGTTTGTCTCCACGGAAACGAGCCCCACGCGAACGCCATCCCAACAGATTCCTGCTCTGTGTAAACAATCCACACGTGAGGGGAAACGGCACTCTGCAATGTTATGTAAATCTATTCATCATGTGAAACTATATATTAATATCAGCTCACTTCAGTTTGCACATGAAACCTGCATGTTTCCATGGAGATGTTATTGCTTTTCGAGGACTATTCCAAAGTATCTCCATGGAGACAAGCAGGTGACAGCACCAGACAAAGACACAGGTCAGATCTGTGGAGAGGCCAACCCTGCTCACTATTCCAGTGCTTGTTTCTTTAAAGGCAAAGTAACGTTATTTTACAATCTGAGCTTTCTTTCAGTAATAAAACAAGTCGTTTGACTCACCCATATCACGTTCGTGTCATTTGGAGCTGTTTGAAGAAAGTTATGTTGTAGCGTAACCATTAGCATTTGTTTTCGGGGCATTACTTTGCGGTCTCCAAATAACACAAACTTTAGCACTTTTCAAATCATAGAAGCCCGATGTCTTAATGTAAGAAATCGTTTGAAGCAAAAGTGGCCTGTAATCCGAGATTTATCCATAGTTTTCAGCTTTGCGTTTCATGTTTGGGGCCCAGGAGCAGTCCGCGCATGCGCACTAGCGTCCTCATCTACTCGAAACTATGGCTAAATCTCGGATTACAGGCCACTTTTGCTTCAAACGATTTCTTACATTAAGACATCGGGCTTCTATGATTTGAAAAGTGCTAAAGTTTGTGTTATTTGGACACCGCAAAGTAATGCCCCGAGCAAATGATACAGCACCATGTTAAAAGATACGCGATCATTAGTAGAACAGAACGGCTCAACATAAGTTCTGCGATACTGCTCCAATTGACAGAAAAATGCTATGGGTGAGTAAAACTACTTGTTTTATTGCCGAAAGAAGGCTCAGATTGTAAAAAAACGTTAATTTGCCTTTAAAGTATAAAAGTCAATTTAATATAATATAATATTGATATTTAAAGTAATTAAAAAATCTCTATCAATGAGGAAATGTAAAAGAACACCATACTGACTATTTAGATATTGAATATAAACAGATGTTATAAAAGACAACATGATGGGCTCAAGTCAAATCTGAGGTGGTGCTGCTCACAGTGAGAGTGCAGGATTTTTTGAGCAATAAAAAACACCTGTAATGAAATAAATGCAGAATAGAGATTTAATGCATGACGTGGAACATATAAACAAGCAGGGAAGAACTAAAAAGTTAGCCTACATAGTGTACCCTTAAATAGACTTGACAGCGGCATAGCTTAGGGTATGGAAGATCATTTGTTCCATCAGATTTAAAATTTGAAATACAGCTGAATTTTTCACCTTGAATTTTTAAATTCTGAAACAAGATGAATTATTTCTATTCTGAATCTTAGTTGCTGAAATTTTAAGTATATTTTTTCAATATTTTTCAAATTCAAAATAAAAAATGTACCTTTTAATTATTCAGCATACACATTTCAGTCCCTCAAATTCAGTCAAAATTAAACTCTTTGTTATTATAATATATTTTGTGATATGTGTGAGCTACTATGTCCAAATCATTTCCCTTATGGGTCAATAAAGTTTGTCTAAGTCCAAATTGCTTGTTACCAAATTTGATCAGATCACTTTGGATCGATTACTTTTGCCTTGGCACTGTGATATTTTGATTGTTGAATTTGAGAGCTTGAAAAACTTTGTGCTGAATATTTAAAAGGTGATTTCTTTTATATAGAATTTTAAACACTTGTTTATGTACGCTTAAAATTTCAGCAACTAAAATTCAGAATAAAAATAAGTTAAAAAATTAAAAGTGAGAAATTCAACAGTATTTAAAATTTAAAATCTGATGGGACAAATTATCTTCCATATTAAGCCGGGCGTACACGGAGACATTTTTTTCCACTCGTGTGACTGTATTTGGGATCAGGCTGACTTTTGGGGGTAATGAGAGCCGATTAATACCTCACGACCAGCTCCTGATCGACAATCGTAAGTCACAAGAATATTTAACCTGTTTAAAATCCAGTCGCCTCTCGTGAGGGTTTTGCTGAAGTATTTCCATGAGCTGATTTGCCAGAATCTGCCAGACCGCACATCCGTGGACACAGAAGCTGAAAGGAAGGATAGGAGTTGATGGAGGACCATGGCGGGCCAGCGAATGATTTGGACACAAGCAATGGAGGCTCAGCTAATTAAGCTTTGGCAAGCTCACACAAGCTTTTTCGATGTGGCCTTACAGGGCTAACATGACCTCAACAAAAAAGAGGCAGTGAATGTATCTTTTGCCAGGATTGTGTCTCTGCACTTCTGTGGTTTTCTACTTTATACTTCCAGAAGAAGAACTCCACATGTCGTGATGTGGACATACAGTGTGCGCAGGCAGATCGCATCCAAGCATCGGATCGTATAGTGTGAGAACAGGAATCGTGAGCTGTGAACTTTTAAACCCTGCGATTTGGTCGTACAGTTTGAGCTGGGGCTGAGTGAAATGATCGAAAATATCGCACAGTGTATGCCTGGATTTAGGGCTGTCAAAAGTGTTGAAAATTTCATACTAACTGATACTAAAACAATGATCAAAACTAGATACTAATTTGATCAGGTATTGATACTATAAAAGTCACATTCACAAGATGGAAGTTCCTGAAAAGCTTTAGAATGAGCTGTATCAGAGTATACGAGGAGCACATAGACTAGTATACGCCCATGGACCACTATGGAATGAACCTACCTAGACGACTGAGGGATTACAGATAGAAGAAAGCACTATGATTCAATGTTGAAAATCACATTCTATTGAGTAAATAGTGTTTTTTTTTATTATACTTGTAGTATTGGAATCAGTAGAGTATCTAGTTTATTCCTTAGTATTAGTAAAAAATTGAAGAGAGAAATGAAGACAGTAGTTGTCTGTCGTCTGTGTCATTGACGTCACAGTGGCACGAGGATGCGTCTCTGCAGAGCCTGAACCTAAAGGAGTGAATGTGAGTCCCGATCATGTGATTCAAAGCACACGAGGAGCACAAGACCACAGCTGTGTCAGGCAGAGACAGACTGCACTGTATCAGTGTATGGGGACTATAGATTAGGGTTGTAAGATTCCAATCATATTGAAATGTGAGTGGACGCAATGGGCAAAACATCCTTCAAATGAGCACATAAATCGCAATGCTTGTCATAAAAATTAGATATTATCCCCAAATCGTCCAGCCATGCTATGGGTTTCAATGGGCTCCTGTTCTGTGACTATTAATTACTTTTATGTTTACTAGAAATTAGAGATGATCCATAAAAATATTTATTTTTTTGGCCAGCATATTCAGCATCACAGCAACAACAACATTTTTTTATGGCAACCACCTTTCCAGCCAATGATGGTGAATGGTACTATATATGGCAAAGACAATATTACGCTTTGCGATACTTGCAATAACTGATATATATGGCAGTATATGTACTGTCATACGTACATTATATGTTTCTCTAAAAAAAGCAACAAAACTGTAGCACTGTCATACAACAATTAAGGATATGCAATATATCAAGCCCATAATAATAATAATAATATTGCATCACCAAATATAACAATAAATGTTGTTTTTTGATATATTAGCACTAATGTCCTTTATGACCCACGTGAACACACCTCACGTATTTTCATAGACCTCTGTATCTGACCCCACATCCTGCCCCCTAGTGTCCGGTGGTCTACACATCTCCACTTGTCCTCCTTCAGGTCTGAACCTTCCCTCCCCCTCTCTCTCCCCCCTTCCCCCTTCCCCTCCTATTTCCCTCTCTCTCTCCCTCTCTCGGCTCTATAGCTTTAGTGCCAAAGTGAAAAACAGGAAATTGAATGACATTGTTCGTTGGGCCCACGTCAGCACCGACAGATAGAAGGAGTAAACTACTTCCTCAAACCCCACAGCTGGGAATCCTGGGATACCTGCTCTATAAGCATCATGCTAGTGCTTGGCTGGGACCAAAGACCACCAACACTTTCAAGTGTATAAAAGGAATTAAGGAATTGGCTTAGTCTGGCAAGTTGTTGTTTTAAAGGTCCTAAATTACACAAAACTGTCTCTGAGTTTTAAGCCCCGTTAGAATGTTCTTACCTCATCAAAAACTTACTGTACCTGGAGTTCATTAACATGTTTGAATAATCCTTTATTATTAGTCTGTCTATTTTACATCATAGACTGTATATACTGTATAAATGGACATAGCTAAAGCGCAAACCGCCACGTTTCAAATAGGAAGTCTCCATGCGGGCGCTTCCGGCTCCTACTGACCCTGGCTCCCATTGATTTACATTGGAATATTGTTGCCCCTCTCTGTGTAACTGTTGCTGTGAGCCTCGTCATTTTGGTCTTAAAATGTTCGCATTAACCCGCTCTACATGTTCCTGGTGTTTTTATTTCACTGTTTTGTTTGTTAAAAAACCCTATTCATAATCTTATTCCAAATTTGCCCCTGTAACTGCATCAGCGCCAATCAAATGAAGCATCACAAGCTTCATTTGATTGGCGCTGAACGCTATGGGTGACGTCACACACGCGTAGTCCACTTCTTTATACATCTCCTAAACTTAAAATGCTCTGTTCCACCTTGTGATGTCATGAAGCTGTAGTTTTCAAATTAACCGCTATCTTTTACCTTTAGTTCAGTAGAGGCAATTCCAGGACTGAAATAGTCCAAATGCTTCTAGTGAAGGTGTATGGAGTTTAAAAACACAGTAGAGCACTGTGTATTACCACATGACATCACAAGGTGGAAGAGAGTGTTTGGTGAGAAAAACAACATGATATCATTGACCAGAAAATAGCATTATATGGGCCCTTTAATGAAACAGAACTTAATGTAAATCTATATTTCTGTTACGGGTGTAATCGCTGGTATTTTTTACTTCAAATTTTTCTTCATTTCAATGATTTCACAGGTGTTAATTTGTCACAAAATAGACCATGTTTTTCCACCAAAAGTCATAACAAAAAGTGCCATAATTTAACATAATTAACAGTAAACATGTTTACTTCATGTTTAAATGTATTGAGTCTCGATTTAAATGAGTCTGTTGTTGTATATCTGAATGGGCTGCAAAGGTGAAATTAAAAAGAAATGATTTAAGTCTGGAGGTGTCTTTTGTTTGTCTTTTTTTTTAGGTAATGAATTGGGTTTTTATGGTGCAAGTGAAAAACAGTCTCAGAAACAGGTGTGGGATACAAACAATTAACCAATTAGGATGTTATTGGGGTCTGACTACATGGAAATCTGATTAGAAACAAAAACAGAACAATTTAATTAAAGCTACAGCATTTTAATAGGTTTTTAATTCTATTTTCAGAAGCTACTCTATGGGCAAAAATTCAGTTGTTTCAAAAGAGCTGTTAACATGAAAGGAAGAAAAATGCATTTAAATCTATTCAACTAGCTCATATATCAAACCTTCTGGTACATTGTAAAGCCGTACCTCCAGCTTTGATCAATGAAGACAATTTATAATTTCACCCAATATCCGATCAATTGGAGGAAAATAACCAAACTCACAGTCAACAACCCAAGGTGCATATTCAGGGTAGACAAACCTGGTTTAGACCTGGTTTAGACCAGGTTTAGACCAGGTTTAGACCTGCTATAGTCATCATAGTCCTGGTTTAGACATAGACACAGTTCAGTCCTGGTTCAGTCCTGGTTTAGACCTTTTTTAGTCCTGGTTTAAACCTGGTTTAGACCTGTCTCTCAGATCACTGGCCTCAGCGCTGCACCTCAAACAGAATAATTCACTTTCATCTGGGTCCATTCAGTGCCGATACACCTGTGTTTAAAATATCAATACTGATCTTCACAACTTCAAAAGTGCCACCATATTAAAGAGAGAATGAACTATTTATAATACAAACTGTACGATCGTGGGACTAAAATGTGTTCTTGTAGCTACGTGGTTCACATACTTTGAGCTCAGTTTTTAAAATCATATGCAGTTGGATTTTGTAAAATGAGTGGTTTGCTTTTCCTGTATCCATGGACTATGCAAGAGGCTCGCTGATGAGCGAGACTCCATAGCCGTGTCCCAATTCCCAGATGCACAGTTCGGAGTGTGGTTTGAAGGGCATGTGCATCACATCCGGCGCAACGACTGCTGTCCCATTTCTTTTTTGTCCCATGCACAGTTAACACATGGTCCGAAGACCATGGAAATTGGGGCGTGGACCAAGCGCGTGAAAAATGAAAATGCACTCGCGCACTCATATATCCCAGCTTGCACCTCGCGCTACTTCTTCTACGGGAGAAAATGGAGTCGGCAGCTGCTTCCCGTAGTTACGAGTCCTGTCGCATTTCACAGACGCCCATGCGGTCCGCGGACTGCACTCAGGGCTGAGCAAGTATGCACAGACTTGACTGTAGTCTGAGCCCCCTTCAAACCACGCTCCAAACTGTACACTCTGGGAATTGGGACACTGGACTCATATGTGGCAGTAAGTGGTGCAGAAGACCTTCAGAGGAAATATTTTGAGGCAATGAGCACAAGGGACTGTTCAATTGTGTGAAATTAACTATATCTATGGAAAATGTGCAAGAGGCTAGCTAAGGATCTAGCTATGGACATTTGAGATCCTACGGGCTTTTTATACCATATGTGGCAGCAAATGTGACAAAAGATCTTCCAGGACACAGACGAGGGACACTTTTGGCTCTTCCACAGGATCTGCTGACCCTACCTGACCAGTCCTCCTGTTAAACTGCACTGAGAACTTTGACTGAGACACACAGGCCACTGAGACACACAGTGGAAATGTTGCCGAAAAACTGCAACAGTTTCCTGCAGCAAAACTTGAATTTCCCTTGTGATCAATAAAGTATTTCTCCCTTTCCCTCCCTCCCTCTCTCACTCTCAACGCAAAAACTTCTTGCTTGCTTGCTTCATGCTGGTGATGGATACTAAAACAGTCTTATCAAGGAATGCTTTTAAGCAGTATTTGATATTAAAAAAAGATAACTTTTGGAATTATCAACACTTTTACATGAATAGTTCACATGTTAAAGTGTTGCCTGACGAGCCAGTCCCTTCTACATTCTGTTCGAATCCAGAAGGGAATGAAATCAGACCACAGAAGATGAGAAACCTCCCTCCAAACTTGAGACTATCCAACCACAGTCTCTCAAAAGCGGAAGACATCTCCTCTCCAGAATTCTCCCAACATTTAGAAGAAAACATATAACTTTTACCTGAGCTAAATAGTAGTTTGCTGCTTTGATTGTTGATTCTGAAAAAAAATCAGTCCCTTGTGTTGTTTTTCCTCTTTTTACGTGTAGACAACCACGCTTTTGACGCAAAGTGAGCATGCGTCTCTCTGATTGGTTAATCTGCCTGCCAATCACACCCTCTGAAATCAGGTAGACAAGATATGGCTCCAGATTCACTCTTCCTTGTAAAGTTTTGTTAAAGCGTGTGGTTCTAGCTGTTATAACTACAATGTATTATTTTACATTAAATTACTATATTAAATTACTATAACAAAAACAAAATCAAAAGGTATTAAAAAATGCATCAAACTTTTCATCAAAGGGCCCATATTACGCTATTTTCTGACCTATGCTATATTGTTTCCTCCTCAAAAACATACTTTGAGTTGTGTTTTCTTTCATTCTCACATGTTTAACACACAAAGTCTGTTTATTTTTTCTCTAAAACGGAAAATACTCTGTTCCACTTTGTGATGTCATGTAGAAATACAAGTCCTCCATTGTGTTTTTAAACTCCATGCACCTTCACTAGAAACATGTTGGTGATTTTAGCCCTGGAATTGACAATCTCTACTAAAGAAAAGGTAAAAGGTTGCCGTTAACTTGAAAACTGCCTCTTAACATGACATCGCAAGGTGGATCAGAGTATTTTGAGTTTAGGAGATGTAGACAGACTAATAATGCAGATTACCAGTACTCAAATGTGAATGAAACAAAAATGAAATAATTTTTGTTTCATTCAAAAATGAATGAAACAAAAACACAACTCCAGGTATGTTTTATGATGAGGCAACAACATTATAACATGACTTAAAGCTCACAAGAGTCAATTCTGTGTAATGCAGGACCTTTAATATTAAAACAGAGATTTAAATTTTAGTATAATGAAACTTAAAGTACCCCATACCATGCCACTGTATATACAGCTTTTTTTCTGAAATCAGCATCTCTACATGTATTACAGCCATTCCATTTCAGCGTCTGTTGAATTCCAACACAAACACAAAGCTGAGCTACTTCAGTTCTTGCACCAGGAGTGGAATAAAGTCGCCCAAGAACAATGTGAAAGACTTGTGGAGAGCATGCCAAGACGCATGAAAGCTGTGATTAAAACTAAGGGTTATTGCACCAAATATTGATTTCTGAACTCTTCTTAAGTGTAAACATTAGTATTATGTTGTTTTAAAAAATGAATTTGATCTTGTTTCTTTACATTGTTTGAGGTCTGAAAACATGTACATTTATTGTTATTTTGACCATTTGTCATTTTCTGCAAATAAATACTCTAAACGATAATATTTTATTTGGAATTTGGGGGAAACGTTGTCAGTAGTTTATAGACTCAAACAAAAATGTTCCTTTTGCCCAAACACAAACCTATAAGTAGTAAAATCAGAAAAAAATGATAATTTTGCAGTGGTCTCTTATTTTTTTTTCCAGAGCTGTACATGTACCATTTATGTCAGTCTAAATCACATATCTTGAAACATATTAGCGTAAACACAGTTGATCGGTTCAGCCTCTTCCCACTCGGTCCCCACATCTTGATGATGTCCACAGTCATCCAAGCAGAAGACTTTAGTTGAGTCACTGTCAGCGCATGGAAAAACTAGGCCACTCTGTTTCTACATAATTTCTCTGCACAACCAGCTCTGCTCCTCTGAAATGCGTCAAATAGGGCGCAACGATTAATCTCAACAGAATCAACATTTGAATGATCACAAATAATTTAATTTTAAAAGCAATTAGGTAACACAACAGGCAACCTTCTCTATGGGATACAACTACAAAAGCTGCTAACCCTGTAATTTACATTTTGGTTGAGGCGTAAGTATTATGACAAAAATACATTATTAAAATGATTAAACTGTTATCATTAAAATATTGGTTTCCTGGACAAAATAATTCTTTAATAAATGCAATTAAAATATATATATAAAATTGTCACATTTCTTCCTTCAATGACTAAACTCCTCCTAAACTCACCTGCTTTTACTGACAGAGGACTGGCTGTAGACAATGATACAAGCTGATCACTGACAATCAGAAATTATGGAATCTTGATCTTGATTAAACAGCCCTAATTCCGTCTTAAATGTCAGTGCTCCAGATGTGTTTCAAATTATCACCGTTAGTGGTGTTAGCAATAGAAAATTTCAAACTTGAGTTCAATCTTAGGGAATAGATGCCACATAATAATAAAAACACAATTTCTTTAGTCAATAGAATGTGATTTTCAACATTAAATTATAGTACTTTCTTTTATATTACCATGTGGTCTTATAGCGGTGTAATTCCTTAGTCGTCCAAGTATGTTCCACAGTGGTCCATGGGCGTACACTAGTCTATGTCATTTTTGTCCTGTGATTAGTATTAATACTTGTTTTATGAGTGTCTAGTTCAATTTTTAGCATTGATACTTTTGACATATTTCAGTCTTTGCACCAAACATAAAACAGGACTACAAGACAAAAGACATGGCCATTGCTACTTTAATTTGACATAAATGGGAACAGAAGGCGTTTGAAAGTGAACATAAAGTCTAAGATGTAGGACAAAAAGCAGAGTGTGGTTGGTAGAAACAGTGACGCACCATCGCTGACATGATCGCACATGACAAGACGCATTACTGTAAAGGGCCTGAGCAGTTCCATACATCTACATGCACTTTAGATATTTTGAATACATGTAGTTGGTTTAGTCCTGGCTCAGTCGTGGTTCAGTCCTGGTTCAGTCCTTTGTACAAGGCTGAAGGATTTCTAAAGGATAATTGTGATTTTTCAGATAACTGCGATTAGATTTGTAATTTATGTTTTAGTTCACATTTTAAACACATCCACAAGAATTTACAAAAAGAAAAAGTAAGATTATAGCACTGCAAAAACTGCAGTCTTTGCAACTGATTCTCTGATTTGCTGTATGTCACCCCCCACTCTTCATCCCCTTTCCCTTACTTACTAATTAAGTGCATGTGCACACACACACACATTATACACCTTTCTCAGACTGGTATTAACATTTTCTCACATTTCTCTCTTGTTTAAACACTCAAACTTTCGTGGATTTTCATCAAAATGTACTAATAGAAGCGGGGGGTGGTGGGGGGTGGGGGGCGCTCGGACACGTGCACCGTCACGAAACAAGGCAAAGATTTAATCCCGGTTTACACCTGGCCTAGTCATGGTTTAGACCTGGCCTAGCCCTGGTTTAGTCCTGGTTTAGTCCTGGTTTAGTCCTGGTTTAGTCCTGGTTTAGTCCTGGTTTAGTTCCGGTCTAGTTCCGGTCTAGTCCCGGTTTTACAATTATTCTACATGTTTTAAGGTTAAAAACGACACACACACACACACACACACAAACACACACATACACACACACACACACTTTCTCACATTTTTCTCTTGTTTAAACACTCAAACTTTTGTAGATTTTCAACAAAATGTATTAATAGTGACACGTGGGGAGAGACACGGCCCCGGAAGCCCCGCCGGACGTGCAAGGAGCACCGCCCCTTCTGTGGACGTGATGCGACGCGCACCAACCCCTTGGAGAAGCTCCACACGTGCACCCCTCATCGTGGACAAATCCGTGACAGAGAAACGTGACCGGCGCGACGCCGCGAGCACGAGATAGAACCGCCACGGCCGGACCGCGTGCTTTCAGCCCGAGCCACAAAACAGCCACACGAAACCAGCAAAGAGCGGTTTAGACCTGGTCTAGTCCCGGTTTAGTTCTGGTCTAGTCCCGGTTTAGTCCAGTGCCAGTCCAGGTTTAGACCTGGTCTAGACCTGGTTTAGTTCTGGTCTAGACCTGGTTTAGTCCACGTTTAATCCTGGTCTAGTCTCTTAGCCAATCAGGACGCAGGACACAATGTTACACTGTAAAAAAAATGTTACCCTATAAAAAAAAAGTGGAAAAAAAAAAATTTGAAAAGTGAACCACGATAGAGCAAGGGTTCACTGTATACAGTGGTCCCTCGCTCTATCGCGATTCACTGTTCGCGGCCTAGCTGTTTCGCGGATTTAAAAAAAAAAAAAAAAAAATTCACATTTTTTTTTATAGTGTAACATTTTTTTTACAGTGTAACATTGTGTCCTGCGTCCTGATTGGCAAAGAGACTAGACCAGGATTAAACGTGGACTAAACCAGGTCCAGACCAGAACTAAACCAGGTCTAGACCAGGTCTAAACCTGGTCTAAACCTGGACTGGACCTGGACTAAACCAGGACTGGACCAGGTCTAAACCAGGTCTAAACCAGGATTAAACCACCACGTGCCGCTCTTTGCTGGTTTTGTGCGGCTGGTTTGTGGCTCGGGCTGAAAGCGCGCGGTCCGGGCCCCGCGGTTCGATCTCGTGCTCGCAGCCCCGGTGTACACGCGGCCTCGCGCCGGTCGTGCTGCTCTGTCACAGATTTGTCCACGATGAGGGGCACACGTGTCGCGCACTTCTCCAAGGGGTTGGTGCGCATCGTGTCCCGGGATGTGGCAGTGCTCCTCACGCATCCAGCGGGGTTTTCGGGGCCGTGTCTCCCCCCATGCGTCACTATTAATACATTTTGTTGAAAATCTATGAAAGTTTGAGTGTTTAAACGAGAGAAAAATGTGAGAAAAGGTTAATTATAGTCTGAGAAAAGCATATAATGTGTGTGGTGAGGCATTTACAGCCTTAAAACATGTAGAATAATTGTAAAATATAAAGTTGTCCTACTTCGCGGTTTTCTCTTATTGCGGGTTATTTCTGGAACCTATCATAGGCCGACCGGCGCTCCGGCTTCCAGTCATGTTGCAGCATACCCACCAATCGTGCTCCCGCCAATCATGACGATTAGCGTTGCTGTGTTTGCGCCTGTTCGCTGATCAGCTGTGAGCGAGCCCCGTTAATATGTACGCTACGTTAATGCTACGTAAGAAGGAACTCTCGCCTTGGGACTCGGGATAATTATGTCGGTTTCCTTGTGCATACACGTGGACACGTGAATTATCATATCAGACAACACTGCAAACTACGGAGCTGACCGTGTTCTTATGGGGTGAGTTATATTATCATATTATTTCTGCATCAAAGGGACATATTATCTGACAGCAGGGGCCCAGGACTAAACCGGGACTAAACTGGGACTAAACCAGGTCTAAACCAGGACTAAGCCAGGACTGAACCAGGTTTAAACCAGGTCTAAACCAGGACTAAGCCAGGACTAAACCGGGACTAAACCAGGTCTAAACCAGGTCTAAACCAGAACTAAACCAGGACTGAACCAGGTCTAAACCAGGTCTAAACCAGGATTAAACCAGGTCTAAACCAGGTCTGAACCAAGACTAAGGTGTGTGTGTGTGTGTGTGTGTGTACGTGTGTGATAACATATATCCTGTGTATTATTGAATTACTGAATGATTATATGGACTTTTTGCAAAACAAAACAATACAGAAGATTCCAACAAACTGCATTAAAATATTTTTACTGTCTTGTATTTTATAAAGTGTTAAGAAGTGCGTGTCTAAGTCCTCTGTAACCAGCCCTGTGCTCCGAGAGAGAACACATTCACTCTCATTGTTTTTCGTGCTCCCAGAGAACGCCCTGACCTTTATTCTGTCTGCAGTGACATCTCTCCTACTTCACCAGATAGTGCGGAAACTCAAGCACACACAATACATACACTAATATACTACTGCATAGGCACAAACACACAACTGCACACAGACGCACAGCTCGCAGGAGACACACTTTGTCCTGGTATTCTCAAAATACCAAGTCTCAAAAATACAGAGTTTGCAGAAAAATGATATGGTTATTTTATCCTGGGTGACCTCCTTGTTTCCCACGGGTACAGCAGGCTTACATTGTGAACGCAGAGCAGCTTTAGGGGGAAAAAGGAGGACTAGGAATGAAAAGGCAAATTCTGTGATATGAAAAATATGTAAAAAATAAAAGGAAAAGGAATATGTACATTGAAAATAAAAAGTACGGTGGACTAGTGTTACAATGCTGAAATTTCAAACTTGATTTCGATACTAAGGAATAGACAGTACTGACTAATTAAAAACACTCTTTATTTAGAGAGTGGAATGTGTTTCAATATTAAATTGTAGTACAGTAATCCCTCGTTTATCGCGGGGGTAGGTTCCAGAAATAACCCACAATAAGAGAAATCCGCGCAGTAGGACAACTTTATATTTTACAATTATGTTTTAAGGCTGTAAATGCCTCACCACACACATTATACACTTTTCTCAGACTGGAATTAACATGTTCTCACATTTAGCTCTCATTTAAACACTCAAACTTTCATAGATTTTCAACAAAATGTATTAATAGTGAAGCGTGGGGGGAGACACGGCCCCGGAAGCCCCGCCGGACACGCGAGGAGCACTGCAATGTCCCGGGACGCGACGCGCACCAACCCCTTGGAGAAGTGCACCCCTCATCGTGGTCAAATCCGTGACAGAGCAGCGTGACCGGCGCGAGGCCACACGTACACCGGGGCTGCGAGCACGAGATCGAACCGCGGGGCCCGGACCATGCCTCCCCCTCAGGACCGCGTCCTCGCAGCCCAAGCCCAGGCCCGGGGCCGAGCCACAAAGCGCACAAAGCACAAACGAACGCAAGAGCCGCACGAAACCAGCAAAGGGCCGCACGGAGTGATTTAATCCTGGTTTAGAACTGGTCCGGTCCTGGTTTAGTCCATGACCAGTCCAGGTTTAGACCTGGTTTAGACCTGGTCTAGACCTGGTTTAGTTCTGGTCTAGACCTGGTTTAGTCCACGTTTAGTCCTGGTCTAGTCTCTTAGCCAATTAGGACGCAAAACACAATGTTACACTATAAAAAAATGTTAGATTATAAAACAAATTGAAAAAAAAAAAAAATCCGCGAAACAGCGAGGCCGCGAACAGTGAACCACGATAGAGCGAGGGACCACTGTACTTTCTAGGGCTGGGCGGTATGCCACTTCATACCGAATACTGGTGTGTTTTTTTTTAATGATATGTGTGTGTACAAAACGTCGGTAACACAGAGCGGCGGAACGTGGCGCTGCGGGACATTGTTTGAGAGGGGGGCGGTTTTGCAGTGGCGTGAGAGCGGTGGAAGCTCATTGTGTGCCGAGAGTGGTGAACAACATGGACGGAGAAAATGTTACAGACACAGAGGAACTTATACCGAAAAGGGGAGCCGTGTCAGTTGTGTGGAAGTACTTTGGTTTTTAAAAATCTGATCAAGAAACCGTATTCTGTAAATGTTGTGTAAAAGTTGTAGCCGCAGGAGGCGACACGAGCAATCTGCTTCACCACCTCCGTCACAAACATGTCCTGGAATATGAAGAATGCACGTCCTCTTCCACGTCTGCAGGGAATGTTCAAGTTGACGCCGCTACACAAAACGCGACTCAGACATCACTCAAAGACGCATTTGCTAAGAGGACTGCCTACGACAAGAAAAGCAAACGGTGGAACGATATTACCAACACTGTTACTGTCCACTTAGCCAAGACATGGTACCACTTAGTACATGGGAAAATTAAAAAAAAAAAACGTCAAATACCGTGACACCAATATAATTTTGAAAAATACCATGATATCAATTTTTGGTCATACTTTCTTTTATGTTACCATGTGGTCTTATATCTGTGTAATCCCTCAGTGGTCCAACTTAAAATTTATCAAAAAGCTATAAAGGAAAGGCTCATTTCTGTCCTATACTGTTTAAATTCATATTTAGTTTCAATACTAGCTTTATTATCGATCAGTTTCAATAGTTTTGGCCACCCTACTGGAAATGAATGACTGTAAAAATATAAGTAAATTGAATATGTAACTTGAAATTAAATAACAATTGTGAAAACTAGCTCTAAGAGGTCCAAACTTAACGCATGTCATGATAATGCTAATGCAAACAACTAGCAGGCTAACAGCACCAGCATTAGCCTACTTCCTGGTTTGCGGATGATTAAAAAAAAAAAACTACAGCTGCTACTACATCGAATATAACCTTATCAACAAAACTCTAGTAGCAGTAATAATAATAAAAACAAAACATAAACAAACAAACATATAACTAATAAACTAATAAATAATTTGATTTTTCTAGTAGGCTAACAGAGTACCAGCATTAGCCTACTTCCTGGTTTGTGGATGATTAAAAACACAAAAAACTACAGCTGCTACTACCTCGAATATAACCTTGTCAACAAAACTCTAGTAGCAGTATTATTATTATTATTAATAATAATAATAATAATAATAATAATAATAATAATAATAATAATAATAATAATAACAACAACAACATATAACTTCTGGTAATAATTTCATTTTTCTAGTAGTAGTAATACCAGCAGTAAACACAACCATTCTAAAAGTGGGAGGTGAAACAAAGTAAAAGAATAACAATTGATGCATGTCGTTGTTAAAGCAGCATTGTGTAACTTTTCTCGTAGACATACCCAGGGGCCTTGCGCACTTGTCTCTTTATTTGTTGCTGTAATAAAATGCGTATTTACATTTGGCATAAACAAGAGAAGCCAGCGCCACAAAACTGGAGCTGTCCACAGCGGCCCTGGTGTGAATGTGATCCTTGTCACTGAGCCAGAGGAGGGAGAAAGAGGAGGAGGGAGGTGAGAGGGAGAGAAAGAGAGAAGGTGAAGAAAGGAGGTGAGAGGGGAGAAGGAGAAAGAGAGGGTGGGGAGAAGAAAAGGAAGAGAGAGAGAGAGAGGCGAGCGGTGAAAGGAGATAGTTTTCTCTGTCCTTTTTCCCCTAAGAGGAGAGAAAAGAGGACAGGAGGGGAAAGAGTGGAGATTTGAGAGAAAAGGGAGGGTGAGGAAAGAGAGGGTGAAGAGAGGAAAGGGGAAGAATAGAGAGGTGGAGGGGTTAGGAGGGTAGAGCGGGTGAACAGGTGAGAGGAAAGAGAAGGGAAGAGGAGAGAGGGAATGAGGAGAGGGGAGAGAACAGAGAGGATGGAGAGAGGAAGGTGAAGAGAGGAGGGGAGAAGGGAGAAGGAGAAAGAGAGGGTGGGGAGAAGAAAAGGGAGAGAGATAGAGAGAGGGGGAGGAAAAAAGTAGAGAGAAAACTAAGAGAGGAGAGAAAAGAGGAGGGGAAAGAGTAAAGATGTGAGAGAGAAGGGAAGGTGAGGAAAGAGAGGGTGAAGAGAGGAAAGGGGAAGAATAGAGAGGTGGAGGGGTTAGGAGGGTAGAGAGGGTGAACAGGTGAGAGGAAAGAGAAGGGAAGAGGAGAGAGGGAATGAGGAGAGGGGAGGAGGGGAGAGAACAGAGAGGACGGAGAGAGGAAGGTGAAGAGAGGAGGGGAGAGGGGAGAAGGAGAAAGAGGGTGAGAAAAGGGAAGAGAGAGAGAGAGAGGAGAGAAAAGAGGAGAGGAGGGGAAAGAGTGAAAATGTGAGATAAAAGGGGGTGAGGAAAGGGGAGGAAGAATAGAGAGGGGGAGGGGTTAGGAGGGTAGAGAGGGTGAACATGTGAGAGGAAAGAGAAGGGAAGAGGAGAGAGGGAATGAGGAGGGGAGAGAAGAGAGAGGACGGAGAGAAGAGGTGAGGGAGACTCAAACAGGGACGGCCTACTGGGACAAAACAAGTCCAAGTCATTAGCAGAGGGCACACGCTGGCACCAGGTTAGAACAGGGAGGTGCCACAGAAGAGTGTGAGGCTAATGAGATGACTTCTAAAAAGAACATACCTCTATATTAATGTTTTTGTTTTATTGCCATGGAAACGGTTATGTGAAGTCTGGAGAATCAAACAGGAAGTAGAGTTCATTTGACTGATACTATTAAAAAAGTTAAAGAGATAGCACATGTTTATATCACCATCCTGAATTATTTACTTATGAAAACATGTAATGACAGATATCTCGACTTAGACTTAACTCCACAAGGGAAATTATTTGGACACAGTAGCTCACACATCACAATATATTATAATAAAAAAGAGCGAACATATAAATGGTAATAATTAGGGATGTCAACAATTAATCGATTAACGAATAATTGTCGATTAAGACTTTGGTCAAACAAAATGCATTAATTGTAATTAATCGCTAATCGCGGACACGCGCACCCGCGTGGTCACTAAACAAGGCAACTGCGCACCGCGCTGCGCCAAGCTCGACTCACAGCCGGCCGCAGGCGCCAACGGCACTGCTCAGCAGCCCTGGTCTAAGCGCGAGACGAGATCGAACCGCGGCGTCCAGAAAATGCGCCGCAACGTGCCGCTGCTGGTCCCACGCGGCCGGCCCGTGGCCCGGGGCTCGGGCCCCGAGCCACAAACCAGCCGCACGAAACCAGCAGCGGCACGCAGCGGCCCAATCCTGGTTCAGTCCAGGTCCAGACCCGGTCGAGTCCCGGTCCAGGTCCAGACCTGGTTTAGTTCTGGTCTAGATCTGGTCCAGTCCACGTTTAGTCCTGGTCTAGTCTCTTAGCCAATCAGGACAGAACACAATGTTACACTATTTTTAAAAAATTGAAAAAAAAAAGAAAGAAATAAAAAAATCCGCGAACCGCGATAGAGCGAGGGATTACTGTATTTTGTTATTCAGCATCAATACATTTGTCTGCTTTTTACTAAGGAATAATTAACTGAGGAATATACAATATAATAATACTATGATATATTTTTGACTCAGTGTTATGTATACTATGGCTTATATTCTTAAAGATCCTATTGAAACACTAAAATTCAGGTGAAAAACGCCGCGTATCAGTTAGTCGATCGATAAGGTCAATCAACTATCAATTAATGAATGAATCGATAATTTGCATCCCTAGTAATAATACATTCTAAATAATTAACAAAAATGCCAAGAGACTGGTGTCAAATAAGGCATAATTTAGAGAGTATTCAAATCAGAGATGGTCCACAACCCCAGCCTGGCAAGCCCAACGAGAAACCCATGTGAGGCCCATTCTACTTTCAGATTGGGTAATCGGAACTTGTTTTATAATTAACAATAAATGAACATTATGTTTTTTATAAGAAAAAGCTATGTTTTATGAAATTTAATATAAATATAAATATAAATATATGTTGTTTTAGTCATTGGGTTTATTGGCTTGTACTTTGGCTATGTTTATATGTGACGTTTTAGTCATTATGTTTGTCTTGTACTTCTGCTAGGAGTACTGTATATGTGATGTTTTAGTCATGGTGTTTATTGTCTTGTTTATCAGATGTGTTATGTTCACTGTGGGCCTAGGGAGCGCTGCAATTTCAAATCCTGTGTGTGCAACCTGTACATATGGTTTGTGACAATAAAGCTGACTTTGGACTTTCATAACCTTTACATCTCCCTTTATTACAATTTTATGCATCATCTCACATGGTTTCCTTTAGTAGGTTAATATTATCATAATACTAACAAACATAAAGCTGATGTGGTTTGAATATTGAGCAAAAGCATTTGTTGTGGAGAGGAGCGCTTCACCTTCAGGTTTGAGTCTGATCCAGATTACAGCGAAATCCTGGTAAGACCTGGACAATCCTAAGCCATCAAGCTGCCGCTTTGTGAAGTAACACTTTCACTGGAGCAAACTCACAATACACCAGGAGCTCATCCTTAAACACGCCAAATTAGCATACAGCAAGATGTGTACTGCCTCTGCTTTGCAACAGAATCACCAGGGACAATTACATGTGACATCGTGCCCGTTCTTTCCATTCATTTTTCCCATTGTACAATTTCACAACCTTCCTTTTGAACAACCTCAAACCTGTAGCTATTTGCATACGAAATTTTGCTTTTATGCTTTTGTGAACTGGTACTAGGCCTGTCATGATAATACATTTTGAAAAACCATGTATTGCTGAAGAAATTATAGACGAAAACCAATAATACTGAAACTAATTTATGTATGCAATAACCTAAGAGCAGATTCAAGATTCAAGATTCTTTATTGTCATTATGCAAGCATAACGAAATTTTGACGGACTCCCGGCTACAGAAGTATAAAAAAAATACAACAAGCATAAAGATCATAAATAAATTTAAAAAGCATCATAAACCACAAAAACTATTCTAACTGTACATTATTACTAAAAAAACAAAACAAAAAACAAACAAAAAAACACCGGCTGCAATAAATAAACAGTACAATGAAACAATTTAGTACTTAGTTTGCATCTGTAATGAGTCACAGAAGTTATTAATTCAACTTTCTATGACTCAAATGTCATCATATAGCCAAAAAATAACCAAACATTTCCCAGTAGTGCAAATTATGTCGATATAGTGAATATGGTGACAGACCTAACAGGTAAACAAATTATTTGATCCAATGATAGCCCTGTAGACAAAGAAGGGCATCCGGCTTTAATCCCTAGTTAATATACATTTATATAATTATGCCTTATTTGACACCAGTCTCTTGCCATTTTTATTGCTACTTATTTAGAATTTATTATTACCATTTATGTTTTTGCTTTCTGTTATTATAATATATTGTGATGTGTGAGCTACTGTGTCCAAGTAATTTCCCTTGTGGATCAATAAAGTTTGTCTTCAGGGTACGTAACCTGTATTTTATTTATTGCTCTCAAAAACATCCATTTTTACTGTGAGCGGGGTCGTCTGTCCACAAATCTAACCTGTAATTTGTAATTTGTCTTGCAAGTCTCTATGGAGATTCCGAAGTGTATAGCCATACCGTGGAAGATTCCAGGCATGGAAACAAGCAGGTGATGGACCCTCCACCAGACAAGTTACACAGTGCACCTTTAAAGCAAATCTTCCCTATCAACATCTTTAGCAAGTAGCCACCGTACACACATTTAAAAGGTTTATATTACACTATTTTCTGATGCATATTTTAATGTCGTTTCCTCATCATTGTGTTTTGTCTCCTTCAAACATGTTCAACAAATAAACCCTCCGTATTTAGGCTGAGGAAGTCGTCCACTGTGTTTTTAAACTCCATAAAGCTTTACTACAATCATTTGGATGATTTCAGCTCTGGAATTGCCAATCGCTCCTCAGCTAAAGGTAATGGGAAGCTGTTAATTTTAAAAAAATACAACTATTTGACATCACAAGGTGGAACAGAGCATTGCGAGCTTTGGAGATATAGACAGATAAATAATAAAGGGTTACTCAAACGTGTGTGAACAAAACACAACTCCAGGTATGTTTTCGATGAGGTAACAGCATTATAACTCAAAACAGTCAATTTCATGTAATATTGAACTTTTAAGTTAATTCGTGTTCTCGTCAATGTTCCTCTCCTGCAGCAGTCTGGATCTGTGGCGTGCCCCGCTCTAATATTCAGTTCATAAGTCAAGAAGCGAGCGGACATGCTAAGAGCTTAAACGCGTCTACAGGGTAACGTTAATCTTACCAGTTAGTCGCCCATGCCCCTCCTAGTCCTCGTTCATGCAGGTCGCACGAAGCGGAAAGGTCATTAGTGGGCTAACTTCAGAGCTCCACTGTGTACAATTAATTAGCGTCGTGCCCTGTGGCCTGAAAACGGGATTAGGGATAGGGATACACGCCGAGAGAGTGAGAGCTGATCCTTCTCTGTTGAGTTTCAGTTGGCTGTGAATGTGAATGTCTGTGGTTATCAAACATTTCAGTTCTGCACCAAATTGGACATCAGCAGTGGTGGAAGACAACAACTCAACTGTGTTACTTAAGTAGAAGTTAAAAAAAAAAAAATCTATTTAAAGATGCACTATGCAACTTTTTGGGGGTCCGTCACCTATTTATCAAATACTGCTCTGCCTGGAACGTTCCACAGTGTGACATTAAACAGCTCTGCCTTACATTTTTTCAATTACATGTGGATTTGTAGCTCAAAAATGCCTAAAAAAACAAAAAAAAAACAAACAGGCATTCTGACTATGAGCTGGCTTGCCTCTCCACAGATCTGACGTGTAACTTCCCCTGGTTTGGAAGAAAGGCTTAATGCCATACAGTGGAACATGGAGACAAGCAGACGGACCCTCCACCAGAAAATGCATCTTTAACTAAAAGTACAGATACCGGAGCAAAAAAAAGTAAATGTATCACATGAAAAAAAAAAATAAAAATGAAAGTAAAATTATTAAAGTGCACGTTTAAAAATGTACTTAAAGAGTGAAAAGTATTTTTCTGAGAAGTAATAATGCTTCAAATGTAGTTATTTTGATTGTATATTTTGTATATGTTTGTGTATTTTGTTATTTTTGTATATTTTTAGTTTGCTCAGACTACAAATGGGTTAAAAATACACCCCTCAGCCTCACACAGTAATAAAAGATACTTTTACTTTTCAGTCAGTTAAATAAACATAGTGGAGTAGAAAGTACAGATTCTTGCTCTCAAATGTAGTGAAGTAAAAGTAAAAAAGTATCAACTTTAAATCTATTTAAGTAAATTACAGATTCCTAAAATGTATACTTAAGTACAGTACTACGTTTACTTTGTTATGTTCCACCACTGGACATCAGAAAATATTTTACAATACTAATACTTAAACAATCGGCTCAGCTCAATCAGCTCAAATAAAGATTAACACAAAACAAACAACAATATTAAATTCTTAAACAGGACTAAAATAAAGGATTAAACTATAACTTCAACTTCAACTGTTTTCAAAAAGTATGAATTTCAATGAATATAAACCCAACATAAATTAAAAGGCCCACATTCCTCATCAAAAACATACCCGGAGTTGTGTTTTGTTTCATTCAAACTAGTTTAACACACAAATCCTGCATATTTCGATCTCGTTCTTCAAACAGAAAACACCTTGTGATGTCATGCGGTAATACAGGAAGTGCTCCAATGTGTTTTTAAACTTCATACACCTTCACTAGAATAATTTGGATACCTTCATCCCTGGAATTGCCAGTCTCTGTTGAACTAAAGGTAAAAGGAACCTGTTTTTCAAGATTTAAAGATTGTTTATTTGTCCTATGCAGGATCAACACAAGGTCAACAATGCAATGAAATGCTTAGGATCAGAAGAACACGTTGACTCACTATGATAGTCAAGAAGTACTAATAGCAGGCAATAAAAATACAAGGGAAAAAAAGTAAACAATATAATTAAAAACATGTAATAAAATATAATAAAATACAGAAGTACAGGTAGGATTAAATAAGGTGTAAGAGTATTTCACAGGTGGTAATACTGCTCAAATGAATTTTCAAACTTCATGACATCACAAGGGGAAACAGCATTTTGAGCTTTGAAGATGCAGACAGACTAATAAAAAGAATGAAACAAAACACAACTCCGGGTATGTTTTTGATAAGGTAACAACATTACAGCATGGTTTAAAGCTCACAAGGGTAAATTTAGTGTAATACAAGACCGTTAAATCTGAACTCCAAACAACTTAATTATACTTATATAAGAGACTATTAAAATGGTTTGATCTTGATTCAGTGAATTGCCCCCAAGGTTAAATCCACCCAAAGTATGCCATGCATGTACCAGCACTAGAGACAAGGGCTATGGGTCTAAAATTTGAATTTTGATTATGATACTGAAAAGATTCTGATTTAGATAACACGGACAGCAGAGTGTGATTTTTTTTCTCAAAATAATAGTAGTTTCTCTTGTATGACCATGTGGTATAGATCAAGACCATTATAAAAATATTAAAGAAAAAAATTAAAATGATGTTCCTTTATGACATTTTTTTGTATCCTTAGTTTTTGTAATGAGTAGTAAGCTTCAATATTAATATCCGTTAGAATCTAGGTTACAATTTCAATTTTTTTTATTCTTTGACAGTTTTACTTAGGACCTAAACCTGAGCTTGGCACCCCCTGTGTTTGGGCAGAGGCTGGTCTCCTCTTCCCCGGCTAAAACAGGAGCTATGATGTCAGCGAAGTATGAGAGATCAGCCAGAGACACGAGCCGCCAACACACAACAAACTGCACACAAAAATACACACAAAGAGCCACACACCAGCCCAGACTTAGACTCCAAGCAATGGGAATCACATGTCAGAGATTGTCACTATACGGACACAATGTTCAATGACAACACACTGCTATGTCAACTATAGGACGTTTACAATGCAGGAAATGCGCTCTAAATATGCTCTAAAGTTGTTCGCGAGTTTTAGAGTGTGGAAAATTAGCACCATTGCCATAGCAATTAACAATTCAAAACCAAAAATGTAAGGTCCTACTGTATATATTGCCTCAAACTGATTCTTGTGACATTTTAGCCATGTTATGTTGTTGTTGCCTCCTACCATATCTGGAATTGTGTTTTGTTTCATTCACACATGTTTGAGTTATCCTTGTTTATCAGTCTGTCTACATTTCCAAAGCTCAAAATGCTCTTTTCCACCTTGTGACATCATGTAGTGGTTTTACCTTTAATTCAGAAGAGGCTGAAATCATTTACAAGATCAAGTGATGATGAACAGATCAGAAAATAGAGCAATATAAAGCTTTCAATGGTCAAAGCTTTATATTACACATAGTCAAAATCCAGTAGAAAATTTGTGTTATAATTTAGTATTTAATTGTTTATTAAAACATTTGTCAGAAACAAAAACGGTTATGGTAAATTAAAAGGTGCCACCTGCTTGTGCCCATGAAGATGTTATTATTACAAAATGCTAAAAACAACTAGCATGCTAACAGCAAACATCCTTGGTTGGGATGTTTGTGGTCGATAAAATGCTTTCTGATAAGATGCAGACAGCACACAGCGGTCTCAATTTGAGCCTAAGACCTGCTTTTCCAATCCATCTGGGACAGGACACATTTTACTTTATTATATGAAATGTATAATAATTGGGTAAGTACGTTACAGGAAAAAAAAAATTTTTTTGTTTTTTGGTCAGTTTTGTCTCTCAGCATAATCAGCTTTCACATGAAAACAACAACACTGTCAACGCTGCACTGAAAGATTTTTTAATATTTAATTTAAATCAACTTGCATCCATAGACGTAAATGGTACTTTCCAGACTTGTACTTAAGATTTTGACGAAACATAGAGGAGGATTTTTTAATATGTAATTCTAAGTCTTAACTTAACAAGGTAAAAAAAAAAAAAAAAGGAGTTTAGGCACATTTTCAGCCAGATTTAGTTTACCCAGTTTTTTAGTATCTAATATGTCAATGAAAAGAAGACTTGGAACACATTTGTTTAAAGGCAAATTAACGTTTTTTTACAATCTGAGCCTTCTTTCGGCAATAAAACAAGTAGTTTTACTCACCCATAGCATTTTTCTGTCAATTGGAGCAGTATCGCAGAACTTATGTTGAGCCGTTCTGTTCTAGTAATGATCCCGTATCTTTAACATGGTGCTGTATCATTTGCTCGGGGCATTACTTTGCGGTGTCCAAATAACACAAACTTTAGCACTTTTCAAATCATAGAAGCCCGATGTCTTAATGAAAAATTTCGTTTGAAACAAAAGTGGCCTGTAATCCGAGATTTAGCCATAGTTTCGAGTAGATGAGGACGCCAGTGTGCATGCGCGGACTGCTCCCGGGGCCTAAACATGAAACGCAAAGCTGAAAACTATGGATAAACCTCGGATTACAGGCCACTTTTGCTTCAAACGAAATTTTTCATTAAGACATCGGGCTTCTATGATTTGAAAAGTGCTAAAGTTTGTGTTATTTGGAGACCGCAAAGTAATGCCCCGAATACAAATGCTAACAAATGCTAACAGAAACGCCACAACGTAACTTTCTTCAAACAGCTCCAAATGACACGAACGTGATATGGGTGAGTCAAACGACTTGTTTTATTACCGAAAGAAGGCTCAGATTGTAAAATAACGTTAATTTCCTTTAAAATATTCCAAAAATGTCAAATTTGTCAATTTTTGCATATAAAATGCCTTATTTTCACATGAAAACATTGTGTTATACATTTTTTTAACATTTATGTGACTAAACTCAGGAGAAGTTTCAAAATGAAATCTCTAAAGTTAAGATGTTTTTCTATTCACCTGCAGTGCCTTAAAAAGTGTTCTAATATTTTCAAATGGTCCCTGGACTCCTGGATTCCTGTTTTCACACCTCCTCCCTAAACTCTGGTCAGACTTTCCCTGGAGCTGTCTCTACTATCGTCATGACAACAGGGGCACGGACGCGGCAATTAAGTTAATAACAGACGATGAATGACACGTTACAATGCAGAAACTACAAAAGTTATTTAACTTGTCATCTCTGTGCCAAAAGTGTGATACCGGTGTGTAAAAATGCGTCAGAGCTTTACTGTAAATCAAACGGCTTCAATGACAACTGTTACATCATGCAGTCTGGTGCATTTATGTAATAACTGAAACTGAGAATAAACCAGGCCAAATTTGAGACTAAAACAAGACTAAACCGGGATTAAACCAGGTAAAAACTGAGGCTAATCCAGGTCAAAACTGAGACCAAAACTGGACTAAACCGGGATTAAAACGGTTAAAAACTGAGACTAAACCAGGCTAAAACTGAGACCAAAATTGAGACCAAAACAGTACTAATAAACCGGTATTAGACCAGGTAAAAACTGACAATAAACTATCTTAAAACTGAGACTAAAATAGGCCAAAACTGAGACCAAAACAGGACTAAACTGGTATTAAACCAGGTAAAAACTGACAATAAACTATCTCAAAACTGAGACCAAAACAGGACTAAACCGCGATTAAACTAGGTAAAAACTGAGACTAAACCAGGACTAAACAAGATCAAATTGAGACTACACCAGGACTAAAAAAAGACAAATCCAGGACTAGACTAAGACTAAACCATGTCAGAACTGAGAATAAACTAGGAGTAAACCAAAGCCAAGACTAAATCAGAACCAAGACTAAACCGGACTATATCCAGAACTAAAACAGGTCAAAACTAAGATTAAGCCAAATCAAAACAAAGACCAAGACTGAACTATAATGCAATCAGCTCAAAACAGGACTGAACCAGGTCAAAACAAAGGCCAAAACCAAGACTAAAGCAGGACTAAAGAAGGACTATAACAAAAGCTGAACCTTCTGAGGACTCATAGCACCTACACTGAGAAACCAAATGTAACTATTCACCCCATAAACTCTTCTCACACATTTATGTACAGAGACAGTGATGTGGATGTCTAAAAGAAATATAAAACGGCATAGTTAGAGCGAACCAGTGACATTTAGGTTAGTACATAACTGTGCTATACCCACTGATCCAGGCCAGCCGTGCATACTAAACCAAGTTAAACTAGGTCCCATCTTACCACTTATTTAAAGTTATTTCAAAGCGTACACTGCCAGTTTCTTATATTTAAAAATCCTATGTTACACAAATTGCCTCTTAAGTCATGTTAAAATGTTGCTACCTCATCAAAAACATACCTGGAGTTGTGTTTTGTTTCATTCACACATGTTTGAGTAACCCCTTATTATTCATCTGTCTACATCTCCAAAGCTAAAAATGCTCTCCTCCACCTTGTGATGTGTGTAGAATCCCTCAGTCGCCCAGGCAGAATCCATGGCAATAGGAGAAATTCAGTTTGTCAACTGGACAAAAGTGTATTTGGTCGAATACATTGCGCAGCTCATCCAAGCTGCTTCTTAAAATCCTACAGCTTAGGTCCTGACCAAGCCGAGCAATAAGGTCATGGAGATGGGTCCCCGGGCGCCTGAAAGACGAGCTGCCCACTGCTCCTGAGGGATGGGTCAAATGCAGAGAAATAGTTTCCCTACAGGGATGAATAAAGTCTTCTTCTTCGTCTTCTTCTTCTTCTTCTTCGTCTTCTTCTTCTTCTTCTTCGTCTTCTTCTTCTTCGTCTTCTTCTTCTTCGTCTTCTTCTTCTTCGTCTTCTTCTTCTTCGTCTTCTTCTTCTTCGTCTTCTTCGTCTTCGTCTTCTTCGTCTTCTTCTTCTTCTTCTTCTTCGTCTTCTTCTTCTTCGTCTTCGTCTTCTTCGTCTTCTTCTTCTTCTTCTTCTTCAAAAAACTGGCTGCAAGGAGGAGCTAACTACAATGAAATGACTATGAAACTATCACACCTATTTGTTTTCAGTTTCTGTTAGTTAAGTAAGCCTATTCAATATGCAGTAGGAGTGTGGGGTCTTGTTAGCAGAACCATTTAGGGCCATAATGGGTGTTTTCACACTCTGGACCTGCTGCCCTATTGTTTTCTTTGTTTGTTTTGATTTAGGTTTGAGGATAGAGTTATAGATGGGAGACAAATGATGTCTGAAACCTCCATTTCTGTTCAAGGAAGGGTTCACCTTGTGATGTCATGAAACTGAAACAGTTTTCAAGTTAACAGCTACTTTTTTCATTTCGTTTAGCAGGGATTAACAATTGTTTGAAACACAGATCCATCCATCCATCCATCCATTTTCTTCCGCTTATCCGGGTTCAGGTCGCAGGGGCAACAGCCTAAACAGATCTGCTGCCCAGATCTCCCTGCACCAGCCCCTATGGATCCTCCTGTGTGGATCCAGCGGAGGGCGGCCCCACGTTGCTCCTTCGGGCTATGCCCAGTCGGGCCCCGTGGGGGAAGGCCCGGCCACCAGATGCTCGACACGAAGTACCCACCCCAGGCCTGGCTCCAGGGTGGGGCCCCAGTGACGCATTACTTTCTAATTACAGGCTAGCCCCTCCCACCCCTGTAACATCTTTAACGTGCACAGCATGGTGCGTTTGGACCAATCAGAGCAAGAGCTGCTAGAGCGGAGCTAGGCTAAGTCTTACAAAGTTAACATTGAGGCTTTGAGTAAAAATAGAAAAGAATCTCTACAAAATACAACCTTTGTGAAAGCTGTCGATGCCCTGTCAGTTGAACATGGGCAGTTTGAATTCCCAAAAAATCCATTGTGCTCTATGGGAGAATTGTTTCTGTGCCCAAGCTCCTGGGAGCTGCAGTACCTGGAGCGGCCACTAGTTGAGCCAAGTCAGAGGGGGAATGCCTTATCCGGTTTTTATTATAGATCCATGGTCTGAAATAGTGTCACTGTAGTGAAGGTGTATAGAGTTTAAAAACATAATGGAGCACATGACATCACAAGGTGAAACAAAGTGTTTTCTCTTTGAGAGAAGAACACAGCCCAAATATGCAGGATTTTGTATGTTAAACATGTGAATGAAACAAAACAAAACTGCAGGTCTGTTTTTTGATGAGCAAACAACATTATAACAGATCAGGCCCTTTAAACTAGGTCCCTTCTTACCACTTACTAAAAGTTATTTCAAAGTTTATACTGCCAGTTTCTTGTATTTAAATTCCAGGTCTTTTCCATTATATATATATATATATACTGTATATATATATATATATATATATATATATATATATATATAGTGCCGTGAAAAAGTATTTGCCCCCTTCCTGATTTCTGTGTTTTTTGCATATTTATCACTCAAAACATTGTCAGATCATCAAACCAATTTTAATATCACACAGAAACAACCCAAGGAAAGACAAAATTCAGTTTTTGAATGATGATTCCATTTATTAGTGCACAAAAAAAATCTAAACCTATCTGGCCCTATGTGAAAAAGTAATTGCCCCCTTAATCTAATAGCCAGTTGAGCCTCCTTTGACAGCAATAACTGTAACCAAACGTTTGCGATAATTGGTGATGAGTCTTTCACACCGCTGGGGAGGGATTTTGGCCCACTCTTCTATGCAGAATTGTTTCAATTCTGCCATATTGGAGGGTTTTCTTGTATGAACTGCCCGTTTAAGGTCACACCACAGCATCTCAATCGGATTTAAATCCGGACTTTGACTTGGCCACTCCAAAACCTTAATTTTGTTTTCTTTGAGCCATTCAGAGGTGGACTTGCTGGTGTGTTTTGGATCATTGTCCTGTTGCATGATCCAAGAGCGCTTGAGTTTGAGGGCACGAACTGATGGCCGGACATTCTCCTTCAGGATCTTCTGGTAAACAGCAGAATTCATTTTTCCGTCAATCACAGCAAGTTGTCCTGGTCCTGAGGCAGCAAAGCAGGCCCAGACCATCACACTGCCACCACCATGCTTTACTGTGGGCACCATGTTCTTTTTATCAAATGCTGTGCCATTTTTACGCCAGATGAAACGGGCTGCAGACCTTCCAAAAAGTTCAATTTTAGACTCATCGGTCCACAAAATGTTTCTCCAAAAGTCTTGAGGGTCATCAAGGTGCTTTTTGGCAAAGGTGAGACGAGCCTTTGTGTTCTTTTGTGAAAGCAGTGGTTTTCTCCTGGGAACTCTTCCATGGATGCCATTTTTGGCCAGTGTTTTTCTAATGGTGGAGTCATGAACACTGACCTTAACTGAGGCCAACGAGGCCTGTAGTTCTTTCGATGTGCGTCTAGGTTCTTTTGTGACTTCCTGAATGAGCCGTCGTCGCACTCTTGGAGTAATCTTAGTTGGTCGACCACTCCTGGGAAGGGTTGCAACTGTTCCCAGTTTCCTCCATTTTTGAATAATGGCTCTGACAGTGGTTCGCTGGAGCCCCAGAGCTTTGGGAATGGCTTTGTAACCTTTTCCTGAATTATAGACTTCTATCACTTTTTTTCTCATTTGTTCTTGAATTTCTTTGGATCGTGGCATGATGTGTTTGTTCTTGAGATGTTGTAGCCAACTTCACTTTGTTTGACAGGAACTATTTAAGTGATTTCTTGATTCAACACAGGTGGTGACAATCAGGTGTGGGTGTGGCATGTAGAACTGAACTAAGTTTTCTCAAAACTGTGGTTAGTCACAGTTAGTTTGTGATTTAACAAGGGGGGGCAATTACTTTTTCACATAGGGCCAGATAGGTTTAGATTTTTTTTGTGCACTAATAAATGGAATCATCATTCAAAAACTGAATTTTGTCTTTCCTTGGGTTGTTTCTGTGTGATATTAAAATTGGTTTGATGATCTGACAATGTTTTGAGTGATAAATATGCAAAAAACACAGAAATCAGGAAGGGGGCAAATACTTTTTCACGGCACTGTATATATATATATATATATATATATTATATAATGTAATATAATATATATATTTTAAATTTACATACCCAGAGAACAACAGTTTTAATATTAGCATTATTTTTTTTTTTACAAGTTTCGGAGTTCTGCTGGATTACCTACATGTTTTCTCCAGTGCGCCTCAGTCTGAACTTTACCCTCACGTTAAGAGGTTTATTTTCAAGGATTAGTATTTGACAGTGGCCCTGGGATGATTGACAGCTGAGCAATGACGTCATAGCAGGCTGCAAGAGACAGCTGGAAGAATGGGGCTGGGCAGGCTTAACGCGTTCACTACCGAATCAATGTAACAAGTGCGTCAGTACCCGCCACTGGAATGCTACAGCTATTAATTAGGCCTGGGAGGGTGTCTTTCATTGAGTAAACAGAGCACCACAATTATGGTAAATCACATGAGTTTCTTGTACACTTTTTGCTTTGTGGATTCTGCACCAGTGAGGGTTTTCTGCACGCAAACTGCACCTTTGTAAGGAACAAGGAACAGTGGAGGGTTAATAAAATAATAATAAAAGTTTACCAAAGCATGCAGGTTCTAGGGGTGTCATAAGTATCGAAAATCAGATACTAATCAATGCAAAAACTAGTATGGAATCACAGGACACAAATAAACCTTTCCTGAAAAGCTTTAGAATGATCTTGAGCTGTATCCGAACAAGTATACACATACAGATCCACATTATTAGACCTGTCACTATAACAAATTTTGAACTTTAAACAATAATACTGAAACTAATTCATGCCACTGACAAATAAAATAAGTAGAATTAGCCCCAAATATTATTCCAAATGTAATATATGGTTAAAAAAACAATGCAATAAATAGCAGAATGAAACACTTTAGTACTTAATTTGTATGTATAATGAGTCGTAAAAGATAATCGTTCGATCGTTAAAAGGAAAAATAAATATTTACTGCCAAAATTTGTTGTTCCATCTAACGTGTATTGAATGACAAGTCAATATAGTAATTACCGTAACAGGGATAACTACATAGACATATATGGAATGTAATTGGATGACTAAATGATTACACAGATACAATGTGTAATATACCACATGGTAATATAAAAAGTAAAAAGTACTAAAGTTACTACTAAAGTTAGGTTGGCAAGAAAAATTTGCTGTCTATAGATTGCAACATCAGAAAAAACACAAACATAAAGCATAAAACTTACACAGCATAACCTTTCTGATGGAATGCACGCTATCTGCTGTGTCCATGGAGATGTATTGCTTTGACACGTTCCACTGTATAATAAAATTTATCTCGTATTTATTAATGTTTGTCTGAATGGAAATAGATAAATTTAATGTCATACTATGGAAGCTAACATAACATTGCATATGGCATAATAAAAACTGGCTAATATTGGCCAACATTAAAACATGTATAACTTGTCTTTTTTTCTATTAAGAAAAAGGCTGCTAAACTAGGACTAAACCAGGACTACACCAGGGCTAAAACAGAGCTAAAAGAGGATCAAACCACCACTAAACTCAAGCCGAACCAGGACCAAATCAAGTGTGAATGCAACCGAAGAGTGCTTTTATTCGCTTTTAACTGCAACCATGACAACAGGATAACTGCGGCTTTACATAGCCAAAGAGTTTATATATACACGTATTTTATATACATATATTTTGGTTTTTTCCAATTTTTTATTTTTTTTTTTTAATTTTGCTAAGAATAAGGCTGCTAAATTGGGACTAAACCTGGAACTAAACCAGGACTAAAGAGGACCGAACCACGTTTACGTCACCACTAAACCCCAAACCGTGACTACTCTAGCATGAAAAACACAACCCAACAATACAGAAAAGATCCACTGGGAGATTTAATCTCACCTGTTCAAAACTACCTTCAAATAACTGCATCTCTTTTACCTGTTTCTTTTATTTGTGTTTTGTCTGTATTGAACTGTGCAAAGTCTCTTTGAGTAGTAGTAGTAAGTAAATACTAAGTATTAAGTAGTAGTAGTAAGTAGTAGTAGTAATAGTAAGTAGTAAGTCATAAGTAGTAGCAATAAGTAGTAGTAATTGTAGTAGTTGTAGTAGTAGTAAGATTTAAGTAGAAGAAATAAGTAACCGTTTATTTTTATGTATATAATTATGTCTCATCTGACACAGGTCTATTGCTCTTTGGTTGCTATTCCATCTTTTTTTTTCTTTTTACTGTCTGTTATATATCATATATTACATATTATATTTGATGAGTGAGCTACCCTACCCAAAACAATTTCCATTGTGGATCAATAAAGTTTGTCTAAGTCTAAGTCTAGTAGTAAGTAGTAACTAGTAGTAGTAAGTAGACCTGCGCGATTTATCTTAATCGATAAATCGCGCAGGTCTACTTAATTCAACTTTACAGTTCAGGACGATGTGTTTTAATGAAAATCGATTTTTTAAATTATTTTTTACACGCGAGCGGAACTAATGCCCGGCCACGTTTTACACGGGTAAGTTAGCGGGGCGTACCCAAACATTGTACGAGCTAGCGCGGCTAGCGAGTGAGCTAAAGCCGGAGCTTGTACCAAACAAAGGTGTTTACATCTGTTATATGGAACTGGTTCAGTTTTCTTGCGTCGGACTTAGAACAAACGAGTGTTCGCTGTAAAGTCTGTTCAAAAGCTGTTGCAGCACGAAAAAATGTATCCTAGCGCCTAAAGCTGTTGCACGCAGCGGAATGGGAGAAGTGCAGGTCTGAACGGAATGAAAATAACCACCGTCCAGTCCCTAAAACATTTTTGACCTGTTTGCAGTATGACAAGCACGGCCCACGACAGAAGGCAATCACACACGCTGTTGTATGTTTTACCAAAAACATGATGTATGTTGTAAAAGACATGGTGCCCATATATACTGTGGAAAAGCCCGGATTCATTAACATGGTGAAAGTTTTGGACCCGAAGTATGTGCTACCAAGCCGCAAATATTTTTCTGAAGTTGCCACAGCTGTATACAGACTGCACAAACTAACGTACATGAACACAGACACACACAAAAACTAAAACACAACACTACCCACTCCAGTCCATCTTTCCCACAATCAGGGAATAATTTAGCTCCATAAAATGCTTCTTTATAAAAGAAAGATATTTATATAACTGTGATTTTTTTTTAAAACAATAACAGCTTAATTGATGCTAGGTGTAATGTATTTGTTTTATAAAAGAGCGTTGCATTGTTTTGAGCCATTTGTCATCTGTTATTTGTTTTTGAGTAGGGCAGAGAAAAATCGATTAAAATCTGAAATCAGATTTATTTTTTATTTTTTTTAATCAGAGATTTTATTTTTAGGCAATATCGCCCAGTTCTAGTAAGTCATAAGAGTAGTAGTAAGTAGTAAGTGAGAAGTAAGTAGTTGTAGTAGTAGTAAGTAGTAAATAGTAGTAGTTAGTAGTAGAAATTGTAGTAGTTGTAGTAGTAAATATTAAGTGGAAGTAGGTAAGTAATAGTACTGTAGTAAGTATTAAGTAGTAGTAAGTAGTAGGGATGTCAACAATTAATTGACTTACAATTAATTGTCGATCAAGACGTTGGCCGAACAAAATGCATTAATTGTAACTAATCGCTAGAGACTGCTACTCTGGAATGTGGACACGAGATGCGAACCCACTCGCGAGAAAGACCATGGCGTTACATCATGTAACCCAGGGGTCGGTAAAAAAAAAAAAAAAAAATCTGTGAAACGGTGAGGGACCACTGTATTTAATTAAAATATATTTTATTTTAGTTTGTTCATTTTCAAAATGTAATTCTATGGCACAAAGGTAAAAAAAAAAAAAAAACATTATATGCAGTGTTATTTCATTTTAAATTTCAAAAGGGTTTTGTGACTCCCAGTGTTTTCTTTACTGTGTGAAACGGGTCCAAATGGCTCTTTGAGTGGTAAAGGTTGCCGACCCTTCATGTAACCCTTTCCTCTCTGGATGTTGCCATACAACTCACAGTAGAGCTGGACCTAGAACCATATATTTTTGAAATTATAAAAGCATGTAACTTACATGCTTTTATAATGTCTTGATTGTTCTGGTTTGAGGCCCTGTAATGTTTTATGCTGTGTCCAGGGGCCCTGTGAAATTTATATTTTGTACTGTAACCCTTCACAGATTAAGGGAGAGAAATCTTGTTGATGCCTTAGTTCAAAATAAATGTTGAGAATGTCCTAAAAGTTCTGTTATTTCATTTCTTCTGTCCCTTTTAATTTCAAGATTTCCATGCTGCAAGTGCAACAACTGAGCCAGTCCTCAATTTATTTTCAATAAAGAATGTACAGGGGGTCCTCGGGTTACGACGGTCTCGGGTTACGACGTTTCGTGGTTACGAACGCGCCCCCATTAAAAAAAATATGTATATATTACGCGTCATTCCGTCTTACACGGTTTAGCGTGGTAAGAGATGTAAACAAACGCGAACGGTGCGCGGCGCACGGCGGAAGAATACGCTCTGTTGTGGTTGTAGGGAGAAGAAGACAGCCTCATGTGCGTGTCCAATGTGGGCGGAAGTACCTGATGTGGGCTCTGATCTGCTCCTATGAACTAGAGGTAAGATCTTAAGCCCGAGCCCGAGCCCGACCAGACCCGACCCGAATTTCGGGTCGGGTTCGGGCCTAAAATGTCAATCATTGCTTCGGGTCGGGCTCGGGCTCGGGCTTCTCTCTCGCTGACTTTTTAAAAAAAATAAATATATGTTTATAAAAATGTATAATAAAACGATGTGTGGATACTAAACTAAGGAATACTTGTTTTAAAATAAATAATTTGGATAAAACAGAGAAGGCGCTGTAAAGTAATTGCTATTTAACTATTAAACAGGAGCCGCTCTTAATCTTCCCCTCCGCAAGTCCGCATCTATTTTGACCTGGTATCCCCAATATGGAGGAGCAAGAAGTTAAGGATAAACTAAAGACAGGAGAACTGAAAAGACAAACACGCACCGGTAAGAGTGAGGTGTGGAAAAGCTTCAAATTGATTGTTGAAAATGCTACAGAAACTTGCGTTGGCTTCGCTGAATGTAGTCAATGTGGCGCTTTGCTTTCATACGAGAGAAAAAAGACTGGCGCGCCTGTGCAATTGCGCACTGCTCACACATTCTCAGCGCACAAGAAAACCTATGCAGCGCAGGGATGAAAGAGTTCCGCTTTTTTTTCAGCCGCGGGGTCATCTGAATACGGGGGAATCGTCCAGTATTCAGAAACAAAAGTATGTGTCTCGTATTAAACTTCTACCGGTGTAAGCCACGAGCACGCGCAAGCCGCGAGCACGCGCAGCTCTTTCCGCGTGTAGCGGGGGGGGGTGCATGTCGGATGTCGCGCACAGGGTTCCAAGGAGCGCTCAGGGAGTTAGTGTGTTTGCTCAGACACATAAAACATTAGGGGGAACATTCGACGCTGAGCAGGCATTTAAACAGCTGTACTAGCAAAATTGATGATCGTCAAACATCTATATTATCATTTGTTTCAAAAAAACGCCCCTCACAAATAAAATATGAAATTTCGGGTTTGCTTCGGGCTCGGGCCTGCAAATCAAGTTAATTGGTCGGGCTCGGGCCGGGTCGGGCTTTAATACCCGCGGGCCGAGTCGGGTCGGGCTGGATTTTTTAGGCCCGATCTTACCTCTACTATGAACGCGGCAGTGATAACCAAGCAGCATAGTGGTCTAATTATTGAGATGGAAAGGTTATTGGTGCTTTGGTTGGAAGATCAAAGGCAAAATCCGGTTTACGACGAAATTCGGGTTACGACGCGTCTTAAGAACGGATCAACGTCGTAACCCGAGGACCCCCTGTATTTTGTTATTCAGCATCAATACATTTGTCTGCTTTTTACTAAGGAATAATTAATTGAGGAATATACAATATAATAATACTATGATATATTTTTGACTCAGTGTTATGTATACTATAGCTTATATTCTTAAAGACCCTATTGAAACACTAAAATTCAGGTGAAAAACGCTGCTTATCAGTTAATCGTAAGTCGATCGATAAGGTCAATCAACTATAGATTAATGAATTAATCGATAATTTGCATCCCTAGTAAGTAGTACATAGTAACTAGTAGTAAGTCTTAAGAGTAGTAATAAGTAGTAGTAAGAAGTGAGTAGTAAGTATCTGTAGTAGTAGTAAATAGTAGTAGTAAGTAGTAGGTAGTAAATAGTAAAAAAAAAAAAATAGTAGTAAGTAGTACTAGTAAGTAGTAGTAGTCCAAAACGTAATCTTGTATTCCAAACATGCAATGACCCTAGCCTACAGCACACCCTCCTCTCTCTCCCTCTAACCCTCAGCTGTGGTGGTACCCTCCCAAAAACGTGATCATAGACGAGGGTAAGGCCAGAGTGTGCCCTGGGCCCAGGGATCAGACCAAACACAGACTCCACTGGGTCTTTGCGTCATCTCTGTGTGTTAAAGCAGAGGACACAGGCTGCTGTCTCCCACAGAACTGAGAGAACAGAGGTTTCACATGCTTTTCTACTAAACCAGTAATCTACAGCCCCACTCACACAAATCCACTCACACCACTCAGGGAGCAGCTAAAAAAATGTCTAATCATTTAACAAACTCTGTGTCAGTTTTATGTCTTCAACTTTCCCTGAAGCTAAACGAAAGCACTGCTCAGTTAGAAGCTCTGTTACATAATCTGACTTAATCTTTCCAAGATTTGTTTGACATATACAGAAATTGTACAACATTTTCACACACACCAACACTCTCCATCCAAAAGACAAAAATCTGAGCTTTATTTTATCACAATCTGACCAGAAAGAGCTGATTTTGTTGGAACTACAACACATGCTGTGATTTGTGCATTTCAACACGTCTCTCACACATAAAATCACGCGCTAGTTAGTTTTTCAGTTAGTCACAAATCAAACACGTAAACAGGATCAAGAACACTCATACTGACCACAGGCTTCTGAAATGTGTTGTTTAAATCTATTTTGTACTTTTTAATGATCTTAAAACATATTTGTCTGCGTAACTTCTGAATATTCCATCAATAGGAGACATGTAGGACACCCCCAGCGCGATGTCACTGCAAAGTATCAATAGAATAAAGTATTTCTAGACAAAGGGTGGGACGAGACACTTTTCCCATTGAATTGATACAAGAATGAAACAAGAATAGGTTTTTGACATAATTTGTAATGAATAATTTTAAAATAACACCCACTTTTGGCCTAACAATTTTATTTGATTTCATATTATTTGCTATAAATGTATTCTGCCCTTACCTCGGCACTTAACACAATTGTGAAAAGGTTGTGTAGCTGTACTGTAGACATTTAAAGGGCCCATATAACACTAATTTATTTATGTTATAATATTATTTCCTCATCAAGTATATGCCTGGGTTTGTGTTTTGTTTCATTCACACGTTTCAGACACAAATCCTGTGTATCAAAGCCGAGTTCTTCCTTCAAACAGAAAACACTCTTCCTCCTTGTGATGTCATTGGATAATTTCATATAATCTCTACTGAACAAAAGGTCAAAGGAGCTGTTAACTCGAAAACTACCGCTTCATGACATCAGAATGTGGAACAGAGCATTTTGATCTTTGGAGAGACAGACTAAAAATAAAAGAGTTAATCAAACATGTGTGAATGAAACAAAAAAAACACAACTCCTGCTAAAAAGTCTTAAAATTCACAAGCAGGGCCAGCCCAAGCCTTTATGGGGCCCTAAGCAGAATTTGATTTGGGGGCCCCCTAGTCACTGGGGGGGGGGGGGGGGGGGGACCATACAGCTATGTATGGTCAGATTGTGTTAAAACAAAGCTCATATTGTAGTCTAACAAGCCTCAGATAGAGTAGTGCCTACAGTTAGCATCACCAGGGAATAATATCAGCTGTAATGCATCAATAGTGTAGTTTTGTCCTATCACAGGGCTCATAAGGTCCTAGTGGAGGCAGAGAGTGGAGGGTCCCAGGCTGCTACAGGGACATTCCTGTGAGCTCTGACTCAGAACAGAGAGCACTGTTGTAAAATAAACACTTAATATGAGAATAAGATATACACTTATTCTGAAACAAACGGAATACAGCAAATAACAAATTACAAATATTAAATTATTATTATGTTATAATGTTTACTACCTTTCTCACCTTTCTCACACCTTTCTCATTGGCCTTTACTCCGAGTTAGGAAGAGACACCTTGGCACCTTCTTCCTGTTGATGTTGTTGTTGTTTTATTATTGTTATTATTATTACCGGTATTATTATTTTTATTATTGTCACCATTGTTATTATTGTTGTTATTTTAACTCTACCTGATTTTTATGTCACCTTTAATGTTGTTCAGCACTTTGGTAAGCTTTGGCTGTTTTAAATGTGCTATATAAATAAAATTGATTGATTGATTTACTCATCAAAAACATACCTGGAGTTGCGTTTTGTTTCATTCACACATGTTTAAACACACAAACCCTGCATATTTGCACTGAGTTCTTCTCTCAAACAGAAAACACTTTGTTCCACCTTGCGTGTCATGCAGGAATACAGGAAGTGCTCCTCTGTGTTTTTAAACTCCATTTGCCTTCACTAGAAACATTTAGGTGATTTCAGCCCTGGAATTGCCAGTCTCTACTGAGTAATAATAAAGGGTTGTGTGAACGAAACAGAACAACTCCAGGTATGTTTTTCATGAGGTAACATTTTAACATGACTAAAAGCTAAAAACAGTCTATTTTGTGTAGGACCTTTAAAGTTATTTAGCTCTTGTACTACTACCACCTATAACCACCTATAACAGGGGTCGGCAACCCGCGGCTCCGGAGCCACATGCGGCTCTTTGATCCCTCTGATGCGGCTCAGTACAGCGGTCCCTCGTTTATCACGGGGGTTACGTTCTAAAAATAACTCGCGATAAGCGAAATCCGCGAAGTCGTGAGCTTTATATTTTACAATTATTCTCCATGTTTTAAGGCTGTAAACGCCTCACCACACACATTCTAGACTTTTCTCAGACTGGAATTAATGTTTTCTCACATTTCTCTTGTTTAAACACTCAAACTTTCGTAGATTTTCAACAAAAAAGCACAGTATTAGAGAACGAAACCAAAGTGTATTTCGTGTGTATTTCACAGTTCTTATGACCGCTTCGCTGTGGCGGGTTTTGTCGGGGAGAAAACTTGCAAACATACAGCACTTCAGAGTCACACTGAAGATATAGTATTGGGTCACATCGAACATTTATATAAATCTGGCAAACTGAACGCATTCTGTACTGGAGACACGGAGGAGACTGACTGACGAATCGGCAAAGGTCTACAGTCCCTTAGCCAATCAGGACGCAGAAATGCGCATTGATACACTATAAAAAAAAATTTGAATAAAAATCTGCAAAACAGCGAGGCCACGAAAAGTGAACCACGATATAGTGAGGGACCACTGTATTTAATTAAAATGTATTTTATTTTAGTTCATTCATTTTCAAAATGTAATTCTATGGCACAAAGGCAAAAAAGCCGTTATATGCAGTGTTATTTCATTTTAAATTTCAAAAGGGTTTTGTGGCTCCCAGTGTTTTCTTTACTGTGTGAAACGGGTCCAAACGGCTCTTTGAGTGGTAAAGGTTGCTGACCCCTGACCTATAACATCATGAGTTTTTGAGTTCAGACTTCCAAATAATACAATGTCTTGGTGGAGGTCTTTGCTCCTCATTCATTCAAGGATCACACTTAGGGCCAATCTCATACATACTACAGTAATTGGATATTAACCTACTTTTTACATACATTAAATAGAGTACCATTTATATCCAAATCCCCATTAGACCTGAGAGCATTACACTATTCTGAAGAGTGAACACCTGCCGCACATCCTCACCACACCTGGATCACACTGTCCTCTAATCCATTTATTAGGGCCATTCATCTAACCACAGCCCACTACTTAAACAGGACTTTGGATGGACAATCTAACTGTCATCTGAAGGCCAAAACACGGCAGGCCGAACAAAACCCACGCATCAACACACACTGAACGCCGCATGTCACGCCTCTAAAAAAGGCTTTAAGACAACTCTTGCTGTGTTAATAAATTTGCATTTTATCTGCAGATTATTTATAAAATAAGAGACATAGTGTGAGGCTGTGAGAGGAGAGGAAAGGCACTAGTTTGAGGAGGTTATAGTGAGTTTAGCGAGAGAGAGCAAAAGGAGCCGGAGTTTTGCCGAGTTGAACACTGGGGCTTTCCCCGTCTCTCCTGCAACTCTCGCGCCTCTCCTCAAAGTTTACAGCGCTCCTTTTGTTGCTCACAGAGCAGAGACATTTCTGTACTCACTGCACAAGTGTAAAAATACATGTGTTTTCAGATGTGGTGCAGGCGCGTGCCCGGTGTGTTTTGGCCTTTAATGTACGGGAGCTGTATCAAAATATTTCATAATTGAGCAAAATTTGTAAATTTATAGATTTATTGTTTAAGCAGTTCTTGAGGTCAAAATAAGACTGCTGTGTACTGTCTACATCTAATTATACAGTGTTTTTAGAGTCCGAGATTATTATTATTATTGTTAATATTATTAGGATGCTCGGAAGGTGTGGTGAGTAATAACTTTGTACCACTGCAGAACATTTAACGTGCCTGTGATAGGCTGGACTACTTTTACTAAAACACACATTATAATTCTTTTCCAAATTAAGTCAAAACTAAAGAATCATCTAAATCTGTCATACGCACTTTAAAGGTGCATTGTGCAACTTTTATGATATTTTCTCCATGGAGATGTTATTGCTTTGTCTGAAAAGTTTCACAATATGGTATTAAACATTTCTGCATCTTAAATTCCTCTTCATGGAGACCAAACCAGACCAAGTTACACGTCAGATCTGTGGAGAGGAAACTGCTCTCACAGTCAGAGAGAGTGTTTTCTAAGTATTTTTCTCAGTAAAACCCACCTGTAATTCAATAAATATAAAGTAGAGCTGTTTAATGTCATACTGTGGAACATTCCAGGCAAAGGAATGAGATATCCATAGAAACAAGTGGGGCAACAGACCCTCAACTAAAAAGTTACATAGTGCACATTTAAGTAAACAGTTTTTCATGTTTTTAAAGGTAGGTAAAATCAGCTACAGCACAGAGCAGCATAAGATAAGCCCACTGAGCTGTCTTTAAGAAGTTGGTGGAGTCTGAGCGGTCTGAGCAGTAGAAAAGTCAGTCTCGTCATTGACGTCAGGAGTTGGCACAGGGCCAGAGCTGGTGCCATGCTCATAGCCATAAAGGGCCATTGTAGAAGTCTAACATGACGCACTGATAATCTGCACCACCATCACTACATCACATCCACAGCTGTTTGGACAAAGACAACACAGCGTTAAGCACAGAGAAAAGCCCACAGCAGGGGAAGGCTTTTCCTAACAGAAGTACAGTGGCTAAAGGGCTGAGAAATTTGGAAAAAATATTTAATTATTTCTCAAAAGTATTTTAAAAATCAGAGCTGACGAAGCCTCTCGGATGAGCGGCGAAACGTTTTCAACCAAACAAACTTTGTCCAGTTGACAAATTGAACTTCTCCTTTTATCATGGATTCTACCTGGACGACTGAGGGACTTTTCACGCATTTTAAAAAATCAGATACTAAGTGATACTACAACTAGTGTTGAAACTAGATACTCATGTCAGCAAGTATTAATACTAAAAAAGTCATATTCCCAGGACAGAAATGAACATTTCCTGATCTTGAGCTGTATCAGAGTATAAAAAATACCTGAACAACTGAGAGATTACACAGATCTAATATCACATGGTTATATAAAAGAAAGTAATATGATTTAAAATTGAAAATCTCATTCTATTGTCTAAGATCTTATTAAGATCTTGCATTACTTATACTATGCTATATACTTATACTATACTATATTATGTACAATACAAAATCCACGTGCAATACTTATACTATACAATATTATGTGCAATATGAAATTCAATTGAGCAGTATTACCACTTGTGAAATACTCTACTTACACCTTATTTAATCCTACCTGTACCTTTGTATTTTATTACATTTTTAAAATTATATTGTTTACTTTTTTCCTTATTTTGCTATTAGTACTTCTTGACTATCTTAGCGAGTCAACGGTTCTTCTGATCCTAAGCATTTCATTGCATTGTTGACCTTGTGTTTATCCTGCATATGACAAATAAACTATCTTAAAATCTTGAATCTTAATGTTTTTTATTATCTTGGTGTTATCAGAATATGTACCGAGTATCGATTCTATTGTTATTAGTATCGAAATAGAGTTTGAAATTTTAAGATTGCATTTGTGTTTAAAATTGCAATAATGTTATAAAATTCTCTTTACAGTTTGCATTAGTCTAATGTTTGTGAATTGCCCTGAAATGTGAACAGCAAAACAACGAGAATCACACACTTTTCAGAACATGTTTGAGCTCTAAACTGCAGCATCATCCCTAACACTGCTGTGCAATGAATCCAATGTGTAACTGTGATTTCAAGTATTTCTCTATTAAAGTTACACTGTGTAACTTTCCTGAAGGAGGGTCCGCCACCTGCTTGTCTGTAATAATGTTATTGTTTTGTCCAAAATATTCCACAGCATGGCATTAAATGTATCCATCTTGCATTCATTCAATTAAAAATGTTTTAATTGCTCAAAAACACCTTGAGATACATACGTTTTTACTGTAATAATACCATACTGTGGCAGCTTCCAGGCAAAGCAATAACATCGAAAGTTGAATATATAAATAAAATTAATTGACATAGTCATGGTATTTGTCATTTTGAATCAATTGAAGTAATGTCTCTAAACCTCAAGCATTGGCTATACTGTATCTTTTATTTACCAATATATAAAAATCTACAATGAGTATGTTTTATTTATAATACTTTTGGCTATTAAGACACAGCAGACCATGACAGCAACATGTTGTATGCATTTGAGGACGTTAAGTATGACTGGTGATAACTGGCTGCCCCCTACCACACGAGATAACAATATTTAAAAATCATGAAACTAATCTTAGTATTACACATGTGTAGATTATCCAAACATGATCTTGAGCTGTAGCAGAACAAGTATAAGAGCACATACACTAGTATACGCCCATGGACCACTATGGAACCTACCTGGACCACTGAGGGATTACACAGATATAAGACCACATGGTAATCTAAAAAAAAGTATTATTATTTAATTTTGAAATCACATTTGATTGTCTAAAGAAAGAGTGTTTTTATTATCATCGTGGTATTTTAACAGACATCAACACATTACCTCGGTTTTAGCTTCCCTTCACTGGCTGCCTGCATGTTTTCGAATTGATTTTAAGAATTTACTGATCACTTGCACAAAGTTACATTTCAGAATTTTTAACCCTATATAAGCCCTCCCGCAGCCTTAGATCCTCAGGCAGGTCTCTGTTAGCTGTTCCAAAGTCCAGGCTCCAGACGAAAGGTGATCGAGCCTTTTCAGTCCTTTTTGATTATAGTGTTAACTGATCTGCCTCTATCTGCCTCTATTCTGTATTTGTATGGATTCCGTATGCGATTTTATGCTTTCGTATTGTTTTCTTCTGTCTGTACAACACTTTTTAAACCCTGTTTTAAAAAGTGCTTTGTAAATAAAGATTATTATTATAACACTGGTCTACAAATTTTTAGACTCGATCTGCTTCCGAGATAAAAGTGGCTAAATCTCATTTATATTGATAAGATGAACTGAAAAACAATTGATAACTGTGCTGGTTAGCTAATGTATTCAAGATATGTAATGATATAATAATAATATATTATATTATATTATATATTATATTATATTTTATATTACATTATATTTTATATTACATTATATTTTATATTATATATTACATATTATATTATATTATATTATATTATATTATATTGATACATGTTAAACTCTAGACATATTAAAATGAATGTATTGGAATGTGCAGACAGGCTTTCAGATAGAACTGGTTGCTTGTAGACACACTGTACCTTCTGATAAACTATTGTTTTTGCATAAATTTCCTATTTTGACTCAATACTGTATCTTGTAAACTATAGCCAATCAGCACTTCTGACTTACTTTTTCTTTATTAGTGACCTAAACCAAGAAAAATGTCACTACTTTTGTTCCGGAAGCATTTTACTTGTAGACCAGTATAATCAATACTGAGCACTGAGTCAATTCCTTACTATCAAAATAGAGTTTCAAATTTTAGACTAATTGGAAGATTATTTGAAACAGTCTTCGTAATCACTCATTCATATTAATTGCACTGTCCCACCACAGCATGAGATTAGGTTCGGAGGAGAGGTGCTACTTGATTTCCTTGAGAGTTTGGGTTCAGACAGGAACAGTGAAGGCCAGATAAACAGCCGTGTTTTGTGGAGTGTGTGTGTGTGTGTGTGTGTATGTGCGTGTGCGTGTGCGTGTGTGTGCGTGCGTGTGTGTGTGTGTGTAGGGGATGTCTGTCTCTTCAGTTGTACTCAAACATACAGAAATCTATCATGGGACCTTGCACTGGGCCTTATCTCCACTCTGTGCTCCAGATGGACACATACCCTTGACAAAAACGTACCCCTCCTTCTTGTCTAACAGGACGATTCGCACCACCACGGAGAGTTGGGTAAAGAGAGTTATATTTCAAATGGGTCAAGTAACATGGAAATACGGTTGCAAAATTATTGACTAATAAATAGGACTGCATAATATGGAAAAAGAAAAATATTTAATGATCCTATATTACGCAAATCTTGCTCTTGAGAGCTTTAAAGCACTGTTATAATGTTATTATCTCCCCAAAAACATACATGGAGTTGTGTTTTGTTTCAGTCACACTGGTTTGAGTAATCCTTTATCATTAAAAATGTTGTTTCCCCTTGTGATGTCATGAGGCGGTAGTTTTCAATTTTACCGCTATTTTCTATCTTGAGTTTAGTAGAGATTGGCAATGACAGCTCTACAATTATCTGAACGATTCTAGTGAAGGTGTACCGAGTTTACAAACACAGTAGAGCACTTCCTGTATTACCACATGACATCACAAGGTGGAAAAGTGTGTTTTCAGTTTGAGAGAAGAACTCAGTCTAAATATGCAGGGTTTGCGGGAATGAAATAAAACACAAGGACAAGGAAACAACATTGTAACAGAACAGAAAATAACATAATACGGGCCGTCAATGAATCAATTCTACACAGATCTCAGTCTATATCAGTCACAATATATCACAAATAGAATAAAAACTGCAATTTGAGTTGTTGTACATGTAGTTTAGACCTTTTTGTGAAATACCTGAGATCTGTGATTAGTTTAACAGTTCATATTTATCGCTCTCAAATATTTAATGCTCCTGGAGTTTTGTAATTGTAAAGACAGTTGTTGTTGTTATGTCCCCTAAAATCTGACCTCCTCTCCAAACCACATGATGCCTTTACTGCTACGGGACTGACTGACAGAACATTGATTAAAAAGCTCCCAACTGATCAATGGAACCTGAAAACATTTTGATCACGAATATATTTCAATTCTATAAGACAGCCCTGTAATGAATGGGACAGTTATACTGCTATTACTACAGTTTTTACTACTTCAACTTCAGCACTATTACAGGATATGCCAACTTCTTATAAAGTCATCTTCCTTTTCTTACATACATATAAAAATGTAGGCTCTAATGAAAAACATATTTACATTAGGATAAAGAGCTCTAAAAAAGTATCTGATATAAATGTTATTATTTGCATATCATATATCGATATCCTACAAACGTAAAGGTCCTATTCCCTTCAAGTTAACAGCTACTTTTTACCTTTTGTTCAGTAGAGAGTGACAATTCCTAGGCTGAAATCATCCAAATGATTCTAGTGAAGGTGTGTGGACTTTAAAAACACAGTGGAGCATTTCCTGTATTACCACAAGATTACAAGGAAGTGTTTTCTGTTTGAGAGAAAAACATTTGTGTGTTAGACATGTGCGACTGAAACAAAACACAACTCCAGATATGTTTGTGATGAGAAAACAAGATTATTATAGAGATCAGAAAATAGTGCCCTTTAAAGAATACATTTAGCTTAGATCATATTGTACTTTCTAGCACAGTTTCCCACGTCTTCAACACTTGCAATGTGATTTGGTTTTCTTGAATAATAATAATAAGCTGAGGTTGTATTGCCAGCTGTGTAAATGAAAATGATTTATTATGCTTTGGGGAATGACGCTTAAATTCACAACAACTCAAGAACGCAGTGGAAACGAAAACAAACCATATATTAACTCCAACTACTTCAGACGCAGAGAGGAGTTTCAATATTATACACATGGGTTCTACGGCTGTTACATTAGGACAAAAATGTACAAAAGACTAAATTTGCTACTTCAATTTTACTAAAATTTCAAACTCGATATTGATACTAAGGAATAGACTGAATACGCAATACCAATTCTGATAACATGATGATAATAAAAACACTCTTTAGAAAGAAGAATGTGATATATAGAAATAAAAAGAATGATTATTTATTTTATACTACCACGTAGTCTTATTTATTCTGATACATTCCAACACTATTCAGGAAAGGTTCATTTCTGTCCTGTGAATGTGACTTTTTCAGTGTCCTTACCTGCTCAAATTAGTACCTAGTTTTGATACTAGTTTTAGTTTAGATTTGTATCAGAATTTCAATACTTTCAATTAGAAATCTGTTAATGAATTTATGTAGTCTGAGTCTAAAATAATCTAAGAGGTGGATCTGTCTGAGGCTCTGTTAATCTGATCTTTAATTTAACACAATCTGACCAGAAAAATTGACTTAATAGAAACTATAACAGGTGAGCTGATTCATGCTGTTAAATAAGTCACTCTCAAATAACATTACAGTCATAAACTAGTTAGTTAGTTACTTAGTTAAACCATTATTCAGTTCATCATTCTGACCTTTTTGGTGAAAATTCTACTTTTAAATAGGACCATAAGCACTTGTGTTGCACACAGGCTCCTGAAAGTGTGTTGTTTAAATTCATTTTGTAATTTTTCTTGAGTTCTTAAAACATTTTTGGCACCGTTTGCTAATGTATGCATTGTGTCACCATGGTAACTCGCTGTAAATACCCTGGTTAGGAAGATTACACTAAACGTTTCTGTTAATTTTACTTTTTCTATCAGCTTACCCTTTAATTACATGTCCGAGTAATACTATGAAAAACTATGAAATTGTATTGACTGACTAAATAGTGAATATACATGTTCTAAAGACTGTACTGCTTTGACTATTTTGTATTTGTGGAGCACTGAAAGCTTCATATTAAAAGTGCTGGTTTGACCTCCCCCCCGTACCACCTCACTCCTGTTACATAACACAGGTCTACAGTATTCACACCCGCGTGAGATGGTATTTTACACTGAACCAAAGACGCCAGCACAGCTCAGATGAACCATTTTCATCTGAGCGATATAATTTGGAAATATGTATGATTAAGTTTAAGTCATTCATGTAGTAATTGAATACGAGTGTGTATACTGAGGTGTTGACATTTCGATACCAAAGTCAGCCTGACGAATGGTTCTGTAATAGCACTAGGTCTGTCACACAGGTCTGTGGAAATACAGTGCGCTTTAAACGCAGTGGTGGAAGAAGTGCTCAATGTTGGTACTTAAGTAAAAGTACAGATACTGAAGCTAAAGATTAACATTAAAGATTAAGAGAAAACTAAACTATTGAAGTACCTGTTTAAAAATGTACTTTAAGACTAGAAATTAATATTTCACATAGATTTTTAGAGCAATTGGAGCATGAAATATAGTACTTTTAAGATAAGATAAGATAAGATAACCCTTTATTTGTCCCACAATGGGGAAATTGCAGTGTCACAACGCAGGTTTCAGAAACAGTTGGAAAAAAGAGCATGCATCAAAAATTAAGATAATAATAATAAGTATGTACAGCCTAAAAAACAAGAATTTTAAGTGATTCAATTAAAGAATTTTAAGTGATTCAATTAATTTCTAATTTTTGTAGCTATTTTTGGGTATTTGTGTGTTCGGTTTGCTCAAAGTTGTTGAGATGTTAACTCAAATTCTCAGCCATTTCAGCAGGTCTTGAACTATAAAGAAAAGTACGTTTTACTTTTCAGTCCAGAAAGTATCCACTGTAAAATTTACTTAAGTACAGATACCTAAAAATATATTTAAGTATTGTACTTTTAAATTTTCATTTAGTTACCTTCCACCACTGTTTACATGTATAAATAAGCTTTTATGAGTAGGGAAAGGCAAAACCAGGTCTGGGCCAAGACTAAAGTGGGACTAAAATCAGGACTGAATTAGCACAACTAAACAGGGTATAGTGATACACCATGTTAGCCACTATAGCGCAAAATCACCACTTAACTAGTTCAAAACCGGGTCTAAACTGGATCTAAGACTGTGTTTACACTTGCCCAATCACATCAAAACTGGGACTAAACTGGGACTAACCCTGGACTAGACGAGGACAAAACAAGTCTACATTAAGACTAAACCCAGGCCCAAACCAGGCCTAAAAGGACAAAACAAAGTCTACATTAGGAGCCAAACCAGGTCCAAACTAGGCCCAAACCAGGCCTAAACCAGGACCAAACAAGGACTAAACCAGAACTTGTCTGAATGTAAAACCAGGTTTAAACCAGGACTAAACCAGTACCAAACAAGGACTAAACCAGGACTAACCCAGGACTTCTTTGAATATAAAACCAGGCCTAAATCAAGACTAAATCATAATTTACATTACATTAGGAATAAAACCAGGAGTAACCAGGACTAAATCACAGCTAAACTAGATAATGTAGATAAACCAAGAATAAACTGCTGCCAAACCAGGTCTAAGTCTGGATTCAACTAGGTCTAAACCGGGATTAACTTTGGTCTAAACCAAACAAGAACTAAGCTGGGACCAAAGGACTAAACTAGGACTTGGTCACAAATGTTTTTTTTATTGGAGGATGTACATTCTAAGATCTTGTGACGTTCTGCCTCACCTGAAGGCTAAATTTTACAGAACTGTTCCCCAACTAGAATAACTGCGACTCAGGGCGCAGTCGCACTAGAACTTTAGAACCGCGCCGTGCTCAAGAACGATTGTGCAGGGGTCTATGGCCCGCACCAGCAGAACCGTGTGTGCATGCATGTCTATGTTCAGCAATTCACACATGAGCAAACAATGTCAAAAAAGACTTCAAAGTAAAAATATAAACAAGCATTTTATGCAGTCTTTGTGATCCTCTTTAGGTGTCTGATTTTTAAGAAAACGGTGAAAGCGTGTTACTTGTAATGTTATTTGAGAGAGATTTGTTTAACAGCATAAATCAGTTCACCTGTTGTACTTCTAACTAAAGTCAGGTCTTTCTGGTCAGAGTGTGTCAAAATAAAGTTTAGATTAAGGCTAAAATTCAAAAGTTCAAAACTCCATGCACAGCTTCCAGGTGCTGGTAACAGCAGGAACATTGAATAATTCCAGAACAAAAAAAGTTTACCGCACACTTGTTTGACTTTCCGATTATTCCTTTATTAGGTGAGAGATGATGACGCTGTAGAAGCGAAACGCCTTGTTCGCTCTCACCTAATAAAGGAATAATCGGAAAGTCAAACAAGTGTGAGGTAAACTTCTTCTTTTTTTTTAGATTAAAGCTAATTTGAGTAACAGAGCTTCAGACAGAGCAGTGCCTACAGTTAGGTTAACACCCCCAGGAAATGTTGATATCATCTGCAAAGTATCAATACATATACATTATTTAATTTGTCTCAACAGTGGCTAGCTGTACTACGTGCACACATGAAATATGTGATTATTATTTGATTGCATGGCATTATCAGATTACTGAAATGTCATGTAAACAGTTAGGCCTACATCTGATGTGAGTAACCAGATTTGTACTGTAGTTGTTCACACCTGTGCAGGTTTTGTCAAGGAGAGTTATGCAAAAAAGAGTAAACTAATGTAAATGAGTTATTTTAAAATGAATTGTCCTTTGTCTTCCAAATATTTCAGTCTATGAGTCAATACGATAGTGAAACATAGAACGTGCCACAGAGAATTTAAGTTAAAACAATGTATGAAATGTTTTGCATGTGAAATCGATGGACAATAAAATACCTACAAAAAATGATCAGAAGTAGAGAAATAACTGGAAGTGCCCTATCACATTATCACTACTGGACATGTATATTACACCACGTAAGTCCCTATTACAGTGGCATTAGTGGAAGTAAAATTCAAAAGTCAAAAGTCTTGTAAAATCAGATACTAATCGATATTATGGCTGCGTCCCATTTCTCTGTCTTACCCCTTCGTCTTACCCCTACCCCTTGGTTTTGCGCGTTCATGTGAGGGCAAGGGGTGTCCCGATTCTAATTTTGATCAAGGGCTCGGGCCACGACCGAGGGCTACATACCCCTTGAAACGAAGTAAGCTCTCGACCAGACTTGGAACGAAGGGGTACGCCTACAAGCTCAGGCAGGTTTTGGGATCAGGATGGCAGCGTCACATCGACCAGCCAAGGAGTCTCATAAATGTATTTTCAGCAGTTGTAATTATCGATTAACAGTTTAGCAGGTTTACAATTATGACACTTATGTTCTACGTTACTTTTAGTGAACTGTTGTTGCGGTTTTAACTGTAGTGATGTCTGTTTAGCCGACGTTATCGTTTTCATCGAACTTTCGTGCATAAACAAGCTAGTTTTTTTGTCGAGCTGAGGTACCCGATAATCCTTGAGATTTGTTTACGTTTGTTTGCGTCAATTGTTGTCGCCTCTGTAGACGTAGCAGCCAGGTAGAGGCGAGCGATGATGACGTAGACGGTAATCAAGTGGCGTCTCATTTCTTAGGGGAACATTCGTACCCCGAGCCCTCTCAGCTCTTTATCGAGGGGCAAGACAAAGACGCAGATAAAGGGAAAGGGGTAAGGCAGAGTAATGGGACGCAGCCTAAAACTAGTATCAAAACTACATACTCTGAGCAGGTATCGATACTAAAAAAGTCACACTCACAGAACAGAAATGAACCTTTCCTGAACAGCTTTAGAATGATCTTCAGCTGTATCTGAACAAGTTTAAGAGCACATAGATTAGTATATGCCCATGGACCAGTATGGAACCTACCTAGACCACTGAGAGATTACACAGATATAAGACCACGTGGGAATATAAAAGAAAGTATTATTATTTATGGTTACTCTATCGTCTAAGGTCGTTTTCCACACCAGGAAAGTCTGATAGTTCACTTGCTTTGGTCCAGACTAAATGTTTTTTTATTTTTTTTATTTTGGTGCGGTTCGCTTTCACACTGCACTTTTTTCCCAAGTGGACCAACATCTATAAACAAAACCACGTGTGCTGAGGTCGCTCAGCCATTGGACCGAAATGAGCCGTGTCAAAATGCTGTGTCCAAACACGGAAGGAGGAGAATAATGGCGTTACGTGCTGTTTTCAATCTAGCCTTAGCTATATGGTTTGCTCAGTTTTTACAGTTCGCACAAATGTTTGAGCAGCATCGTGAGGTTTACACTATTTTACAATCAATTTCCAAACGACGAAGACACAGGGCAAGATGACTACAGAGGACAGCGCTCATGTGCGCGCATCAAATTCTGACTCTTGCTCTTCACGCAAAACGTAAGTAAGCCTTGTTAATTTGTTTAGTTTCATTTCGTCAGCCTCGGTTTCCCATAATGCTCGACATACGACGGGAGCTCGTTAAAGGAAAAGTAACGTTATTTTACAATCTGAGCCTTCTTTCGGTAATAAAACAAGTCGTTTGACTCACCCATAGCATGTGTCATTTGGAGCTGTTTGAAGAAAGTTATGTTGTAGCGTATCCGTTAGCATTTGTATTCGGGGCATTACTTTGCGGTCTCCAAATAACACAAACTTTAGCACTTTTCAAATCATAGAAGCCCGATGTCTTAATGTAAGATTTCGTTTGAAGCAAAAGTGGCCTGTAATCCGAGATTTATCCATAGGTTTCAGCTTTGCGTTTGATGTTTGGGTCCCGGGAGCAGTCCGCGCATGCGCACTGGCGTCCTCATCTACTCGAAACTATGGCTAAATCTCGGATTACAGGCCACTTTTGCTTCAAACGAAATCTTACATTAAGACATCGGGCTTCTATGATTTGAAAAGTGCTAAAGTTTGTGTTATTTGGACACCGCAAAGTAATGCCCCGAGCAAATGATACAGCACCATGTTAACGGATACGGGATCATTACTAGAACAGAACGGCTCAACATAAGTTCTGCGATACTGCTCCAATTGACAGAAAAATGCTATGGGTGAGTAAAACTACTTGTTTTATTGCCGAAAGAAGGCTCAGATTGTAAAAAAAAACGTTAATTTGCCTTTAAGTACAAAAAGCCAACTTGTGTCGGATCGAGTCCGGTCTGCATTCTCACCTCAAATGAACCGCACCAGAGTTCAAATGGAACCGTGCTGAGACCCAGCTTTTTAGATGGTCTCGGTTCGCTTGTTTGGTCCGGATCGAGATTTTTGGTTTTTATTCACACCAGCTCAAAAGGTCCGAATCAAAGGAACAAATGAACTCTGGTTCGTTTTAAACGAACCAAACAAGGTGCAGGTGTGAAAACGACCTAAAAGAAGTTATCATCGTGCTATTGGAATCAACATCGAGTATCCAGTCTATTCCTTAGTGTCGAAATTTTAGTATTGCAGCCAAAATAAGTAAGAAAAGAGGTGCACTTTTAGCTGACACAATTTCCATCCCTTTAAAAGTTCTGCACGGTTTTTCACAAAGTCTCAAAATATCAATCCTAATTCATATTACTGTGCCTCCTCCCTACACAGCCCCGCCTGCAGCCAGCATCCCGTTCAAAACCACTTCCTCTGTGATGTGTGGCTATAAATTACCCCTCAGATCCACAAGATATGCATAAACTGTAACAACACGGACATTAGGTAAAACAAACTTCAGAGTAGGTTTTTTTTCCCATGTTTTGGTAACAGCCGTGACCTTTTGACCTTTCTTGAACGCTGGGTTTTCTAAAAGGAAGTTAGGAGCGTCACACTAGCTCTTTAAAGTGTGTTTTTTTTTTTCTTTGTGAAAGTTGGGACCATTGCTTTGTCGTTTTATTTTGCTAAACTTGAAGAACTTGAAGTAATGCTCCAATAAGCAGCGAGTTTACAGGGAAATGTTGAAAAGTTAATTTAATTGTCACTGTACTGCATTGTGAAAGAAATAATAGACTAGGGTTGTCAAAAGTATTGAAAAGCAGATCCGAAAACGAGTATATCAAAACTAGATACTCATTTAAGTAAGTATCAATAGTGGAAAAAAAGATACAAAATAAAAAATAATAAATCTGGATAAAATCTGACCTTCCCTAATTGTGAGTAATAATATTTTTTAATTGCAATATTGTCTAAAGAAAAGCTTTTAAAAATGATCATTTGACTTTCAGAATCAGTATCAAGTATCAAGTTTATTCTTTAGTATGAAAAGCAACTATTTTAGTTTTGTGACAAGACTAATAGAAAGTGTCATTTTTATTTTGAAAATGCCGGCTAAGAGTCTGTGATGGATACTAAAATGGTAGCTAATTAGAACGACTCCTTATGTAATAACAGAAACAATACTATGGAGTAATTTATATATTTACTTTCTATTTGTTTTGCAAGTGAAAATTACACTTTTTACATATAACTTTTCTATCTTTATGTTTGATTTTGAATGCTAACTAAACTTTTGTTTAGGCTCTGCCACAGCTACCTAAACAAGTGAATTTGGTGCCAACTAAAACTACATTTTAGGTGCTCTAAAACCAGGAATATGTAAATAACACAAGAGTATACTCTGCTCTGCTTGACTCACTTCCACTAAATGACCCTTTAACTACTTTATTTTGCCTAATTGCCAAATCTGAGTCTACTCCACTGAAAATTTCACTGCAAGATCTAAGTCTTAAAGTAAGTTTGGTTTACTCCTAAGCATTGGGTAATTTATTGAAAATACATAAATTAAAAAATACGCTTATTATGATTATACTCGTTTAAAGATGCACTATGTAGCTTTTCTAACTTGCTTGTCTTCATGGAGATATTATTGCTGTAATTTCCCGCAGAATAACATTACAATTATTAATCGCCATGGAAACAAGCTGACAACACCACTGGGCCAAGTTACAGGTCAGATCTGTGGAGATGCAAGAAAGAGAAGTGTAATGGCACAATGAGCGGACCCTTCCAGGTAAACCAATAACATCTCCATAGAGACAAGACCCTCACCAAAAGTTACACAGTGCAGCTTTAAGTGAGTGTAGACAGGGCTTTAGAATACAACCACTGTACAAATGCATGGACTAGAGTTAGGATAGAGAATACATAACCAATAACCTGTTTAATTTGGTCAGTTTGAAGTAAAAGTTGAAGTATCCTATGATTGAACAGATACAGACCTTTATAACAGGACTGCTGTACAAATGTATGAAACATGGACTGCACTTAGGCCAGAGAATACATGAGTTAAAAGTGTAAATAGAGTTTAATTCTGTTGGTTTGAAGTTTAAGGTTTAAGCAGCAAATGTGCCACTTGTTGCGTGTGCGTGTGGACCTCACCTTGCCACTGGGGGGTTTGAGGGGCAGTAGTCCAGAGGCAGGATTTCCTTGATGCTGAGTGGTGTTAGTCTGCTGGGGCGAGTGGGAATCCTCGGACTCTTTTCCACTGTGGTAGACCACCCTATCAGAGATATGAATACTTGAAGCACAGCCCATGCTTCAACCCACTTCAGAAGATTTTGTTTTTCTTTTTTTTTTCTTTCCCCAAGTTTATTTCTTTTGAGGGTCCTCTGTGTCCTCTTATGTCTATTAAGGTCCACTTTAGTTCCTAAGCCTTCATTTTGATCAGTTATAAATACACAACACAAATAAGGTGGGTATCATCTAGGCCACACCAAAGCCAGTTGTTGAATTGCTCCAACCGAAGGCATGTATAATATATATTTGCCCCCACCCCCTTGAACAAGGAAGCCGGTTTCCTCCCTTTGGGGGTCTTTAATCAAAGTAGTTATCCTTCACAAACTCGGGTGTTTTAGTTGGGACCGGGTATTCCTCTCTGCGCGTACCACATGACCATTTTTCACTCAACTTCACTGTTATCAAGTGGTAGGCCTGGGCGCACCATGGACCCCCCTCCCTCCAGCCTGCGCCAGCTCTCAGGCAATACTTTCATCCATTTTTACTGTCCACTGTTACATTTGTCCTTCGCCACCCCGGATCCATCCAAAAACATGTCTTCTCTCAAGCGTCTCGTCAATCTGGTTAGCCACTTTACGCGCAGGAACACGGAGCGTAAAGCTGTTCTCACGACACTTTGCGGTCCATCATCAACAGGCTGAAATATCCTCGGCGTACTGTCACACAGCAGCGGCCCCAGCGCGACACAAAGCCGGCCAAACTCTCCATGAATCGGGCCACGATCAGCGGAGGAGCACTCGGGGAGGTCCCGGTGTATGGCTCGCCGTCTCCATTCAGGCTTCCCCGGTGATCGCGGATGGTCCAACACATATAAAACAGCACAACCCCCGAGTGCAATTGGCTACTGCGTTACCAGGTTCATTCTGGAAGCGAAAAATCAAACCGAGAGGCTGTCTGGTCTGGTCTGTCAGGCAGGAATATGTGAAGGTACCACCTCTGGAGAATGCAACGGATCAGAGGGAAAAATGTTCCCCCCAAAAACAGGAACGCGCTATCCACAAGTTTGGCGTGTGAACCGGGTGAAATGGATGAAGCCTTTTCAGCGAGCGAAGACGAGGCAGATTGTAGCTACATAATGCTGATTTGAGGTTTGTCTTTCCCTGCCTTCTCAGGACTGCTTGACAGCGGCACATCCAATAAAAGCACCCGTAAGAACTGACCTACAGCCTTTACTGACGTTAATGCAAATGAGCGCGCACGGCCCAATGCGCATCGAGCTGGCGTCCGCGGGGCGGGACCTGCGGCTCCGTGGGAACTTCGAAAAAAGCCCCGAGAACTGCACCGAAGCGTCAGAGGAGGAGGAGAGGCATCTGCGAGGCTTCTCTGGAGCTATTCAGGAGAGAAGGAGACCAAAACACACGCGTTATAGAAGCGTTAAAGGGTGATTTCACTCAAGAATCTAAATAATCCTTCATCCCCACCGCCATCAGACTGTGTAACTCCACTATATCCTCCTGAGACCCTTTATAGTCCTCTTATAGTGGACACTGAGTTAACCAGTCTATCTTTTAAGTGTTTAGTGTTTAGAGTGTTTAGTGTTCAGAGATATACTCTAATTTGTGGCTGCACTATGATAAATAAATACATAAATAAATAAACCAGGTCTCAACTAGGACTAAACCAGGATTAAACCAGGTCTAAACTAGGATTAAATCAGGACTAAATCAGGAATAAACCGAGACAAAGCAGGACTAAACCAGGAGAAAATAAACCAGATCTAAGTCAGGTCTAAACTAGGACTAAACCAGGTCTGAACCAAATTTGAGTCAGGTTCAAACCACATCTAAACCAGGATTAAACCAGGTCTAAACCAGATCTAAACCATGACTAAAAGAGGTCTAAACCAGGTCTAAACCACATCTAAACCAGGATTAAACCAGATCTAAACCAGGTCTAAACCAGATCAATACATAATAATAAATAATAAATTAAAAGGGAGTCTAAAAACTTTTTGAGGTGACTGTAGAAGCTTGTCAGAGATATTGGTAATCAGAAAAAAAAATGTTTTTGTTAGGTTAAGGTCACATGGATTTAACACTATTACAGTCCATTACACAGGACACGTTACAACATTATGAATAAAAATAAAATTAACAAAATGTAAATGCTAAGGTGTTCATTTACCTCCAAATAGAAAATCACAAAAAACAAAACAAAACTGAAATACACTTTTTTCTTCGGGTCCCAGGAGGATATAGTCTAAACATGCAATTTTATCTATATTCTCTTATTTACCTATTTTATTATTATGATTTATCTTGCCTGTGTGCACTTTTTTTTGTTTGTTCTAACTTTCATTTGCACTAAACTGCCTGGAGCTAATGTGGCAAGTGAATTTCTCCTGTGTGAGATCAATAAAGTCTTATCTTATCTTATCTTAAAGCTTCACATTATGCAAAACTCACTTTTTAAGATTAAGATTAAGTTTAGGCTTAAGCCTTTATTGGTCTCACACACAATGACACACAGTGACACACGGGAGAAATTTGACTTCTGCATTTGACCCATCCTTTTCAAGAGCAGTGAGCAGCCATCTTTTTCAGCGCCCGGGGGGCAGTACCGTGAAGGGTCTTGCCCAAGGACCCACACTGGTTAGCTCATTGCCCGGGGGGGGATTTGAACCCACAACCCCCAGGGGGAAAGTCCATGACTTACCAGTTGAGCTAACCAGCTAAGCCATGTTATAATGTTGTTACCTCATCAAAAACATACCAAGAGTCAGGTTTGGGGAGTAATGGAATACAAGGAATGGCGTTAAATAAAAGGAAAGGTAACAAAAAAAAAAAGGTAACTGTATTCCGCTACAGTTTCAAGGAAAGAAGATGTATTCAGATTACAGGTACATTTAGTGAAAATGGGGATTATTTAGCAGGATTACAATTTGAAATCATTTTATGTTATTTAATTTTTAAATTTAAAGCTGGAGATGGAGGGAAAACAGAACAAACTGTTGTACACTATGGCATGGCAGGACTATGGGACAAACTTGCAACTGGCCTGGCTTTGACCGAGAAGAACACATTTAGCGGGTGGAAATTTCAACATTATTTTATTTTTAAAGAAGACAAGGGGATTTTTTTTCTTAATAAACTGTATTATGTGGTCAAGACTTGTGCACTTTCACTGTAGGACTATTTATATAAACTACTGTTCAAATTAGCTTTCCTCAGTTTCTTTTACAGTATAATGCACAAAATGTTATTGTTTTCTTGTTGTTTTAGGATATTTGGTGTTAAAGTCATCCAAAAGTAATTGAAAGTAATCAAGTCACATTACTTTAATATTATGGTTCTTGGATTACGTTACTGAATACATATTTTAAGGGGAAACTAGTAACTGTACCAGAATACATTTCTAAAGTAACACTCCCAAACTTGCTTAAGAATCTAATGAAAGCTCCATATTATGCTAAATTGACTCTTTAAGCCATGTTATAATGTTCAAGATTGTTTATTTGTCATATACAGGGTCAACACAAGGTCAACAATGCAATGAAATGCTTAGGATCAGAAGAACCGCTGACTCGCTAAGATAGTCGAGAAGTACTAATAGCAGCAATAATAGTACATGTGTTGCAAAAAGTGCAGGGGAAATGGTAAACAATATAATAAAAAATATGTAATAAAATATAATAAAATGCAAAGGTACTGGTAGGATTAAATAAGGTGTAAGTAGAGTATTTCACAGATTGCACATAATATAGTAGTATAAGTATTGCACGTGGGCTATGAAGGAGGTTATTGCACAGGTTATGATGCTGTTACCTCATCAAAAACATACCAAGAGTTGATGATCCAGTGCAAAGTTCAAAGTCAGCTTTTATTGTCAATTCTGCCATATGTGTTCGACAAACAGTGAATCAAAATTTCGTTTCTCTCTGGCCAAGCAGTGCAAAAAGACAGTGTACAAAATACAATATATAGGCAATACAAACACTTCTAAGACAAAATCTAAAGTCTAAAATCTAGAAGCAGTGCAAAGAATTAAAATAAAAAAAAATCTATTTACAGATGTCCAAAATGTGCAGTGTGCATCAAAATGTGCAATGGAAGATACAGCAGTGAAATGTGCAGTAATGTGCAATAGAAAGTGCAAAGATAAAAATAAAAATAAATGTGCAACAGTAGTACTGATGATACTAGTGAAGGTGCATGGAGTTTAAAAACACAGTGGAGCACTTTCTGTATTACCAGGTGATATCACAAGGTGGAACAGAGTGTTTTTAGCCTAAATATGCAGGGTTTGTGTGTTAAATGTGTGAATGAAACAGAACACAACTCCAGGTATGTTTTTGCTGAGGGAAACAGCATTATAACAGATCAGAAAATAACGTAATATTGGCCCTTTGACGTAAAAATCTCAATAAATCTCAAAATTATGAAAGGACAAGAAGAGGAAACTGCATTGTTACATCAATATACATTCACTCGAGAAGACGTGTTGTCGTAAAAAGCGGCCAAGGTTTTTAAATTTATACTTTATAGGGTGATCTTCATCAAAATAGTGTACAATAAGGCAATAATGTACAAATAATGCCATCGAAAACATGCATTTTTAACTTATTCATTGGTTTTAGATTCCTGTTATAGCAACATTTTGAAGAAATTTTACTATTCAAAAGAAAGGATATTCATTTGTTACGGCAACTGTGCAAAACTTTCACCGTTCTGAAATCCATGGATAGAGCAGGCTGTTTTTTACACGACATTAAAGTCAATAGTTTTGCTAATTTAGCAACAATATGAGCAGCAAATGTCTGGACCAAATCAGGGAGAGAAGAACATTCTGGGAGCTTCAGTGTAAAAAAAAAGGAGCTCTCTGATGTGTGGCTCATCAGGCAGAGCTGCAAAACATGTGCACAAAATGAGAGAAATATGAACCCTGCTGTGTATGTGACTGCAGTGTCCGGGGTCTGTCACTGAATCAATGAATATTATGAAACTATTTTTAAAAAAATCATTTCTATTTCTTTTTTACGCTTCTTATTTTCACAAAAACAACATTTTAACAAAACGATACTGATGATTTTCTGTCTATCTACTATAAGGTTCAAATCAAACTAATAGTGTTTCCTGACATCTTGAATTGAAAATATTAAAGAAATAGATTTATAATTTTATAATCAATGTAAAGACTTTCTGGCACTCTCAAAGTACAGGGTTTGACTCCCTGGAGGTGTGGAATTTGCATGTTCTACCTGTGTCTAGATTTATTTTGCCTCTACAATCCTGTACAAAAGGCTCCTCTCTGGGGCCAGGACCGCTCTGAAAAAGACATTCCAGATCTCAGTGGGACTTTCCTGGTTAAATAAAGAATAAATGTATTGTGCAGCGTTCCTGTGCCTTTAACCTTACAGTGTTGTGTTTTTTAGTTGATTGTACATACTTATTATTATTATCTTTAATTTTTAATGCATGCTCTTTTTCCAACTGTTTCTGAAACTTGCGTGACACTGCAATTTCCCCATTGTGGGACAAATAAAGGATTATCTTATCTTATCTTATCTTATCTTATCTTAAATGTAAAAAAATAAAAAAATAAAATGTATATTGTATGTTCTGCAACCTTCTCTTACTTACAAGACAAATTTCTCCCTGGTGGAGACTAATAAAGAAACCTAACCTAACCGGCATGGTGGCTGAGTGGCTAGTGCTCACAGCAAGAAGGTTCTGGGTTCGATCCCCGTGTGGCATGTTGGTATGGCCATAAGATTTGGGTCGCCCGGGTCTTTCTGTGTGGAGTTTGCATCTTCTCCCCGTGTCTGGGTTTCCTCCGGGCACTCCGGTTTCCCCCACCAACCCAAAACATGCTCCATAGGTAAAATCCTCCAGCTTAGGTCCTGACCAAACCGAAGCAAGAAGATCATAGAGATGGTCCCCGGGCGCAGTAATGTGCTGCCCACTGCTCCTAATAACAGGATGGGTTAGCCTTCTCCAGGCCGAATTAATAATACCTGTTTGCCTGGAAGAATCCATGACTCATCGCTGTACCAGCGGCGAGTCTGGTAATGCTTGGTCCAGAATGCGCTGCCATCGCGCGTAGACAGACAGCTAAGTGAACCAATCAGAGAACAGTTAACGGACAGCGACGTGAACCAATCAAACAAAAGAAAAGAAAGAAAAGAAAGGCCTCTAGAGCTGTCAGCTGCTGTGGTTTTAAGGAATCGATGTGTTTTAGGTCATTTAAGACCAATTTTACAGCTGAATGGAAGGGACGTTCAGTTCTCCGATGCGCCATCTTGATTCAAAACTGAGGAGGAACTTCCGCTGCCTAAGAGTGACGTTGCGGGCAAAGGCGAGTGCACTGACATCACCATCAGAATCAGAATCGCGGAGTCCGTTGTTAACCGGGGGAGCGAGGGTGGAGCGAGGGTGTCCAAATGGTATCTCGCTGTATAGCAAATACAGAGAGATATCATTTGGCCGGCCAGGTAAAATACCTGTAGGAAAAATCTGATATTTGGCGAAAATAATCCCTCGGGTATGAAATTTGTGATTTTCCTGATTTTTTTTTAATGTGACCATTATGTGTGGTGCATTCTGGGATGTTGCATATTTGCAACATTGGCCCGGATGGATAATTAAATAGTGGACAAAACAGATCTTTGGAAATATGAATTTATCTTATTTATTAAAAATGGCTGAACTCAACTTTTGTCATCAAACAGCATATGAATAAAACAGGAACAGTGACATAATAACAATTAAACAATAACAATACTGAACAGGTGAGATGCGTACCAGGTGCATGTGCAGGTGTTTGAGGTGTGATAGACCAGCCCCTGAGCAAGTTTCCCATAAACTGTCCAATTAGAACTCTGCAACAGAGTTCTGCTCTTGCACAAAAAAAACCCTCTAAAAAACGCAAATGCTGGCAAACAGCTAAGTGTAACTTAAGCTAAGTAACTTAGCTGTTGCAAATAAAGGGTTAAATGCAAAGAAGAATTTCTCCTGTGTGAGATCAATAAAATCACTTCTTCTTCTTCTTCTTCTTCTTCTTCTTCTTCTTCTTCTTCTTCTTCTTCTTCTTCTTCTTCTTCTTCTTCTTCTTCTTCTTCTTCTTCTTCTGACCTAACCTAACCTAATCTAACCTAAATAAACAGCAGCAGCTACTCTGGGCACTGACAGAGATGTGCCTGACTCAAATTGTTCTTGATCTTTGGCCACCAACCCGTTTTCATACAAAGATGGGTGAAGTGTCTTGCTCAAGGATACAACAGCAAACTCTAATGGGCATCTCAGGCCATTGGATAAGTGTGTGAAATTTTGTGGGTAAGTGCTGCACAGTACGTCACGCCTCTATTGAGATTCAAACTTGAAATCCTCAAATTGCACCTGAAGCATATTTTTTCTGAATGCCTCTTGTGTGTGAGCCCTTTCACACACTTACTCAGTTTGAGTCACATGCGCCTTCTTCTTTATGTTTGTATTGTACAGTATGTCGCATAGGTCTCATATTTGAAACAAGCTCAATAAAACTCTTTCAGTCAGACGCTCTTGGATGGTCATTTGTTTGTAGTCTTTGATTTGGTTTCTCAGTGTCAACACCGAGCAAAATGTAAAAATTATGTTTTTTATTCCTTCTTCTTATGAAGCGTGTATCCCATTATGAACCATTTTAAGATAAGATAAGAAAAGACAGGACTTTATTGATCTCACACAGGAGAAATTCACTTGCCACATTAGCTCCAGGCAGTTTAGTGCAAAGAAAGTTAGAACAAAAAAAGTGCACACAGACAAGATAAGTAATCATAATAAAATAAGTAAATAAGAGAATATAGAAAAACTATATAGTGGAGTTATACAGTCTGATAAATGTAAGAATGTGAAGTATTTATGTAATTAAGTCAATCACAACCATATTGGAAATACTTTTAAGCAACTCCTTTTGCAGTTTAATGTTGTTTTAATTGCAAATATTCTAACAGACTCTTCTATTCTAACTGGCTACTTGTTTGTAAAACTCAAATACAATTTTGAGGCTAGAATAGTAATAGAAAACAGTAAAATATTTTGTCTTCAGTTGTCTCCTTTATGGAATTTTCAACATTCTGATCACATTTTTCATTTTGTAATCTCACAACTACAAATAAAATCTCTCTTTAATGCAATTAGAACTTCAGGTTACAGTGTCCCCACATGGTGGAGGTAGAGGGCTGATTTGTAACATAAATACTTCAACAGAATCTGGTTTGCCACTAAGTTTGATTTAATTTCCTCTGACTCTGCTGTTACATGAAAACTAATGTTACCAGTCGCCCTAAGTCATGCACATGCTTCAGTGAAATGGTCACCTTAAATTGTGTTACTGTAAATATAAAAGTTCATTCATTTCATTTCATTAATTTATTTATTTATTCATTTCGAGCAGGTCAACACAAGGAAATAAATACATGTAACCAATATTCAGTCAAATACATTCATTTTTTGCTCAAAAAGGAGTGGGAAGAAAAAAAACTTATTGAATCCCACCCCTGAAGTGAAGTGTTCCTGTGTTAGCTTTGTGTCTCCCTGGCCTGTTACATACACAGAGATATGATCATAAATGAAAATATAAATTAAAGATACTACATAACATCTAGTTGCTATAGTTTGTTTGGCTAAAGAGTGGATGACAGAGGAGCTTTCTGAGCTTTTATCCATGTTATAACGTGTCCCATCATCATTAGCTTTCTCAGAGTTGTACTTTGATTGATTCATAATTCACGCATGTTTTGAGTATCCATGGAAACAACAACAAAAACTAAAAAAAACACCTTGCACAGCTTGAATCTAAAACGTAAGCTTGCCATAGCGCGCTGCTGTTGAGTTAAATCTGTAGCGCCATCTGGTGGACGGGGCCCTACAGCGCAAGACTGTGTGTACGCTCATAGACTGTGGGTGTTTAGAACTCTGGAAAAAAAAGAAAAGAAACCACTGCAAAATTATGACTTTTTCTGATTTTACTACTTATAAGTATGTGTTTGGGCAAAAGTAACATTTTTGTTTGAGTCTATAAACTACTGACAACATTTCCCCCAAATTCCAAATAAAAATATGATCGTTTAGAGCAGGGGTGTCAAACTCATTTTGGTCCAGGGGCCATAACCAACCTACTTTGATCTCAAAGGGGCCGGATCAGAAAACTCATGGCAAATATACCCCAAAAATAGCAATAAGTCCAAATATTTGTCCAGAGAAACCCTTTCTTTTTCAAAAAAAGACTGAATAAGCTGGTTAAGAGGGCCAGCTCTGTCCTGGGCTGTCCTCTGGACCGTGTAGAGGAGGTGGCTGAGAGGAGGGTACTGGCCAAATTCATGTCCATTAAGGACGACACCTCTCACCCTCTGCACCGGACTATTGAGGAGCTGAGCAGCTCCTTTAGCAGCCGACTAGAGTGAGTCGCTGCTACATTTGGTGGAGCAGGGGGACAAAATAAATTCGCTTTTGTTGACGGTCCCTAAAGTACACGTGTTTGCTTGTTTACGAAAGAGAAAGGACTTTCTGCGCATGTGCTCTTTGTAGTCTTGCGTTTCCGGCGGCTCTGGCTCTTTCCGGTTTACAGCGCCACTTATCGGTGTGACATATGTACTACATCGTTTTCACTCAGCGCTCCGTGCTCATCTTGACGCAAATGTTTTCTGATCCAACACGTGTGTAGACGAGACTTTTTTTCACCCCGGGTAAAAAAAAAAAACAGGAACGTTGTCGTGCAGACAGGGCCTAAGACACCCCCAGTGCAAGAAGGAGCGCTACCGCAGATCCTTCATCCCCACCGCCATCAGACTGTATAATTCTAACATATAGGCCAGACGTGCAATATCCTCCTTTTTCATGTTGATGCTTGTTGTTACTATTATCATTATTACTATTTTCCATTATTATTATTTTACGTATTACTATCTGTATTATTTATTACTTACTTTATCCCCTCCCTGCCTGCATGCACTTTTTTCCCTCTTGTCCTAATGTCCTGGAGCTACTGTGGCGAGTACATTTCTCCTGTGTGAGATCAATAAAGGCTTATCTTATCTTATCTTATCTTAAAAATATTATGAACAACCTCTATTCAAGGTCAACGTCTATTCAAGTTTTCAAGAAAAATGTGGAATTAATGAAAAGATATAGTAGTACTGCGCAGTAAAAAGATGATGTTGTATTATTGTTATTATTATTATTGTTACATATATTTTGTTGTAATATAATTTTGAGTTGATAAGGGGCAGATGTCATAAGCTTATGCTTCTTTCTGTTCCCTTTTCATTCATATTTAAGTTATAATTGTATAGATGCAATTGTGTGCATCTGTTATTTTGTTTTGTTTTAACGAATAAAGTAAATAAATAAATGAAATGAACCCGAAACTTTAAGAAAAAAATAATTTCAACACAATAATACAGGTTTCCCATTCACCTTCATGAACAAATAAGAATTAGTCAATTTTTCTTGGAAAATCCTGTACGTCAACTTTTCTCATTTTTGACATTTTGCGGATGAGGGTGTCACGGTCAACAGTAAAAATGAAATGATGGTCCTTTAAGAAAAAGATAATTTGTGCTGATATACTGAGCTGTGCAGAAAAGTGGTGCAGAAAATTACCAATATTTTAATAGAAACTTAAAATATAATTAAAATATTTGAATAGAAAATCAGCCGAGGGCCAGATCAAAGGTCTTGGAGGGGCGGATCTGGCCCCCGGACCACATGTTTGACGCCCCTGGTTTAGAGCATTTATTTGCAAAAAATGAAAAAATGGTCAAAATAACAAAAAAGATACATGTTTTCAGACCTCAAACAATGCACAGAAACAAGAACAAATTCATTTTAAAACAACATAATACTAATGTTTACACTTAAGAAGAGTTCAGAAATCAATATTTGGTGTAATAACCCTTATTTTTAATCACAGCTTTCATGTGTCTTGGCATGCTCTCCACAAGTCTTTCACATTGTTCTTGGCTGACTTGATTCCACTTTTTGTGTTTGTGTTGGAATTCAACAGACACTGGAATGGCTGTAATACATGTAGAGATGCTAAAATCCAGTGGTCTCTTATTTTTTTCCAGAGCTGTAGAGCCGCTTGTTGTGGACCTCATGGAAGCCTCAGAATCAATACATAAACATTTCCTCTACTACCTTTCTCTCTTATGCTAATTGCATTTACATTATTAATTGTATTTATTTTAAATTTGATTTGTTTTTCTCAAAAAAAATTCTTGTTTAATTAAAGTATTAAACAATGAAATCAAAACATTAACGTGTGCTGTTGTTGTACTCAAATGCATATGTTCACTGTAGAAATCTAAAGAAATCTGCTATGGAGCACTCTTGTCTTACTAAATAAGACCAGTGTTCTTGAGTCTCATTTTGTACAATAAATGCTCGTCATTTCCATTAAAACCTGTGACAGGACTTAAATTCACAAATTCACAAATTTATCTATAGACTTCAAAGTATTAATTAGGTCATGATAACAAATTTTGACCTCATAGAAGCCTCAGAATCAATACATAAACATATCCTCAACGACCTTTCTCTCTTATGTTGATTGCATTTACATTATTAAGTGTATCTTTTTATTAGATTTGTTTTTCTCAAAGAAAAAATAAACTATAATATCAAACAATGAAATCAAAACAATTAACGTGTGCTGTTGTTGTACTCAAATGCATATGTTCACTGTAGATTGACTAAAAAAACCCAATAATACCAGAACTTTTATTTTGCATGCGCTATATACAAAGTAACCACAAGATAGCAGCAGATAATAAGATTCAAAATGTGATTAAGACTCTAATCCTATAAGAAATATCACGTGGCCACTCATCACCTGGTGTATTAACTCCAAAAGTGAAAATAAAATTCATAACACTCTTTCATTGTTCATGTTAAAGGCTGTTAAAGGACCATATCACTGTATTTTCTGATCTATGTTATAATGTTGTTTTCTCATCAAGAACATAGTTGTGTTTTGTTTCATTCACACATTTTTAATCATCCCGCATATTTAGGCTGTTCCTTGTGATGTGGTTGTACAGGGAGATCTTCATACACCTTCATACACCTAAAATCATTTGGATACTTTCAATCCTGGAACTGCCAAACAAGCGGTAAAAGGAGCCGTCGCCTTGAGAACTACAGCTTCATGACATCACAAAGTGGAATGGAGCATTTTGAGCTTTGGAGATGCACACAGAACAGTAATGCAGGATTACTACATCAACATACATGTGTGACTGAAACAAAACACAACTCCAGATATGTTTTTAACGATGTAACGTTATAACATGACTTACAGCTCACAAGAGTCAAGTTTGCGTAATACAGAACCTTTAAAATAAGCCTATTTGTTTATAGTGTATGCAATAATAATAATAATAATAATAATAATAATAATAATAATAATAATAATAATAATAATAATAATAATAATAATAATGATAAATAAAAGGCTGATCTAATGCACCACATAAAACACAGTGATATCAGCTGTCTTCAGTCTTTCATTTTCATTTGCTGATTTACAGATGGTTAAATTGGTGATAAAAATCTTTAACTTAGTAAATAAACACTTTTTTTTAGCATCTATACTTGCTCAAATGAGTATCTACTTTCGATACTCATTTTAGTTTAAGTTAGTATTTCATTTTTTGATACGTTAATAACCCTAACTCACATTAATAATAATAATTTAATAATTCAACACATACATTTTGCATCAGATGTTTATATACCTAAAAGATCCTTTGAAAACCTGCATTCTTACTGTGAGCGGGCTCGTCTTTTCATTCGTGACTGTTATTGTAATGCTTGGCATGCTCCACAGTATGGCATTATTGTCTGGCATTATAAACCAATCTATCTCCATGGAGACCTCTAGTTTAATGAGCTCAGTCTAAATATACAGGTTTTGTGTATCCAGTTCAGGTGTGTTTTTGATAACAAAACATTATAACAGATCAGAAAATAGGGTGCTTAAAAATTAAGCTTTCTGTTTACAGTTGATTAATAATTGTGATTGAAATGGAATGTATTGATGAAATGTTTTATAGTCACTATCGGTGTTATCGTCTGAAAAAGGGAAGAGGGGCAGATAGCATAAGATTACTCTTCTTTCTGCTCCATTTCATTCAATATTTTGTATTGCTATCACACTGATGATGTCTTTTTATACTTTATAAATAAACAAACAAACAAACAAAAAAATCAGTTTGATAATGTGTTTAATGCCACACCATGGCACTTTTTCTAGGCAAAGCAACACCATCCCTATGAGACAAGCAGCAGGCGACAGTTCTCCCGTCAGAAAAGTCCCATAGGGCACCTTGAATGGCTCTCTTAAAGGGATAGTGCTTCTTTTTATTTATGTGAATCTGTATGGGTTCCCCTCCAACAATGTCGTGCATTAACACTGGCTTACGGCTGACCGCGTCGTCTGGGCCAGGTTCTGCTCCAGTTCCGTAGCTCGCGAATGTAGTTCCGGTAAGTTCGCGGGGACATTTAATAAAGCTTGTTTTTCTTCTCAAAACAAGATTTGTCCAAAAAGTGATATATTTGCGTCACAAACAGTTCTCCGCGAAAAATTCAGCAGCCTAATTCGCATTGGTGCTATTTTCTGTCGATTCATATCACTGCGCGCGTATTACTATTATTAGCCTGTTCACTTGTAAGCGGATGTTTACGGCGGATGCTGTACGGCGACATCCGGTGTAAGCGGATGTTTACAAGTGAACAGGCTAATAATAGTAATACGCGCACAGTGATACGACTCGAGAGAAAATAGCACCATGCGAATTAGGCAATGACCAAGCCTGTGTGTCCTTGGGCAAGACCCTTCACGGTACTGCTCATGAAAAGGATGGGTCAAATGCAGAAGTCACATTTCTCCCGTGTGTCACTGTGTGTCATTGTGTGTGAGACCAAATAAAGGCTTAATTTTAATCTTTCTTTCTAGGCTGCCGAATTTTTCGAGGAGAACTGTTTGTGACGCAAATATATCACTTTTTGGACAAATGTTGTTTTGAGAAGAAAAACAAGCTTTATTAAATGCCCCAGATAACTTACCGGAACTACATTCGCGAGCTACGGAACCGGAGCAGAACTGGGCCCAGACGACGCGGTCAGTGGTAAACCGGTGTTAATGCACGACACGGTTAGAGGGGAACCCATACAGATTCACATAAAAAAAAAAAACGCACTATCCCTTTAAACTCAAGATGACGTATATATCTTTACATAATCTCACTCTAGCCTCTCCACATATCTTCAGGTTAATGTTTAGTGGGATTTTAGATTGACTTTGCTGCGTTTATCAGGCATGTGCTGTGGCTTATGTGGGGGAGAGGTTGCCCCGACTGCCCTTCTCCTCCCCAAAGACAACTGTTCTAGAAGAAAACATCATGACCAGAAATATTTATTGACATTTTTGCATTTAATCACATTATTCACAAAAACATGACAGCTTGCATTCCTTTGAGGAGCGTTGTAAACACGAAAAGCTAATTAAGACTAAATTCACAACAAAAATGACTGTACTTTAATAACTTTCAATAACAAAATGCCTATTCTGATGCCATAGAAGCAGCCAAGCAGTGAGAATGTACCGTATTACTGGCCCAGATTTGCATTAGAAGATAACAACAGAGGTGAAAGGTGTACAATATCGGATATGGACCTCTTATCAAATATAAAAACAATATTAGTGGGAAAATCCAATATATAAAATATAAACAGGAAATCATTACAAAGTATATACCAGCGATAAGAAATAATTATTATAGTTTGAATGACCTACAAAGTCTACACATGTTTAAATAAAAAAGAAAGTTTGGAAAAATGTTGGATGACGAGCTAGCTGTCCCTTATAATGGTGACATTCACATACCAAATTGTACCTTATCCTCGGAGTTAATGCTTCCAGATGTGTCCGCCTTCCAGAGTGGAGCGTTACAACAGCCAGGCCAGAAATGCAGTTATTATTGAGATCTTAGAAGAAACACTTTTTTATTTTTTCTCATAAGAGCTGAGAATTCTCTGTTGAAACCTTAAATCTGTTTGCAAAAGGCACAGTAAAATGCACCGCCATGTTAAATCAAACCATGGTAAAAGGATGTGTGAAGAATCCCTCAGTCGTCCAGGTAGAATCCATGGTAAAAGAAGAAGTTCAATTTGTCAACTGGACACAGTTTATTTGGTCAAAAACGTTTCGCAGCTCATCCGAGTTGCAGCTGCAAAACGTTTTTGACCAAATAAACTTTGTCCAGTTTACAAATTGAATTTCTCCTTTTACCATGGATTCTACCTGGACGACTGAGGGATTCTTCACACATCTTAAATCAAACCATTCAAACATTTTGGACATAAAGACCCAATCCGGACAGAACTACTCTGATAATTGTATACACACTCTTACAATGTTTAGGTATAACGCTAGTATCCGGACTGAGACTCTATGTCCACAGCTCAATAAAAACTGCCCATTTCTGGTGTGGCTAGTGGAAATAGGACTGCAGTGTCCCACGGCGACGCACATCTGTGGTCCAGCAGTGGAAGCCTCCTCCGAGTGAGTTAGCGTGACGAATGCTCACCTTTACGGTTTTTATACCTGTACACAAAAACACAATCAGATTCTAAACAGCACTATTGCTATCTATTCAGGGGTGTCCAAACTAGGGCTGTAGGCCTTTAGTCGTTTAATCCATTAATCAGTTGTTGAAAGTTTGTATTCAACGACTATAGCCACGACTTATCCTAGCTAAGCAAGGCAGGGCCTGGTTAGTACTTGGATGGGAGACGAGTGGGAATTCCAGGTGCCACAGTGGGGCGCCAGTCATAAAAACTGTCGTTGTGTCCTTAGGCAAGACACTTCACCCACATTGCCTAGTATGAAAGTGGAGTGTGAGTTTTGGAGGTGGTCGGAGGGGCCGATGGCACAGATTGGCAGCCTCGCTTCTGTCAGTCTGCCCCAGGGCAGCTGTGGCTACAGAAAGTAGCTTACCACCACCAAGTGAATGAACAATGAACTGTAAACTTTGGGTGTCATGAAAGGCGCTATATAAATGCTATGAATTATTATCGTTGAATATATGAACGATGGAGCAATACATTTGGGAGTCAATATTTATCATTTTGTTTCTTTGTACTAGTGGGGAACTATTTGATATTTTTCTGCACTTTGATTACAGCTGAGTACATTCATACCCACATGACTCATTATCTATAGTCCCATATGACTCATTCTTTTATTTACGTACTGCAGCTCATGTAATTTATATATATGGTTCATGAAGATTTTTTTAATTGGAATAAGCTTCAGGGTTTTTGTGTCAGTGGCATGAATTAATTGGGTCCGATACATGCTGCGTTGTATATATTTTACTTAAATGTCTGCACTCTGCACTGAACTGAGATGCTTTCAGTCTCATTGTGAGTATGTATGATGTAAACTGTACATATGAACAGTGACATTCTATTCTATTCTGTTCTATTTTAGTCAACTAATTGATCAGCAGGACATGTCCACCCAACAATTCAACTACAGCCTTAGTCCAGACCACAGCTGAGTCGCCCAAATAACCACAGGCAGTAGTAGTCTACTTTGTTCTACTGCAAATAAAAGTAATTCTACCAATGCAGACCTAAATGTTTCAAGACTTATTAAAGCTATAAGAGCTCTGTCAAAGTCTTAGCTGTGTAAAATACACTAATCTGAATGACTCGCGCTTTAACTACCAAGAAACTCAAATGACTCTAAGCAAAAGGGCTTGGCCTCGTGGCGGCAGCTGTCACAAGTCACACTTCATACTCTTGCAACTGTGTGGTTAAGGGGCGCATACTAGGCTATTTTCTCATCTGTTCACAAGCATGTGGTATACGTGTGGTAATACAGGATGTGCTCTACTGTGTTTTTAAACTCCATGCACTTTCACTAGAATCATTTGGATAATCTCAAACCTGGAATTGCAAATCTACTGAACAATAGGTAAAAGGTAACAGTTATCTTGAAAGCTACCACTTCATCTTAAGGTGGAACAGAGCATTTTGAGCTTTGGAGATGTAGACAGACTAATAATAAATGGTTACTCAAACATGTGAATGAAACAAAACATAACTCCAGGTATGTTTTTGAGGAGTTAATAACATTATAACATGGCTTAAAGATAAAGCGCACAAGAGTAAATTTTGCGTAATATATAATAATTTCCTATAGAAATGACACATCAAAATAGGACATTGTGTACAGAAAAAAAAAACTAAAAACAAAAATAGACTGAACTGAACTTACCGAGACTTTCAAACATCTTTTGAATGGAGGTCTCATTGGCGTCAACCATAACACGCTTCTCATCCAACATCAGAACATTCATTGAGAGCCATTTAGACGACATCCACAAAGGATGATCTAAAAACGAAACACATGATATAAAACTACACAATACTTTGTGTAACAGCTGATTATTGCAGATACAAACCGTCAGGAATCAAAGGTGTTGGAGGTTTCACAACAGTCCAGCCAGCCTTCTTAAACATGTCGATCTGAAGTCACAGATAGATCAAGGTTCCAGTGAATAAAGACAGAGATATACAGAGCAGGGCTGCATGATAGTGAGGAATTTTTGCGACGTGTTTGTAAAAAGTCCTATATTATTGTAAAGTTGACTCTTGTGCGCTTTAAGTCACGTTAGAATGCTGTTACCTCATCAAAAACTTACTTGGAGTTGTGTTCTGTTTCATTCACATATGTTTGAGTAACACTTTATTATTAATCTGTCTACATCTCCAAAGTAGTTTTTACAGTTAACTGCTACTTTTTACTTTTAGTTAAGAAGAAATTGGCAATTCCAGGGTTGAAATAATTCTAGTGAAGCGGTCTGCAGTTTACAAACAAAGTGGTGCACTTCCTGTATTACCACATAACATCATAAGGTGGAACAGAGTGTTGTCTGCTTGAGAGTTGAACTCAACTTAATTATGCAGAGTTTGTTTGTTAAACGTGTGACTAAAACAAAGTACAGCTAAAGATATGTGTGTAATGAGGAAACAGCATTATAACAGATCAGAAATGAACTTAACAGAGACAAAACTAGAAGTAAATCAAGGCTAATTCTGGACTGGCAAAATTATTCATAAAATTAGCTCTTTTCAACAGTCTTATTAAATTTTTTTTTATATTTTTGTTATTGCGATATACAGCTCTGGAAAAAAATAAGAGACCACTGCATTTTTTTTTTCTGAAATCAGCATCTCTACATGTATTACAGCCATTCCATTCCAGCGTCTGTTGAATTCCAACACAAACACAAAGCTGAGCTACTTCAGTTCTTGCACCAGGAGTGGAATAAAGTCACCCAAGAACAATGTGAAAGACTTGTGGAGAGCATGCCAAGACGCATGAAAGCTGTGATTAAAAATAAGGGTTATTGCACCAAATATTGATTTCTGAACTCTTCTTAAGTGTAAACATTAGTATTATGTCGATTTAAAATTAATTTGATCTTGTTTCTTGTATCTTTATTGTTATTTTAACCATTTGTCATTTTCTGCAAATAAATGCTCTAAACGATAATATTTTTATTTGGAATTTGGGGGAAATGTTGTCAGTAGTTTATAGACTCAAACAAAAATGTTTCTTTTGCCCAAACACAAACCTATAAGTAGTAAAATCAGAAAAACTGATAATTTTGCAGTGGTCTCTCATTTTTTTCCAGAGCTGTATATATATTGAGTATGTTACGTTATTGATTATTGCGACAGTCAATAGTCAATAGCCTTAATACAGACATACACACATACGCATGTGCAGCGGCCCCTCCCCTGGCCATTCTATCACTGTCCTGCCTGGTTAGTGGGGAAACGAAATTTCGAATTCATTCTATGTACATGTACATGATTGTTTTTCGACAATAAAGCAAACTATGACTATGACTATGACTATGTAGACTGTACCTGGCGACACGGTCTATCCGGGTTTGACAGTACCAGTCCCGGGCCGATGATGTTAAAAGTGGCGTCGATGTGCATGGGGTTTGGGTCTTTAAAGGAGATCACATGCACTTTGTAGTCAGGAGCAAGATGGCGGCGCATCCATTCAATTCCCATGTAGTTTGTAACCTGAGGGGAATACAATCTTATATTAAAATGCTATTGCAATTGTAACAAAATCTCTACTTTTAATGTGATAGCGCTCTTAATTCTGATCCTTTTTATGTATGTGATGTGTTAGTGTGTATCTATCTATCTATCTATTTGTTAGGGAAAATAAATCTTGTCCTAAAGAGTCCTAGAGTTGCACAGAGAGGCAGGAGACTGTGGATGTACGAGCCAGGAGTCTGGGACCCGGTGAATTTGAAAATTCAACACTGCGCGTTAGTTTTGGCTATTCAAGCCCGACTCTGCTTCTACACAAGGAGGTTTATATAGAAACTAAGAAGGAAACTGATAATGTGAAAGACAAATTCTGTTGGATGACGCCAGAGCTAACCACAGAGAAATGGCAATATTGAACTGGAAATGTCCTTGACTATGACTATGCTGAGGATGTAAAACTGTATGTATGTATGTATGTATGTATGTATGTATGTATGTATGTATGTATGTATGTATGTATGTGTGTGTATGTATGTATGTAAGTATTTATGTATGTGTGTGTATGAATGTATGTATGTATGTATGTAAGTATGCATGTATGTATGTATGTAAGTATGTATGTACTGTATGTATGTATGTATGTATGTATGTATGTATGTATGTATGCATGTAAGTATGCATGTATGTAAGTATGTATGTACTGTATGTATGTATGTATGTATGTATGTACTGTATGTATGTATGTATGTATGTACTGTATGTATGTATGCATGTATGTGTGTGTATGTATGTATGTATTTATGTGTGTATGTATGTATGTATTTATGTATGTATGTATGTATGTATGTGTATACATGTATGTATGTAAGTATGCATGCATGTAAGTATGTATGTATGTATGTATGTAAGTATGTATGTATGTATGTACTGTATGTATGTATGTATGTATGTATGTATGTATGTATGTAAGTATGTATGTAAGTATGTATGTATGTATGTTTGTATGTAAGTATGTATGTATGTATGTATGTATGTATGTATGTATGTTTGTATGTAAGTATGTGTGTATGTAAGTATGTATGTATGTATGTATGTAATATGTACAGTTTTATAATAGTGTGGGGATTCTCAAACTGTGGTTCTAGTTCTAGTTTTCATAGTTAGTTACTTAGTTAGTTTACTCTGGTTTATCCTGGTCTAAATAGGACTAATCCTGGTTTAGGTTTGGACATTTACTTTTCTGGAGTCATACTAATTAAAATGTCAAATATTTTTGTTTGGTCTGGTATGTATGTATGTAAGTATGTATGTAAGTATGTTTGTATGTAAGTATGTATGTATGTATGTATGTATGTATGTATGTATGTATGTATGTAAGTATGTATGTATGTATGTATGTATGTATGTATGTTTGTATGTAAGTATGTGTGTATGTATGTATGTATGTATATGTATGTATGTATGTATGTATGTATGTATGTAAAATGTACAGTTTTATAATAGTGTGGGGATTCTCAAACTGTGGTTCTAGCTCTAGTTTTCATAGTTAGTTACTTAGTTAGTTTACTCTGGTTTATCCTGGTCTAAATAGGACTAATCCTGGTTTAGGTTTGGACATTTACTTTTCTGGAGTCATACTAATTAAAATGTCAAATATTTTTGTTTGGTCTTTGTAGATACATTTTTCAGATCCGCTGTTATAAAGAGAATAGTGTTGTCATGATACTAAAATTTAAAACTAAATTTTGATACTAAAGACTAGACTCGATAGTCAATACTGATTCTGATACTACACTGATAATTAAAACAAATCTTTATTTAGCCAATAGAATGCCATTTTCAACATTATATTGTAGAACTATTTTTTAGTTCTGATATAGCTCAAGATCATTCTAAAGCTATTCAGGAAAGGTTCATTTCTGTGACTTTTTTAGTATCGACACCTGCTCTAATAAGTATGTAGTTTTGATAATAGTTTTATTATTATATTAGCATTGATTAGTATTTGATTTTGGATACTTTTGGCCCTAAAAGAGACTGTTTGTACCTGGCTCCTCTGGACAAACAGGTCTCGTCCGGCTCTTATGAAGTCGGCAGCGTCGAAACAGGGCTCGTGTTCTGTGGTCACAAATTTCCCCTGAGCTGCGAGTTTGTGTCTGTCCTCCACGGTGCGGATTGGATAATCCTATGACCAAAACAAAAGAGGTGTGTCTTTAAAGTTATAGTATGTAACTTAAAACATATATATTATAGATGTTTTTATTGCATTGAAAAACATACAAAAACCTGTGTCCTTACTGTGAGCGGGTTTGCATCTCCACAAAGTTTCTTTTGTGTACCTTGGGTTATACTGGTCTAAATATGATTAATCCTAATTCATTTGGACATGTTTTAAAGCATGATATACTTTTCTGGGTCATACCAGCCATTGTTCTTTGGTTAAATTGTCAAATATTTATGGTCTTTCTTTGCAAATGCATTTTTCACACATATAGAGAATAATGTGCAGATTGGGTAATCCTATGACCAAAACAAAAGCGGCCTATCTTTAAAGCTATGGTATGTAACTTTTTCAGATCTCAGAAGCTAAGCAAGGCAGGGCCTGGTTAGTACTTGGATGGGAGACCGCTGGGAATTCCAGGAGCCACAGGGGGGCGCCAGTCACAGAAACTGTCGTTGTGTCCTTAGGCAAGACACTTCACCCACATTGCCTAGTATGAAAGTGGAGTGTGTGTGAGTGTTGGTGATGGTCGGAGGGGCCGACGCGCAGATTGGCAGCCTCGCTTCCGTCAGTCTGCCCCAGGGCAGCTGTGGCTACAGAAAGTAGCTTACCACCACCAAGTGTGGAGTGAATGAACAATGAACTGTAAAGCGCTTTGGATGTCATGAAAGGCGCTATATAAATGCTATGAATTATTATTAATTATTATGTATAATAATTAATAATTATGTAACATACTGTAAGCGGGCTTGCATCTCCACAAACCTGACTCTTATTTGGCCTTGTGTAGAGCCTCTACCACTTGTTTCCACAGAAATGATGTTTCTTTGGCTATAATCTTTTAAAATATAGATGAGATGTATCAATCTCCATGGAGAATGATATGAAAATTATTAACTTTGTATTTCTGTGGAATCATTCACTTGGCTTTACACCTTCAGAAAGTTACATACTATCACTTTAACGAAATACTACACAGGATGCTAATGACATTATGTGCATGCGTGTGTATAAGGTTGCATAACTACACTGTTTCAATTTTAGCATCTACTGAAATAAGACTATATTTAATAATATAGAGCTTTTCCGAACACTCAAAGACACTTTGCAGAACACATATTAAAACAGTCAACAGATAAACAAATAATAATATTTGATCTATTTTTAAATTTCGGGAAGCACTTTTCGCATGACCTTTGCAGTTTATTGTATTTATGCTTGTAGTATACACCAGTGCAAAGGGTGCTAATTGTTTAGATTATTCTAGTCTATAAAGCAATACAAATTTGCCTCTAATAAAACACTGAATTGTTTGTCAACAAGAAATGCAATAGCTATTTAGTGCCCAACCAAAACCCCAGTGTACTGCAAAAGTCAAGTAAAGCCATCAAATCGTGTACTGCACAATTGTCAAAACAATAAACGACTCAAATAAACACAATTAAACCTTAGACCTTCAAATTATTATCGATATGATTGTGATTTTGCAGTGGGGGTCCCTGGCTGGTTGTATGCTTATTTTGGGGAGCCTTGCTCAAAAAAGTTTCAAACCTCGTAGCCTACAAATGCAGACTCTCCCCAACTCTCCACATCTATTTCATCTTCCAGTCAATAACAATAAAACCCAGATTAACATAACTTAACTGTTTTTTCTCTCACCTGATCGTACAGCTCGTCTGCCATACTGGGTTTTGGAGCAGTGGTCCATTTGGCTCCCTTCTTGAAGTACTCCTTGATCAGGGGCCTGTAGGCTCTATACTCAAAGAAGCGCGCCCTCCACGCCATAGGGGCCTCAATGATCTCATTGCCCACCACGATGAGGATGTCCCTGGGCATAGCTGCATACATACCTGCACAAAAGAGACAAACCTTTAGTTCTGATAGTCCTGTCAGATTCATAGATATTAATGCTCACATCTCTGTGCTTACCAGAGGATTCGAAGTCTGGAGTCTTGTAAACCATGGACCAGTCGATGGGTTCGGGGCGTCTCACCGTCACTCCCTCATGGTGCAGAATATTGCACATTTCCTCAATTTCAGAAACTGCTTTTTTCAAGTGGTCCGCAGGAAAAGACTGGCCTCCATATTTCTGATACCAAGGCCAGTACTTCTCATAAGTATTGGCCTGCAGACAAAGAATAACAATATAACAGCAGCATTATATGTCAACTGAAAATTCACTTATGCCCATGGGCTCTGATGATGGTGAGAAGAAGGTTCATTAACGCACCAACCAATGAACAACACCACAACATCAGTAGGCAATACAGTAGTCCCTCGCTCTACCGCGGTTCACTATTCGCGGCCTCGCTGTTTTGCTGATTTTTTTTTTCTTTTTTTAAAATAGTCTAACTTTTTTTTTATAGTGTAACATTGTGTTCTGCGTCCTGATTGGCTAAGAGACTGTAGAACTTTGTTGATTGATAGATGGGGGGACGCGGGGGGACCGGGACCAGACTGGACCTAGACTAGGACCAGACCGGGACTAGACCAGGACTAAACGTGGACTAAACCAGGTCTAGACCAGAACTAAACCAGGTCTAAACCTGGACTGGACCTGGACTAAACCAGGACTGGACCAGGTCTAGACCTGGACTAGACCAGACTGGGAATAGACCAGGTCTAAACCAGGATTAAACCACTGTGTGCGGCTCTTTGCTGGTTTCGTGCGGCTGGTTTGTGGCTCGGGCTGCGAGGAAGCGGTCCCGAGGTGGAGGCATGGTCCGGCCGCGGTTCGATCTCGTGCTCGCGGCCTCGCGCCGGTCGTGCTGCTCTGTAACGGATTTGACCACGATGAGGGGTGCGCGTGTAGCGCACTTCTCCAAGGGGTTGGTGCGCGTCGCGTCCCAGGACATGGCAGTGCCATTAGATGAGCGCGGTGCTTCCTGCGGATCCAGTGACTCATGTCTCCGCTCCCCTCGCACGTCCGGTGGGGCTTCCGGAGCCGTGCCCCCCCACCCCCCACCCCCACGCTTCACTATTATTACATTTTGTTGAAAATCTACGAAAGTTTGAGTGTTTAAACGAGAGAGAAATGTGAGAAAAGGTTAATTCCAGTCTGAGAAAAGCGTATAATGTGTGTGGTGAGGCATTTACAGCCTTAAAACATGTAGAATAATTGTAAAATATAAAGTTGTCCTACTTTGCGGATTTCTCTTATTGCGGGTTATTTCTGGAACCTAACCCCCGCGATAAACGAGGGATTACTATATTAACAAATGACAAGTAAATTTGCGTAGCCTATAGAACATATTAAATCATCTGTACTCCTAAATCTACACAGTGACCGTGTTCATGACTTACTTTCACTTCCACAGTGAACGGAGGGACATGGGCGTTCTCGGCGCGGCCCACAATCACCTCCTCCAGCGGGTCCCACTCGTTGTAGCTGCTCACGGGACAGTCCTGCTGCAGGGCGTCAGTAACGTGCTCGTCCTCCAGGTGCGGCTCGGCCACAGCGGCGCTGGATGTGCTCTGCAGCGCCCTCTGCGCCCTCTGCGCCCAACCCGTCACTGCACGCCCGAACTGTGAACAGCGGAGAAGGACTTTTGTGGAGGTTTTTGTGGAGTAATCGCCTAAATTGGCTATTGGAACATACATACATTTAAACAGGAAAAACTAAACAAAGTCTGGACAAAACAAAAGTGAGATCTGGTGTGCGTGTCTGATGCGTGACCCGTTGGCTCGGTGTCAAAGTACACGTGTTTGAAGGCGCCTTATCACAGTTTTACTGCGGCGCGGCGGGTCACCGGGTTTGGGAGCGCATCTGTGCCAAACAGCTGCGCGCTGTCACTCCAGAGAGAACCCTCTCTGCACGTCACACACGTTTCTCACGCCAAGATTTCGCACAAATTTCTATTTTACCGACAGTTATTTTAAAAACACTTAAATCAGTCTGCAGCTTTGTAAATAATGCTCACACACATATAACACACACATAAATGCTCAGAACATTTGTAAAGTTACCCAAACCTTGACAAGCTGAAAAATGTATATTTAATCAATAATTAAAGAGCAACTAAAATACCAAAGAAAAATGAATCCCATCAGCTAGAAAGATGTGTGTAGAATCCCTCAGTTGTCCAGGTGGAATCCATGGCAAAAGGAGAAATGTATTTAAATTTATCAACTGGACTGAACTTTTGTCCAGTTGACAAATAAAATTTTTTCTCCTTTTGCCATTTCGAACACAAATGATTTTATTTGCAACTCTTATTTTTCCTGATTATTAATTCTGTCCACATCTATGTAGGCCTCCTGTTTAAATCTTTACTGATGCTTTTTCACGGGTCTCTCCTGTGACCAGTGGGGTTAGATGTGTAACCATTAAAAGACAAACCACCGTGAGAGATGAGCGATACCAACCATGGCTCCAATCAGATGGGCGGCCTCTGCGCCCCTGCTACCTCCTCTGAGACACCTGACCCGCAGCATGGTCCGAGCTTATGGTGAGTGATGCAGGCTCAAACGGCGACGTACGTCCTTTTCACGCCTTACGCACGAATGGAGGCGCTCGGCCCAGCCTCACTTTATACCGCCGGGGCTACGTGTCTCTCAGACTATTGGCTGGTTTTTTCTTGAGCAGCAACGTGACTAGAGAAATAGTCTTTCTCTGAAACCCAATCCCTGACCACAGCAAATTCTTATCTGCAGAAGAGGAGCATCGGGCCCGAGCGTGGCGTCTACATGCAAAATTAGAGAGAGAATCACACCAATGTATTGATTTATTAACATGAGCACCGTGTTATTCAAACAAGAATATCATGATATGAGCAAAACTATGGTTGTAAGCATGGCTGGTTTAAGGGCTAAATAAAATGCACCAAGAGGTTGAAGTTATCGATTTTTCAGCTGTAAACCACTGAATTGGTACAAACCTGTAGTTGCTTTAGGCCTACATTATATTTCTGCCATCAAATCAAACACGTGCCTAAAGCACTGGCGACATTATAACAAACTGAGTCCTATAATTAGACCTTTGGACTGTTCTGTGCATTCCGTTATATTTCTCACACGTTTTTCAGCACAAAACATTTTTCATACAACCAAGCCTATAATAATAATAATAATAATAATAATAATAATAATAATACAGTAATAATAATATGTTAAGATAATGATCGTGTTTAGGCTATGATTTAGTAGCTTCTCTGTCTGCCCTACCTTTTCCATTGCAGATTTAATTTAGTCAGGTTAGGAGATAAACTACACTGACTCCAGATCAGCTTGAGTGGACTGGACTGTGCTCCATGTTTCACAATTTACTGAGATAATCTAAAGTGTATACCAAGCCAAAGGTCAGAGATCCCTCAGTGTCCACCTCTGTCGAGGATCCAGGTAGATGGAGAAATATGGCTTCTGCAATTATTATATTAATTATCATGCACTAGTTTGTATGTCTCACAGTGAGATGTGTTTATTATTATAGAAAAGCTAAAATGCTTATGATTAGTTTATTTGTCATAGACACTATGTGCAATACTAATGATAATAGGTTAATAATAAATTGTATTTATATTATACTTTACTTTAATTCTCAGAGCGCTACAGTAAAAAACATTCCTAAAAGCATGAAAGTTAAATCAGACAAAAATAGAAAACTCTTTCATCCATAAGACTAATGGACTATTTCCCCTGGTGTAGAGGCAGGTTTTGGGTGGACGGAGGCGATGACTGTCCTGCGTAATCATCTATAGTCATCTGTAGTCATCAAAGATCAAAGATCAAGAGATCAAAGTCATCTCTATTGTCAATTCAGCTATATGTGTTCAACATACAGTGAATCGAAATTTCGTTTCTCTCTGGCCAAGCAGTGCAAAAAAGACAGTGTACAAAATACAATATAAAGACGAAACAATACAAAAACTATCTAAGACAAAAAATCTAAATCTAAAATCTAAAATCTGAAAGCAGTGCAACAGAATAAATAAATACCTATGTACAGATGTCCAAAATGTGCAGTGTGCATCAAAAATGTGCAATGGAAGATACAGCAGTGAGATGGTAATGTGCAATAGAATGTGCATTGAAAGTAAAGATAAAAACAAATGTGCAACAGTAATGATTCCAGTGCAATAACAGCAGTAAACAACCGTACAACAGTAGTATGGGGGGAGGGCACCTCGGATGAGCTGTGAAAAGTTTTCGACCAAATAAACTTTGTCCAGTTGACAAATTGAATTTCTCCTTTTATCATGGATTCGACGACAGGGATTCTTCACACAACTCAGGAAGCATCTTATAAAAAGCATGAATTTTCACACTGACACTTTCTGTTATAGAATCTCAGAGGTGACACCACAGCCCTCATAAACCAGTGTCTGTGTTGTTTGGTTCACAGCTCATCACTTCAGAAGAGGACATCCTGTGTTAGCTCTTTATTGTTTTATTGTTTTAAGGCAGTTCTGGATTAAATGCATTTTGGCAGGGAAAAGATAAGATAAGATAAGATAAGATAAGCCTTTATTAGTCCCACATTGGGGAAATTCCAGTAGGAATTAAAGGTAATTAAAAGTAAAAAAAATATGTAAAATAGGCCATGTAACTGTAATCTAATTACTCCATTTTTCATTGTAACTAGTTACAGTACAGTACAGTGTTACTACAAAAGTAATCTGATTACAATAATCCCTACTCTGTAACTATGTACTGCCCAAGGTCAGGAGCTCCATGAGGCAGGCTGGGGCAGTGAGCCAGGCTGGGGCAGTGAGCCAGGCTGGGGCAGTGAGCCAGGCTGGGGCAGTTCCAGAGGCTTTGTAAGGGAACAGATCTCGTGATGGCTTCGTCGGATGAGGAGCTAGTATAGTCAGTGGAGAATGGGAGCTATGTGCTCATATTTCCATTCCCTCATCAGGACCCTCTGGATCTACTGTAGCCTCCGGACGCTTGTGCCAGGGGTCTCCATGAGGAGTGTTACAGTAGGTTAAACCTAGAGGAGATACAGGCGTGGACCAAACCTAAATCTATACGGCTAAATCTATAACACTAAACCTATAGGATGAAACCTATAGGACTAAATCTATAAGAATAATCCTAAAGGACTAAATCTATAGGACTAAATCTATGACTAAATTTATAGGACTAAATCTATAAGACTAAATCTATAGGACTAAATCTACAGAACTGACACCATTAGGGGTACTTAAAAAATTGGCAATGATCATGATTTCAGTAATAACACTAGGGATGGTATCTCTCTGGATAGGACCTACCAAAGCCCTGCCTCACATGTAGCTATAGCTTCATCAAAAACTCTGAGAGAATTGAATGTGAACGATGATACAGAATTTTTATGATGATCTGATCATTATAAAGACATCCTCTTTGCATGTTTGATTTTATAAATTCTAACATTAGCCTGCCCAGGAACTACATGTGGAAATTAGCCCTAGTGCTAGAACCTGATAAAATACATCGCTCCTGTTAAGGTTAATGTAGTAAATAAAGTGCACTGTCCCTGTCTCATGAAATAAACTAAACTAAAACTCTACATATGGTCCTGTTATGCTAAATGGTGTTTTTGAACTGAAAAAAATAAAAAATAAAAATAAATACAATACAGGGATTCTTTATGCATTGAAATAATTAACACACTGCTCTGATTTTTTAAATATGGTATATCTATTTTAGTTGAAGCTAGCCCCAGTCATTAATTTGTTTCCTGTTCCAATGGTGATGCGCAGCTTAGTGATATAGAATCTGTGATTAAATGTCTTTGGATATGGAGGGCCTGTAATGGAAAATAAAATATTGTGTTTTAGTTTACCTTTAGAATCATCAAACTTGAATTTCCCTCAGGATCAATAAAGTATCCCGGCAGGAGACTTTCTTGGACATGCAGGGAAGCTGAAGGTCTGTGGTCATGGCTGCCCTTTCTATTGTAACAAAGAATAAACCTGTTTTCTAGTTCATAACTCACTTCACTTCAGAAATGGACTATTACAATGGACTAATAATTTTCACGACAGGCCTGCTACATATCTTTGTATACATTTTTAAATTTTTTGCCGTGAATGATCCACTAATTAAATTAAAGGAGAATTAACGTTTTTTACAACCTGAGCCTTATTTTGGTAATAAAACAAGTTGTTTTACTCACCCATAGCACTTTGGTGTCATTTGTAATGTTTTAGTTTAGCGATCTCCGTAATGTGAGTTCTCGGGGCACATGTTTGCTGTCTCCAAATAACACAAACTTTAGCACTTTTCAAATCATAGAAGCTCGATGTCTTTGTCTAGACTTTCGTTTGAGTCAAAAGTGGCCTGTAATCCGAGATTTATCCATAGTTTCGAGTAGATGAGGAGGCCAGTGCGCATGTGCGGAGTCACATCATATTTCGCTCTCAGCTCTCGGGACCCAAATATGAAACGCAAAGATGTAAATTATGGATAAATCTCTGATTACAGGCCACTTACAGGCCAAACTAAAGTGTAGACTAAGACATTGAGCTTCTATGATTTGAAAAGTGCTAAAGTTTGTGTTATTTGGAGACCGCTCGGGGCATATATTATGCCCCAAGAACTCGCGTTACGGATATCGCTAATCTAAAACATCTCCGGAAGTGCTCCATATGACACCAAAGTGCTATGGGTGAGTAAAACAACTTGTTTTATTACCGCAATAAGGCTCAGATTGCAAAAAACGTTAATTCTCCTTTAAGACTGGGAAAGCAATAAAGACAAAATTAAGAATATACATTTAATGCCATACTGTGGAACGTTCAAGCAAAGCAATAACATCTCCATGGCAGTGGACACTAGAAAAGTGACATGGTGTACCTTTAATCTGACACCAGCCAACTATAGCTTTAACAAATAAAGGATTTATAAAGGGTCCCGCCCCTGGAACAAAATCCCTCTTTTCCTCATTCCCGTTTGACAGCTTCTGTGGGCATTGTTTGACCCTTTGGTTTTACATGGCACGATGGAGATCTTTACCCTAACCATCACTTTGGCTTCTATTTTTACCATATTATTCGCACTCAAAACCTATTTCCCGTACTTCTGGATGGACCTCAGGTATTTTTGTGAGTTGCTGCAAATTATTCTGAAATTTCTGTCCCGTCGAAGGAGGACGCCGAAGTTCTTTGTTTTGGATCGTTTCTTGGAGCAAACTGCGACACATCCGGACAAACTTTTCATTGTGTTCGGAAATGAGCGCTACACCTTCGCGCAAACCGATAAGCGGAGTGACCAGTTTGCGCACGCCCTGCAGTCCCAGCCCGGATACGCGGCTGGAGACACGGTGGCGCTCTTTATGGGAAATGAACCCGCCTTCTTGTTTACTTGGTTGGCGTTGGCTAAACTGGGCTCTCCCGCGGCGCTTCTCAACTACAACATCCGAACCAAGAGCCTCCTGCACTGCTTCAACTGCTGCGGGGCCACGGTCCTCATAGCGGCCCCAGGTATTCAGAATGATCCATTAAGATTGTTGCCATAGAGATTATAATCCCAATTTAAAACAAAAGGGACCTGAAGAAAAAAAGGGTATCTAAATTATTATTATTATTTAAAATTTCTATTTGGAGGTAAATGAACACTTTAGCATTTACATTTTGTTAATTTTACTTATTTTTTCATAATCTCGTAACATGTCCTCTGTAATGGACTGTAATAGTGTTAAATCCATGTGAAGTTAACCTAACAAAAACATTTTTCGGTCGGTTTACAGTCCCCTCAAAATGTTTTTAGACTCCTTTTAATTTCTTATTTTTTTATTTTTATTTTTTATGTTTTATTTTTTATGTATTATTTATTTATTTATTTATTTATGTTTTTTAATATTATTATTATTATTATTATTATTATTATTATTAATAATGATAATAATAATAATAATAATAATACTTTTTAAAAATGTTTTACTTGTATGTATTATTATTTACTTATGTATTTAATTTATATATTTTTATTTTATTCATTTATTATTATTATTATTATTATTATTATTATTATTATTATTATTATTATTATTATTATTATTAATATTATTAATTATTATTAGGGGTCAAGCACCGTAGGTGCTAGGCACCCTATAGTGTTGGTACTGCGTTGCCTAGCGACGTTGCCTAGCGTCGTTGCCTAGCGTCGTTGCCTAGCAACCCTTTGATCTTTCCTTTGATGTGTCTGGTCTCCTGATTCTTATTTTATATTCTTTTCACCATGGGAGTCTATGGCAACCCCTAGAACCGTCTGGTAAAAAGTTGTGAAATTTGGCATGCACATTCCAGCTAGTCTCCTCATTACCCACAGCAATTTATAGGCCCCCACCCCCAACCCTCTAGTGCCACCAGCAGGTCAAAGTTGCAGGAATTTTCAGGAATTGCCTAGCAACGCACCTAGCAACTGATCTGTCTTTGATGTGTCTTTGATCTGTTAAACCTTGTTAGACCTTGTTAAACCCTGTCAGTCCCTGTTAGATCCTGTCAGACCTTGTTAGACCCTGTCAAACCTTGTTAGACCCTGTTAAACCCTGTTTCTGAGTCTGACAGGGTCTACCTACCCTGTTAGACCCTGCCAGACTCTGTTAGACCCTGTCAGACTCTGTTAGACCCTGTCAGACCCTGTTAGACCCTGTCAGACCCTGTTAAACCCTGTTAGACCCTGTTAAACCCTGTCAGACTCTGTCTATCTAACCCCCAGCACCTGCAACAAGGTTATTATAGTTTATGAAAACTGTCAGATTCTGTTAGACCCTGTCAGACCCTGTTAGACCCTGTCAGACTCTGTTAGACCCTGTCAGACCCTGTTAAACCTTGTTAGACCCTGTTAAACCCTGTGTCTGAGTCTGACAGGGTCTAACTACCCTGTTAGACCCTGTCCGACTCTGTTAGACCCTGTCAGACCCTGCATGCGGCCTACATGCTGAGGCTTACATGCACCTTCGGTGCTTGACCCCACATTGCTGCTTGCAGCTATATTTATTATTATTATTGTTATTATTATTATTGCTATTATTATTATTATTAATTAATTTATTTTTATTAATTTATTTTTTATCATAGTGGAGCCACAAACTAGAGTCTATCTCAAAACTTAAAGGAAAAGTAACGTTATTTTACAATCTGAGCCTTCTTTCGGTAATAAAACAAGTCGTTTGACTCACCCATAGCACGTTCGTGTCATTTGGAGCTGTTTGGTGAAAGTTATGTTGTAGCGTATCCGTTAACATGAGTACTCGGGGCATTACTTTGCGGTCTCCAAATAACACAAACTTTAGCACTTTTCAAATCATAGAAGCCCGATGTCTTAATGTAAGATTTCGTTTGAAGCAAAAGTGGCCTGTAATCCGAGATTTATCCATAGTTTTCAGCTTTGCGTTTCATGTTTGGATCTCGGGAGCAGTCCGCGCATGCGCACTGGCGTCCTCATCTACTCGAAACTATGGCTAAATCTCGGATTACAGGCCACTTTTGCTTCAAACGAAATCTTACATTAAGACATCGGGCTTCTATGATTTGAAAAGTGCTAAAGTTTGTGTTATTTGGACACCGCAAAGTAATGCCCCGAGCATATGATACGAGCACCATGTTAACGGATACGGGATCATTACTACAGAACGGCTCAACATAAGTTCTGCGATACTGCTCCAATTGACAGCAAACTGCTATGGGTGAGTAAAACTACTTGTTTTATTGCCAAAAGAAGACTCAGATTGTAAAAAAACGTTAATTTGCCTTTAAAAGATGTCCACTATGAAGGACACAAATTAATGGGTGGGTCTCAGGAGGATATACTCTATATATCATTTGGAAGGGAAAAGCGCCGAGCTCTATGCCTATAAGTGAATAAAATATTATTATTATTATTATTATTATTATTATTATTATTATTATTATTATTATTATTATTATTATTATCATCATCATCAATAACAATCAGTCAATAAAAATAAGTCCTGGCCATTCACACACAGGTGGAGAATTCAACATTTGCACACTTAAAGCCAGTGTGTAAGTTTTTTTTTTTTTTTTGTCAGAAAATAGTCAAAAATAAAAGCAGTTTATCATTATAGTTGTTTATTGCAGTGTTTCCCAACCAGGGGTACAAGTACCCCTAGGGTACCAACTCCACACCCACCTTTCCTCCAATAACATCTACGAACAATTTCAATCTGGCTTCCGTCCCCTCCACAGCACTGAAACTGCCCTCCTGAAAATCACTAATGACCTCCTCCTCTCTGCTGACTCTGGTTCACTCTCCATCCTCCTCCTGCTAGACCTCAGTGCAGCATTTGACACCATTTCACACTCCATCCTCCTTGACAGACTTTCCTCCATTGGCATTTCTGGTACTCCCCTCTCCTGGTTCCACTCCTACCTCTCACACCGCTCCCAGTTTATTCAGCTCAAGTCATTCTCCTCACACCCCTCCCCTGTCACATCAGGTGTTCCTCAGGGTTCTGTCCTAATCTATCTTCTCCCCCTTGGCTCCATCTTTAGAAAACACTACATCCACTTTCACTGCTACGCGGATGACACCCAGCTCTACATTTCCACTAAACCCAGCTCCGCACTTCCACCCTCCTCTCTGACAAACTGTCTCACAGAAATACAAACCTGGTTCACCTCAAACTTCCTCAAACTTAACGGCAATAAAACAGAACTTCTCATCGGCACCAAATCCACCCTAAGCAAAATAAATCCTTTTTCCATATCCATCGACGGCTCCTCTATCTCCCCCTCCCCTCAGGTAAAGAGTCTGGGTGTCATCCTCGACAGCACACTTTCCTTCACCTCCCATATCAACAACACCACCCGGTCTGCCTACTTCCACCTCAGAAACATCCGCCGCCTCCGTCCCTCACTCACCCCACACACCACCGCCATCCTCATCCATAGCCTGGTCACTTCCCGTATAGACTACTGTAACTCTCTCCTGTTCGGTCTCCCACAAAAATCACTCCATAAACTCCAACTGGTCCAAAACTCAGCCGCCCGCATTATCACACACACACACCCTCCCATCACCACATCACACCTGTCCTGCAACAGCTCCACTGGCTCCCCATCACACACCGCATACACTACAAAATCATACTCTACACTTACAAAGCCATCCACAACCTCGCCCCTCCATACCTGTCTAACCTCATTCACATCTCCACACCTGCCCGCTCCCTCCGCTCCTCCTCGTCCCTACACCTCACTGTCCCTCCTGTCTCGTCACGATGGGAAGCAGAGCCTTCAGCCGCTCTGCTCCCCAGCTCTGGAACTCCCTCCCCCATGCTCTCCGCGACACACACTCACTCTCACACTTCAAATCTCAACTCAAAACTCATCTGTTTAGAAAGGCCTTCTCACTCTGACCACTCTGACCATAACTGCACTGTCTTTTAATCTGTATCTGTTTTTTTTTTTTAAATGTATTTTTACACTGTTTTTATTTTGTTTTATCTTGTTTTATTATGTACTGTATAGGGATGTCAACAATTAATCGATTAACGATTAATTGTCGATTAAGACGTCGAACAAAATGCATTAATTGTAATTAACCGCGTGGTCACGAAACAAGGCAACCGCGCACTCACAGCCGGCCGCAGGCACCAACGGCACTGCTCAGCAGCCCCGGGTGTACGCGCGAGGCGAGATCGAACTGCGGCGCTCAGGAATGCGCCGCAACGTGCCGCTGCTGGTCCGAGTCCCGCGCGGCTGGCCCGCGGCTCGGGCCCCGAGTCCCGCGTGGCCGGCCTGCGACCCGGGCCCCGAGCCACAAACCAGCCGCACGAAACCAGCAGCGGCACGCAGCGGCCCAATCCTGGTTCAGTCCAGGTCCAGACCCGGTCGAGTCCCGGTCGAGTCCAGGTCCAGACCTGATCCGGATCTGGTTTAGTTCTGGTCTAGACCTGGTCCAGTCCACGTTTAGTCCTGGTCTAGTCTCTTAGCCAATCAGGACAGAACACAATGTTACACTATAAAAAAATGTTACACTATTAAAAAAAAAAAAATACAAAAATCCGCGAACCGCGATAGAGCGAGGGATTACTGTATTTTGTTATTCAGCATCAATACATTCATCTGCTTTTTACTAAGGAATAATTAATTGAGGAATATACAATATAATAATACTATGATATATTTATGACTCAGTGTTATGTATACTATGGCTTACATTCTTAAAGATCCTATTAAAACACTAAAATTCAGGTGAAAAACGCCGCTTATCAGTTAATCGTTAATCGATCGATAAGGTCAATCAACTATCAATTAATGAATTAACCGATAATTTGCATCCCTAGTACTGTATTATTTAATTAATGTATTTAATATCTTGATGTACGGCGACCTTGAGAGCCTTGAAAGGCGCCTAACAAATAAAATGTATCATTATTATTATTATACTAATAGCTCTACTTTATACATGGCAAAAGGAGAAATTCAAATTTGTCAACTGGACCAAAGTTTATTTGGTTGAATACATTTCGCAACTCATCCAAGCTACTTCTTCAGTTCTGGCTAGAGTGCTGGTGGACACTAGCCTGGGAATTCCCAGGCCGCTTCCGTTCGTTTCGAACTGGAAGGCGGCCTGGAAACTCGTCCAAGCGAGAGTCCCAGATTTAGGGCCCCAATCAGAGAGCGGGGGAGGGGTGGAAAGACGGTGACGCGTACTACATGACAAACGGAAGCTTGTAGTTTGAACTGACAACTGACATGATTGGCTATGGACTTACGTATACGCTCAATGATAGACATTCACAACGCCCAATAAACGGCCGTTGGCAATCGCTAACCACACCTCCGCTACGGGATTTTTCGAAGCGAGTTTCCAGACCCATATCTCACTTGTGATATGGTCAGGTGTTAACCAGACTAGGTGGACACTGCTTATAACTGTCTGCAGGGAGGAGCTAACTACGATGAAATTACTATGAAACTATCACACATATTTGTTTACAGTTTCTAGTTAGGAAAGCCTATTCAATATGCAGTGGGAGTGGAGTGTGGGGTCTTGTTAGCATAGACATTCAGGGCCATAATGGGTGTTTTCACACCTCTGGACCTGACCTGGCTACCCTATTGTTTTCTTTCTTTGTTTTGATTTAGGTTTGAGGATAGCGTTATAGATGGGCGACAAATATCCAATCCAATCCAATCCAACTTTATTTCTATAGCACATTTTATAAACAGAGACAGTTTCCAAAGTGCTGCACATAAAAATCAATAGAACTTAATACAGTAATAACATTACTAAAATAGCAATAAATAAAGTGATAATAATAAAATAACTAAAAACAAAAGCAATTATAAAAACATTACTAAAAAAGCAATAAATAAAGTGATAATAATAAAATAACTAAAAACAAAAGCAATTTATAAAAACACAGAGGACCACACAACTCACGCGGTATTAAAAGCCAGAGAATAAAAGTGGGTCTTAAGACGAGACTTAAAACTCTCCAGTGTGGGGGCTGTTTTGACATGAGGGGGAAGAGCGTTCCATAACTTAGGGCCAACCAGAGAGAAAGCCCTGTACCCCCGAGTTTTAAGTCTAGTCTTAGGGACCACAAGCTGGAGCTGGCCCTCTGACCTCAGAGCACGCACCGGTCTGTAGATTTGGATGAGGTCAGAGATGTATTTTGGGGCCAGTCCATTCAAAGCTTTAAAAACAAACAATAAAATCTTAAAATCAATCCTAAAACAACCAGGAAGCCAGTGCAAAGATGCAAGAATAGGGGAGATGTGTTCATATTTCTTCCGTCCTGTTAAAAGGTGCGCAGCAGCATTCTGGACTAACTGCAGTCGATAAAGTGCGTTTTGATTCATTTCAGAATAAAGTGCGTTGCAGTCGTCCAGACGAGAAGAAATAAAAGCATGCATGACGCGCTCAAAATCTGAAAAGGATAAAAAAGATTTAATTTTGGCTAAAAGACGAAGGTGATAAAAACTAGATTTCACGACCGAATTAACTTGTTTATCAAGTTTAAAATCAGAGTCCATAATGACGCCAAGGTTGGTGGCTGTTGATTTTGTGTGCTGTCTGAGAGGACCCAAGTCGGACAAAGAGCTGGCACTGCCACCGGGCCCGCACATTATCACCTCAGTCTTGGTCTCATTGAGGTTCAAGAAATTTTGAGCCAACCAAACCTTGACGTCATTAAGGCACTCAAGCAGGGGTGTCAGGGGGCTGCTGCTGCTTTTTTTCAAGGGCAGATAAATCTGTGTGTCGTCTGCATAAAAGTGATACGACACACCATATTTATGTAGAAGTTGGCCAAGAGGTAGAAGGTACAACGTAAATAAAACAGGTCCAAGGATTGAACCCTGGGGGACTCCACAGTGCAAGGGGGCAGCGGATGAGGTGGAGTTCCCCAGCTTAACAGAAAAAGATCGCCCTGACAGGTACGACCTGAACCACTCTAAAACCTTCCCCCTGATACCCACACAGTGTTCCAAACGATTTAAAAGAATTGTGTGGTCAACTGTGTCAAAAGCAGCGGTCAAATCTAAAAGTACTAAAATGGCAGAATCACCAGAATCAGTCATTAAAAACAGATCGTTAAAAACCTTTAAAAGTGCAGACTCTGTGCTGTGAAAGGCTTTGTAGCCTGACTGGAAAGTGTCTAAAGTGCCATTTTGATCTAAAAAGGACTGCAGCTGTGCAAGTACAGTCTTCTCTAAAATCTTACTCACAAAAGGTAATTTTTGAATTGGCCAATAATTTGAAAGAATTGTAGGGTCAAGGCTGGGTTTTTTAATTAAAGGTTCAACAGCAGCTTCTTTAGAAAATGAAGGTACAATGCCTGAAGATAGACTGCTGTTGACAATTTCTCTGACCGAAGAGCCAATAGTGCCCCAGATATCTTTTAAAAAGCGAGGAGGGACTGGGTCTGTGGGACAGGAAGAGGGCTTCAACTTATTTACTATCCCTGTGAGGACAGACAGTGACACAGGCTCAAACTTACAGAAAAAAGCAGTACATTCAGTTTTCAACACAAGTTCAACAGATGGTGGCACTATATTGGCTCTTATAGTGGAGACCTTGTTATTAAAAAAGAGCAAGAATTCTTCACATTTCTCACAAGTCATTTCTAGTACAGTGGAAGGATTAGGGTTTAAAATCGAACCAATTGTTTTAAAAAGAATGCGAGGCTTACTGGCGCTATTTAAAATTATGCTTCGGAAGTACATATTTCTTTCCTCTTTAACAACTTCTTGATAGTTTTTCCAACTATCTTTCTTCTGGTGACACCTGCAGCCGGTCATTTTTCCATTTGCGCTCCGCCTTCCTACACTCACGCCTCGCAGCGCGTGTAGTGTCATTTATCCATGGCTCTTGTTTGGATTTAGGGCGCATGGCTTTAACGGGCTATAACGTCCAGCACATCAGAGCAGGTGCGTAAAAAAGAAGTCATTAATTGCTCAGTGTCCATGGAAACGGAAACAGACTGCGCTGAAGCACTGAAGAGAGGGGAGAACGCAGTGGCAGTGTCAGACCTGATGACGCGCCCATGACGCACAGGACCAGGAAACTTCAACATAAAATCAAATGTGACAGGACTGTGGTCGGAAAACACAGCATCCCCTACAACAACATTGTCCACAGAAAAGCCATAAGACAGCACAAGGTCTAAAGTGTGTCCGTGCGTTTGTGTAGGTCCAGTGACATGTTGTGTCAAATTAAAAGCATCAACCAAGTCTAAAAACTCCCTGGACATGGGCTTTGAAGGACAACAAACATGCACATTAAAATCACCCACAATTAAAATATATATTTTGTCATATTTTGTTAAAATAAAAGAAATAAAATCAGAAAAGTCTTTAATAACATCTTTGTTGTGCTTTGGTGGTGTGTAAATGACTGCGCACAGTAATGGATCTGTCTGCTGCAATTCAAAACAGCTCAGTTCAAATGAGGAGTAAAACTCCATTGATAGCGACTTGTGATAAAAACAGTTCTTTAAAACAGTGGCTATGCCCCCGCCACGACCAGTAGTTCTTGGCGTGTTAATAAAAGTGCAATCTGGAGGCAGAAGTTCTGAGAAAGGAGTAGACTCACCGGCATATATCCAAGTTTCAACCAAGAAGAATAAATCCAAACACTGCGATGAAAAGAAGTCTTGAAGAACAAATGTCTTGTTCATCACAGATCTCGCATTGACAAGATGTCTGAGACCTCCATTTCTGTTCAAGGAAGGGTTCTCTTTCTTGATAAAAATAGCCTCTTTAACTCTCCTCTCAAACCAGTTATTTTGTCTGGCCAAGATCTTTACCTAATTGTCCTCAAAGGAGTGGCCCGTGGCTTCTAGGTGGAGATGTACGGTAGATGAAGGTCCACTCTGGCACGCCCGTCTGTGTTGGTACATCCTCTTGTGAAGTCGCTGTTTTGTTTCTCCTATGTAGCGCTCACTGCAGTCGTCACTACACTGAATGGAGTAGACCACATTGCTTTGTTTGTGGTTCGTTGTTTTGTCCTTTGGGTGGACCAGTTTTTGTCTGTCTAGTGCAGGCCTTTGTGCCATAGAATTACATTTTGAAAATGAATGAACTAAAATAAAATACATTTTAATTAAATACAGTGGTCCCTCGCTATATCATGGTTCACTTTTCGTGGCCTCGATGTTTCGCAGATTTAAAAAAAATTCCAATTGTTTTTTAATATGTATCAACGCGCATTTCTGCGTCCTGATTGCTAAGGGACTGTAGACCTTTGCTGATTCGTCAGTCATTCTCCTCCGTGTCTCCTGTACAGAATGCGTTCAGTTTGCCACATTTCAATAAATGTTCGATTGCACTGTGACTCTGAAGTGCTGTATGTTTGCAAGTTTTCTCCCCGACAAAATCCGCCGCAGCGAAGCGATCATAAGAACTATGAAATACACACGAAATACACTTTGGTTTCGTTCTCTAATACTGTGCTTTTTTGTTGAAAATCTATGAAAGTTTGAGTGTTTAAACGAGAGAAATGTGAGAAAACATTAATTCCAGTCTGAGAAAAGTATAGAATGTGTGTGGTGAGGCGTTTACAGCCTTAAAACATGGAGAATAATTGTAAAATATAAAGCTGACGACTTCGCAGATTTCGCTTATCGTGGGTTATTTTTAGAACGTAACCCCTGTGATAAACGAGGGACTGCTGTATTGAAACACATCAGAGGGATCAAAGAGCCGCATGTGGCTCCGGAGCCCTGGTCTAGTGTTTGCCATGGATTCTACCTGGACGAGTGAGGGATTCTACACTCTACTGTATACTTGTTTATAATACATCTGTTTATATCTCCTACACAAAGTACTCCCACATGTTCATATTGCCCTATTTATTTGTACATAATTCACTACAACCATACTGTCTGTATACTGTATATATCACATTTGCTGCTCCTTGCACTTCTGATTAGACGCTAAACCACATTTTGTTACCTGTATTTATGCATGTGTAATGACAATAAAGTTGAAGCTAATCTAATTTAATCTAATCTAAAACTCTTCTCTTGTTTCCAGAGCTGAGAGTCGCTGTGGAGGATGTGCTGCCTTCACTGACCCAACAGGGTATCACTGTGCTCTTGATGACCGACCACTGCCCCACACCAAGAATTCTGAGCTTTACAGAGAAAGTGAATGCAGCACCAGTCTGTCCTATCCCACACTCACTCCGATCAAACGTCACATTCAAGAGTCCTGCTGTTTTCATCTACACATCGGGGACAACAGGTATCACACTAAGGGTGGTCTACATGTATCTCTATTGCCGGAATGTTCGGTAGTTACCATGGTGACACAATGCACACAACAGCAAACAAAAAGTTAGCTTCACCCCCCAAAGAAAGTTGTGCTCGATTGTGTCTTTAAGATCCATTCACCTGGACAAGAATCATTTAGATAATTTCAGCCCTCAAATTGCTGATCTCTACAGAGCAAAAGGTTAGCTGTTGGTGGTTCAAGAGGCAAGTGGTTCCTACAAGCACAGAGGGAAAGGAGAAAGAAGAACAACATATGCAGAAAGCCCTCTCTGTTTGTGGATATCCTAAATGGGCTTTCAACAAAACTAAGAGAGACAAGGACAAGAAACAAAACAACAGAGAATCAGAAACCGGCCTTACTTGGCCGGCGTTTCTGAAAAACTACAGAGGATTTTCAGACAACATGAAATCCCAGTCTATTTCAAACCCACAAACACTTTAAGACAGAAACTGGTCCACCCAAAGGACAAAACACCGAGCCACAAACAAAGCAATGTGGTCTACTCCATTCAGTGTAGTGAAGACTGCAGTGAGCGCTACACTGGAGAAACAAAACAGCCACTTCACAAGAGGATGTACCAACACAGACGGGCGTGCCAGAGTGGACCTTCATCTGCCGTACATCTCCACCTAGAAGCCACGGGCCACTCCTTTGAGGACAGTGAGGTACAGATCTTGGCCAGAGAAAAGAACTAGTTTGAGAGGGGAGTTAAAGAGGCTATTTTTGTCAAGAAAGAGAATCCTTCCTTGAACAGAAATGGAGGTCTCAGACATCATTTGTCTCCCATCTATAATTCTATCCTCAAACCTAAATCAAAACAAACAAAGAAAATAATAGGGCAGCAGGTCAGGTCCAGAGGTGTGAAAACAGCCATTAGGCTCTGAATGGCTATGCTAACAAGACCCCACACTCCAATTGCATATTGAATAGGCATGCCTAACTAACAGAAACTGTAAAGAAATAGGTGTGATAGTTTCATACTAATTTCATCGTTGTTAGCTCCTCCCTGCAGCCAGTTATAAGCAGTGTCCACCAGCACTCTAGCCAGAACTGAAGAAGCATCTTGGATGAGCTGCGAAACGTCTTTGACCAAATAAACTTTTGTCCAGTTGACAAATTGAATTTCTCCTTTTGCCACGAATTCTACCTGGACGACTGAGGGATTCTACACACATCTCAGAAACTGGATCCATTATCTGGAGACTTCAGTTTTTAGGCGTTGGACAAACAGCAGACAGATGTCTACTGCCGTGAATGCCGAAGGTTTTCTTTTTTCAGCGTTTATAGTTTATGCAAATGAGCCATGCAGTGTTAAGTTTAGTTTCTATAAAACGTAAACAAATGTGCGCAAAGCGGCATTAAACACATTATAATCTCAGGCCTGAAGTGGCTCTATAGGAGTTGATTTATATGTTGTAAAGTTTAGTAATGTAAAGTTTATTTATGCAGAAGATTTTAAATAATCTGCTGCAGTGTAAAACTTGTACAATAGTATTTGGAAAGGTTCGGTTTGATCTGCGCAGTGGCTTGTGGGATACCTCATAGCTCCTTACCACTGGTTAGGAACATGGATCTACTAAAATAAGGAACCTCTCAAGCTTCCTCTGCTAAAGGAGCTCATGGTTATCTTATGGTTAACAGTTAATGCAAAGATTAGCTTGAGTTGAGTCTTTGAATAAAAATGAGGCAACATGTATTTTACAGTTAAATTAGTATTTTTCTATACAGGGATTTTTTTTTAATGTCGCAGAAGCACTTTGTTCCTACATGACCTGCACTTCAACTGCACGTCAATAAAAAGAAAAAAGAAAAGAAAAAAATGACCTTGTGGAATTTGGCATATTTGTTTTTGCAGTCGTTTTTGGGGGGTATTTTTCCTGTACAGATATCGAGATATAAGAAAATATATTGAGATATATATTTTTGCTCCATATCGCATAAAATATTTTATGCTCTTCAAATTAATATAAACTGGCCAAAGAAGGAGATACAGACCACAGATGTTACCACACAAAAGCTCCTGACCACACATGGAGGGTTCCATCCCAAATCCAGAGCCCTGACACTGTATTTGAACATAATTAAATAAAATATTGAATTCTGTTCAAATTTTATATGAAATTGAGCACAAAAATATAATTAGAATTACAGCAATATAGTATTTTAGGGGTACAGTGAACCCTCGCTGTATCGCGGTTCACTGTTCGCGGCCTCGCTGTTTCGCGGATTTTTTTTTCCAATTTTTTATTTATTTTTTTTCAATTTTTTTTATAGTGTAACTTTTTTTTTTTACAGTGTAACATTCTGTCCTGCGCCCTGATTAGCTAAGAGACTAGACCAGGACTAAACCAGGTCTAAAGCAGGTCTAAACCAGGACTAAACCAGGTCTAAACCAGGACTAAACCAGGTCTAGACCAGGGATGGTAGGGACAGAGTCTCTGATTTCCTTCACGAGAGCGCCTGGGTGACAGGAGGTGTGGCCTTTGTTTACTTGCACGAGCCATGGAAGAGAGTGTGAGCCGGACCATGGAAGAGCCAAGAATCAACATGGACGGGCCGGGGGAGCCGCAGCGGGGAGAGGACACTCGCGCGCACAGAGGAGACTCTTCCCCGAGCTCTTCCCCGTCACGCCGAGAGGACGAACCCGACCCCGTCCTAGAGAGCTGTGGAGTATTGGCGACGCATTGATAGCGGTCTGATTTTGGAGCCGGGGTGAAATGCAACCAACTCCTGTGAGCGCAGGTTGGTCTTACCTGGTCTTGTGGTGAGGACTGGTGCTCAGAGGCGTCTGTTAGCGGTTTGGCACTGTTAGCATTGGCTTGAGTCTTGCCCAAAATGATATCCAGGTCGCTTTCCACTCGACTTTCGCACATGGCATGGATATGTGGTACCAAAACAAACACACGTGTCCGCGCGCAGTGTCCGCGCGCACGTGTCCGCGTGTCACGTGCCCCCCCCCCCCACTATTAATATATTTTAATAAAAATCTACAAAAGTTTGAGTGTTTAAACAAGAGAAAAATGTGAGAAAATGTTAATACCAGTCTCAGAAAGGTGTATAATGTGTCTGGTGAAGCGTTTTCAGCCTTAAAACATGTAGAATAATTGTAAAATATAAAATTGTCCTACTTCGCGGATTTCACTTATTGCGGGGTATTTCTGGAACCTAACCCCCGCGATAAACGAGGGTTCACTGTATATGAGTTATATGTATGCCTTTTCATGTCATTCCACAATAGACAAACATACACAAGAGTCTATTAAATAATAATAATAATAATAATAATAATAATTATTATTATTATTATTATTATTATTATTATTATATAAGCCCTTATGTCGAGTCTTACATCGAGGTCAGATACGTCGCCCGGACTGGCGTTACCGGGGCCCCACCCTGGAGCCAGACCTGGGGTGGGTGCTCGCCAGCGAGCTTCTGGTGGCCGGGCCTTTTCCCGAAGCCCGAAGGAGCGATGTGGGGCCGTCCTCCTGTGGACCCACCACCCGCAGGAGGATCCATAGGGGCCGGGTGCAAAGAGATCTAGACGGCAGTTGGAGGCGGGGGCCTCGGCGGCCTCGGCGGCCGGATCTCCGGACATGGAGACTAGCTCTTGGGACATGGAATGTCACCTCGCTGGGGGGGGGAGGAGCCTGAGCTTGTGCAGGAGGTTGAGCGTCTGACAAGACTAGATATAGTCGGCCTCACCTCCACGCACAGCTTGTGCTCTGGAACCTCTGGCGTTGCCCGCGGGGAACGGCGGCAGGCTGGTGTGGGCCTGCTCATTGCCCCACAGCTCGGCCGCCGAGTGTTGGAGTTCACCCCGTGAACGAGAGGGTCGTCTCCCTGCGCCTTCGGGTCGGGGACAGGTCTCTCACTGTTCTGTCGGCCTATGGGCCGAGCAGGAGTGCAGAGTACCCGGACTTCTTGGAGTGCCTAGGAGTGGTACTGGATAGTGCACCGACCGGGGACTCCATCGTTCTACTGGAAGACTTCAACGCCCACGTGGGCAACGGCAGTGACACCTGGAGAGGGGTGATTGGGATCTGATCTGAACCCGAGCGGTGTTCTGTTATTGGACTTCTGTGCTAGCCACAGTTTGTCCATAACGAACACCATGTTCGAGCACAAGGGTGTCCATCAGTGCACGTGGCACCAGGACACCCTAGGACGGAGGTCGATGATCGACTTTGTAGTCGTGTCATCTGACCTCTGGCCGCGTATCTTGGACACTTGGGTGAAGAGAGGGGCAGAGTTGTCAACTGATCACCACCTGGTTGTGAGTTGGGTCCGCTGGCGGGGGAGGAAGCTGGAGAGACCTGGCAGGCCCAAGCGTATCGTGAAGGTCTGTTGGGAACATCTGGCAGAGCCCTCTGTCAGGGGCACCTTCAACTCACACCTCCGGAAGAGCTTCTCCCGGATTCCGGGGGAGACTGGGGACATAGAGTGGGCTTTGTTCTCGGCCTCTATTGTCGATGCGGCCGCCCGTAGCTGTGGTCGTAAGGTCTGTGGTGCCTGTCGTAGCGGCAATCCCCGAACCGTTGGTGGACACCGGAAGTAAGGTATGCCGTCAGGCTGAAGAAGGAGTCCTATTGGGCCTTGTTGGCTCATGGGACTCCTGAGGCAGATGACGGGTACTGGCGGGCCAAGCGTGCTGCAGCCCGGGCGGTCACAGAGGCAAAAACTCGGGTTTGGGAGGAGTACGGAGAGGCCATGGAGGAGGACTATCGGACAGCCTCAAAGAAATTCTGGCAAACCGCTCGGCGCCTCAGGAGGGGGAAACAGTTCTTCACCAACACTGTTTACGGTGTGGGTGGGGAGCTGTTGACCTCGACTAGGGATGTTATCGGATGGTGGAAGAAATACTTTGAGGATCTCCTCAATCCCACCATCACGTCTTCCGAGGAGGAAGCAGAGGCTGGAGACTCGGAGGCGGACTCATTCATCACCCTGGCTGAAGTCACTGAGGTGGTTGGAAAGCTCCTCAGTGGCAAGGCCCCGGGGGTGGATGAGATCCGTCCGGAGTATCTTAAGTCTCTGGATGTTGTGGGGCTGTCTTGGCTGACACGTCTCTGCAACATCGCGTGGCGGTCTGGGACAGTACCGCTGGACTGGCAGACCTGGGTGGTGGTCCCTCTGTTTAAGAAGGGGGACCAGAGGGTGTCTTCCAACTATCGGAGAATCACACTCCTCAGCCTTCCCGGTAAGGTCTATTCCAGGGTGCTGGAGAGAAGAATTCGACCGATAGTCGAACCTCGGATTCAGGAGGAGCAGTGTGGTTTTCATCCCGGCCGGGGAACATTGGACCAGCTCTATACTCTCCATTGGGTGCTCGAGGGTGCATGGGAGTTTGCCCGACCAGTCCACATGTGCTTTGTGGATCTGGAGAAGGCATTCGACCGTGTACCTCGTGGGGTCCTGTGGAGACTGCTCTGGGAGTATGGTGTTCGGGGTCCTTTGCTAAGGGCTGTTCGGTCCCTGTATGACCGGAGCAGGAGCTGTGTTTGCATTGCCGATTAAGTCGGAACTGTTTCCGGTGCACGTTGGACTCCGCCAGGGCTGCCCTTTGTCACCGGTTCTGTTCATCATATTTATGGACCGAATTTCTAGGCAGGGGCCGGAGGGGGATCCGGTTTGGGGACCACAGGATCTCATCTCTGCTGTTTGCAGATGATGTGGTCCTGATGGCTTCATTGAACCGGGACCTCCAATGTGCACTGGGGCGGCTTGCAGCCGAGTGTGAAGCGGCTGGGATGAGGATCAGCTCCTCCAAATCTGAGGCCATGGTTCTCGACCGGAAAAAGGTGGCTTGCCCTCTCCGGGTGGGGAGTCCTTGCCTCGGGTGGAGGAGTTCAATTATCTCGGGGTCTTGTTCACGAGTGAGGGGAGGATGGAGCATGAGATTGACAGGCGGATCGGTGCAGCGTCGGCAGTGAGGCGGTCGTTGTGCTGGACCGTTGTGGTGAAGAGGGAGCTGAGCCGAAAGGCGAAGCTCTCAATTTACCGGTCAATCTACGTTCCTGCCCTCATTTATGGTCATAAGCTCTGGGTAATGACCAAAAGGACAAGATCGCGGATACAAGCAGCCGAAATGAGTTTCCTTCGCAGAGTGGCTGGGCGCTCCCTTAGAGATAGGGTGAGGAGCTCAGTCACACGGGAGGAGCTCGGAGTAGAGCCACTGCTTCTCCATGTCGAGAGGAGCCAGCTGAGGTGGCTCGGGCATCTGTTTCGGATGCCTCCTGGACGCCTCCCTTGGGAGGTGTTCCAGGCATGTCCCACCGGGAGGAGGCCCCGGGGAAGACCCAGGACGCGCTGGAGGGACTATGTGTCCCGGCTGGCCTGGGAACGCCTTGGGGTCCCCCCCATCTTCTTCCGCTTCTCCATTTTCTGGGTCGCAGGGGCAGCAGTCCAAACAGATCTGCTGCCCAGAACACAATGCACCAGCCCCCATGAATCCTCCCACGGGTGGTGGGTCCACAGGAGGACGGCTCACGTCACAACAGGCCTTGATGTATCTTCTGCCATGGGGGCTACCAGTGTCCACAGACACTGGGGGCGAGGTGGGTTAAGTGTCTTGCTCAAGGACACAACGGCAGCACTCATCTGTAGGAGCTGGGATCACACGCGGTCAACCCGTCAAGAGCGGGATTCAAACCGCCAACCCCTGGATCACGAGACAAACACTCTACCAACTGAGCTACTGCCGCCCCTGCCAAACAATTGTCTAATATTTTGAAACAGGAATGTACAGTACAGTGGTCCCTCGCTCTATCGCAGTTCACTTTTTGCGGTCTCGCTGTTTCGCAGATTTTTAAAAAATTTTTATAGTGTATCAGCGGAGACATGAGTCACTGGATCTGTAGGAAGTCCAGACCGGGACTAAGACATGAGGACCAGACTGGGACCAGACTGGGACTAGACCGGAACTAGACCAGGATTAGACCAGGTCTAAACGTGGACTAAACCAGGTCTAAACCAGGTCTAAACCTGGACTAAACCAGGTCTAGCAGGTCTAAACCTGGGATGGTCATACAGGGTGGTAGGGACAGTCTAGGGAGTCTATGATGTCCTTCACGAGAGCGCCTGGGTGACAGGAGGTGTGGCCTTTGTTTACTTGCACGTGCCGGACCATGGAAGAGCCAAGAATCAACATGGACGGGCCTGGTCCGGACGCCACTGCCAAGGGAGCCGCAGCCGAGAGAGACGCGGCCGAGGGAGCCGCAGCCGAGGGAGCTACAATGGGGGGGACACTTGCGCGTGGAGAGGGGACAGTGGGCCTTCCCCCATCACGCCTAGCGGACCAACCTGGCACGTGCAAGGCCAGATCTCCGGGCGGCACGGGGGCCGTAGTTGGAGAAGTCCTAGAGAGCAGTGGAGTATCGCTCTCGTGTAAGTTACCTAAGGCTGGTGGCGACGCATTGATAGCCATGCCCCGAACTCCGGGGCGGTCTGATTTTGGAGCCGGGGTGAAATGCAACCAACCCTTGTGAGCATGGATTAGCGGGGGAAAATCCTCATCGTCCAGGATATTGAATTTATTTAACAAAACTACATTCATAGTGGAAGAGGAGCGCTTACCATGTCCGCAGCCATCACGGGAGGAGGAGCAGGACAAGTGGTTTATTTGCTTACCTTGTCTGCAGTCATTACGGGTTACAACAATCCAGGGGTCTGCCCGGACTGGAGTAGTGCTGATTGGGGCTTTAGGCCTAGCCCCTCGCTGAAACCAATAGTGTTCGTCTGTACCTGGAGCACCAGACTCAGGTGGTGAGGGCTGGTGCCCAGAGGCGTCTTCAGAGCAGTGAACCGTGTCAGCCAGTTCGGCACTGTTAGCGGTGGCCTGAGTCTCCCAAAATGATATCCAGGACGCTTTCCACTCGGCTTTCGCACATGGATATGCGTTGTTCCAAAACAACGCATATCCATGTGCACGTGTCCGCCCCCCTGCTTCACTATTAATACATTTTGTTGAAAATCTATGAAAGTTTGAGTGTTTAAACAAGAGAGAAATGTGAGAAAATGTTAATACCAGTCTGAGAAAAGTGTATAATGTGTGTGTTGAGGCGTTTACAGCCTTAAAACATGTATAATAATTGTAAAATATACAGTTGTCCTACTTCGCGGATTTCACTTATTACGGGTTATTTCTGGAACCTAACCCCCACGATAAACAAGGGACCACTGTACACACTCCTATAGTTTTTTTTTTTAGATTGCTGCAATCCCCATTATATTCTATGTTCACACACACACACAACACATCAAATGACTTATTGATTCCCCGAAGTTCAAACTAAGTGGCCTGGCCTTATGGGCAGAAATATGTGCCACCAGAAACTGAATTTGAATCACATAATTTGAAATTGTATTTTTTTTTTAATTTGAATCATTGCATTGAAAAATTGAATCAGAAAAGTATCATTTGAAATTGAATTTATTAGTTTGTAACAGGAATCTAATAAAATTTGAAAATTCACTCTTTTTATATGCTCATGTTCAGTTCTCGAAATTCAAATTCAGTTCTCAAAATTCATATTCAATTTACTGTGACAAACATCCGGGTAGTTTAAGGATGGAAGGAAGAGCAATCGAGCTCAGATATACAGGACTCCTCTGTCTGCTGCTACACCGAGACTCGTAAAAACTTTTCAGTATGGTCTGAGTCTGATCCTGAACGCGAAATTGCAACTCAGCGGCTTCAGCAGGACGTCTCCGAATGGTTAGTTTGAAATGTTAATGTCTGGAAACAATATTTTTGTTAGCTTGTTTATGTATACTGTTACGGTTAACATGTAGCCAGCATCTAGCTATGTTGTTAGCTCTTCATGTTGCTCTGATTGAATGACTTGACTATGTGACTATGTTTACATGCACTTAATATCGTGAATATAAGGCTTATCCCTAGGGGTGTAAAGATTAACCGATTTGGATCGGTTATCGGTCTGTGACCTCTGCGATCTGAGTGTACCGATCAACGGAGCCCGGGTCGGTCCAAATGCACTACGAAAGGTCTGATGCACCGGATTTACGGCCAAGAATCGGTTTGCTAGCTCCTGAGCGGTCTCTCTCATGGCGCTGAAGCCGCCTGTGTGTTTGCGTTCGCTAAATCACGGGTTAGAAAGTGGGTGGGTCACTTACCTGAAGCTTATTGGCTGGTTAACTGCCAATCATGCGAGCAGCGTGGGTTATATGCGGAAGCGAGCAATGTTTGTATGTGTCTCGTCAGGACAGGAGATCTGCGCTCTACCGGTAAGCTACGCTGTTTCCATTTATTGAGCTGTTGTATAAGTTAATTTGGTGCGCTACCGCTATTTATGGACATGGTTCGTATGCGTGGTTAACTTTTGTGCCAGTGTTGTGTCGCGTTGATATCAGTCTGATGTTTCACTGTCGGCTCGATAGTTTCCATGGCAGCTATAGACCATAACAATTGTATGATACTAGCGTTTTTATTGTCACGGTTAGTGGACTGGGTGATTTATTTAGACAACATTCATGTATTGGCAATGTATATTTGATTTGGGCTAAAATTGACTAAAATTGGCTAATTTACTTTTGTGTGAAAATACAATATTTAATCAGAATTGGTGCATTTCTGTATTTAGATACTTAGGATTTGTGTGTATAGAAATGTACTTCACACACACAGATGATTTTTGTCTCAAAGGAGACTGAGGAAATGTTATGAGATGGAGAGAAAGTATTAGCTATTCAGTGTTAAGAGCTTTCTCTGATTTTCTTTTTTGTTAAGAAAAGTTAATTACAGGCATAAAAAAGACATGTTGGATTTAACATGCTAGTGTTTTCTATAACTGCCTAGTAATATCTATCTTCTTGTCAGTGATATGTTGCACTTGTTTTACAGTTATTGAAACTCATATGAGTGACTGAAGCACTAATCATTCTGATTCATTCTGATTATTGCCTTTAATAGGCAACTTGCTTGTTTTATAAGGTCTTTTTTATTTTTGATATCTAACCTTGTTTTGTGTTGCTTGAGGGAAGGAATGTATTATATTTTAAGTATGAGCAGAGTTTTGCAAACCGGATTGCCAGTTTTTCAGTAGGCCTGGTGTATTGTCTGTTGGACAATAAATAAACAAAAGGGTACTATTTTGAAATGTCATTTCTGTTTCTCTCTTTTTCTTCTCAACTTTAAAGCACTTGGGAGTAAAGTTGTCAATTTGTAATCGGATCGAATAGAACCAGATCGTTTACTAATTTTATGAATCGTCCCTGAATTGAATCGTAGCCTGTGAATCGAGATTCGAATCGAACCGTTTGGTGAGTGAAAGATTCACACCCCACTTATCCCGGTTTTGATCAAATGGTTTACATGAAAAACAATAGTATACCGATGTGTTGTTACATTAAATCATTCTCTATACATGTGTGTAACCTGTTTACCAACAACAACGTTCTACCATGTGCACAAATACAAAGCCAGGATACTTAAGTGCATGTAAGTAATATTTACATATTATACATATTATGTATGTTGCACCTCAGAAATCTGCGCTTTTGTTATCTTTTCTTGCACTATGTTGTAAATGTATCTACATACATGTCTGCACTGGAGAATGGGCTGCTTTTAATCTCATTGTGCATATGCACAGTAATAATAGAAGGCATTCTAACCTATTCTATGACTATTCTGGCTCATATTTAATGATAAAGTTCTCTATGTTCACGTATATTGACATCATGTTAACCCATGACTTACTCCTGAAGATCTACCATCATCACATCTGTCTGTATTACCTTATATTTACCTGAAAATTTACCACTGTTCTACCTATATTTTTTGATAGGCGCCACTGTGGAAATTTTGCTACCATGCCCTTAGAAACTGAGAACATTTGCTGCTTGGATAGCTCAGGTAACAGTCTAAATTGAAAACAACTTTGTATCTTCATTTGACAACTACTTATGCCTAAAAATGACACCATTTCTAATCCTAATTAGGTTACTATAAGACTACGACAGGTTGAGGGACAGCTTACATGTGTGGTGGACCATCCTGGATTGGAGTCTGTCTGCCTTAATGTGTACTGTCTGCAAAATGCCAAATATACAGAGCTGACTATGTTCCTTTACTATTGAGAGGAATACACCAGTACTTTTTTTTACAGAAGTTAATAAAAGAATAAATAAACTGTTGACAGTTAATTCTACCCACAAATCTAGAGCCTTGTGCCTTTTCATTCAATGGTGTAGACCAGGGGTCGGCAACCTGCGGCTCCGGAGCCTCTCCGGAGACTCTTTGATCCCTCTGATGCGGCTCAGTACAGTGGTCCCTCGTTTATCGCGGTGGTTACATTCTAAAAATAACACACATTCTACACTTTTCTCAGACTGCCATTAACATTTTCTACATTTCTCTCTTGTTTCAAACTTTTGTAGATTTTCAACAAAAAAGCACAGTATTTTAGAATGAAACCAAATATCCAAACTTGTTTTCAGGGGCACACGGGGCTTTCTCACTGCAGCCCGTGTGCCTGTGCACCACCAGCGCACACAGATTGTCCGCTACAACGTGTACCCTTGAGTACCAGCGTGTATCACAGAGCAGGTTAAACGTTTTAAAACATCCTACCTGTCTGTACCTCATGTCAGCGCGGCTCTCCTTTTCACGCTCTCTCCTCCCCGCGTATAGCACACACAGGCTCCTCAAAGGCAAACATACAGCACTTCAGAGTCACACTTCGAGCAATCTAACATTTATATAAATTTGGCAAACTGAACGCATTCTGTACCTTACAGGAGACACGGCACGGAGGAGAATGACTGACAAATCAGTAAAGGTCTACAGTCCCTGAGCCAATCAGCGAAATCCGCGAAACAGCAAGGCCACAAAAAGTGAACCACAATATAGCGAGGGACCACTATATTTAATTAAAATGTATTTTATTTTAGTCAGTTCATTTTCAAAATGTAATTCTATGGCACAAAAACGCCGTTATATGCAGTGTTATTTAATTTTAAAGGGATATGCCACCCCCAGGTCAAATTTGGGCATCTCCCCACAGTCCAGAGACTAAAATAAGTGGTGGAAAGCGTTTTCCTGCTCACCCAGCCATTGTCCGAGTCTGTCGCCACTGACCGCCGCGGTATCTGCAGCTCCTCCGCCTTAGACTGGAGTCTAACGTCGCCAGAGAAAGATTTCGGCCAAAAGGAATTAATTTGCTCGATGCTTTTCCCAATTACTTTCTGTGTAGTGCGCATTCATATCGAGTGCAAATAAATGTGCAAATCAACACGGAGAGCTTGCCTTGGTCATTTTGGGTGGGAACTATTTTTCAGTGCGGAAGGACATGGCCGAATCACGCAGCACGCTGCCAGGGGAATCCCAGTTACGCACCAGGAAGGGAGTTCCCCTGTTGCACAACGTGGTGCGTTATTCGGCCATGTTCTTCCGCACTGAAAAATAGTTCCCACCCAAAATGACCAAGGCAAGTTCTCCGTGTTGATTTGCACATTTATTTGCACTCGATATGAATGCGCACTACACAGAAAGTAATTGGGAAAAGCATCGAGCAAATTAATTCCTTTTGGCCGAAATCTTTCTCTGGCGACGTTAGCCTCCAGTCTAAGGCGGAGGAGCAGCAGCTCGCGCGGCGGTCAGTGGCGACAGACTCGGACAATGGCTGGGTGAGCAGGAAAACGCTTTTCATCACTTGTTTTAGTCTCTGGACTGTGGGGAGATGCCCAAATTTGACCTGGGGGTGGCATATCCCTTTAAATTTCAAAAGGGTTTTGTGGCTCCCAGTGTTTTCTTTACTGTGTGAAACGGGTCCAAATGACTCTTTGAGTGGTAAAGGTTGCTGACCCCTGCTGTAGACAGTAGACAGATAATGCAAAGATTTATTTACATCACAGGGGGAAAAAACTTTGAAAATTGTTAGAACATAAGCATTGAAGATGATCCATAGGAGCATAGGAATATTTGCAGAACAAGAACACAAACCAATGATAATCTTTGCAAATATCTAAACTAAATATAATAATTTGATTGTCCAGCCGCTACAGGCATCTCTCCCATTACTCATTTGTGAGCTGGGGCTGGGGCTGGGGCTGGGGCTGCAGAATCTGGGTTGTTATTCCAGCCTTATTCCTACGCATCAGGTCAGAGTTGATGTGCTGGTCTGTGTAGAGAAAACAATTAGTACTCCATTTATTACTTTGTATATACTCCAGGTGCAAGTTGTAAGAAGATAGAAGATAAGTATGTGGAGTGAACAACATTAATACTTCAATATACCCATTATGAAATTACATCATTTATTTGGTTACAGATTGTATATTTTACACACCTCAAAAACTCTTATTATTAATCTCATTCCAAATGCAACAAACCTGTAGTCACCTGCTAACAGCTCATTGATTTGAATCAGGTGTGAGGGGGAAACTTTAGTGGGCCTATGCAGATTTAGGAAGAATTAACAGGAACATCTCATCAGTAAAATGCAACTTCTGCATAATATTCAAAATCAAATGTTATAAGTTCACATACTAAAACCAAAGGTTTACAAGAGATTAATTTGTCTATTTTCACCGGGTAAACCCTCATTTTAAGTGTAACAGAAAAAGACTTCTACCAGTTTCTACCAAAGTCAGCTTTATTGTCAATTCTGCCATATGTGTTCAACATACAGTGAATCGAAATTTCGTTTCTCTCTGGCCAGGTAGTGCAAAAAACAGTGTACAAAATACAATATGAAGACAAAACACAACAAAAACTAAAATCTAAGACAGAGATCTAAAGTTAAAACTAAAGTCTAAGATCTAAAATCTTAAAACAGTGCAACATAATAAATCAACTATACTATATACAGATTTCCAAAGTGTGCAGTGTGCATCAAAAATGTGCAATGGAAGATACAGCAGTGAATTGGTCATGTGCAGTAGAATGTGCATTGGAGTTAAGATAAAATAAAAATAAATGTGCAACAGTAGTAATTCTAGTGCAATAAGAGGAGTAAGCAACAGTACTAAAAATTCCAGTAGTAAATGTGCAATAACAGTAGTAAACAACAGTGCAACGGGGGTAAAATTCAATAACAGTAACAAGCCAGACAAACATATACAGCACAGACACAAAATCATGTTGGTACTGACCCAGGCTTCAGTTTCAGTTGATTTGCCAGTTCAGCTCTGTATTGTCCCATGAAAAAAACACTTGTCCGTGTTTGGCGCAGACATACAATGTTTTAGGTACTCGTGTCAGCACATTTCCACAGAAAATAAAATTAAACCACTGCTGTTTCAAAGGCTCGGATGAAGGAGCTAAAACATACTCTGTTCTTCATCATCAAATCCAGGGACAGAGCAGATACCGTGTTTCACTCATTTTCGGAGCTCTCACGTCTCTCCAGTAAAAACAAACCGCAACTAGTAGCTAGCAGCTCGTAGCTCTTTTGCCCAAGGGCCGGTCCAAATTCTGCCGTCATAAGGGGAGCTTGTTCCAACCCGCCCGTTTGGGCTGTCTTTTTTTCAGCACCAAACATACTATATACTATTTCAATAGGCTATCACAAGGTCCAGTAGCCCTGTATATCTGAGCTCGATTGCTCTTCCTTCATCCTTAAACTACCCGGATGTTTGTCACAGTAAATTGAATTTGAATTTCGAGAACTGAACATGAGCATATAAAAAGAGTGAATTTTCAAATTTTATTAGATTCCTGTTACAAACTAATACATTCAATTTCAAATGATACTATTCAGATTCGAGTTTTCAATGCAGTGATTCAAATTAAAAAAATACAATTTCAAATTATGTGATTCAAATTCAGTTTCTGGAGGCACATATTTCTGCCCATACGGCCTGTGTTTGGGCTCTGAATGCTTGAATTTTTGGGTGTCACTGAATTGTTGTTTTGGTAGACTACTTTTTGTAGCTTTTTGTAACTTTTGCCTGCTGAATACTGGCTTCTCAGGATATCGTCAGTAGGTGCTGCTGGATCGTTTATTGTGGGTGCCAGTGGGTCGGTTGTTGTGGGTCCTGCTGAGTCGGTTGTTGTGGGTGCCAGTGGGTCGGTTGTTGTGGGTCCTCCTGAGTTGGTTGTTGTGGGTGCCAGTGGGTTGGTTGTTGTGGGTCCTGCTGAGTCGGTTGTTGTGGGTCCTGCTGAGTTGGTTGTTGTGGGTGCCAGTGGGTCGGTTGTTGTGGGTCCTCCTGAGTCGGTTGTTGTGGGTCCTGCTGAGTTGGTTGTCGTGGGTGCCAGTGGGTCGGTTGTTGTGGGTCCTCCTGAGTCGGTTGTTGTGGGTGCCAGTGGGTTGGTTGTTGTGAGACCTGCTGAGTCGGTTGTTGTGGGTCCTGCTGAGTCGGTTGTTGTGGATGCCATTGGGTCGGTTGTTGTGGGTCCTCCTGAGTCGGTTGTTGTGGGTGCCAGTGGGTTGGTTGTTGTGGGTCCTCCTGAGTAGGTTGTTGTGGGTGCCAGTGGGTCGGTTGTTGTGGGTCCTCCTGAGTTGGTTGTTGTGGGTGCCAGTGGGTCGGTTGTTGTGGGTCCTGCTGAGTCGGTTGTTGTGGGTTGTCGTAGGTTGGTTGTTGTAGCTGCCAGTAGGTTGGTTGCTGTGGGTGCCAGTAGGTTGGTTGTTGTGGGTGCCAGTAGGATGGTTGTTGTGGCTGGCAGTAGGTTGGTTGTTGTGGCTGGCAGTAGGTTGGTTGTTGTGCTGCCTGGTCGCTTGGTGGTACCAGGCTTACTATGTTTGTGGTTTGCTGATTGGTTGGTGGAACCATCATATTTGTATAGGCTGCTGGCTGGACAAGGCTGGCAGAGTGGTCAAGATGTGTTGGCTGGTTGGTCGGCATCACCATCATTTCTGGGTTGTAGTGTACGGTCTGAAAGGGAGCTCCCGGAACTACTGTTGGGTTGATATTTCCAGGTATTTGCGGGACTGTTAGATGATAGCTCGGTGGTACCGCCATAGCAGGGTGGTAGAATGGAGGCTGAACAGGACCTACTGGAGCTGCAGGTTGGGTGTAAGTTATAGGTGCTGTTGTGTTTCTTTTATTTTTCTTCTTCCCATAGTTATCTTTGGTGGACCACCCTGGGTACTTGGCCTGGTGCTCCCTCTTAGCCACGTTTGCCTGCTCGTAATATGGGGCTTGTTCATCAGGTGAGAGCATGTTCCATCTCTCCCCGGCGATTTTGTTCATGTCGTGTTCATATCTTGTATTAAGTGCCTGCATAATAATCTCTCTCTGCTCAGCCTTGTACAGCATGAAGGCGTTAGGAGGTTTCTTGATGTAAGGCTTCTCAACAGCATCGACACTGCTTGTCTTATCATCTCTCTCTGTAGGATTGGAGTTAGCGTGACTAGCGTTAGGCAATGCTATTCTTGGTGCAGCTTGTTTTGCAGATGGTCTGGAGTACAGTGGACTGTTCCAAGGAGTATAAAAGTTTTTCCTCGTAGCAGGTCCAACTTGACAAGATGGGCCTGGTATCGCTGAGGAGACTGGTGACTGTGTTTTGTTTTCTGTGGCAGAATTTTTAAATGAATGTTGAGTCCTTTGATATTCAAGAATTTGGTGTTGCAATGATGATGGCATCTGGAACTCCACGGAAGATGGAGAGCTCGGTGGCTGTGTGTTGCTCCCAGGACTCCTGCTGATAAAGTCCTCCATCATGGCTTCGATTTCACCATCAAATGAGTCCTCTTCCTCTGTCAAATCGTCAGATGGCATTTTCATTTCTTGGATCTTTGAAGTAGAGGGCCCTGGTTTCGCTGGAGAGCTCAGTGGCTGTGTGTTGCTCCCAGGGTTCGTACTGAAAAGGTGTCTTATGGCTTCAATTTCAGCTACCATTGCGTACACATTCTCGTTCAAATCGTCAGACGGTATTTTCATTTCTTTGCTTGGCTCGGTAATTTGTAAAAGTTAAAAAGTTGAGGAGAGCTTGTGAAATGCTGCTTTCTGTGCACTATCTGTGAGTTAAATGAGTACCGGTACGTGTAGAAGATATTTATCCCAAATATGTCATGGTAACGGGACATCACACATTCAAAGATTCTTGACTCTTTGAATTCAAAGCTTTGATGTTCAGAACATGACATCACAACATGACAACATAACACTGACATTTCCTTTGTGATGTCATGTTACCATGACGACACAATATATGCTGTATAATCTAATGAGTGGAATTAAACATATTTAAATTAGAATCAGTTTGAAAGTAAACAATATTGCACCAGGCTTAACTTGGTTAGCTGCATAGAAAAAAATATGTGATCTTCCTGTAGTCGTCAGAATAAGTGAAATAGTCTGAGAAAACCTCCAACATTGTTTATCAACTGTTAATATTTATTGTTTACAGAGTTGTTTTATATCAGACTGCGGTGTAAGGCTGTGCAAATCAAACCGATACATCTTTAAAATATTGCAAATCCAAACTGCTTTGAATAAAATAATTAAATGAAAAATATGTTTAGTGTCGTAAAGAGGAAACACTCCTGATACCTGTCCCTGATTTTTACTTCCTGATTTAGACCTGGATTAGACCTGGTTTAGTCCTGGTTTAGTCCTGATTTAGACCTGGTTTAGACCTGGTTTAGACCTGGTTTAAACCTGGTTTAGTCCTGATTTAGACCTGGTTTAGACCTGGTTTAGACATGGTTTAGACATGGTTTAGACATGGTTTAGACCTGGTTTAGTCCTGGTGTAGACCTGGTTTAGACATGGTTTAGACCTGGTTTATATCTGGTTTAGATCTGGTTTAGACCTGGTCTAGTCCTGTTTAGACCTGGTTTAGTCCTGGCTTAGACCTGGTTTAGTCCTGGTTTAGACCTGATTTAGACCTGGCTTAGACCTGGTTTAGCCCTGGTCACATGAGATGACGCGTTGGCACGTCTCTGACAAGAAACAAGACAAAAGAGAATCAGAACCCAGGAGGGTGTAACCATTACTTACCTGGCCGGCGTTTCTGAAAAACTACAGACAACATGAAATCCCAGTCTATTTCAAACCCACAAACACTTTAAGACAGAAACCAGTCCACCCAAAGGACAAAACACCGAGCCACAAACAAAGCAATGTGGTCTACTCCATTCAGTGTAGTGAAGACTGCAGTGAGCGCTGGAGAAACAAAACAACCACTTCACAAGAGGATGTACCAACACAGACGGGCGAGCCAGAGTGGACCTTCATCTGCCGTACATCTCCACCTAGAAGCCACGGGCCACTCCTTTGAGGACAGTGAGGTACAGATCTTGGCCATAGAAAAGACCTGGTTTGAGAGGGGAGTTAAAGAGGCCATTTTTGTCAAGAAAGAGACCTTCCTTGAACTGAAATGGAGGTCTCAGACATAATTTGTCTCCCATTTATACCTCTATCCTCAAACCTAAATCAAAACAAACAAAGAAAATAATAGGGCAGCAGGTCAGGTCCAGAGGTGTGAAAACAGCCATTAGGCTCTGAATGGCTATGCTTACAAGAACCCACACTCCCACTGCATATTGAAAAGGCATGCCTAACCAACAGAAACTGTAAACAATAGGTGTGATATCTATTCAGCCTAGGGCTAAATAGATATGCTAATACTAGACGCCAGAGGAATTCGTAATACAAAAGAGACAGATTAGTTGACATAGTTTCAGAGCTATTTCAGTGTAGGGAGCTCCTCCCTGCAGCTAGATATAAACAGGGTCTAACCAGCACTAGAACCAGAGCTGACGAAGCCTCTCGGATGAGCGGCGAAACGGTTTCGACCAAACAAACTTTGTCCAGTTGACAAATTGAATTTCTCCTTTTATCATGGATTCTACCTGGACGACTGAGGGACTTTTCACGCAAGTAGGTGTGATAGTCCATCCATCCATTTTCTTCCGCTTATCCGGGGCCGGGTCGCGGGGGCAATCTCACGCTCCATCCTCCCCTCACTCGTGAACAAGACCCCGAGATACTTGAACTCCTCCACTTGAGGCAAGGACTCCCCACCCACCCGGAGAGGGCAAACCACCTTTTTCCGGTCGAGAACCATGGCCTCGGATTTGGAGGAGCTGATCTTCATCCCAGCCGCTTCACACTCGGCTGCGAACCGCCCCAGTGCACATTGGAGGTCCCGGTTTGATGAAGCCATCAGGACAACATCATCCGCAAACAGCAGAGATGAGATCCTGTGGTTCCCAAACCGGATCCCCTCCGGCCCCTGACTGCGCCTAGAAATTCTGTCCATAAATATAATGAACAGAACCGGTGACAAAGGGCAGCCCTGGCGGAGTCCAACATGCACCGGAAACAGGTCCGACTTACTACCGGCAATGCGAACACAGCTCCTGCTCCGGTCATACAGGGATCGAACAGCCCTTAACAAAGGGCCCCGAACCCCCTACTCCCAGAGCACCCTCCACAGGACCCCACGAGGGACACGGTCGAATGCCTTCTCCAGATCCACAAAGCACATGTGGACTGGTTGGGCAAACTCCCATGCACCCTCGAGCACCCGATGGAGAGTATAGAGCTGGTCCAGTGTTCCCCGGCCGGGACGAAAACCACACTGCTCCTCCTGAATCCGAGGTTCGACTATCGGTCGAATTCTCCTCTCCAGCACCCTGGAATAGACCTTACCGGGAAGGCTGAGGAGTGTGATTCCCCGATAGTTGGAACACACCCTCCGGTCCCCCTTCTTAAACAGAGGGACCACCACCCCGGTCTGCCAGTCCAGAGGTACTGTCCCCGACCGCCACGCGATGTTGCAGAGACGTGTCAGCCAAGACAGCCCTACAACATCCAGAGACTTGAGATACTCAGGACGGATCTCATCCACCCCCGGGGCCTTGCCACCGAGGAGCTTTCCAACCACCTCAGTGACTTCAGCCAGGGTGATGAGTGAGTCCGACCCCGAGTCCCCAGCCTCTGCTTCCTCCTCGGAAGACATGACGGCGGGATTGAGGAGATCCTCAAAGTATTCGCTTCCACCGTCCGACAACATCCCCAGTCGAGGTCAACAGCTCCCCACCCACACTGTAAACAGTGTTTGTGGAGCACTGCTTCCCCCTCCTGAGGCGCCGGACGGTTTGCCAGAATTTCTTTGAGGCCGTCCGATAGTCCTCCTCCATGGCCTCTCCGAACTCCTCCCAACTCCGAGTTTTTGCCTCTGCCACCGCCCGGGCTGCAGCACGCTTAGCCCGCCGGTACCCGTCGGCTGCCTCCGGAGTCCCACGAGCCAACAAGGCCCGATAGGACTCCTTCTTCAGCCTGACGGCATCCCTTACTTCCGGTGTCCACCACCGGGTTCGGGGATTGCCGCCGCGACAGGCACCACAGGCCTTACGACCACAGCTACGGGCGGCCGCATCGACAATAGAGGCCGAGAACAGAGCCCATTCGGACTCTATGTCCCCAGCCTCCCCCGGAATCTGGGAGAAGCTCTCCCGGGAGGTGCGAGTTGAAGGTGCCCCTGACAGAGGGCTCTGCCAGACGTTCCCAACAGACCTTCACTACGCGCTTGGGCCTGCCAGGTCTTTCCGGCTTCCTCCCCTGCCAGCGGACCCAACTCACCACCAGGTGGTGATCGGTTGACAGCTCTGCCCCTCTCTTCACCCGAGTGTCCAAGACATGCGGCCGGAGGTCAGATGACACGACAACAAAGTCGATCATCGACCTCCGTCCTAGGGTGTCCTGGTGCCACGTGCACTGATGGACACCCTTGTGCTCGAACATGGTGTTCGTTATGGACAAACTGTGGCTAGCACAGAAGTCCAATAACAGAACACCACTCGGGTTCAGATCAGGGAGGCCGTTCCTCCCAATCACCCCTCTCCAGGTGTCACTGTCGTTGCCCACGTGGGCGTTGAAGTCCCCCAGGAGAACAACGGAGTCCCCGGTCGGTGCACTGTCCAGTACCCCTCCCAGGCACTCCAAGAAGGCCGGGTACTCCGCACTGCTGTTCGGCCCGTAGGCCGACACAACAGTAAGAGACCTGTCCCTGACCCGAAGGCGCAGGGACGCGACCCTCTCGTTCACCGGGGTGAACTCCAACACACAGCGGCTGAGCCGTGGGGCAATGAGTAGGCCCACACCGGCCCGCCGCCGTTCCCCGCGGGCAACGCCAGAGAAATGGAGAGTCCAGCCCCCTTCAAGGAGTTGGGTTCCAGAGCCCAGGCTGTGCGTGGAGGTGAGGCCGACTATATCTAGTCGATAGCGCTCAACCTCCCGCACGAGCTCAGGCTCCTTCCCCCCCAGCGAGGTGACATTCCATGTCCCCAGAGCTAGTCTCCATGTCCGGAGATCTGGTCGCCGAGGCCCCCTCATTCGGCTGCCGCCCAGATCTCTCTGCACCCGGCCCTTATGGATCCTCCTGCGGGTGGTGGGTCCACGGGAGGACGGCCCCACGTCGCTCCTTCGGGCTGAGCCCGGCCGGGCCCCATGGGGAAAGGCCCGGCCACCAGGCGCTCGTTCGCGAGCTCCCACCCCAGGCCTGGCTCCAGGGTGGGGCCCCGGTGACGCCGATCCGGGCGACGTAACTGACCTCGATTGATAGTGATAGTTTCATACTAATTTCATCGTTGTTAGCTCCTCCCTGCAGCCAGTTATAAGCAGTGTCCACCAGCACTCTAGCCAGAACTGAAGAAGCAGCTTGGATGAGCTGCGAAACATTTTTGACCAAATAAACTTTTGTCCAGTTGACAAATTGAAATTCTCTTTTTGCCATGGATTCTACCTGGACAACTGAGGGATTCTACACACATCTCAGAAAAAAAGCACAACTGGATCCATTATCTGGAGACTTCAGTTTTTAGGTGTCTGACAAACAGCAGACAGATGTCTACTGCTGTGAATGCCGATTTTTTTTTTTTTTCAGCGTTTATAGTTTATGCAAATGGGCCATGTGGTGTTAAGTTTCATTTCTATAAAACGTAAACAAATGTGCGCAAAGCAGCATTAAACACATTATAATCTCAGACGGGCTGAAGTGGCTCTATAGGAGTTATGATTTATATGTTGTAAAGTTTAGTAATGTAAAGTTTATTTATGCAGAAGATTTTAAATAATCTGCTGCAGTGTAAAACTTGTACAATAGTATTTGGAAACGTTCGGTTTGATCTGCGCAGTGGCTTGTGGGATACCTCATAGCTCCTTACCACTGGTTAGGAACATGGATCTATTAAAATAAGAACATGGATCTATTAATAATAATAATAATAATAATAATAATAATAATAATAATAATACATTTTATTTATTAAGCGCATTTCTGGACACTCAAGGTTGCCTTACAACAAGTATAATATACATTATAGGCAGTTAAAAGCAACAGTTAAAATACAAACAAACATAATTTTTTTTAAAACAGTAAAACATTTAAAACATTTAAAAGGACAGTGCAGTTATGGTTGGAGTGAAAAGGCCAGTCTGAACAGATGAGTTTTGAGTTTGGTTTTGAAGTTTGGGAGTATCTCAGTGTTGCGGAGGTCAGGAGGGAGAGAGTTCCAGAGCTGCCCTGCCCTGCCCTGCCCTGCTCCCCATAGTGACCAGACGGGCAGAGGGGACAGAGAGCTGGAGAGAGGAGAAGGAGCGCAGAGAGTGAGCAGGTGTGGAGATATGGAGGAGGTCAGCGAGATATGGAGGTGCAAGGTTGTGGAAGACTTTGAATGTGTGGAGCAGGATTTTGTATTGAATGCGGTGTGTGATGGGGAGCCAGTGGAGCTGTTGTAGGATGGTGTGATGTGGTTGATGGAAGGTGTATGTGTGATAATGTGAGCGGCTGATTTCTGAACCAGTTGAAGTTTATGTAGTGTTTTTTGCGGGAGACCAAACAGAAGAGAGTTGCAATAATCCAGGCGGGAAGTGACGAGGCTGTGTATGAGCACGGCAGTGGACTGAGGAGTAAGGGAGGGCCGGAGACGATGTATGCTGCGGAGGTGGAAGTAGGCAGAGCGGGTGATGTTGTTTATGTGAGAGGTGAAGGAGAGGGTCGATGTGAATGGAGAAATTATTGATCTTGCTTAGGGTGGATTTGGTGCCTACAAGAAAAAGTTCAGTTTTATTGCTATTGAGTTTGAGAAAGTTGGAGGTGAACCAGGATTTGACTTCAATGATACAGGTGACAAGGGCTGACGGTGGGAGTGTGGAGTTTGGCATGGTGGAGAGGTAGAGCTGGGTGTCATCCGCGTAGCAGTGGAAGTGGATGTGGTGTTTCCGGAAAATATGGCTGAGGGGGAGAAGATAGATGATGAATAGGAGGGGACCGAGGACAGAACCCTGGGGAACACCTGTGGAGATGGAGGCAGAATGAGACGTGAAGGATTTTAGTTGAATGAACTGAGTGCGGTCGGAAAGATAGGAATGAAACCAGGTGAGGACTGTGCCAGAGATGTCGATAGAAGAAAGTCTATTGAGGAGGATGGAATGAGAAATGGTGTCGAAGGCCGAACTAAGATCAAGCAGAAGGAGAATGGATAATAAACCAGAGTTAGCAGAAAGGAGAAGATCATTTGTGATTCTGAGAAGGGCCGTTTCAGTGCTATGGAGGGGATGGAAGCCAGATTGGAAATGTTCATACAGGTTATTAGAAGACAGATGAGTGTGGAGTTGGGAAGAATGTTTTTTCAAGAATTTTTGAGATGAATGGAAGGTTGGAGATGGGATGGAAATTATTGAGGACAGTGGGATCTGAGCCAGGTTTTTTGAGGATGGGAGTAACAGCAGCAGTTTTCAGAGGAAAGGGGACAGTACCAGAGGTGAGGGAGGCATGAATTATATTGGTGATTAGAGGAGCTAGAGAAGGAAGTGTGGCTTTGACAAGGGCGCTGGGGAGTGGGTCGAGTTGACATGAGGAGGTTTTGGATTTATTGATAAGTTTGGAGATTTGATTGACAGAAGGAAGGGTAAATGATGAGAAAGAGGTGTCAGATACAGGAAATGGAATGGCAGGTATGGGTAGTGCAGAGGAGGGAGTAAGCTGTTGGTGAATATGTTGGATTTTTGTGGTGAAGTATGAGGCCAGGATATTGCAGAAATCAGATGAATAGAGGTGTGATGGAAGAGAGTCAGAAGGATTGGTGATGTTAGACATGAGGGTGAAAAGGGTCTTGGAATTTCCTTCGTTGGAACTGATTAAACTAGAGTAATATGAAGATTTGGTTTTGGAGATGCAGTCTTTGTAGTGAAGGGTGTGCTGTGTGTACAAGTCTTTGTGAATAGTTAGTCCAGTTTTATAGTAGAGCCTTTCGAGTTGCCAGCCTTTTGCTTTTAACTGTCTGAGGGGGGGGGTGTACCAGGGTGCAGTGTGAGTGAATGAGACAGATCTGGATTTGAGTGGAGCAAGGGATTAAAATAAGGAACCTCTCAAGCTTCCTCTGCTAAAGGAGCTCATGGTTATCCTATGGTTAACAGTTAATGCAAAGATGAGCTTGAGTTGAGTCTTTGAATAAAAATGAGGCAACATGTATTATTTCTTCCTTTATTTTACAGTTAAATGAGTATTTTTCTATACAGGGATTTTTTTTAATGTCGCAGAAGCACTTTGTTCCTACATGACCTGCACTTCAGTTGCACGTCAATAAAAAAAATAAAAAAAAAGACCTTGTGGAATTTGGCATATTTGTTTTTGCAGTAGTTTTTGGGGGGTTATTTTTCCTGTACAGATATCGAGATATAATTAAATATATTGAGATATATTTTTTGCTCCATTTCGCCCAGCCTTAATTAGTAATACAACCTTTGCATGTTATGTTGTGTACAACGAGTTAAATATAAATCATTAATGCCTTAAATATAAATTATTAAGACATATCTTTATGTTTGTGTGAATAGTACTTGTGTGATTAGGATGCCACCATAAGCATGCCTGGCCATATCCAATCCATTCCTCTAAAACAGCAGCGCTGTCAGAATTCATCATTGTCTCTTCTATCAGACTTGTAGTAAGGTCAAGATTTTTGCAGAGATATGCATGGTTAATGAATCAGAGTTTTATCTTTAAAAGTTGAGTGTTCTAAATTTGAGAGTCCCAGTCTTGAAGTTCTTCTGAAGTTACTGAACCACGGGTTGGCGGTGCAATCCTAGCTCCCACAGATGAGTGCTGCCATTGTGTCCTTGAGCAAGACACTTAACCCCACCTCGCCCCCAGTGTCTGCAGACAGCCCCCATGACAGGAGAGATACATCAAGGCCGGTTGCGTCAAGCGACGTGGGGCCATCCTCCAATGGACCCACCACCTGCGGGGGACCCATGGGGATCTGGGCAGCGGATCTGTCTGAACCGTTGCCCCCACGACCCAAAATACGAAGAACTTAGAAGAAAATGGATGGATGGATAAATAAAATATTTTATTCTTTTCAAATTAATATAAACTGACCAAAGAAGGAGATACAGACCACAGATGTTACCACACAAAAGCTCCTGACCACACATGGAGGGTTCCATCCCAAATCCAGCACCCTGAGACTGTATTTGAACATAATTAAATAAAATATTTAATTCTGTTCTAATTTTATATGAAATTGAGCCCAAAAATATAATTAGAATTACAGCAATATAGTATTTTAGCTGTATATGAATTATATGTATGCCTTTTCATGTCATTCCACAATAGACAAACATACACAAGAGCCTATTAACTCATTGACTGCCGGAGATGTCGACTGACGTCACCTCGAATCCAAACGTTGTATGCTGTGATGTCTATTGCAATGACGTTTTTCAGCGGGGGTTCGCTAGGATACGACCTGGAGCAACTTTTAAGGTGTAATTCATAACTCCCACCCTGTAGGTAGCGAACTTTTGTATTATTGTTTGCCGATCGGAGATGCGGAAGAGAGGAAGAGATTAGCACATGTAGTGTGTAGTGGCGAGAGAAGCAAGATGGCGAGTAGTGCGAGTGTGTACAAGCAGTTGACTCTTGATCAGTGCCTCTGGAGCGGTCGGAGTGTTCTTGGGACCCAGGATCCCGGACCACAGGATCGTGGAGACACGCCGCATCAGGCAGGCATGTCGGGGCAGAGATCTGATCTGCCCGAGGCAGGGGAATTGTCCGGTGTTAGGCACTCTGATCAGTGAACCAGACGCTGATTCATCTAATGAGTGGCTGGGACTGGGAGCAGTAGATACTCGTCTCCAGAGAGGCATGAGGTAAGAAGAATTAAGTTTACAGGATGCTGCTGTGTGGTAATTGTAATGAATGAAGTTGTGCATGGGCATGTGTGTTTGTGTATATGTACATAACATATATATATATAGTGGTCCCTCGTTTATTGCGGGGGTCACGTTCTAAAAATAACCTGCAATAAGTGAAATCCGCGAAGTAGGACAACTTTATATTTTACAATTATTATACATGTTTTAAGGCTTTAAACGCCTCACCACACGCATTATACGCTTTTCTCAGACTGGAATTAATGTTTTCTCACATTTCTCTCATTTAAACACTTAAACTTTCATAGGTTTTCAACAAAAAAATGTATCAATAGTGACGCGTGTATTTCACAGTTTCTCTGATCGTGCCTCTTCGTCCTGGTGCCGCTCTCCCTTGGTGCGGGTGTCTTTTTCCGAGTGCGCTCTTTTTTCTTTTGGGCGAGAAGATTCTTATAAACAGACATGCCACCTTCGATTATACACTCAACAAAAATATAAACGCAGCACTTTTGTTTTTGCTCCCATTTTTCATGAGATGGACTTAAAGATCTAAAATTCATTCCAGATACACAATATTACCATTTCTCTCAAACATTGTTCACAAATCTGTCTAAATGTGTGATAGTGAGCACTTCTGCTTTGCTGAGATAATCCATCCCACCTCACAGGTGTGCCACATCAAGATGCTGATCTGACATCATGATTAGTGCACAGGTGTACCTTATACTGCCCACAATAAAAGGCCACCCTGAAATGTGCATTTTTTTTTTTTGCTTTATTGGGGGTCTGGGGACTCAGAACCAGTCAGTATCTGGTGTGACCACCATTTGCCTCATGCAGTGCAACACATCTTCGCATAGAGTTTATCAGATTGTCAATTGTGGCCTGTGGAATGTTGGTCCACTCCTCTTCAATGGCTGTGCGAAGTTGTTGGATATTAGTGGGAGCTGGTACACGCTGTCGTATACGCCGGTCAAGCACATCCCAAACATGCTCAATGGGTGACATGTCCGGTGAGTATGCTGGCCATGCAAGAACTGGGACATTTTCAGCTTCCAAGAATTGTGTACAGATGCTTGCAACATGGGGCCGTGCATTATCTTACTGAAACATGAGGTGATGTTCATGGATGTATGGCACAACAATGGGCCTCAGGATCTCATCACAGTATCTCTCTTTAATGATGGCATTCAAAATGCCATCATTAAAATGCACCTGTGTTCTTCGTCCATAACAGATGCCTGCCCATACCATAACCCCACCACCACCACCATGGGCCACTCGATCCACAACATTGACATCAGCAAAGCGCTCACCTACACGATGCCACACACGCTGTCTGCCATCTGCCCTGAACAATGTAAACTGAGATTCATCCGTGAAGAGAACACCTCTCCAACGTGCCAGACGCCATCGAATGTGAGCATTTGCCCACTCAAGTCTGTTACGGCGACGATCTGGAGTCAGGTTAAGACCCCGATGAGGACGACGAGCATGCAGTTGAGCTTCCCTGAGACGGTTTCTGACAGTTTGTGCAGAAATTGTTTGGTTATGCAAACCAATTGTTTCAGCAGCTGTCCGAGTGGCTGGTCTCAGACGATCTTGGAGGTGAACCTGCTGGATGTGGAGGTCCTGGGCTGGTGTGGTTACACGTGGTCTGCGGTTGTGAGGCCGGTGGGATGTACTGCCATATTCTCTGAAACGCCTTTGGAGACGGCTTATGGTGGAGAAATGAACATTCAATGCACGAGCAACAGATCTGGTTGACATTCCTGCTGTCAGCATGCCAATTGCACGATCCCTCAATGCTTGTGACATCTGTGGCATTTTGCTGTGAGACAAAACTGCACATTTCAGAGTGGCCTTTTATTGTGGGCAGTATAAGGTACACCTGTGCACTAATCATGATGTCAGATCAGCATCTTGATGTGGCACACCTGTGAGGTGGGATGGATTATCTCAGCAAAGCAGAAGTGCTCACTATCACACATTTAGACAGATTTGTGAACAATGTTTGAGAGAAATGGTAATATTGTGTATCTGGAATGAATTTTAGATCTTTAAGTCCATCTCATGAAAAATGGGAGCAAAAACAAAAGTGTTGCGTTTATATTTTTGTTGAGTATATTTGAGAATGTTTTGTCGACATTGTGGGTTTTGTTGAGCAGAAAACTCGTAAACATACAGCACTTCAAAGTCACACTGCGAGCGATCGAACATCTATATAAGTGGATGGATACGCAAGGGGCGCAGAGACATGAGTCACTGGATCCATAGGAAGCGGCTCATTTTGGGTCTGCTGAAGCCAGTGCTAGTCTGTCCCTGGTTTTCACATCCTTCCTCATGCTCCACGGCTCGCGGAGAAGGACGCACTGGGGCTGACAGTGGGCGGTCCCAGAGCCCGGTGCAGCCCCAGAGCCTGGTGCGGCTTGGACTGCTTCTCATTCAAACACAGTGTGAGCACAGAGGGACCTACGGACCAGGGCGCACCGTGCTCATCCAACGGCACTGCCACGTCTTGGGACGCGATGCGCATTAACCTCGCGCGGACACGTGCACCTGCTCATCATGGTCAAATCCGTGATAGAGCAGCATGACCGGCGCGAGGCCGTGCATCTCACATGGGGCTGTGAGAACGAGACCAAGGCCGGCAGTGTCCAGACCGTGTTTCTTCTCGCGACCGCAGCCTCGGTCTCGTACTTGCAGCCCCAGGTGAGAACCACGGCCTCACGCCGGTCATGCTGCTCGATCACGGATTTGACCCCGATGAGCAGGTGCACGTGTCCACACGCACACTTCTCCGGGTGGTCAGTGCGCATCGGGAAGTAGCGGCAGTGTTTCCGCATAATGAACTGGTGGAACCTGGAGTTCAGACGGCGGAACCAGTCCTGAGAGCGCAAGGAAGCATTCTCACTACAGTTCAGAACCTGTGCGTTCCAAGATGTTCCTTTCAGCCCCAGTACGTCCTTCTCTGGAGCATGAGGAAGGATGGAGCATGAGGAAGGATGTGAAGACCAGGGACACACTCAGCACTGGCTTCAGCCCAAAAAGAGCCGCTTCCTACGGATCCAGTGACTCATGTCTCTGTGCCCCTTATATATATATATTTTTTTTTTACCAATTAAACTATTCCATGCCACTGTCAAAATGTAAGTTTGTAGAAAAAAATTGTCAAAATTATTTCTACAAACATTACATTCTTATTTCTTTAATTCTTTATATTTCTGCCAAACAAGTATCTAATATTTTGAAACAGAAATGTACAGTATATACTCCTATAGTTTTTTTTTTAGATTGCTGCAATCCCCATTATATTATATGTTCACACACACAACACATCAAATGACTTATTGATTCCCCGAAGATAAAGCTAAGTGGCCCAGCCTGTGTTTGGGCTCTGAACGCTTGAATTTTTGGGTGTCACTGAATTGTTGTTTTTGAAGACTACTTTTTGTAGTTTTTTGTAACTTTTGCCTGCTGAATACTGTCTTCTCAGGATATCGTCAGTGGGTGCTGCTGGATCGTTTATTATGGGTGCCAGTGGGTCGGTTATTGTGGGTGCCATTGGGTCGGTTGTGGGTCCTGCTGAGTCGGTTGTTGTGGGTGCCGGTGGGTCGGTTGTTGTGGGACCTGCTGAGTTGGTTGTTGTGGGTCCTGCTGAGTCGGTTGTTGTGGGTGCCGGTGGGTCGGTTGTTGTGGGTCCTGCTGAGTCGGTTGTTGTGGGTGCCGGTGGGTCGGTTGTTGTGAATTGTAGTAGGTTGGTTGTTGTGGGTGCCAGTAGGTTGGTTGTTGTGGGTGCCAGTAGGTTGGTTGTTGTGGGTGCCAGTAGGTTGGTTGTTGTGGGTGCCAGTAGGTTGGTTGTTGTGGCTGGCAGTAGGTTGGTTGTTGTGGCTGGCAGTAGGTTGGTTGTTGTGCTGCCTGGTCGCTTGGTGGTACTAGCTTTACTATGTTTGTGGTTTGCTGATTGGTTGGTGGAACCATCATATTTGTATAGGCTGCTGGCTGGACAAGGCTGGCAGAGTGGTCAAGATGTGTTGGCTGGTTGGTCGGCATCACCATCATTTCTGGGTTGTAGTGTACGGTCTGAAAGGGAGCTCCCGAAACTGCTGTTGGGTTGATATTTCCAGGTATTTGCGGGACTGTTAGATGATAGCTCGGTGGTACCGCCATAGCAGGGTGGTTGGATGGAGGCTGAACAGGACCTACTGGAGCTGCAGGTTGGGTGTAAGTTATAGGTACTGTTGTGTTTCTTTTATTTTTCTTCTTCCCATAGTTATCTTTGGTGGACCACCCTGGGTACTTGGCCTGGTGCTCTCTCTTAGCCACGTCCGCCTGCTCGTAATATGGGGCTTGTTCTTCAGGTGAGAGCATGTTCCATCTCTCCCCGGCGATTTTGTTCATGTTGTGTTCATATCTTGTATTAACTTCCTGCATAATAATCTTTCTCTGCTCAGCCTTGTACAGCATGAAGGCGTTAGGAGGTTTCTTGATGTAAGGCTTCTTGACAGCAAGGACATTGCTTGTCCTATCAACTCTCTCTGTAGGATTGGAGTTAGCGTGACTAGCGTTAGGCAATGCTATTCTTGGTGCAGCTTCTTTTGCAGATGGTCTGGAGTACAATGGACTGTTCCAAGGAGCATAAAAGTTTTTCCTCAGAGCAGGTCCAACTTGACAAGATGGGCCTGGTAGTGCTGGGGAGACTGGTGACTGTGTTTTGTTTTCTGTGGCAGAATTTTCAAATGAATGTTGAGCCCTTTGATATTCAAGAATTTGGTGTTGCAATGATGATGGCATCTGGAACTCCACGGAAGATGTTGCTCTACTTTCACTACCAGTGGCTGTACTGATAATGCTGTCCAACATGGTGATCTGAACAGCCATCACGTCCTTATCCAGTGCCAAATCTTCAGACTGGCTGGGTTCAGACAATTTTCTTACGGCCTGTTTTGCCACCTGCAGAGGGCACTCTGGTCTGGAGTAAGGACTGTCCCGAGGAGAGTAAAAGTTTTTCCTTGGAGAAGGTCCATGTGATCTGGAGGGCCCTGGTTTCACTGGAGAGCTTGGTGGCTGTGTGTTGCTCCCAGGTTTTGTACTGAAAATGTCCCCCATTATGGCATCAATTTCAGCTGCCATTGCGCCCAGATCCTCTGTCGAATCATCAGATGGCATTTTCATTTCTTGGATCTTCGATGTAGAGGGCCCTGGTTTAGCTAGAGAGCTCGGTGGCTGTGTGTTGCTCCCAGAGATCATACTGAAATGTGTCTTATGACTTAAATTTCAGCTGCCATTCCGACCAGATCCTCTGTCGAATCGTCAGACGGCATTTTCATTTCTATGTTTGGCTCGATAATTTGTAAAAGTTAAAAAGTTGAGGAGAGCTGTACACTATCTCTGAGTTAAATGAGCATCGGTACATGTAGAAGATATTTATCCCAAATATGTCATGGACATGGTAACGGGACATCACAAACATTCAAAGATTCTTGACTCTTTGAATTCAAAGCTTTGATTGTCAGAACATGACAACACAAAGCAGGTTTCCCTTGTGATGTCATGTTACCATGACAACGCAATTCACAGTCCAGAGACAGGTGGAGACAGGAAGTGGCTTGGGGCTCTGTCATTTTTATCGTAGCGGGTCCAGTGGTATTGCAGTGGAGGAGGCGATATTTGAATGTGATTTGGAGACGTGGGTTACACATGTCATTTTAGCAGTGCAATAAAGACATCCTGTCTCCACTTCCTGCTCCCGGCTGTGGACTGTTAATTATGGTCCGTATTGGCCGTTGTTTAATCGTTAATCGTCTGTAATCTGTCTTTTACTGACGTTAATGGTACAAACCCATTGAAACTCATTCACTACATGTCTTGTAGTCTAATTGGTTGTGGAGATTATGAATATGTATTGTTGCGCAACTGAACCTCATACTGTGAACTGTATTGTTAACTTTGAATTGTGAATGATTAATTAATTCATTTGAAATGTGAGAAATATGAATTATGTGAAAAGATTATTGCTGCTAATTTGAAATGATGACCAATGACTTTAATGTGAAAATGAGATACAGTGGTCCCTCGTTTATCTCGGGGGTTAGGTTCCAGAAATAACCCGCAATAAGTGAAATCCGCGAAGTAGGACAACTTTATATTTTACAATTATTATACATGTTTTAAGGCTGTAAACGCCTCACCACACACATTATACACTTTTCTCAGACTGGAATTAACATTTTCTCACATTTCTCTCTTGTTTAAACACTCAAACTTTCGTAGATTTTCAACAAAATGTATTAATAGTGAAGCGTGGGGGGAAAGACGGAGAAGTGTGCACGCGCTCATCGTGGTCAAATCTGATAGAGCAACATGACCGGCGTCCCATCCGGGGCTGCGAGCATGAGACCGAGGCAGTGTCCACCGTGCCTCCCCCTCAGGACCGCGTCCACAGCCAACGCAGCAGTCCGAGCCATGAAGCGAACACGCACAAGAGCCGCACGAAACAAGGTGATTTAATCCTGGTTTAGATCTGGTCTAGTCCTGGTTTAGTCCAGGTTTAGACTTGGTTTAGTCCTGGTTTAGTCCACGTTTAGTCCTGATCTAGTCCTGGTCTAGTTCCGGTCTAGTCCCGGTCTGGTCCTCATGGGTTAATCCTGGTCTAATCCCGGTCTGATCCCGGTCTAGTCTCGGTCTGGTCCCGGTCTGGTCCCGGTCTGGTCCTGGTCTGGTCCCGGTCTAGTCCCGGTGTGGTCCTCATGTCTTAGTCCCGGTCTACTCCCGGTCTGGTCCTGGTCTAGTTCCAGTCTGGTCCCGGTCTGGTCCTCATGTCTTAGTCCCGGTCTAGTCCCGGTGTACTGTCGAAATGAGCCGCCTCGTCGAAATGGGCCGCCTCGTCAAAATGAGCGCTACTGCGCATGCGCACCACCCCTTAAGTGTTGTTACCATTTAAAGGGATATGCCACCCCCAGGTCAAATTTGGGCATCTCCCCACAGTCCAGAGACTAAAATAAGTGGTGGAAAGCGTTTTCCTGCTCACCCAGCCATTGTCCGAGCCTGTCGCCACTGACCGCCGCGGTATCTGCAGCTACTCCGCCTTAGACTGGAGTCTAACGTCGCCAGAGAAAGATTTCGGCCAAAAGGAATTAATTTGCTCGATGCGTTTCCCAATTACTTTATGTGTAGTGCGCATTCATATCGAGTGCAAATAAATGTGCAAATCAACACGGAGAGCTTGCCTTGGTCATTTTGGGTGGGAACTATTTTCCAGTGCGGAAGAATACAGTCGAATCACGCACCACGTTGTGCAACAGGGGAACTCCCTTCCCGGTGCGTAACTGGGATTCCCCTGGCAGCGTACTGCGTGATTCGACTGTATTCTTCCGCACTGGAAAATAGTTCCCACCCAAAATGACCAAGGCAAGCTCTCCGTGTTGATTTGCACATTTATTTGCACTCGATATGAATGCGCACTACACATAAAGTAATTGGGAAACGCATCGAGCAAATTAATTCCTTTTGGCCGAAATCTTTCTCTGGCGACGTTAGACTCCAGTCTAAGGCGGAGGAGCTTCAGATACCGCGGTGGTCAGTGGCGACAGACTCGGACAATGGCTGGGTGAGCAGGAAAATGCTTTCCACCACTTATTTTAGTCTCTGGACTGTGGGGAGATGCCCAAATTTGCCCTGGGGGTGGCATATCCCTTTAAATGCCATCGAGCTGAGTTCTCGAGGCAGAAATGGAGTTGTTTTCAATAGTAACAACGCATGTTTGATAGCGCAATACGACTGTCGAAATGAAGAGTTGTATGCTGTTTGCATACGGTGTCTTAAGTCATGTAAAATTCCAACTCATTTATGCGTAAGCAGTTCATTTCGACAGTCGTATTGTGCTATCAAGTAAGGCTCCGACTGAAGGTAGCTCATTTTGACAGCCCACTTGACCCATTAAATAGTGCTCCCACTGTAGAATCATCATTATTTACCATTTATATGAATATAGGTAAAGGTAGCTCATTTCGACATGCTTATATTATCTACCAAATAGAGCTGGGCGATATGGCCGAAAAATAAAATCTCTGATTTTTTTTTTTTTAAATCCGATTTCCGATTTTAATCGATTTTTTTCTGCCCTACTCAAAAACAAATAACAGATGACAGACAAATGGCTCAAAACAATGCAATGTTCTTTTATAAAACAAATCCATTACACCTAGCATCAATTAAGCTGTTATTGTTTTATATATAATTTCATTTTCATTTATTTATTTATTTATTTATTTCATTCGTTAAAACAAAACAAAAACAGATGCAACACAATTGCATCTATACAATTATAACTTAATTATGAATGAAAAGGGAACGGAAAGAAGCATAAGCTTATAATATCTACCCCTTATCAACTCAAAATTATATTACAACAAAATATATAGATAACAATAATAACACAGTTATATAAATATCTTTCTTGTATAAAGAAGCATTTTATGGAGCTAAATTATTCCCTGATTGTGGGAAAGATGGACTGCAGTGGATAGTGTTGTGTTTTAGTTTTTCCTCGAGTGATGCAGAAAAGCCACTGTCTGTGTTCATGTATGTTAGCTTGTGCAGTCTGTGTACAGCTGTGGCAACACAAGAAAAATATTTGCGGCTTGATACCACATACTTCAGTTCCAAAACTTTCACCATGTTAATGAATCCGGGCTTTTCCACAGTATATATGGGCACCATGTCTTTTACAATATACATCATGTTTTTGGTAAAACATACAACAGCGTGCTGCGTGCAACAGCTTTCGGCGCTAGGACACATTTTTTTCGTGCTGCAACAGCTTTTGAACAGACTTTACAGCGAGCACTCGTTTGTTCTAAGTCCGACGCAAGAAAACTGAACCAGTTCCATATAACAGATGTAAACACCTTTGTTTGGTACAAGCTCCGGCTTTAGCTCACTCGCTAGCCGTGCTAGCTCGTACAATGTTTGGGTACGCCCCGCTAACTTACCCGTGTAAAACGAGGCCGCGCATTAGTTCCGCTCGCGTGTAAAAAAATAACTTAAAAAAATGATTTTCATAAAAACACATCGCCCTGAACTGTAAAGTCGAATTAATCGATTTAATCGATTAATCGCGCAGGTCTACTACCAAATAAGGCTCCGACTGAAGGTAGCTCATTTTGACAGTAGTATACCTAAAAGTAGTATACCTCACCTTTGTGATACAGGGGACACTGAAGATGGGACAATTTCATGGAATTCAGTTTAAAACAATGGGCTTGTCTCTTATTCATGATCAATGAGGACAGGAAAAGGGACAACAGAAGAAACATTTATTTACAAAAATATATACAATATATACATCCAAGGAGGGAAATTTATCACAATGATGATGCATCTAGGAGGGCACATGCGACCTCTAGTCAAGCCTTCTTTCGGGTCTGTCTTGATTGACGTTTTAAAATCTCTTCTGCAAATTTCAAAATGCAATTTTAGGCATTCAGTTACAGTGAACCCTCGTTTATCGCGGGGGTTAGGTTCCAGAAATAGCCCGCAATAAGTGAAATCCGCGAAGTAGGACAATTTTATATTTTACAATTATTCTACATGTTTTAAGGCTGAAAACGCTTCACCAGACACATTATACACCTTTCTGAGACTGGTATTAACATTTTTCTCTTGTTTAAACACTCAAACTTTTGTAGATTTTCATTAAAATATATTAATAGTGGGGGGGGGGGGGGGGGCACGTGACACGCGGACACGTGCGCGCGGACACGTGTGCGCGGACACGTGCGCGCGGACACGTGTGTTTGTTTTGGTACCACATATCCATGCCATGTGCGAAAGTTGAGTGGAAAGCGACCTGGATATCATTTTGGGCAAGACTCAAGCCAATGCTAACAGTGCCAAACCGCTAACAGACGCCTCTGAGCACCACAAGACCAGGTAAGACCAACCTGCGCTCACAAGAGTTGGTTGCATTTCACCCCGGCTCCAAAATCAGACCGCTATCAATGCGTCGCCAATACTCCACAGTTCTCTAGGACGGGGTCGGGTTCGTCCTCTCGTCCTCTCACGGGGAAGAGCCACTGTCTCCTCTGTGCGAGCGAGTGTCCTCCCCCCGCTGCGGCTCCCTCGAATGTGGCTCCCCCGGACGCCGCGCGGCCAGGCGCCAGGCCCGTCCATGTTGATTCTTGGCTCTTCCATGGTCCGGCTCGCACTCAGTCTCTTCCATGGCTCGTGCAAGTAAACAAAGGCCACACCTCCTGTCACCCAGGCGCTCTCGTGAAGGACATCTGAGACTCTGTCCCTACCATCCCTGGTCTAGACCTGGTTTAGACCTGGTTTAGACCTGGTTTAGTCCTGTTTTAGACCTGCTTTAGACCTGGTTTAGTCCTGGTCTAGTCTCTTAGCTAATCAGGGCGCAGGACAGAATGTTACACTGTAAAAAAAAGTTACACTATAAAAAAAATTGGAAAAAAAAAAATTGGAAAAATTGGAAAAAAAAATCCGCGAAACAGCGAGGCCGCGAAGAGTGAACCGCGATACAGCGAGGGTTCACTGTACTGTAACTATAGTTGTAACTATCTTCCGTTGAACAAACATCCAGCTATCACAGCACTGAGCTGATGAACGCATTCCCGTTAGAAAACAATTAACTGTGTAATGAAAGAACTACTGTAGGGAACATTAAACAAATGTAATGATAACATAATATAACATATATATATACGTTTTCTATGTTCACATCACAAAATAACAAAATACGATAGAATGAAAACGATAATGATGCAGTCAAATGTTAAATCCAAACTATTATCACCTGACGTAGGTATTCTGCCGCAAATCTAACATTCACATATAATTTGTTACATGCTTAATTGGTTAAAGCATACAATAAAACCAATACACTGTTAAAATGTTACTTACTTGCATTGTCACTGTTGAAAACAACTCAATTTCTGCCTCGAGAACTCAGCTCGATGGCATTTAAATGGTAACAACACTTAAGGGGTGGTGTGCATGCGCAGTAGCGCTCATCTTGACGAGGTGGCCCATTTCGACGAGGTGGCCCATTTCAACAGTACACCGGTCTGGTCCTTGTCTAGTTCCAGTCTGGTCCCGGTCTGGTCCCAGTCTGGTCCTCATGTCTTAGTCCCGGTCTGGACTTCCTACGCATCCAGTGACTCATGTCTACGTGCTCCTCGCACACCGGGACCGTGTCCATGGCCAGCGCGGCAGTCCGAGCCACGAAGCGAACACGCACAAAAGCCACACGAAACAAGGCAAAGAGCCGCATGCGGTGGTTTAATCCTGGTTTAGACCTGGTCTAGTCCTGGTTTAGTCCAGGTTTAGACCTGGTCTAGTCCTGTTTTAATCCAGGTTTAGACCTGGTTTAGTCCTGGTTTAGACCTGGTTTAGTCCACGTTTAGTCCTGGTCTAGTCCTGGTTTAGTTCCGGTCTAGTCCCGGTCTGGTCCCGGTCTGGTCCTCATGGGTTAGTCCTGGTCTAATCCCGGTCTGGTCCTGGTCTAGTCTCGGTCTGGTCCCGGTCCCGTCCCGGTCTGGTCCTCATTTCTTAGTCCCGGTCTACTCCCGGTCTGGTCCTCATTTCTTAGTCCCGGTCTACTCCCGGTCTGGTCCTGGTCTAGTTCCAGTCTGGTCCCGGTCTGGTCCTTGTCTAGTTCCAGTCTGGTCCCGGTCTGGTCCCAGTCTGGTCCTCAGTCCTGGTCTGGACTACGGATCCAGTGACTCATGTCTCCACGCTCCTCGCATTTGTGCACTTTTATTAGGCAAAATTCAACCACATGTTGTGGTAGGCCTGCTCTGTGCTGTAGAACTGCTCTGTGCCAACACTGTAACATAAATTTAGATTAGCTGTGAATGAGCGCATGCGCACTGTCTTCCTCATCTACTCGAAACTATGGCTAAATCTCAGATTAGAGGCCACTTTTGACTCAAACGAAAGTGTACACTAAGACATTGAGTTTCTGTAATTTCAAAAGTGATAAAGTTTGTGTTATTTGGTGACTGCAATCGCCTGCCCCAAGCACTCACGTTAACGGATATCGCTAAACTACATCTACGCTACTGCTCCAAATGACACCAAAGTGCTATGGGTGAGTAAAACAACTTGTTTTATTACCAAAATAAAGTTCAGATTGTAAAAAAAACGTTAATATTCCTTTAAGCCCAAGTACTGTTCCACCATGACTGATGATCATTTAGAAGTGTGCTTGAGGCTGTCAGCAGCTACTGTCTGACATCCCGAGCTGATTTCATCCAGTGCAAGTCATCAGAGAAAGGTAATGACAAAATAATGTGCAGAATGTACATGAAGTTATGCAAGGTACATCAACATGCATTGTACATGTAAAGCAGGGGTGCTCACACTTTTTCAGCATGCGAGCTACTCATAAAATGACCAAATCAAAAAGATCTACCTACAACAAAAATGCACATCAATTATTTTATAAATATATTGACATTTTTTTACATGTACAGTGCCTGTTGATGTCCATTGCATAACTTAATTTACAATGTGTACATTTTTTTTCATTACCTTTCTCTTACACATTTACCAAACGCATGTCGTGACAAACAGATGCATTTGTGCACTTTTATTAGGCAAAATTCAACCACATGTCATGGTAGGCCTGCTCTATGCGGACACTGTAACATAAATTTAGATTTGTTTTTGCTTCGGGTTTCGTCCTTGCACTTCTAATCAGCGTGCATTGAGGAGGGAGTGTGTGCGCTATGAGCAGGAGGAGCGAGAGCGTGAAAAGGAGGGGCACGCTGACGTGAGGCAGATAGACAGGTAGGACGTTTAACCTGCTCTATGATGCACGCTGATACGCAAGGGTACACGCTGTAGCGGACAAGCTGCGTGCGCTGATGGCGCTCGCGGCTCCAGATGAGGGCCCGCACACTGGTTAAATATTGCTAACGGCAGCGGCCGTAATGAAATATGATCGCACTCATCTCGAGACCAAGACCGATGTGTCAAGTACTATGACACTACCCACACTACCTTGGTGATCGACTGGTAGATCGCAATCGACGTATTGAGCACCCCGATGTAAAGAATTGTCAATATATTTATAAATGAATAAATGATTTGCATTTTTGTAGTAGGTAGATCATTTTGACTTGGTGATTTTATAAGTAGCCTATAAGCAGCTGAAAAAGTGTGGGCACCCCTGTCTTACAAGTTCATATAGAGAGATAATTAGACAGAACATGCATCATTTGTACTGTCCAGGCAGTGCACTATGTTCTGCCTTGTATTGTTTTATATTAATTTATACAGTTTTAAGTTAAGCAGGACAGGTATTTATTTTATTCTGTTAATCTTATTATTTTGTATTAAAGGACAGTGTGTAAGATTTTTACCCGTTAATTACCGAAATTGAAGATGCCCATTCAAAAATACATTGTTTTCCAAGCCTTTTCACTTCCATCATGAAATCAAAGTATTCTTTTGGACTTAGATATAGTCACATAAAAGGGGGATCTTCCCCATATAGAGGCAGCCATTTGGATTACGAGAGCCGCAGAAGGACATTTGGGCTCCGCCTTCGCCTTCGGCAAGGCTTGTGGTTTTGGGTAAACAACGACAAGCATGTCCCGGATCACACGTTGTAATGGATCTAACACGTGTTTTGGACTAAATTGTTTTACTGGATTTTATTCGCTGGATCCTTACGGACAGATTGAGACCAAGCTTATGGTGAAGCTTATGGTTTCATTTGATGTGTAGATTGTCATGGTACACGATCGGGAATGTGTGTTTTCATGCGAAAAGAAAAAAAAAAAAAAACAGTGAACGGGACTGCGTTTTATTTATACCGTAGTTGTCGGCGAGAGCTCACATAGCGCCGGGTGCGCGCTGGTACGCGAGCTGTCCGCGTTACGGCGCGCCCGGGTGACCCTCGAGGTCTGCCGTAGCCAAAAGAGGAAGTGCATGGTACCTACACCACCTATGCGCCACGAATCCTACACACTGTACCTTTAAAAATAAATTGCTAATAATTATTTATTTTCCATGTGTTCATATCACTCATATATGCATCTAATTCAATTCAGGTTTGAGTCAAATCAAATAGATTTAAAAATCCCTTCACACATACAAAAATATATTAAAAAGATTCACTACACAATTATGTATTATGGACTGATGTCGCCGCTTCTCTCGGCTCGTTATCAGACTTTGATGTCGCAAAATCGGGGTCAGTGCCGCGTTTTTATATCAACTTTTTTATTGGCTTGAATGACCCCAGATTGCATCTCAGAGCATCTAGAATTCAAAAATTTTCTGGGGGGGCATGCCCCCGGACCCCCCTAGGTTTTCTGTGACTTTCAGCTTCTGGGTATTTTCATCCCTGAGATTTGTACCAGGTATGTGTATGTCACCACTAGTACCTGTGAATAAAATGTGGTTTGTACTTTGATTTATAGTTTTATTTTATTGCAAACATATATATTTGTTGAATTTTGTGAGAAGGTAGTGCAAAGTGGGATCATCAAGAGGGGGTAAGGGAATTTTTCCCCTCAAAATGGGTGGTTGACATCTTAGTTTTTATTGGGTGGAATGACCCCAGATTGCATCTCAGAGCATCTAGAACAGTGGTTCTTAACCTTGTTGGAGGTACTGAACCCCACCAGTTTCATATGCACATTCACTGAACCCTTCTTTATTGAAAAATAAAATATGATTTTTATTTTTTATTTATTTTTCAAATTCAAGACATAGGTATATATGTTTTACTGGTGCACAAAATGAACCGTGCATTGACATCATTGTGTTCAAAGAACAAAACCAATAAAATGTATGAACTCACAACAAATTACAGACCTTTTCACAAAGACATGACCTTTTTTAAGACTACCACACTGAAATGGTTTTAATTTTTAACCTTATGTATTCCAATAATGAACTTATTGTATATATGCTATTTATTGTTTTTAACATTTCCATGAGGCCACAATAATAATTAATATTTACTGCAAATCAGTGTGATTTCTTCTCACAAATCATATGAGTCGGGTGCATGTCTTGACCTCCGCCGAACCCCTGAGACTGACTCACCGAACCCCTAGGGTTCGATCGAACCCAGGTTAAGAACCACTGATCTAGAATTTAAAAAAATTCCGGGGGGGGACATAGAATTTCGGTGACTTTCAGCTTTTTTCATGACTTCATCCCTGAGAGTTACAGAGGCTATTTTTGTCAAGAAAGATAATCCTTCCTTGAAAAGAAATGGAGGTCTTGGACATCATTTGTCTCCCATCTATAACTCTATCCTCAAACCTAAATCAAAACAAACAAAGACAACAATAGGGCAGCAGTTCAGAGGGGTGTTCCATCAACGTGGCTTAGTGCAAAGTGCTTAGCCCGGGCTAGTCTGGGCTAGTTTTAGTGAGTTCGGTTCCATGACTCTCGCTAACCTTAGTCTCTAAGCTCACCGCCCTGGGCCTGGGGACGTCCATCTGCTGCTGGATATGGGACTTCCTCACCAACAGGCCACAGGCGGTGAGGATCGGCAGCCACGTCTCCTCCACATGTGTCCTCAGCACTGGGGCACCCCAGGGCTGTGTTCTCAGCCCTCTCCTGTACTCCCTGTTCACCTATGACTGTACCGCCAGGCACAGGTCCAACACCATCCTCAAGTTTGCTGACGACACCACCATCCTAGGCCTCATCACCAACAACGATGAGAGTGCCTACAGAGACGAGGTGAAATCACTGACCAGCTGGTGTCAGGAAAATAACCTCTCTCTGAACGTCAGCAAAACTAAGGAAATGATCGTGGACTTCAGGAGACAGTGTGTAGACCAGCATCCCCCCATCTCCATCAACAACGCTGAGGTGGAGCAGGTCAGCAGTTTTAAGTTCCTCGGGGTACACATCACTGAGGATCTGTCCTGGACACTACATACAGACACTGTGGTTAAGAAAGCCCGACAAAGACTCTACTTCCTGAGGAAGTTGAGGAAGTTTGGTATGAACACCAGCATCCTCACAAACTTCTACAGGTGCACCATCGAGAGCCTGCTGACGGGCTGCATCACAGTGTGGTATGGGAACTGCACCGCTCAGAGCCGCAAAGCACTACAGAGGGTGGTGCGAGCGGCAGAGGACATCACTGGCAGCAGTCTCCCCTCCATCCAGGACATTTATCACAGCAGGGGTCTGCGTAAAGCACGCAGCATCACTAAGGACCATACTCATCCGGCACAAGGACTCTTCCGTCTGCTACCCTCTGGTAGACGATACAGGAGCCTGCCAGCACGCACAAAAAGACTCAAAGACAGCTATTACCCCCAAGCTGTCAGACTACTGAACTCTGGGTAATACTCTAAATAATACTGAACTCTCAATAATACTGCACTAAACTACCTTTCATTATGCATAATTATGTTTACTGCTGCTGCTCTATATGAATATACTGTATCATGTTTGTCACTACCTCACTGTAAATTACTGTTACATGTGCAATATTTATACCACACTATGTGCAATACGAAATCCACATGCAACACCTACACCACACCATATTATGTGCAATCTGTGAAATACTTACACCTTATTTGATCTTGATTTAATCCTACCTGCACCTTGTACATTGTACCTTGTTTTTTTTTTATTACATATTTTATTATATTGTTTATTATATTGTTTATTATATTGTTTACCTCTTCCCCTGCACTTTACAACACTTTTTTTTTTACCATGTACTATTATTGCATGTTATTAGTACTTCTTGACTATCTTAGCGAGTCAACGGTTCTTCTGATCCTAAGAATTTCATTGCATTGTTGACCTTGTGTTGATTCTGCATATGACAAATAAACAATCTTGAATCTTGAATCTTGAATCCCTGCTGAGTTACTGGGGCAACAGTCCTCTGAACTAGCCTGGTCAGGGGCAGGCTAAAGATGAGGCTTAATCGGCCATGTCGCAAAGTATACGTACCTGAAGTAAACAGAGTGTCAAACAAACAGTTCCGCACACCTCCCGCATGACTATCTGTGTTGTCTGAAAACAATATCAGCAACAAAAAAAATGACCAAGAACATAAGGTATTACCTTATGTTCTTGGTCAGTTCTGACAACTTTCCAGTAATTTAAAACATTCTTTTGAACCGCTGTCTTTACGATATTTTCAGATAAAAGAATTCCAACTCTGTTATGAAGAAAGTGTTTGGTCAAGTGGTTAAGTGCTGTGTCTGTCACGTGGGAGACCCGGGTTCGATTCTTATTGACAGTATTCATGCTCAAGTCTTATGACAGTATTCATGCTCAAGTCAATTATTTGTTATATTTTCACCAAGTTACATTTGCCGCACATTACACAAATATGAATGAATTTAACCTACAATTATTCATATCATCATAGAACTTATATCAGCTGGGCCTAACATCACTCTCACTTGACGACATTGACACTTTATATTTTATGTGTATTAAAGAATACAGTTAAAATGTAAACCTTGACTTTTAAAACAAAATGTAGCCAAATAACAGGCACACTCCATGATGCATCATTTCAATTATTCAACAAATTTGCTTCAGAGATGCTGTGCAAGCCTTTTTAATGAAATCCTATTTAGCAATTTCCATCAATAGGCATAAAACAATAAAAGACATTAGGTATGACATTCTGGTGTGAGGCCACTGCTGGAGGACTGGTGAGGGTCAGGCAAGTGTACACCATCTTCAGTAACTAGAACACAAGCATAATATTAAAATATACAAATGCTTGGATCACAGCTGAGGCAAGCATTAGCCTAGAGAATACCTTGAATATACTCTTCAAGAGAACTCGCAGGAAGGATCTTTGATGGGGTCCCTCCTTCAATTACCTCCACCAGTGGGCGACCCCGGTTTAGGGCCAGTGCCAGCTCCTCTGCAGGTGAAAGGTTTTGAGGGGGGCTCCCACCTCCTGTGGCTTGGTAGCTACTGTTCATTTTAATTTAAATTAAGGTACCATTTCAACAGTATTACTAATTTCACTGAATATTAATATTAATATGAGCCTACTTACCACTCTGTAAAATGTTTTTATGCTTTGTCTTTACCTGCAAAACAGTCCTCTTCATATTATTCCTGGACTATTCCTATTTAACATATTAGTTGGTGCAAATACTTTCACACAGTAAAAAAGAAATTAAAACTGACTAGACTGCTCTACAAATATGAATATAAACATTTTATGACATCAACTGCTCTCCTTGACTATCGAACTCGGGTTTCCCATGTGACAAACCGCAGCGAGTCCTCTCCCCCACGGACTTGTTTTGATACCTATGGTAAAAACATACTTAAAAAACTCAACATTCAGCACTGTTATAGAACTTAACTTACATATTTAAGCGCTCCGCGATCTTCTGCCATGCCATGTCTCTCTCCTTGGTTATTGCAAATGTGTTGTAGAGTTCCAAAAGCAACTTTTGTTCTGATGCGCTGAAATAATCGGCCCGAATCTTTGACATGATCACATTTTCGACAGTCGCTTGTTCTGGACTTCTTATGTCCCCCGTGCTTGCGCCTAGGCCAGGACTGGATTGGCTGAAGTTAGCGCTGCTGAGGCGCAGATAAACTGTGTTAGTAGAACGACTTCAGGCTTTAGTCTAAGTTGCTGCTTCTTCAGGTGCCGCTATGTTTAGCGACGTTGATGGAATACTCACCAGGTCCAGAGGTGTGAAAACATCCATTATGGCTATGCTAACAAGACCCCACACTCCCACTACATATTGAATAGGTGTACCTAACTAACAGAAGCTGTAAACAAGTAGGTGTGATAGTTTCATAGTAATTTCATTGTAGTTGGCTCCTCCCTGCAGCCAGTTATAAGCAGTGTCCACCAGCACTCTAGCCAGAACTGAAGAAATAGTTTGGATGAGCTGCAAAACCAAATAACCACCAAACGACCAAATAAACTTTTGTCCAGTTGACAAACTGAATTTCTCCTTTTGCCATAAAAATGTAATGTAATCCACTTTTCCTGTAGGTCTCCCCAAGGCGGCTGTGGTGAACCAGATGCGGCTCTTATCGGCTCTGGCGGTTTTATCGTCAAACGGCGTCTCTTCTGAAGACGTGCTTTACCTGACCCTGCCCCTGTACCACACCGCAGGCTTCATCATCGGCTTCATCGGGTCCATAGAGATAGGTGAGAGCAGAGAGATTGGTGAGATCATAGAGATAGGTGAGATCATAGAGGTAGTTGAGATCATAGAGGTAGTTGAGATCATAGAGGTAGGTGAGATCATAGAGACAGGTGAGATAGCTTGATATGACAAGAGTAACTTTAATAATAAAAGATAAAAGCAGCGTCAATTGATTTAACTGAAACTGATTTGGTCTTGATTACAGTTTGGCTCAGATTAGTTTGCATGTTCTCCCTGTGCCTGTAAATGAGATTGCAAATCTCTGTAGAACAAAGTTAAAGGTGCACTATATTCACCTTGCCGTGGGGACCGCCATCATCTTTGGGGTGGTATTATTTATTTATTTAATATCACTGGTGTTATACAGCGGGAGACCCCAGTGAGAACTGTGAGGAAGCGCCATCTGACCCCTGAAGTGGCAGCAAATTTTATCGAGGTGTTAGAGAAAAATCCCTCAATGGTTTTACCTGCCTCCTGTGATTTCATTACTGACGATTTCAACAGTAGACTGCGGTCAGCCTTGGATCTGGGTGCTCCACTCAAAACCAAAAGCATTAAAACCAAATCAAAACCTCCATGGATGAATGAAGACTTGAGAAAATCCAAGAGGGAGTGCAGGAGGGCAGACCGCAGATGGAGAAAAAACAAAACAACTATAAACCACCAATTATTCATAAATCAACAACGATCACACAACAATGGAATGCAAGAAATCGCTACTTCTCCACAATAATCACGAACCACAAAAATAATCCAAAAGTTATTTTCTCAACTATTGAAAACATTCTAAACCCCGACCACTTCACGGGAAAGATAAACACCATCCAATGTGATATTTTATCTCGTCAAAGCTCTGTTTCTAACTCACCTGAGTGTTTGTCTTGCCCAGAGAAGACTCTGGACAGTTTTGCCTTGGTTAATGCTGGGATGCTTGACAAGGTCTTCTCCTCAGTGAGGCCCACCACATGTCTCGTAGACCCAATCCTCACTCTATTTTTTAAGTCATTTTATGGATCTTTTAGGGATGAACTTTTGGTCATGATGAATTGCTCTCTTCAGACAGGGGTCTTTCCCGCTGCCTTCAAAGCGGCGGTGGTGAGGCCTCTGCTGAAGAAGAGCAATTTAGATTTTAACGATTTTAACAACTACTGACCAGTGTCTAACTTACCATTTTTAAGTACGATTTTAGAGAAACTTGTCTCTATCCAATTAAATGATTTTCTAGATGATCACAACATTTTGGAAAAATTTCAGTCTGGTTCTTAGGGTGAACCACAGCACCGAGACTGCCTTGGCAAAGATTTTAAATGACTTTAGAATAAATTCTGATTCTCAAAAGGTGACTGTGTTGGTTCTACTGGATCTGAGCGCTGCCTTTGACACAGTAGACCACACGATTCTTTTAACTCGCCTAAAGCACCTCGGCCTCTCTGGTGCTGTTCACAAATGGTTCACGTCCTATCTCACAGACAGAACATTATTGGTGAGTATGGACACATACTCCTCCAAGATCCATAAAATCACATGTGGTGTCCCCCAGGGTTCCATTTTAGGCCCTGTACTTTTCAACTTGTGCATGCTCCCCCTTGGCGGCGTCATCAGGAGACATGGAATCAACTGCCACAGCTATGCAGATGATACGCAGCTTTACATTTCCGTGTCTCCTGATGACACCAGGCCAATGGATGATCTTTTTAACTGTATTCTAGATATCAAATCCTGGAGGCAAGAAACTTTCTCCAGCTTAACCAGGACAAAACTGAGGTTTTAGTCATCGGTCCTGAGGCCCAGAGAGAGAAACTTTTATCAAAACTACAAGCAGAGTCTTTTAACCCATCTCCTCAAGTGAAAAACTTGGGCGTCATTTTTGACTCTGAGCTGACTTTTATCCCACACATCAAGAACATCACAAAAATAGGTTTATATCACCTAAAAATAGCCAGAGTCCGCCCTATTCTCTCTCAGGCCAATACGGAGACATTGATGTATGCTTTTGTCACCAGCCGTACTGTAATGCCCTGCTCTCTGGTCTTCCCAAAAAGAGTATTTCAGGTTTGCAATAATTACAAAATTCAGCAGCACGTGTCCTGACTAGGACCAGAGGGCGGGACCACATTACACCGGTCTTAAAATCTCTGAAACCCTGTGGGTTTCAGGATAGATTTTAAAGTTGTTTTTTTTTTTTTTTTTTTTTTCTACTTTTTATTTGTTTTTGTTTTTTTCACAAGAACAAAATTAAGTCCGTGGGGTTCTACTTTACATTTTTCTTTTCTTTATACCCGACCCATTTGGACCATCTTTTCTCAAATTTGCTTATTTTCAACCTCAGATAGTAAGTAATTTTTTCCATCAAATACAATTCCTCAATTATTTCCATCCACTGTTTCAGTTCCAATGAGTCACTTTTTAGCCAGTTCCTCGTTACAGCTTTCTTACTGGCCATCAGCATGATTTTAAACAAATAAAGGTCCTCGGCCCGGATAAGTCCTTCTTGCAACAGTCCCAAATACATTACTCGTGGATCATTAGGTACTCTGTAGCCCAGCACTTCTCCCATCACTGTCACAATTCCTTCCCAAAAGGATGTAATCCCTGTACATTTCCAAAACACATGAGAATGACCGGCGCTCCATTCACCACACAGTCTCCAGCACTGTTGGGGGGTTTTCATTTGTTTGCTTTTGATGTTTGGAGTGATAAAATACCTCACCATATTTTTCCAGCCAAATTCTCTCCATTGCCTTGAACTTGTTGAGGTATGCTGTAAGAGACACACGGAGCGCCAATCATCCTCTGACAATTCTATCTGCAGTTCTGTTTCCCATTTCTTTTTTATATACAAAGTATTATTTTTATTAGTATTCCGCAGAGATTTGTATAATTTAGAAACAATTTTGGTGGGAAGTTGTTTATATGCCTTTGTTATAATCTCTACCAGTTTGTCCCCTTGTGCAAAATATTTCTTAATTTCTGTATCATAGAAATGTCTTAATTGGAAATACCTAAATATATCTGATTTGTCCAAACCAAATTCCTGTTGTATTTTACTGAAGGATTTTAGGATATTTCCCTCTGTTAATGTGCACATGGCTGTAATTCCCTTACAGGTCCATTTTACAAAGGTAGCGTCCAACCGGCCGCCTCCAAACTCCGGGGAGTATGCCGGCCACACCAACATTTTACACTCTCCCTCTGCCTTGTTTCTACTCACAACCTCCCACCAAACCTTCAGAGTCATTTCACTTATCAAGTTTACATGTTCCGGTCGTGGATTATTTTTATCCCCAAGCCTTGTTTGTGGTTGATGTTCACAGTAATTTAACTCAATTTCTTTCCATTTTGATTCATATTCCGGTGAACACCAATATACCACATATCTTAATTGAGCAGCCAAAAAATAATCTTTAAAATTTGGGAGAGCCAGCCCACCTTGTTCTTTCTCTAGTTGGAGTGTTTTAAATTTGATTCTCGTTTTTTTCCCATTCCAAATAAATCTGCTAACAAGTTTATCCCATTTCTCAAATTGTTTATCTGGAACTCGGACTGGCAGAGACAAGAATAAGTACAGTAATCTTGGTAGTATATTCATTTTTATCACCTCTATTCTGGAACTAAGATCCATAACCAAAGTTGCCCATGATGTCAGGTCTTTTTGAATTGCTTCATTAATTTTACTATAATTCACCTCATATATCAGATCTGGATCTTTAGTCAATAGTACTCCCAAATAATCGAGCCTATCCGAGTCCCATCTAAGTTTATATTTTTGTTTGATTGAATCCACAGGGCTATAGTTAATACAAAGAACTTGAGTCTTTGAAATGTTTAATTTATACCCAGAAAGTTTCCCATAATCTTTAAGAATTTTTAGCAAATTAGAAAATGTATAGTCAGGGTTCTGAAGAAATACAATAATATCATCTGCGAATAGGCCTATTCTTTGTTCTTCCTTTGATACTTTAATTCCTTTCAAGTTATTGCTTTGTCGGATATGCTGAGCCAAAGGTTCAATGAACAACGCAAATAGGGCGGGGCTTAGGCAGCAACCCTGCCTAGTTCCTCTAAACAGTTCAAAGCTGTCTGTCAAGTCACCATTTATTTTAATTCTGGCCAGCGGTTTTTGGTACAGGGCCTGTATACACTTAACTATGGGTTCTTTAAAACCCATTCTTTTTAAAACAGCAAATAGGAATTTCCATGAGACTCTATCAAAAGCTTTTTCGGCATCTAAGCTTACCAAGGCTACTGGAATCTTATGTTTATTTGCTTCATTAATAATATGCAATGTGCGTCTGATATTATCTTGCGTTTGGCGTCCCTTTATAAATCCTGTTTGGTCATCCTCAATCAAATCTGGGAGAAAAACTTCCAGCCGTCTAGATATTATGGATGTAAAAAGTTTATAGTCCACGTTTAGGATTGAGATTGGACGATATGATTCACAGTACTCCTTATTTTTGCCTTGCTTTGGTATGACTGATATTATAGCTTCGTGCCAAGAGGGTGGGATTTTTGCCTGTTTAAGTGTCCAGTTAAAGGAATCCAAGAGTAAAAGCGCGAGATCCTCTTTGAAAATCTTGTACCACTCATTTGGGTAGCCATCACTCCCTGGGCTCTTATTATTTTTTAATCTCCTAATGGCCTGATTCAGTTCTTCTTTAGTTATTGGTTTTATTAAGGATTCATTTTGAATTGTTCCTATGGAAGGAAGATCTAAGTTTGTCAAAAAATCCTCAATTTCATTTTCTCTCACCTTTTCTGACTGACCATAATTTTAAAGTTATTTTACTGTTTTTTTTTTTACTGTCTTAATGGTCTTGGGCCTTCTTATCTTTCAGAACTGCTTTTCCCTTATGAACCTTCACGGGCCCTGCGCTCTTCCGGCAGCAGGCTCCTGGTCATTCCCAAAGTCAGGACACAGACTCACGGAGAGGCGTCTTTTCAGTACTACGGCCCTCGTCTATGGAACTGCCTGCCGGAGGACCTCAGGGCTGCAGAGAACGGTCATGTTTTTAAGAGTGGGCTCAAGGTTCACCTGTTTAGCTTGGCCTTTGATTGACTTCGGTCGTCTGTTTGCTTGTCTTTTGTTTGTTCTTTTGTTTGTTTGTTTGTCCATCTGTTTGTTTGTTCGTCTGCTTGTTCATCTGTTTGCTTGTTTGTCCATCTGTTTGTTTGTTTGTCTGTTCGTCTGTTTTTTTGTTTTGTTTTTTTTTTCCTCTGGCAGCACAGTGGCTGAGTGGCTAGCACTCATGCTTCACAGCAAGAAGGTACGGGTTGCCCGGGCCTTTCTGTGTGGAGATTGCATGTTCTCCCCGTGTCTGGGTGGGTTTCCTCCGGGCACTCCGGTTTCCCCCACCAACCCAAACATGCTCCATAGGTAAAATCCTCCAGCTGAGGTCCTGACCAAGCCTAAATAACAAAACAAAATTATGGCGATGGTCCCCGGGTCAAATATAGAAACAACTTCTCCTGTGCGAGATCAATAATGGTCAATCTTCTAATCCTTAACCACTGTAAGGCGCTTTGTGCTACAATTTTGTATGAAAAGCGCTTTATAAATATTGTTTGATTGATTGATTGATTATTTTGCATGGCGCTGCCGATCTCCACAGTAAACAAGTTCTATCTGGACCACAAAGCTGTTTTAAATCCTCCTAAAGAATCGGTGCACTGTTGACTTGTTGGTGCACATGAATATTGAACATTTTACACAAATAAACTGACTTTATTTCATCTTTTAGTGGTGAAACTTTTCTCAAATTCTCAATTGAAATGAATGGGATTCTTGCGTAACTGGAAGTGCCACCACAAAAAAGGGCTGTTTAGTTGCATTTATGCGATAAGAATGCATGTTCTGCTTATTTTGAGCAATATATACAGTATATTTTAATTGTAATTACGTTTAATAATACATCTGTAAATGAGCTGCAGTTATTAACCTATGAACCACGTGGGCTCAGCTCCTCAGTGGATTTAGAATGAAAAGTCCTTTGTCAAAGCTGGAGTAATCTGGAGCCCAGTCGACATAAACCAGCTTACCTACTTTCACACAAGTATTTTATTGTTTAGGCCAAAGTTTGTGGTACAGCTCTTCGACGGGGTATAAGGATAGTAAGAACTTCACCAGGTCACGTTACGGGTCTACAGAGAGGTGACCCAGCTCAGGCTTCATGTTTTTAAGATATTGTCTTGCAGTAAAGCCACCTGTAATTAAACAAATGTAAGGTTGATTGTCTATTGCCATTCTGTGGAACATTCCAGACAAACAATAACATCTCCATTTAGACCCAGAACATGAACAATGAAGTCCTGACCAAGCATAGCTCAGGCTCTGGAGAAGGGGTCCCATGCCCATCGCTCCATTGCTCCTGACAGCAGATGCTCCTGATTGCAGATGACAAATTTCCCTATGGGAATAATGGAGGGTACCTTAACCTGATGAGACAAGAAATGTTACATAGTACATCTTTAAATAGATCACGATTTAGGCAAAAAATATATCACCAAACCATTTCCCTTTATGGCCTTAATGTCTATATAGAGACATCTAAAGTTTATGTTTATGACTGAATTGTTTGAAATGTTCTTCCAATTGTCCCTGAGATATTCTCCTTGTTTCCTTGTAAAACAAAATATTTTTATTATAAATGTGAAACTGAAATGCTCTAAGGAGCTCAATTAGGGTAAGCTGCTTCCTTTAGCCATAGCTGCCCTGAGCTATAAGATGAGATGCCAGTCTGTGCCTATGGCTTATAAACCTATGAGATGTAGCATGTGTTAAGCAGAGCCGCCTCTACCTCCTTCCAGGCCACACACTCAATTCTCAAAGAACACCTCTTCGTTGCTTCTTTTATTGTCAAACACATAGGCGTAACGGAAAATTCCCAGTTGAACCAGTTTCAACAAAGTTCATCTTTACCATACATACATCACTAATCAGCAGTTGCTTTGATTGTTTGTCTAAGCTAAGCTAGTCAGTCTTTGTCCTTTGTCCCATTCTATGGTTTCACAATAGGAGATGAACCAACACAAGAAGAGTATAACACTTTGATAATTCGTTAAAGGCACTATATACAATTTTCTTTAACATGATGTCATGCAGTTCCAGGGCTGAAATCATCCAAATGATTCTAGGGAAGGTGTATGGAGTTTAAAAACACAGTGGATCACCTCCTCTATTATCACATGGCATCACAAGGTGGACCAGAGTGTTTTCAGTTTGATAGAGAAGAACTCAGCCTAAATATTTAAGGTTTGTGAGTTAAAAATGTGAATGAAACAAAACACAACTCCAGGTCTATTTGTGATGAGGAAACAACATTATAACAGATCAAATAACGTGATATTTAGCCCTTTAAACTATGAAACTGTTTTTCTGTGATAACAAAAAATGAATAAATAGAAGCCAAAAGAACATGCCCATATCTTTTTCTTAAGGGTCGACTATAGTTCTGCGGAGGAAGTTTTCAGCCTCTCAGTTTTGGGACGACTGCAGAAAACACAATGTGACCGTGATTCAGTACATCGGAGAAATGATGCGCTACCTCTGCAGAGTTCCCACGGTAACAGCATACAAATACACACATATGACATATTATGAAGTGTTAGATTTTCCAGAGCAGTTTGATATAAACATGCATGGTTATGGCCTAGAGAGCAGTGGTTCTTAAGCTTTGTCCTAAATACCCCCTAAGCCTTGTCTCACACTAATAAAACTCATTGTATTGGGCATTATTTATTTAAGTTACACTTAAGCTACCGTAAAGTTAAACATTTTCCTTTGGACTGTCCATCTCTTGTGCTTGCTTAACTGTCTAAAATATCAATAAAGTTGTCCATATCACAGATAAATTGAATACAGTTATCTGTATTACATGCAATAATACTTCTCCGTTTATATGTGGCGCAAAGAGCCAACACAACAAAGATCACAGTGATTCTTTGAAAAAGGCTGCTTTGCTTTGCACTATAATTGTAAAGTACATGACATGTATCATCTGCTTCTATGGTTTGTATTCTGCTCATTTTGACGTAACTGCTCAACTTGTGTTGTGACACAGCAGCAGTGTGTATTTGAGTTTGTAACATTTCTATGACAACGACATTTGCCTGGCATGTTCCACACTAAGGGACTTAACCCTATAGGGACTCTTTATAGAGACAAGTAGTTGAAGCTACCAGGCAGAGTTACAGGTCAGATCTAGCCTGGGAATTCCCAGGCCGCTTCCGTTCGTTTCAAACTGGAAGGCGGCCTGGATACTCATCCAAGCGAGAGTCCCAGATTTAGGGCCCCAATCAGAGAGCGGGGGAGGTGTGGCAAGACGGTGACGCGTACTACATGACAAACGGAAGCTTGTAGTTTGAACTGACAACTGACATGATTGGCTATGGACTTACGTATACGCTCAATGATAGACATTCATAACGCCCAATAAACGGCCGTTGGCAATCGCTAACAACACCTCCGCTACGGGATTTTTCGAAGCGAGTTTCCAGACCCATATCTCACTTGTGATATGGTCAGGTGTTAACCAGACTAGGTCAGATCTGAAAGTTAGAAAAGTTTAATCCCATACCGTGGAACATTCCAGGCAAAGCAAATACATCTCCATGAAACATAGCAGATTGTGTAGCCTCTACTAGAAAAGTTACATAGCATATAAATCCTGATATTTTGATAAGAAAATAATTTTTATGATAAATTTGTGTTTAAAAATGTGTATTTTTACCATCATCCTATACTCCGGCCCAGTCAGTGTTTTTGCAGAGTGTTACCCGGCCTCCTCTTCTTTCACTGTATCTCTGCTTGAGACAGCTGCTATAGACGCCTATATGACGGACACATTGAACCAGATAACTTTCTAAATCAGTACATTCCCACTGTGCTGTGCCACACCTGGTTTACTGAAATAGAAATCGTTAAATCACAACTATCATGTTCCTGACTTGTGCGTCATACTTTATTCTCAAATCTGAAATCTACAAATTAAAATGTACTCGGACATATGTAAGTTTGTCAGTGAACAGTGAACTAGACGAATGTGATTATAGGTAAATTATTTAGAGGAAAAATACCCTGTACCATTGTAAATACTGAGTGTACGTGTATGGCCATTCAGAGTATCGGGTTGCATCACATGAGGGGGTGTCACATTACTCCGACCCTAATTGAGCTGGACTGGTGCTATCTAGCCAGCACTAGGAATAGATCCTGGCCTTTACTTTACTTACCATATCAAGTAACAAGCCAGACTCTGCCCCGCGCCGGTCAGAAAACCACATGATCAGATTTTATTTCAAGAATGCACTGTATTACTGTATAAAGGGATGCCAAAATTATTAGGGTTGCACTGATACAATACTGGTATCAGATATGAGAACCGACTTTTTGATGGATTGAATATCGGCATCCTAGATATCAGTTCAGCCGATATCATGACAATGTTGGCCCAAAGATACTCATAATATTAAACTTATATTTTTACAAAGCTGTTCTATAATTACAAAACACATTTCATATTTTTTTACCTTATTGTTTGTGCTTAAAGGAAATGAATGTTTCAGTTAATCTTTTTTTTTTTTTTCAGATAACAATATAATAGTAAGAGCAAAAAAAAAAGGTAATTTATTAAACAAAGGAAATGAGAGAAAATTAAGGAGTTAACTGTTGTAATAACTGAATATTTAGAAGAAGGAGGGCAGAGGTGCTCACTGGATCTGAAGTAAAGTTAAGTACCCTACCAGGTGCTCTTCAGGATCATGGGCAAAATAGTAATTAATGAAAATGATATCTGAGGAACATCTGATCTCAGCTTTAAGGATTTATTACAAAAACACCAACACTTTGAGAGAAGCCCCATCATTTCAGTTTTTAAGTAAATGCCAAAAAAGTGGCTAATTAAATCACAAAAATGTGAGCACTAAAAGTGCTAAATATATTTTTTCATAAAAAAACATTTTTATGTTTTTTATGATCATTTAAACATATAACTGTATTTGAATATTAGTTGTATTTGTATTTTAATGAAATTACCATCTGGCAGGGGGACTGCCGACCTCTTGGCTAAATTATTAAAATACACTGTCCCACTGAAAACTAAATACTGTAAATATAAATCTGATTTGACAGATTTAGTACACTTCAGTACATGTTTAACTAGTCCCTCCTTTTCAGGTACGCAATGTTAAAGGTTTTGAGTGCAGCTGTAAAAATTGTCAACAAATTCTTCAAAAATACAAGTATAAGTTGTAATTTAAAGGTGCACTGTGTAACTTTTTGGTTTGGGGTCTGGCATCTGCTTGTTTCTATGGAGATGTCATCGCTCTGCCTGGAATGTTCCACTGTATGACATTAAACAGCTCTACCTTACATTTATTCAATTACAGGTGGCTTTGTAGGTCAAAAATAAAAACCGGCATTGTGACTGTGAGGATAGTCAGCCCCACAGATCTGACCCGTAACTTGGTCTGGTTTGGTCTATATGAAGACAGAAAGGTTTAATGACATACTGTTAAACATTCCAGACAAAACAATAACATCCATGGAGAAATGCTTTTAACGGACACTCCACCAAAAAAGTTAAGCAATGCACCTTTAAACTTAATTATTTTGAGATCACAGAGAGAAAATGATAAGGACCATAAAGTGCGGCTGGCGATTGGAAACGGCATCCGGGCGGAGGTCTGGAGAGAATTCACCTGCCGATTTGGCAACGTTCAGATTCGAGAGTTTTACGCCTCCACTGAAGGAAACGTGGGATTTGTGAACTACGCAGGAAAAATCGGAGCCATCGGACGAGTCAACTTCATTCATAAGGTAAAATATGAAAATAAGACATTTTTCATTAATTTATTAAAATTCGCATTGTGTAACTTTTCTGATGGAGGGCCTGTCACCTGCCTGGTTCTATGGATATGTTATTGCTCAGTTTAGAATGTTCCACAGTATACAGCTCTACCTTATATTATTCAATTACAGGTGGTTTTACTGCTCAAAAATACCTAAAGAAAACAAAAACAAAACAACAACAAAAAGTCAGTCATTCTGACTGTGAGCTGGGTTTCCTCTCCACAGACCTGACCTGTAACTTGGTCTGGTTTGGTCTCCATGAAGTCAAAGAAGTTTAATGCCATACTGTGAAACATTCCAGATAAAGCAATGACATCTCCATGCAGAAAAACAGGTGATGGACCCTTCACCAGAAAGGTTACACATTGCACCTTTAAAGGACACTTATTATTAAAAATGTACTTCTTTATCCTATCCTAACCCTGATATAGTTATAAGTTGTTTTTTTTAGTATAGTTTTTTTTTTTAGTATAGTTTTAGTATATATATATATATATATATATATATTTTTTTTTTTTTCCTTCCTGGCGGCACGGTGGCTGAGTGGCTAGCACTCATGCTTCACAGCAAGAAGGTTCGGTTTGCCCGGGCCTTTCTGTGTGGAGATTGCATGTTCTCCCCGTGTCTGGGTGGGTTTCCTCCGGGTACTCCGGTTTCCCCCACCAACCTAAACATGCGCCATAGGTAAAATCCTCCAGCTTAGGGCCTGACCAAGCCTAAATAACAAAACAAAATCATGGGGATGGTCCCCGGGTCAAATATAGAAACAACTTCTCCTGTGCGAGATCAATAAAGGTCAGTCTTCTAATCCTTGACCACTGTAAGGCGCGTTGTGTTACAATTTTGTATGAAAAGCGCTTTATAAATATTGTTTGATTGATTGATTGATTGATAATAATAATAATGCAATCATCTCATATAGCCAGACACTCAGTCGCTTTACAGTTTGGTGCATTATTCATTCACTCCACACTCTGTGATGGTAAGCTGCTATTGTAGCCAAAGCTGCCCTGGGGCCCCTCTGACTACCACTCACACCACTGTCATACTAGACAATGTGCGTGAAGTGTCTTGTCTAAGGACACAACAACAGTTTTTGATAGTTCTCCCATCCTGGAGTTTGAGTTTTGTTAATATTTAGACTTTTTGAAAGGTCAGAAGTGGTAAAAATAAACTGGACACCCAGTGGTTTGTAATCTCGTCTCACAGCCCGGACCTTTCTGTACCGAGATTTGCATGTTTGTGTGTTTGGGCACACACACTTCTAGGCACTTCCTCTGGTTCCTCCCATCAACCCCAAAAACGTGCACGATAAACACAATCCTCCTGCTGCGGTAGTCCTAACTAAAACTAGCTCAAATCTGGAGTTGACTCCCTGGGCACATCACTGTGGTGCCCACTGCTCCTGACAGGATGCCCTAGCGGCATTGAAGGATGGGTCAAACTCAAAGGACAAACTAAGTGCACCTTTACCCATCTACATTCCCAACCCCTCCGCCCATTCTGATTGAATTATGTGTTGCAGTGTTGCTCGGAAACCCACTGATTGTTTCTTGTTTCCAAGATTCCTACGTGCATCTTTCTGAGTAACATGTTTGTTTTCCTTCAGCAGAAGTTGTTCCCTTTTGTGCTCATTCAGTACGACACAGAGCGAGATGAACCAGTCCGAAGTCCTAATGGACTCTGCATACAGGCCCCCAAAGGTGACTTTTAACTTAAAGTCTTTCATCTTTTTAATCTGTTTTCTTAAAAAAATAAAAAAAAAGAAAGAAAGAAAAATGGATGGGCGATTCATGGGTAACTGGCCAAGATAAAACAATTTTTAACTTTCTTTCTAGCATAAGTAACATACTTTTTCATGTAGAACACGTGATGTCAGTGCAAATTACCAATACTGGCAGACTACGTACACACATTTTTCCTTTTTCTTAAAATAAGTAAATTTTTGATGATTTGAGACTAGCATATTTACAGTGTATCTTTCCTTTTAGTTGAATGTTGCCACCTCAAGCTCAGAGTAATTACTATTTCTATATGCTTATTATGTTCTGTAATGTTTCCTCATCAGAAATATTCCTGGAGTTTTGATTTTGTTTTATTCACTCGTTTAAGACACAAACTTTGCAAATTTAGGCTGAGTTCTTCTCTCAGACTGTTCCACGTTGTGATGTCATGTGGTAATACAGGAAGCACTCCACTGTGTTTTTAAACTCCATGCACTTTCACTAGAATCATCAGCTCTGGAATTGCCAATCTTTACTGACTCATAATTAAGCGTTACTCAAACATGTGTAAATGAAACAAAACCCAGCATTCTAAAGTCGTTTAAAGCCCACAAGTCCGTTTTGTGTAACATCGGACCTGTTGGACTGATTTTGTCTCTGCTTGTAGGAGAGATGGGCCTCCTGGTGTCAAAGATCACGGACATCGCTCCGTTTGAGGGTTATGCGAAGAATGAGGAGCAAACAGAGAGAAAGCGCCTTCGAAATGTTCTGAGAAAAGGAGATCTTTACTTCAACAGTGGAGACCTCATGAGGATCGACCAAGACAACTTCATCTACTTCCAGGATCGAGTTGGAGACACGTTCAGGTAGGGGGCGCAAACAACTACATGGACTGCATGTGTAATCCCTCACTTGTCCAGGTAGGGTCCATTGCAACAGAAAATTGAATGCTGTTAACTGGACAAAAGTTTTTAAGAGTTACATGTAATATGTTCCACCACTCATCTTTAAACATGCATTGTGTAACTTTCAGGTGGAGGGACTACTGCCTGCTTTTGCTTTGGAATGTTCCACATTATGGCGTTAAACTTATCTATCTTGCATTTATTCATTTACAGGTGATTTCATTTCTCCAAAATACTATAAAAAGCTACACTATGACTATGACAAACAACACTATGACTATGACAATGACTTTTGTGGTCAGGCTGCCAGAACTGAATTTTGCCCAAAATTTCAGAAAATTTGGAAAAAATATGTTTTTTTTTCCCTCCCCATATTAAGTTTTGTTTCAATCTGTAGGGGGCAATAATGCACCAAATTCAATTTTTTCATATCAAATCATTTTAGGGCAGGGAGTTTAACAACTTACTCAAATTTCAGTTTGTATGTGCAAATGGGAGCAATTTGTGAAAATTTGAAATTTCCGGAATTCTGGGCAATAATTGTTTCTCAGAGACCAGACGTGTGTCAAAAATCTGGATAACTTTTGATTTCACACCCCTTGAGATATGTACCAAATTTGAGCCTGTCTGGATGAACCCCTTGGAGGAGTTCATAAAAGTATGAAGTATACAAAAAAAATGCTGACTCATGCTTAGCAAAGTTTAATACAATATTGCTGACCCCTTGGAGAGTGGATCGTGTTGGTGTAATAAGTAGATCACAACAAGACAAGTAAAAAAAAATTGTCTTGTGATCTACTTCTGTGTCAAATTTCATGATTCTACATGCAATGCAATTTTTTCTTGTGTGGGGCCGCTGATATTCCCTTTATTGATTTTTGGAAAATTGGAGATAGCCAAAAGTTACAGAAGCCTAAGTTTAATTTTGGGCAAATTTTCATGAGTTTTTGCCACTGTTCACAGGGTGAAAAATGAGTGGTTTGGTTAGGAGAAAAAGTTTCTAATATGAGAACAATGTTCTGCTTTTTTCTATATGTTAAAGGTTGTATAGAGGATTTTCCAAGGAAGGAGAAATCCAGCGACTGTTTGTCCGTTTTCAAATGTTGCATGTGTGTGAAACCACCCCCCTCCCCCACTGCTCCCTAAATAGAAACGCCTCCTCCCGCTTCCTCCTTACACTTACGCTGCTTTTTTATAGCCGATGCATGTTTAGAATAACTGTTACTGCTGTAACTATACTGTACGTTTTGAAATGATAAACAGAAGTTTCCTGCCCAGAAGTAATTTAGCGACCAACGCGTCAGTCTTTAGACCTTCTGCTTCAGTGCACACCATCACTGGAAGGAATCTACGAGAATCATCTTAGTTTGCTCCTTTTCCCCTTCTCTTGTTCTTTCATCAACCTCAAAAATTGACTTTCTTTTGCAGCTAACTGGTAGTGGATTCTTTTGTGCCGTTGCAACAGACTTTGTGCAAACTGCGAAAAAGCTACAGTTGGAAAAAAGTTGCTAAGAACTGCTGCGTTGGTTGAGTAAACAGCGTCTTGCATCTGTGGAATGTGTGAGAGGTGTACGTAAACCATGTAATCCCAGCGTGCTGGCAAGTCAGTTATGCGAGAAGCGTAGGGAGTTTGAGTTTGATTGACAATCTAACAGCCAATAGATGTTTATGTTTATCTGGCCCCACCACGTCCACAGTTGATGGATTTTCATTCTTTTCTTTCTTTTTTTTGATCATCATAATTACAAGGCTGATGCATCTCTATAATGCTATCATTGACAATTTAAAACAAAAGAAAAAAATCCTCCATACAACCTTTAAGGTTTACATTTTTGGAAAGCACCCGCACATTTACTTCAGTTCACTTCCCGTCAGTGTACTTTCTGGCTACTTTTAGCATCACATCGCTTGGCAGCACTAATAGGCCCTTCGCCAGCTTCTGGAGCTCGGGCCTAATAAAGTAAATAAACAGTGTGGTAGAACTTGATAACCTACTGTGTCACTATGGGTAAATACATCAATCAGAACACTTTTGAATGAACACTTATTATTAACTAACTATTATTTAACTTAACTCACTTAAGTCAAAATCTCCATTGGCTTACATTATTCTGAAAACTCCATGCGGTATGATGACACTGTCTAGAGCTCCAACAAAAGATTAAGAGCCAGATTTATCAATCCAAAACTGCACGTACAAACAAAAATATTATATACTGTACATATGATTTACCTTTGGAAACTGCGCTTATTATTTCTGCCACAAAATTGATCTGTAAATGATTTTGTGGGTGCAAAAGCCTAATATGACTGAGTGCTATTGGAGCAGCTCATGTACAAAGTTATGATGTTTGATTGAATATGAATATGACGACAATTGTTAAATTAGAAGATCAAATAATAAGCTATTAAGTAATAATTAGTTAAAGGTTTAGGTAAAGGTGGACTTTTGGTTGGGGGCCTGTCACCTTCTTGTTTCTATGGATATGTCTACCTGAAATGTTCCACAGTATGACATTAAACATTAAACTAAATGTAAGGTAGAGACCTTACATTTATTACATTACAGGTGGTTTTATAGCTCAAAAATGCCCAGAAAAACAGGCATTCTGACTGTGAGTGGGGTTGCCTCTCTACAGATCTGACCTGTTACTTGGTCTGGTTTGGTCTATATGAAGATAGAAAGGTTTAATGCCATACTGCGAAACATTCCAGACAAAGCAATAACATCTCCATGGAGAAAAGCATTTGACGGACCCCCTATACCAAAAAAGTTACACACTGGACCTTTAATTTTCTACTGCGGGCGGCAGTAGCTCAGTTGGTAGAGCGTTTGTCCACTGATCCAAAGGTTGGCGGTTCAAATCCAGAAAAGACATAAGAAACATCAGTGGTTGAGCGGTCAGATCCACTGACCCACAGGTTGGTTGGTACGATTCCAGCTCCCACAGATGAATGCTGCCGTTGTGTCCTTGGGCAAGACACTTAACCCTCCTCGCCCCCAGTGTCTGCGTACACTGGTGTGTGAATGTGTGTGTGGATGGGTGACTGGTTCCTTGTTGTAAAGCGCTTTGGGTGCCTTGAAGGTGGAAAAGCGCTATATAAAGATGTGACCATTTTACTTCTGTATGCTACAATTTCTTCTTAGAAAGGCTTTGTGGAAAGATTGCCATTAATCATCTGCATGTAAAAGCTAACAGGTTTATAAAAAGAGCTGAAGCACAGGGGCGGGTGGACACGTGAAAAGTTTTAACAGGAGCTTTCCCAGTGCTGCAGAGCCTGTGACAGATTAAAGTCTACTCAGTGAATTATTTTAAGTTCAACAATAACTGGGCATGAACAAGAGAAGACGCACACCGAGCTGTGAGCTGATGCCTCCCAGACTGCTCACTGTGAGGGATGTAACAATAATCAAAACTATATGGTGTCATCAAGTCTCTCAATAATATCGTGGACCATCAAAATATATCGAAAATATATCGAGTGTTTTTCCTTAAATCCATTGTTATGGTGCAGCAATAGCTAAAAGAAACAGTGGGAACTACATAGACCAGGGGTCGGCAACCTTTACCACTCAAAGAGCCATTTGGACCCGTTTCACACAGTAAAGAAAACACTGGAAGCCACAAAACCCTTTTGAAATTTAAAATGAAATAACACTGCATATAACGGCTTTTTTTGCCTTTGTGCCATAGAATTACATTTTGAAAATGAATTAACTAAAATAAAATACATTTTAATTAAATACAGTGGTCCCTCGCTATATCGTGGTTCACTTTTCGTGGCCTCGTTGTTTCGCAGATTTTTTTATTCCAATTTTTTTTATAGTGTATCAACGCACATTTCTGCATCTTGATTGGCTAAGGGACTGTAGACCTTTGCTGATTCGTCAGTCATTCTCCTCCGTGTCTCCAGTACAGAATGCGTTCAGTTTGCCAGATTTATATAAATGTTCAATCACGAGCAGTGTGACTCTGAAGCGCTGTATGTTTGCAAGTTTTCTCCCCGACAAAACCCGCCACAGCGAAGCGGTCATAAGAACTATGAAATACACACGAAATATACTTTGGTTTCGTTCTCTAATACTGTGCTTTTCTGTTGAAAATCTACGAAAGTTTGAGTGTTTAAACAAGAAAGAAATATGAGAAAACGTTAATTCCAGTCTGAGAAAAGTGTAGAATGTGTGTGGTGAGGCGTTTACAGCCTTAAAACATGGAGAATAATTGTAAAATATAAAGCTGACGACTTCGTGGATTTCGCTTGTCGTGGGTTATTTTTAGAATGTAACCCCCGTGATAAACGAGGGACCGCTGTACTGAGCCGCATCAGAGGGATCAAAGAGCCACATGTGGCTCCGGAGCCACAGGTTGCCGACCCCTGACATAGACCATGATCCTTTGCTCTGTTTCAGTCCAATTTACACAATGAAATAACTTATTAATAGGGATGCACGATATATCGGCATTAACATCAGTATCGGCCGAAATTGCAAATTTATTTATTTTGTAAACATATCGGTATCGGCCCGAAGTGTAAAACTGGGCCGATATTAATGACCGATATTTGTCAGTACTATAAATACCTTGCTTTGAAAAACAAATAAAAGTTCTATCACACTTCAGGCAGAGCACTGGGAGCTGTCCTTAATAAGGTCGAGCTGTACAGGGATCTTGGTTATAAAACGTTGTGTTTATCTTGTATCTGTCCATGTTTAAGTTTATTTTAATTTGACAAAATGTGTTGCAGTTCCTTTTCTTGGCAATAAACAAAATGGCCCCCAAACCTGTAGTATATGTGGTGATATGGGAGCCATGTGAAATGCAGATTAAGAGTGACATGGTGATTATTCATCCTTGTTTTTTTTTTTTTTTTTTAAATCACACACACACTTTCTCACAGGGGTTTTGTGAATAAAATAAGTTAAGCTTTATGGAGTTAAAACACATTTTGAAAATAAAAGAAGACATTCAAAAATTCATTTTGCATGATTTTCAGTCTGTATAAAATGTTATCTCAGAATTAAAACATTAATAAAAAATTGGTATTGGTTAATATCGGTTATCGGCCATAACAGCAGCATTAATATCAGATATCGGTATCAGCTAAAATTTTCACATCGGTGCATCCCTACTTATTAAGCACTTTTAAATCTTAACTCTTTGGTTTATGACAAACCTAAAGACATTTTAAGAGGAAAAAGTCCCATATTCACAATTTTGTTGGGTTCTACAAAGTTTTGCAGTAAATATTGTACCGTGAGATGCATATCATGAAACATCGTACTGAGAAATTTTGATATCGTGAGATCTTCACTCACTGTTGGCTTTCAGTTTGTTGGAATATGACAGTTAAGTCCAAAGCGTAAACTGTAATTTTTTTTTACTGCTGCTACCTTCAAAACCATATAATTATTTTAACATTATGAATGAACCTGGTTAAAGGGCCCATATTATTATTATCTGATCTATGTTATTATGTTGTTGAGTTGTGTTCTGTTTCATTCACACATGTTTAACACAGTAATCCTGTATATTTAGACTAAGTTCTTTCCTTTAATGAAAATCACTTTCCACCTTGTGATGTCATATGGTAATACAGGGAGCTCCACTGTGTTTTTAAACTCCATATACCTTCAGTAGAATCATTTGGATGATTTCAGCCCTGGAATTACCCATCTCTACTGAACAAAAGGTAAAAAGGTATGTTAGTTTGGAAACTACCACTACATGACATCACAAGATGGTACAGAGCATTTTCAGCTTTGGAGATGGAGGACTAATAATAAAGTGTTACTCAAACATGCGTAAATGAAACAAAACACAAGTATGTTTTTGATGAGGTAACAGCATTATAACATGGCTTAAAGCTCACAAGAGTCAATTTTCTGCAATATAGGACCTTTAAAGCATTGTATATTAATGACCAAATGAACTAAATTTTCACAGTTTTTGCACCCTGGCACCAGTAAAGAAAATGATTTACATTTTCTCTGCCTCAAATTTTGCACATTGTGGCAAAATTACCCCGTAAAGTAAAAATTAAAAAATATAGAAGTAGTAGTAATGTAGTAATACAAATATATCTCTCAGTTATATACTGTACAAAAGACACCCACAAACCTTCACCTGATTTTACACACCACTTTTATGTGTGCTATCCATTTTTGCACACATGCTAACTCTTAGTAAATCTGGCTCTAAAATACTTTAAAAAAAATACTTTATCTCTTGCAGGTGGAAAGGTGAAAATGTGGCCACCACTGAAGTTTCTGACATTTTGACAATGTGGGACTGTATCAAAGAAGCAAATGCTTATGGTGTCTGTGTACCAGGTAAAAACAAACAAAAACAAGAATGCACTCACCTAACAGTCGCCTCCCACTCCTTGGTCCTGGAACTTTTTTTCCCTTTCATTTTTCCAAAAAGTTGATACATTTGAAAGCTTGCTCAGGGTTAATCAGTGTGTATCTAATAACCAAAGACCTATAAATGGATCGTATAGTCTTAGACAAACTTTATTGATCCACAAGGGAAATTATTTGGACACAGTAGCTCACACATTACTGCCCTTCCCTAATATAATGGCAACGGGAGTGTCATTGTAAAAAAACACTTACTGAAGTTATAATATGACAACTCCAGCACCAATACGTTGAATATTTTATTTATTATTGTGAATGAATTGTCTAAATTGTGTTTCAGGACATGAGGGCAGAATAGGGATGGCTGCAGTCACATTAAAAGGAGACACACATTTTGATGGAAGAAAACTGTATAGCCATGTGACTGAATATTTACCATCATATGCCCGCCCACGCTTCATACGGATACAGGTACTTTATATTCACTTAAAGGTGCATTGCGTTTCTGGTGGAGGGTCCGTCACCCTCTTGTTTCTACGGAAATATCACCGGTCTGCCTGGAATGTTCCACAGTATGACATTAAACAGCTCTACTTTGCATTTATTCAATTATAGGCGGGTTTATAGCTAATTCTGACCACAAATCTGACCTGTAACTTGGTCTGGTTTGATCTCTCCATGATAATAATGCCATATTGTGTAACATTCCAGACAAAGCAACATTTCCATGAAGAAAAGCATATGACGGGCCCTCCACCAGAAAAGTTGCATATATGCACATTATCTGTTCAGCACAACTAGAAGCTCATCGTTAAGTGCAAAATGATATCAGGTATTTAAAACTACTACAAAATGTGCAAATAAAAGAAAGTGGTACTAGGGTAAGTAGTAGTAGTAGTTAGTAGTAGTAGTAGATTTACCATCTTGTATTTTTGGACATTGCTGCCATCTAGTGTTAATACACTAACAGACTGCAAGTACCTATAATTTTGTCCAAATTTTCTGAGATGGGAAAGAATTCAAAAATATGTGAATTTACTGTAAAAGAAAGAAGGGATTGAATTGGAAAGTTTCATAGTATCGTACTGGACGTTTCATCATGGAGACCAAACCAGACCAAGTTATATCTGTGGAGAGGGGACCCCGCTCACAGTCAGAATGCCTGTTCTTCTAGGTATTTTTGAGCTATAAAACCACCTGTAATTGAATTAATCTAAGGTAAAGCTGTTTTATGTTATACTGTGGAACTTTCCAGGCAGAGCAATGACGTATCTATAGAAACAAGCAGATGACAGACCCTACACCAGAAAAGTTACACAATGCACCTTCAAGCATGTTAAATTATAAAAAATTAAAAATTAAAAAAGTTTTGGACGAAGCTATAAAATTGCTTGACTGAAATGACTGCGATATGCCACTGAATAGATTTTTCTGTACACCATAAATGTCAAGCACATCCTTCAAATACAGCTACATGAATCCAACACACTTCAGTAATGACAGAATAATGTAGCAGAAGAAGTGCATACATAGATTCATAAAAATATCTAAATGGTAAAGTCCACATATGCTGTGACCATTTGTAAGATATTTCCAAAATATATTGTTACTACTACTACTTCACTGCTGCTACTAATACTACCTCCACGACTACTTTGACTGCTGAGTTCCTGCTACTTTCTCTTCAAACACAGGACCATACAATGTATCAGACAACAAACCCTCCAATTTAGGATGTCTCAGTTCTTTTTTTACTACTACTACTACTACTACTACTACTACTACTACTACTACTACTACTACTACTACTACTACTACTACTACTACTACTACACCGGCTGTCAAAGCCTGATCTGGTCAGATCTCAGAAGCTAAGCAACGCTTGGCCTGGTTAGTACTTGGATGGGAGACTGCTTGGAAAATCAGGTGCTACAGGGGGCGCCACTGGCAAAAACTGTTGTTGTGTCCTTAGGCAAGACACTTCTCCCATGTTGGCAAGTAAGAATGTGGTGTGTGTGTAGATGGTAGTGGTCAGAGGGGCTGATGTTGCAGACTGGCAGCCTTGCTTCTGTCAGTCTGCCCCAGGACACATGTGGCTACAATAGTAGCTTACCACAGATCGTGGCGTGAATGAATAATGCAATGTAAAGCACTTTGGGTATGGAGACAGAATTGTCTCAAAAAGACAATATGAACAAATGATATAAATATACATACATTTATAAATACAAGTATAAAAACGTGACATACAAATATATATATATATATTTTTTTCATCATTCATCTTTTCCATTTTCCATTTCCTGGGTCACGGGGGCAGCAGTCCAAGCAGATCTGCTGCCCAGAACACAATGCACCAGCCCCCATGAATCCTCCCGCGGGTGGTGGGTCCACAGGAGGACGGCTCACGTCACAACAGGCCTTGATGTATCTTCTGCCATGAGGGCTACCAGTGTCCGCAAGTGTCTTGCCCAAGGACACAATGGCAGCACTCATCTGTGGGAGCTGAGATCACACGCGATCAACCCGTCAAGAGCGGGATTCGAACCGCCGACCCCTGGATCAGTAGACAAAACTGAGCTACTGCCGCCCCACATACGAGGGCCATTCAAAAAGTTGTAAGACAAATGCCATAAATTCAAGATGAGTCGAACTAGTTCAACAAAATGACCTTGAGTCGTACCACTGATGACTTATAAACACATTTGACAAGTTTCAGCATTCTGGCTTTGTTATTCAAAGAGTTACGTTACATATTGCACAACCCACTTTTTTGACCCTCCAAAATGAGCCAACCTGAAGTCCGAGCAAACATTAAATTTCTAACAAAACATCAATGGAAACCTAAAGAAATTATTGAAGCTTTGCACAATGCTTATGGATGTTTTTTTTTTCCTATTTCCAAAGTTGAAGGAACATTTAAAAGGAACAAGATTTCAGTCCATACTTGAAGCGAAGAGGGAGGTTGTGACCTGCTTGACTAGACAAGCTCCAGAATTCTACCAAGAAGGAATTTTTCGGTGGAAACATCGCATGCAGAAGTGTATTGACTTAGGTGGATGTTATGTAGAAAAATAATTTTGTTACTTTCAAAAATAAAGTTGTTTTTTAATTTGTCTTAGAACTTTTTGAATAACCCTCGTACAAATAAATAAACATGTATTTATATTTTTGAGATATATAATTCTGTCTCCATATTTGGGTGTTCTGTGGTCTATGAAATTACTTTACAAATGAACACATATCTTGTTTTCCTCTCAGGGGGCCGTGGAGGTGACTGGGACATTTAAACACATGAAGGTTAAGTTGGTGGAGCAAGGTTTTGATCCGGAACATATCCAAGACCCTCTTTTTGTCCTGGACGATCGGGAGAAGAGCTATGTTACCATGACAACTGAAATTTACAACTCCATAATCTCAGGAAACATGAAACTATGAGGAAGTCAGCCCTGAAACTTTTAAGTATTATTTTCAGCCTCAGGAATGTTCTTAATCCATTAAACCCCGATTTTCAAACAGTGAAAGTGGAAATATGTGCATCCATTAAACAGAAAAAAGCTTTTGTAAATGTATAAAGATATAAATACCAATCCATGGTTTTCAAAGTGATGAAGATTACCACGATTGCCACATCAATTAACAGTTGAAAACAAAGTTCAGTGAGGTTCTTCTGATGATTTATTCTAATTATTTTTTTCAGACAAAAGTTTAGTTTGTTTTCATGCCTGACCATTTCAGTTGCTGTCTTACAGTCTTTCTCAGAGTGGTCATTGTCAAGTCTCTTTCTCTTTCCTCGCTTCCTTCTCCTTGATTCCTCATTTCTGTAGGAAATGGATGAGGGAGTGCCATCCAGGAGACACAGGGAGGAGAGAGGAGCAGAGGAGCTGAGATATAGAAGAATAGAGGAGCAGAGGAGAGAGGAGTAGAGAAATAAAGGAGCAGAGGAATAGAGGAGCAGAGGAATAGAAGAGAGAGAAGCAGAGGAGTAGAGGAGCAGAGAAATAGAAGAATAGAGGAGCAGAGGAATAGAGGAGCAGAGGAATAGAAGAGGAGTAGAGGAGCAGAGAAATAGAAGAATAGAGGAGAGAGAAGCAGAGAAATAGGAGAATAAAGGAGCAGAGGAATAGAAAGAGAGGAGTAGAGGAGCAGAGAAATAGAAGAATAGAGGAGCAGAGGAGAAGAGACATAGAGGAGCAGAGAAATAGAAGAATATAGGAGAGAGGAGCAGAGAAATAGGAGAATAGAGGAGCAGAGGAGAGGAGTAGAGGAATAGAGGAGAGAGGAGCAGAGGAATAGAGGAGTAGAGGAATAGAAGAATAGAGGAGCAGAGGAGAGAGGCAGGAGGAGAGAGACCAAAATGACCCTGTAGTGAGGACTATTACTAAGGATTACTTTATACTATTCCGGGACTTTTAAATCAAAGACAGATCAGCATCTTATTTGTTTTTTAGATAAATGTTTTTGAACTTTTTTTTTTTTAAGTTTTAATGTCAAATTAAAGATTATGTAGCATGTCAAACCTCCTTTGCTGCTCTCCCTGTACTTGTGCTGTTGCAACAATACAAACACTGTGAAGCAAATAAAGTTGTATTATTTTATCTGACGTCTGCCTCCTGCATCCTCGCTCATGTTTAGTCTGTGGTTTCCTTCACTTGCCTCCTCTGAGCTTTGGGATACCGCTTAAAGGAATAGTTCGTTTTTTTATGTGAATCTGTATGGCGTCCCCTTCAGCAGTGTCGTGCATTAACACTGACTTACCCCTGATAGTGTCCTCTGAGCCGAGTTCTGTCCCGGTTCTGGCGCTGACGAAAGTAGGTCTGGCAAGTTAGCGGGGACACTTGTAAGTGGCGATGTTTACAAGGGAACAGGCTAATAATAATAATAATATGTGTGCAGTGATACGACTCGAGAGAAAATAGCAGCAAGCGATTTAGACTGCTGGCTTTTTCGTGTTTTGTGATGCAAATATATCACATTTTGGACAAATATTGTTTTGAGAAGAAAAACAAGCTTTATTAACTATCCCCGCTAACTTGTTGGACCTACTTTCATCAGCACCAGAACCGGGGCAGAACTCAGCTCAGAGGACACTGTCAGGGGTAAGCCAGTGTTAATGAACGACACTGCTGAAGGGGATGCCATACAGATTCACATTAAAAACAAAAAACAAACAAAAAAAAACTATCCCTTTAAATACCACCTATTTCCAGTTCAGAGGAAACTTCTACAGGCAAATCCAAGGCTGGGCGATGGGCTCACCGGTCTCCCCGATCATGGCTAACTTGTACATGGAACAATTTGAACAGAGTGCCTTGACCTCATATCCAGGCACTCCACCAACACATTGGTAGCGCTCCTTCTTGTACTGGGGGTGCCTCAGTCGGCTGCTGAAGGAGCTGCTCAGCTCCTCTACAGTCTGGTGCAGAGGGTGAGAGGTGTCGTCCATGATGGACGTGAATTTGGCCAGCACCCTCCTCTCAGCCACCTCCTCTACAGAGTCCAGAGGACAGCCCAGGACAGAGCTGGCCCTCCTGACCAGCTTATTAAGTCTCTTCCTGTCCCGCTCTGTGCTGCTCAGGGCCCAGCAGACGACAGCGTAGAGGAGAGCAGAGGCCACCACAGAGTCATAAAAAGTCTTGAGCCTGCACACTCCAAAGGACCTCAGTCTCCTCAGGAGGTGGATGCGACTTTGGCCCTTCTTGTACAGGGCGTCGGTGTTATGGGACCAGACCAGTTTATTTTTGAGGTGAACACCCAGGTACTTGAAACTGTCCACAGTCTCTATGTCCTGCCCCTGGATGTTCACCGGTGAGTGAGGTAGTGGTCTCCTACTGAAGTCGAGATGTCCATCAACTCCCGCGTCCTCCAGCTTCCCCCGCAGCAGCGCTGGCCTGATGGTGTTGAAGGCGCTGGAGAAGTCAAAGAACATGACTCTCACAGCACTCCCGGTGGTCTCTAGGTGGGTGAGCGCCTGCTGCAGCAAGTAGAGGACGCCGTCATCTACTTGCTGCAGCAGGCGCTCACCCTGGGTTGCTGGGTTGGGTCCGTGTGAAGGGGGAGGGGGATGTGGCCACTGGCCCGGGGAGGTGTGAAGAGGAGGGGGGAGTCGGCAGAGGGGCAGAGGGGGCGGGGGGCAAATCAAACCTGCTGAAGTAACATTTTAATTCGTCCGCCCAGCGCTGATAACCATCAGCTGTCCCTCTGCCACTCTGTCCAAATCCAGACATGTTTCTCAGTCCTCTCCACACGTACGCAGACAGATCCATTGGCTCCTCTTTATCTACAAAACTCTCATTGGCAAAACTCCACAATATCTTCGTTCTCTTCTCCAAATTCACAATTCAATCCGTACATTACGCTCCAGCACTTTGATTAATCTGGTCATCCCTAAAACCCGCACTTCCTTCGGTCGCCTGTCCTTCCAGTTCGCCGCTGCGAGCGACTGGAATAGTTTGCAGCGCTCACTGAAACTCAGCTCTTTTATTCCAATCAGCACTTTTAAGAACTTTCTATATGCTACTGTCCATGATTATTGCACATGTTTTTAGTTGTAATCTTTTATTACTGTTTTAAGATCATTGTACCTGCTTTTAGTTGTTGTCTTTTATTATTGTCTTTATTGTTCATGTTGCACTGTATGTTTTTATGAATGTATCTTTTAATTGTGCTGCCTCTTGGCCAGGTCGCCATTGTAAATGAGAACTGGTTCTCAATTGGTTTACCTGGATAAATAAAGGTTAAATAAAAATAAAAAAAATAAAGTACGTTGTTCTGGGCCAGCTGCTCATCCATCTTCCTCCCATAGTCCTTTTTAGCCCTTCAGATCCTAGACTGGAGCTCCCGCTGGACCCTTTTTTGCTCCTCTCTGTCCCCTGAGTTGAAAGCCCTTTTCTTCTGGTTCAGGAGGGCTTTAAGTTCAGAGGTGACCCAGGGGTGGTTGTTGGAGAAACACCGTACTCTCCTGGTTCGTACAGTGTTCTCCACACAGAAGTTGATGTAGTCCATGATGCAATGGGTCAGGCCGTTGATGTCGTCTCCATAAGAGCCGCTGAATGTGTCCCAGTCTGTGTTCTGTAAACAGTCCCTCAGTCTCTCACAGGCCTCCTGAGTCCAAAGCTTCACAGACCGCTTCTGCACAGGTCCTCTTCGCACCCTGGGTGTGTATTCCGGGAGCAGGTAAACCAGACAGTGATCCGAGCGGGGGGAGGGAGGCAGAGGTGTAAGCGTTTTTGACATTTGCATAAAAAAGGTCCAGAGTCTTATTGTCTCCCGTGGGGCACATGACTTAATGACTGCGTGCACATGGTAAACTCCAAACCATTTGCAAACTGATTGGGGTCGTAATGGCCCCATGTGCACAGGGATTGGTTTGGATTGGGATTGGTCTGCCCCATCCCCCAGAAACCGCTGGCCTGGGCCGTTTGCAAACCACTTGGAGTCGTCATGTGAACGATTTTGGATTGGATTAACATACTGCGCATGGGCGCGCCAGAATTTCAGGAATGTCACCCGGAAGTTGTAAGAGTGGTAGTACCAAGTCAGTACCAAGTACCAATTGTTGTTTCAGAAGAAAACATGGCTGTGAAGAAATCAACAAGCACGCACTACTGGACAGACTAAGAAACTGGGTTCATGCTGCACCAGGTGCGAGAGATAAACATTTAAAACTTTATGGACAGACGGCGCACAAGAAACGCTAGTCTTTATCAGAAGATAGCGTTGAAGATGGAGCAGGCAGGTTTTGTTCGGACGCCTGAGCAAATCAAAATCAAATGGAAAAACCCCAGGGCAGCGCACGCCACAGCCAAGAACACCGGGAGAGCGCATTACGATGGCTCAGGACAGCGGTCCTGCATGGCACCAACAAGCCCCATCTTCCACCATATCTGGACTATGAACGTAACGCACAGGGCAATTCCAGAAAAGGAGTTTACCGCACACTCGCTTGACTTTACTTATTCCTTTATTGGGCTTAGCGCGAACAACGCGTTTCGCCAGGTAAAATCGAAAGGCGTTGTTTGCTCTTAGCACAATAAAGTGTGTGTGTGCGTGTGCGGTAAATTTCGTCTTTTCTGGAATTATTTAATGACTGCGTGCACATGGGAAACTCCAAACCGACCGAGGACCAAGGCAGGGTTTGCTCGGACCCCGGAGCAAATCAAAATCAAGTGGAAAAACGCCAGGGCGGCGTGTGCCACGGCAAGAAAACAACGGGAGAGCGGTCAAGACCGTACAGCTTCCCCGGATTACGACAACATGTTCCTGTTGTTACCAGCACCTGGAAGCTTTGCACGTTTTAAGCTTTTGAAATAACACCCAGGGTACTTTTACAAACATTTTGAGTTATCTATTGTGGCCTCATAGTATCAGAAGAGTGTGTGTTTTTTTTTTAATTGTTGTATAACTTAAATATTAAAAACGTAAATATTAAAATCAGTGTGGAAATGTACTTAAGTTGTTCACTCAGACAGGACAAAACAGAGAGTGGAAGAGACAACAGAATATAAGCTAAGCATTATAAAGACATACAAAATGAAAGTGTGGTTGTGTTATTTTCCCCAGACCTTACATAAATGAACGATAAACCCATAGCTACAAATGTTATGCCTTTATTTGTGGCACAAAAGATGCACGCAACAAAAAACAAGGCAGAACATGATTAAAACATGTGCGGTATAGCTCCCAGTCCTCGTAATTTTTGTTGTCCTCGATTGCTTGTAATATCAAACGCCGATGATAAGATAAGATAAGATAAGACTTTATTGATCTCACACAGGAGAAATTTACTCGCCACAGTAGCTCCAGGACAATTGGACAGGAGGGAAAAAGTGCATGCAGGCAGGGAGGGGATAAAGTAAGTAATAAATAGTACAAATAGTAATATGTAATAATAATAATAATAATGGAAAATAGTAATAATGATAATAGTAACAACAAGCATCAACATGAAAAGGAGGATATTGCACGTCTGGCCTATATGTTAGAATTATACAGTCTGATGGCGGTGGGGATGAAGGATCTGCGGTAGCGCTCCTTCTTGCACTGGGGGTGCCTCAGTCGGCTGCTAAAGGAGCTGCTCAGCTCCTCAATAGTCCGGTGCAGAGGGTGAGAGGTGTCGTCCTTAATGGACATGAATTTGGCCAGTACCCTCCTCTCCGCCACCTCCTCTACACGGTCCAGAGGACAGCCCAGGACAGAGCTGGCCCTCTTAACCAGCTTATTCAGTCTTTTTCTGTCCCGTTCTGTGCTGCTCGGGGCCCAGCAGACGACAGCATAGAGGAGAGCAGAGGCCACCACAGAGTCATAAAAAGTCTTGAGCAGAGGCCTGCTCACTCCAAAGGAACTCAAGTCTCCTCAGGAGGTGGAGGCGACTTTGGCCCTTCTTGTACAGGGCATCAGTGTTGTGGGACCAGTCCAGTTTATTGTTGAGGTGAACACCCAGGTACTTGAAACTGTCCACAGTCTCTATGTCCTGCCCCTGGATGTTCACCGGTGAGTGAGGTAGTGGTCTCCTCCTGAAGTCGATCACCAGCTCCTTTGTTTTACTAGTGTTCAGGCTCAGGTGGTTGCGCCCACACCAGTCCACAAAGTCACTGATGACCGAGCGGTACTCCAGCTCGTTCCCCTCTGACACACAGCCCACAATGGCCGAGTCGTCGGAGAACTTCTGGAGATGGCAGCTGTCCGTGTTGTATGTGAAGTCCGAGGTGTATATGGTGAAGAGGAAGGGTGAGAGGACAGTACCCTGGGGGGCCCCCGTGCTGCATACTACCACCTCTGACTCACAGCCGCGCAGCCGCACGTACTGTGGACGGTCAGTGAGGTAGTCGATGGTCCAGGCAGCGAGATGTCCATCCACTCCCGCGTCCTCCAGCTTCCCCCGCAGCAGCGCCGGCCTGATGGTGTTGAAGGCGCTGGAGAAGTCAAAGAACATGACTCTCACAGCACTCCCGGCGGTCTCAAGTTCGTGTCGTATTAAAGAAACCAAAAACGCTGTTTTGTCGTTCATACGAACAACCCAACCCTGCAGAATGCACAAGTACGCTACTGCCGCTCTGTCAAACTCCTCGAAGAGCCATCGCAGTATACTGCCAGATAGCTGTGTTGTTTTTTTATTTGAGTAGCCATCACCCGGAAGTAGTTGGACTACAGCGTCACATAGCGTTGCGGGGGCGGTCAGGTCACTGACCTGAATCTGATTGCGTGACATGCATGTGCACACGGATTGGACGACAGACCACCCGCCGAGCAAGTGTGAAAAAACCAAACCAATCGGTTTGGAGTTTCCCATGTGCACGCAGTCATTGCGTGAATGTGGGAAGAGTAGTGGATAGGGAAGTGTGATTAAAGTCCCCGGGGATGAGAACGAGAGCACGCGGGTGGTCTGTCTGCATTCTCATCACGATGCTATGGAGCTGCCCGCATGCTGCCACTCCATCCGCCAACAGAGGGATATAAACACAAAATACAATAATATGTGAGAATTCCCTTTGCAGATAGTATGGCCTCATACTCACAGCCAGAAGTTTAATGTCCCGGGAGCACAGTTGATGTTTCACATGCACGTTCCCAGGATGACACCAGCGTTCATTAATGAATACAAGCAGTCCACCTCCTTTTGTTTTTCCGCTTCCCAACACCGTCTGGTCGGCGTGCTTTATAGTAAATCTGTCCAGGGAAATGATATTGCCCGGAATATGTTCATTTAACCACGTCTCTGTGAAACACATAATGCTGCAGCCACGATATTCCCTTCGCTGCCGAGTTAGCGTGGTCTGCTCCTCCATCTTGTTGCAGATGGAGCGCACATTCCCCGTGATTACTGCAGGTAAATTCAGTAAACCCGGTCTCCGTTTCTTGCGTCCACCTCTGCATCCTCTCTTCCTCCTCTGTATCTCCACTGGCATCTCAGGTTTCTCGGCGTAGAGTATAGAAGGTCCCCGTAGACTGAGCAGCTGGTCACGTGCATATGTGATACGAGTCGTGGTTGAATGCGGTCCCTTGCACATCTCCTTTTTCGGATTTATAAAGTGCAAAAAAGCACTACAGCTGACAATAAAGCTGTAGTAAGAGTATGCTTCCCAGGTGCACAACTGCACCGTGTTTCACCTACTCTAAAGAAAAAATTAGGAAAATGTCTATATACAGGTAAAAAGAGGAAAAAAAAGGCAAGGTAGAGCCATGTGGTGTTAAGTTTTGTTTCTATAAAACGTAAACAATGTGCGCAAAGCGGCATTAAACACATTATAATGGGCTGAAGTGGCTCTATAGGAGTTATGATTTATATGTTGTAAAGTTTAGTAATGTAAAGTTTATTTATGCAGAAGATTTTAAATAATCTGCTGCAGTGTAAAACTTCAATCCATCCATCCATTTTCTTCCGCTTATCCGGGGCCGGGTCGCGGGGGCAACAGTCTAAGCAGGGACCTCCAGACTTCCTTCACCCCGGACACTTCCTCCAGCTCCTCCGGGGGGACCCCAAGGCGTTCCCAGGCCAGCCGGGAGACATAGTCCCTCCAGCGGGTCCTGGGTCTTCCCCGGGGCCTCCTCCCGGTGGGGCATGCCCGGAACACCTCCCGAGGGAGGCATCCAGGAGGCATCCGGAACAGATGCCCGAGCCACCTCAGCTGGCTCCTCTCCACGTGGAGAAGCAGCGGCTCTACTCCGAGCTCCTCCCGTGTGACCAAGCTCCTCACCCTATCTCTAAGGGTGCGCCCAGCCACTCTGCGGAGGAAACTCATTTCGGCCGCTTGTATCCGCGATCTCGTCCTTTCGGTCATTACCCAAAGCTCATGGCCATAGGTGAGGGTAGGAACGTAGATTGACCGGTAAATTGAGAGCTTCGCCTTTTGGCTCAGCTCCCTCTTCACCACAACGGTCCGGTACAACGACCGCATCACTGCCGACGCTGCACCGATCCGCCTGTCAATCTCACGCTCCATCCTCCCCTCACTCGTGAACAAGACCCCGAGATACTTGAACTCCTCCACTTGAGGCAAGGACTCTTCACCCACCCAGAGAGGGCAAACCACCTTTTTCCGGTCGAGAACCATGGCCTTGGATTTGGAGGAGCTGATTTTCATCCCAGCCGCTTCACACTCGGCTGCGAACCGCCCCAGTGCACATTGGAGGTCCCGGTTTGATGAAGCCATCAGGACAACATCATTGGCAAACAGCAGAGATGAGATCCTGTGGTTCCCAAACCGGATCCCCTCCGGCCCCTGACTGCGCCTAGAAATTCTGTCCATAAATATAATGAACAGAACCGGTGACAAAGGGCAGCCCTGGCGGAGTCCAACATGCACCGGAAACAGGTCCAACTTACTACCGGCAATGCGAACACAGCTCCTGCTCCGGTCATACAGGGATCGAACAGCCCTTAACAAAGGGCCCCGAACCCCGTACTCCCAGAGCACCCTCCACAGGACCCCACGAGGGACACGGTCGAATGCCTTCTCCAGATCCACAAAGCACATGTGGACTGGTTGGGCAAACTCCCATGCACCCTCGAGCACCCGATGGAGAGTATAGAGCTGGTCCAGTGTTCCCCGGCCGGGACGAAAACCACACTGCTCCTCCTGAATCCGAGGTTCGACTATCGGTCGAATTCTCCTCTCCAGCACCCTAGAATAGACCTTACCGGGAAGGCTGAGGAGTGTGATTCCCCGATAGTTGGAACACACCCTCCGGTCCCCCTTCTTAAACAGAGGGACCACCACCCCGGTCTGCCAGTCCAGAGGTACTGTCCCCGACCGCCACGCGATGTTGCAGAGACGTGTCAGCCAAGACAGCCCTACAACATCCAGCGACTACTCAGGACGGATCTCATCCACCCCCGGGGCCTTGCCACCGAGGAGCTTTCCAACCACCTCAGTGACTTCAGCCAGGGTGATGAGTGAGTCCGACCCCGAGTCCCCAGCCTCTGCTTCCTCCTCGGAAGACATGACGGCGGGATTGAGGAGATCCTCAAAGTATTCCTTCCACCGTCCGACAACATCCCCAGTCGAGGTCAACAGCTCCCCACCCCCACTGTAAACAGTGTTTGTGAAGCACTGCTTCCCCCTCCTGAGGCGCCGGACGGTTTGCCAGAATTTCTTTGAGGCCGTCCGATAGTCCTCCTCCATGGCCTCTCCGAACTCCTCCCAACTCCGAGTTTTTGCCTCTGCCACCGCCCGGGCTGCAGCACGCTTAGCCCGCCGGTACCCGTCGGCTGCCTCCGGAGTCCCACGAGCCAACAAGGCCCGATAGGACTCCTTCTTCAGCCTGACGGCATCCCCTACTTCCGGTGTCCACCACCGGGTTCGGGGATTGCCGCCGCGACAGGCACCACAGGCCTTACGACCACAGCTACGGGCGGCCGCATCGACAATAGAGGCCGAGAACAGAGCCCATTCGGACTCTATGTCCCCAGCCTCCCCCGGAATCTGGGAGAAGCTCTCCCGGAGGTGCGAGTTGAAGGTGCCCCTGACAGAGGGCTCTGCCAGACGTTCCCAACAGACCTTCACTACGCGCTTGGGCCTGCCAGGTCTTTCCGGCTTCCTCCCCTGCCAGCGGACCCAACTCACCACCAGGTGGTGATCGGTTGACAGCTCTGCCCCTCTCTTCACCCGAGTGTCCAAGACACGCGGCCGGAGGTCAGATGACACGACAACAAAGTCGATCATCGACCTCCGTCCTAGGGTGTCCTGGTGCCATGTGCACTGATGGACACCCTTGTGCTCGAACATGGTGTTCGTTATGGACAAACTGTGGCTAGCACAGAAGTCCAATAACAGAACACCACTCGGGTTCAGATCAGGGAGGCCGTTCCTCCCAATCACCCCTCTCCAGGTGTCACTGTCGTTGCCCACGTGGGCGTTGAAGTCCCCCAGGAGAACAACGGAGTCCCCGGTCAGTGCACTGTCCAGTACCCCTCCCAGGCACTCCAAGAAGGCCGGGTACTCTGCACTGCTGTTCGGCCCGTAGGCCGACACAACAGTAAGAGACCTGTCCCTGACCCGAAGGCGCAGGGACGCGACCCTCTCGTTCACCGGGGTGAACTCCAACACACAGCGGCTGAGCCGTGGGGCAATGAGTAGGCCCACACCGGCCCGCCGCCGTTCCCCGCGGGCAACGCCAGAGAAATGGAGAGTCCAGCCCCTTCAAGGAGTTGGGTTCCAGAGCCCAGGCTGTGCGTGGAGGTGAGGCCGACTATATCTAGTCGATAGCGCTCAACCTCCCGCACGAGCTCAGGCTCCTTCCCCCCCAGCGAGGTGACATTCCATGTCCCCAGAGCTAGTCTCCATGTCCGGAGATCTGGTCGCCGAGGCCCCTGCCTTCGGCTGCCGCCCAGATCTCTCTGCACCCGGCCCTTATGGATCCTCCTGCGGGTGGTGGGTCCACGGGAGGACGGCCCCACGTCGCTCCTTCGGGCTGAGCCCGGCTGGGCCCCATGGGGAAAGGCCCGGCCACCAGGCGCTCGTTCGCGAGCTCCCACCCCAGGCCTGGCTCCAGGGTGGGGCCCCGGTGACGCCGATCCGGGCGACGTAACTGACCTCGATTGAATACTCATCATAAAACTTGTACAATAGTATTTGGAAACGTTCAGTTTGATCTGCGCAGTAGCTTGTGGGTAGGGTTGCCAACCATCCCTTGAAAAACGGAATTGTCCCGTATTCAGAAACAAAATTACGCGTCCCGTATTGAGCTGAAAAGGGACGCACTTTGTCCCTTATTACCGTGTGAATCAAAAATAGTGTCTAAAACAGGGGTGCCCAATATCCCGATCTACCAGTCGACTGGTGTCGAATACGACGACACCGGTCTTGGTCTCGAGATGAGTGCAATCATATTTCATTACAGCCGCTGCCGTTAGCAATAAAATTTGTACGGAACCGCGCGGAGCTTCGCACTGCAGCGTGTGCACTCGACTGGAGCAGTGCGCAGCTTGTTCGCTACTCACGTCCTGCTTTTCACACTCTCACTCTTCCCCGCGTATAGCGTACACAGGCTCCTCCTCAATGCCTTTGATTAGAAGAGCAAGACGAAATGCAAAACAAAAACTAATCTAAATTTATGTTACAGTGTTGGCACAAAGCTGGTCTACCGTGACATGTGGTGGAATTTTGCCTAATAAAAGTGCACAAATGCATCTGTTTGTCATGACATGCATTTATAAAAGTGCAGAGGCTGGTAAATACCACTACAAAACCAGTAAGAGAATGTGACTCCAGGTAGGAAGTTGAAAAAACAGGTAAAAAAAAAAAAAATCAAAGAAGGGGTCCTCAAACTGTGGGTATCAGATAAAATGGAGATAGATTTATGAAAACTTATTTATGTGAGTCAGCCTTTTCCCACATGAAGATCATTAAGTACTGTTCCACCATGACTGATGATCAATTAGAAGTGTGCTTGAGTCTGGCTGTCAGCAGCTATTGTCCAGACTACACATCCTGAGCTGATTCCATCCAGTGCAAGTCAAATTTTGTGAGAAGGTCGTGCAAAGTGGGATCATCAAGAGGGAAAGGGAATTTTCCCCCCCAAAATGGGTGGTTGACATCTTAGTTTTTATTGGCTAGAATGACCCCAGATTGCATCTCAGAGCATCTAGAGTTCAAAATTATTATTATTATTATTATTATTATTATTTTTGGGGCGGGTATTTTTCCTGTACAAATATCGAGATACTGTATAAGAAAATATATTGAGATATATATTTTTGCTCCATATCGCCCAGCCTTAATTAGTAATACAACCTTTGCATGTTATGTTGTGTACAACGAGTTAAATATAAATCATTAATGCCTTAAATATAAATCATTAAGACATATCTTTATGTTTGTGTGAATAGTACTTGTGTGATTAGGATGCCACCATAAGCATGTCTGGCCATATCCAATCCAGACCTCTAAAACAGCAGCGCTGTCAGAATTCATCATTGTCTCTTCTATCAGACTTGTAGTAAGGTCAAGATTTTTGCAGAGATATGCATGGTTAATGAATCAGAGTTTTATCTTTAAAAGTTGAGTGTTCTAAATTTGAGAGTCCCAGTCTTGCGATCCTAGCTCCCAGAGATCAGTGCTGCCATTGTGTCCATGAGCAAGACACTTAACCCCACCTCGCCCCCAGTGTCTGCAGACAGCCCCCATGACAGGAGAGATACATCAAGGCCGGTTGCGTCAAGGGACGTGGGGCCATCCTCCTGTGGACCCACCACCTGCGGGGGACCCATGGGGATCTGGGCAGCGGATCTGTCTGGACCGTTGCCCCCACGACCCGAAATACGAAGAAAGCGGAAGAAAATGGATGGATGGATAAATAAAATATTTTATTCTCTTCAAATTAATATAAGTTGGCCAAAGAAGGAGATACAGACCACAGATGTTACCACACAAAAGCTCCTGACCAATGTTGTAGAATTTCTAATCTATAAGAATGAAACTGGAAAGGTTGGAGCTGTCTTGAATCAAAGAGTTGATTTATTAAAAGCAATTGTGTGCACAATCACACCCTGACTGTTCCTCACAGAGGCATCTGTCCCTAGATTAGATGATCATAACAAAACATACCAAGTTCTTATACCCCTCGGGGATGCATGAACCAATGTGTACATAACCTAACATTACGACAATCACAGAATAACAAGTCACAGAAAAACAAGCCAGCCCAAGGCTGAGTCATTCACATCAGAATATCAAGTGAAAAACAAGTTAAAGGCCGGTGGAAATTTACCAGACATATTGTGCGCCTTAAAGGCCCTAACTGAATTTTGAACATGATTAACAACCTCATTTCATTAGAAATCACAAAACCAACTTATACATTACATATATATCTGATTATATGAATGATTATTGTAAGATTTCCATCACAATTCCCCCTTTTGATAATAATAAAAATCTAATTTTATTCTTAATCAACCACACAACAAATTTTATATAAACAGTGAAGAAATAGATGCGGCTGTTTTTGTGGGTGATAGCACCCAAGAATGTAGCTAAAGCTGAAAGCTAGGAATAAACCAAAATGATAACCACATTGGAACCAAAATCAAAACAAATCATTTGAATACAATAGGGGACATTAAAGGAACACTTCTAGAGAAAAATGTAATAGGTTCCTTTAAGCATATCATCCAAGTTCACACCTTATTAAGTTTGATCTGATGAGCTTCACATTTAGTTCATTTAACCGTAGTGCCCGTGGTTGGGGCCTCCCCCTTGTCCGAGGAGGAAGCAACTCTCTGTATCATCTCGATCCTGTCTGATGGGTTAGGACACATTACCAGTAGATGAATTTGTCTCTGTTCCAACGAGACCTTAATACATGGTCAGTAGGGTCAGGTGGGGCTCAGTTGGCCCCCGTTCAAGTTCGGAGAAGCCCAACAGAGGGTCTGGCTCTGTTGTTCCCACGTGGGGACCCGCCAAAGGGCCTGGTCCGCATGCTCTAGCGTTGGAGGTAGCGCTTGGTCTCCCCTCGTTCTTCTCGGAGGAGGCAGCGTGACAGCCTACCCCGTTTTCAGAGTTGGCAGAAGCAGCCTGCGGGCCTGCTCCTGCTACAACGTCGTTGGGGGCAATTTGTGAGACTACCTCTTGTTGCTTGGGTGCGGTGGTGCTGCACCCCTCACCTGGGTCGCACGGGACCTCCTCGTCCTCCTTTAGGCAAGAGACTACTCTGCAGTTGGATGCGTGTACCCACATCCCCACTGTGTGACCTTCACGGCGGTCTCGGTCATCAATAGCACGTCGTAAGGGCCTGCCCAGTGATGCGAACGCCAATGCTTACGCCTGGTCTCTTTTACCAGTACCAGGTTTCCGACCTTGATGTTGTGGAGAACAGTTGTGGCAGCCGTTGGCAGCGCGGCCCTCACCTGCACAGAAATAGAAGACAAAAGCGCCTTCATCCCTTTACAGTATGCCAGCACGTCATCATTGCACAGAGAACTATGGGAACGTTTCCTGGGAGGTGGGCCCAAGCCAAGATTGGGGGTCTGGCAAACAATATTTCAAAAGGACTCATATTACACCGTGCTCACACTCTCATCCTCATGTACATGAGAGCCAGTGGAAGAACCTTGACCCAAGTGAGGCCTGTGTCCTCACAGATTTTAACCAGTTTACGTTTTAAAGTGCCATTCTCTCTTTCTACCATTCCTGCAGATTCAGGGTGGTATTAAGTATGTCTGCGGAGATCAATCAAGATCCCAAAATTGGCCCACCTCCTCAATTATCCTGGCCACGAAGTACATCCCATTGTTATTTGAATTTTTTTCTGGAATACCCCACTGTGGCACAATTATTAGAGCTTTAACCACGGCGTGACTAGAAACATGTTTACATGTGAACGCTTCAATGTGTTGTGACCAGGCATCAACCAAAACAATACTTCTTACCTTTGCATCGGGTTAACTCAATAAAGTCCATTTGGATGTGTCCAAATGGGTGTGTCGGTGGTGGATGTGCTGCCTGGGGAATTGATTTAGTTTTACCTGGATTGTTCACCATACAAATGGCACATGACTGACAGAACCTTTGTGCATATGCAGAAAACCCCTTTGTGACCAGTGAGGTTAGAATGGGCGTGGCATTTGCAAACTGCCGCTTCAGATGTCAATACAATAGCCTCCAGGAGATCAGCTACCTGTGAAGCAAACAAAATGAATTTAAGAAATGCACCTAAATACACCTTTTAACAATAGCTTTAGGCAATTCCAACAAATGGTGTTAAATCTAAGCCAGCACGCAGAAAACAGATGTGAAGTTAATGTAGTGACCGAGTGGGGGGGGGGGGGGGGGGGGTAATTCATAAGCAGTAGGCAAGACACCAGTTTACAAAATGGTACAAAAAATTTATTATTCCATATTAAAATGTTTTAAACAATGTTTACAATTCCTTTCACTCACACACACACACACAATAAAATATTAACCAAAAAAAGTTATAACTCGACCGGTGAATACGGCAATGGTACTGTCCATTAGGGGCCGACACCACGAAGGTAGGAGGCGTCCAGGCCCAGAGGAGCGACAAACTCCGCCGGGGGAAAGCTAGCTCCAGAGGGGATGACCCAATCCCACAGGGGAGGCCCGCGGGGAACTCAAAAGCCTGAAAAAAGGTAAATTTAAGACCCAACAGGGAGATTTAATAAATGGGCACGGCCCCGTGCACTCACCGAGGAGACGCTCCGCTCGGAACGAGAGGGGTGGGAACGCAGGACACACCTGCTCTGCCTAAGCCTGCCGGAGCAGCGCGATAGGCGAAATCTGCAAAGATATTACAAAATGAAACCAAAGATCCAAACCTGTTTTCAGGCCCTAAACCAGTGCTTCTCAATTATTTTCTGTGACGCCCTCCCAGGAAGAAGAAAAAATTTACTGCCCCCCTCCCAGCGCACGACCGTAGACCGGGAATTGAGCGGGTTTAAGTTAATATAAGACACGGAGCCTTCTTGTCCCAGTGGCTGCTACACCGTGTTGGATGCCAGAGGTGAGGAGAGAGTGCAACAGGTAATCCCTCTGATGCGGCTCAGTACAGCGGTCCCTCATTTATCACGGGGGTAACGTTCTAAAAATAACCCACGACAAGTGAAATCTGCGAAGTCGCCAGCTTTATATTTTACAATTATTCTCCATGTTTTAAAGGGATATGCCACCCCCAGGGCAAATTTGGGCATCTCCCCACAGTCCAGAGACTAAAATAAGTGGTGGAAAGCGTTTTCCTGCTCACCCAGCCATTGTCCGAGTCTGTCGCCACTGACCGCCGCGGTATCTGCAGCTCCTCCGCCTTAGACTGGAGTCTAACGTCGCCAGAGAAAGATTTCGGCCAAAAGGAATTAATTTGCTCGATGCGTTTCCCAATTACTTTATGTGTAGTGCGCATTCATATCGAGTGCAAATAAATGTGCAAATCAACACGGAGAGCTTGACTTGGTCATTTTGGGTGGGAACTATTTTCCAGTGCGGAAGAATACAGTCGAATCACGCAGTACGCTGCCAGGGGAATCCCAGTTACGCACCGGGAAGGGAGTTCCCCTGTTGCACAACGTGGTGCGTGATTCGACTGTATTCTTCCGCACTGGAAAATAGTTCCCACCCAAAATGACCAAGGCAAGCTCTCCGTGTTGATTTGCACATTTATTTGCACTCGATATGAATGCGCACTACACATAAAGTAATTGGGAAAAGCATCGAGCAAATTAATTCCTTTTGGCCGAAATCTTTCTCTGGCGACGTTAGACTCCAGTCTAAGGCGGAGGAGCTGCAGATACCGCGGCGGTCAGTGGCGACAGGCTCGGACAATGGCTGGGTGAGCAGGAAAACGCTTTCCACCACTTATTTTAGTCTCTGGACTGTGGGGAGATGCCCAAATTTGACCTGGGGGTGGCATATCCCTTTAAGGCTGTAAATGCCTCACCACACACATTCTACACTTTTCTCACACTGGAATTAATGTTTTCTCACATTTCTCTCTTGTTTAAACACTCAAACGTTCGTAGATTTTCAACAAAAAAGCACAGTATTAGAGAACAAACCCAAAGTGTATTTCATGTGTATTTCACAGTTCTTATGACCGCTTCGCTGTGGCGGGTTTTGTTGGGGAGAAAACTTGCAAACATACAGCGCTTCAGTCACCCTGTGATTGAACATTTATATAAATCTGGCAAACTGAACGCATTCTGTACAGGAGACACGGAGGAGAATGACTGACGAATCAGAAAAGGTCTACAGTCCCTCAGCCAATCAGGACGCAGAAATGCTCGTTGATACACTATAAAAAAAATTTGAATAAAAAAAATCTGCGAAACAGCAAAGCCACGAAAAGTGAACCACAATGTAGTGAGGGACCACTGTATTTAATTAAAAAGTATTTTATTTTAGTTCATTTATTTTCAAAATGTAATTCTATGGCACAAAGGCAAAAAAAGCCATTATATCCAGTGTTATTTCATTTTAAATTTCAAAAGGGTTTTGTGGCTCCCAGTGTTTTCTTCACTGTGTGAAACGGGTCCAAATGGCTCTTTGAGTGGTAAAGGTTGCTGACCCCTGGTCTAGAAAGTTGTTATTAGTACATCTCTGCATAACATTGTATCCTTTTATTAACATTAAAAACAAAAAAGAAAGAAAGAAACCTCCAACAAAGACTGCACTGTCTTTTGGCACTGAGGACTCAAATATTAATGTGTTTTTAATGCAGATTTGCACACATTTGTTTACGTTTTACAGAAACGAAACTCAAAACCACCTCATTTGCATAAACAGAGCTGAAAAAAAACGCTCTCTCCTTGTGCCGCTGATGTGTCAGCTTCTGTCGGACTAAAGGACATGACTCAGTGGAATATACGTGTTTTTCTATGACAGAGGATGTTCTGCTGATGGTGAGTCTGTTCTGTGCAACAATGAGAGCGCCACTGCCAACTACTGCTGGTGATGTGCAATTACCCTTAGTTCTAGTACAGTACGGCAAAAAAGCATGTTTCCCAGCATCACACGCGGCCCCCCAGGGGGGCCTGCCCCACTATTTGAGAAGCACTGCCCTAAACATATTGCGTGTATTTCAAAGTTCCTCTGACCGAGCCTTCTCGTCCTGGTGCCGCTTTGCTGTCGTGGGTTTTGGCAGAGATAAAACTTGCAAACATACAGCACTTCAGAGTCACACTGCGACTGAACATTTTTTTAAATAAATTTGGCTGAATGCATTCTGTCCTGTACAGGAGACATGGAGGAGAATGGCTGACGAATTGGCAAAGGTCTACAGTCCCTTAGACAATCAGGACGCAGAACACAATGCACATTGATACACTCTTAAAAAAATCAGCGAAACAGTGAAGCTGCAAAAAGTGAACGATATAGCGAGGGACCACTGTATTTGATTAAAATGTATTTTATTTTAGTTCGTTCATTTTCAAAATGTAATTCTATGGCACAAAGGCAAAAAAAAAGCCGTTATATACAGTATTATTTCATTTTAAACTTCAAAAGGGTTTTGTGGCCCCCAGTATTTTCGTTACCATGTGAAACGGGTCCAAATGGCTCTTTGAGTGGTAACGGTTGCCGATCCCTGGGCTAGCCTTATGTCCTTCTGCATGCTGATGTTGTGACAGGACCACTGAGTTGCATTTACACTGCTCCTCAGTTGGAGCACAGAGGAGAATCTCGTCCACATATTGTAAAATACACGTGCCTTGTGACACCTCGAGAGGAACTAGATAATCGTTGTACCAGGTGAGAGCGTGCACAAATCCCTGACACAGCCTAGTGAATTTGTATGTTCCCTTTAAACAAAATTGTGAATCTTCATGAACTGGAACTAAGGAAAAATTACATTGTTGTTGGTTTTTTTTTCTGGAAAAATAGGGCTTTGCACACCTCCGGATTCACATGGCACAATGACACAGCTCGGGTCACGCGGAGGGATTTAATTTTATGTCTGACCTTTTCACAATGTTCAACAAATAAACTCCCCTCCAACCAGTCTTTTGGTTTAAATAAAACAAAAATACAAGGGCGAATGCTTGAAGATAAAACAAAATCCTGTAACTTGTCTGTGCTAATACAGATAATGCAGAAATCTGATCACTACAATAAAACTAGTCAGTGATTAACTCATCCTCACTACCATCTACCCATAACTTTTCAAAAGCCTCGACTGCATGCGCGAGCACGTTAAAGGACCAGTCCAAATTCCCAAAATGTGTGAACTCAATATCATTTGACAGGTGCAGTTTACCATGTGTTGAACTAATCAAATCAATTGCAGGATTTGGTGACAATTTCCAGCGGAATTCAAAATTTGAGGTCGAGGACTCAGCATGTAACCCCATTAAAGGTACAGTCAGATCTTTTGTTGACAGCACCTGCAGCCCAATAGGTGTGGAGATCAAACAGAGATTCAGCCTACACATCAAATCACAACCAAGCAAGCTAATTGGGCATACATTTGAGAACAAGAAAGAATGTTTGAAAACCATCCCGTCTGGGTCAAAACATCTTAAAGGGGATGTGAACTGCTCTTTAGTTGTGTTACCAGATGCTAATAGTGATATGGTGTAGCGGCCACTCAATTTAGGCATACGAGAGAGATCACTGCTTTTAATAATAGAGTTAGTTGCTCCAGAATCAACAAAAAATGAAATTTCTTCTCCATTTACAGATAATTTGTACACTCAACAAAAATATAAACATAACACTTTTGTTTTTGCTCCCATTTTTCATGAGATGGACTTAAAGATCTAAAATTCATTCCAGATACACAATATTACCATTTCTCTCAAACATTGTTCACAAATCTGTCTAAATGTGTGATAGTGAGCACTTCTGCTTTGCTGAGATAATCCATCCCACCTCACAGGTGTGCCACATCAAGATGCTGATCTGACATCATGATTAGTGCACAGGTGTGCCTTAGACTGCCCACAATAAAAGGCCACCCTGAAATGTGCATTTTTAAAAAAAAAAAAAATTTTTGCTTTATTGGGGGTCTGGGGACTCAGAACCAATCAGTATCTGGTGTGACCACCATTTGCCTCATGCAGTGCAACACATCTTCTTCGCATAGAGTTTATCAGATTGTCAATTGTGGCCTGTGGAATGTTGGCCATGCAAGAACTGGGACATTTTCAGCTTCCAAGAACTGTGTACAGATCCTTGCAACATGGGACCGTGCATTATCTTGCTGAAACATGAGGTGATGTTCATGGATGTATGGCACAACAATGGGCCTCAGGATCTCATCACGGTATCTCTGTGCATTCAAAATGCCATCAATAAAATGCACCTGTGTTCTTCGTCCATAACAGATGCCTGCTCATACCATAACCCCACCACCACCATGGGCCACTCGATCCACAACATTGACATCAGCAATGCGCCCTGAACAATGTAAACTGAGATTCATCCGTGAAGAGAACACCTCTCCAACATGCCAGACGCCATCGAATGTGAGCATTTGCCCACTCAAGTCTGTTACGGCGACGATCTGGAGTCAGGTTAAGACCCCGATGAGGACGACGAGCATGCAGTTGAGCTTCCCTGAGACGGTTTCTGACAGTTTGTGCAGAAATTGTTTGGTTATGCAAACCAATTGTTTCAGCAGCTGTCCGAGTGGCTGGTCTCAGACGATCTTGGAGGTGAACCTGCTGGATGTGGAGGTCCTGGGCTGGTGTGGTTACACGTGGTCTGTGGTTGTGAGGCCGGTTGGATGGACTGCCATATTCTCTGAAACGCCTTTGGAGACGGCTTATGGTGGAGAAATGAACATTCAATACACGAGCAACAGATCTGGTTGACATTCCTGCTGTCAGCATGCCAATTGCACGTTCCCTCAATGCTTGTGACATCTGTGGCATTTTGCTGTGAGACAAAACTGCACATTTCAGAGTGGCCTTTTATTGTGGGCAGTATAAGGTACACCTGTGCACTAATCATGATGTCAGATCAGCATCTTGATGTGGCACACCTGTGAGGTGGGATGGATTATCTCAGCAAAGCAGAAGTGCTCACTATCACACATTTAGACAGATTTGTGAACAATGTTTGAGAGAAATGGTAATATTGTGTATCTGGAATGAATTTTAGATCTTTAAAGGGACAGTGTGTAAGATTTTTACCCGTTAATTACTGAAATTGAAGATATCCATTCAAAAATACATTGTTTTCCAAGCCTTTTCACTTCCATCATGAAATCAAAGTATTCTTTTGGACTTAGATATAGTCACATAAAAGGGGGATCTTCCCCATGCAGAGGCAGCCATTTTGAATACGAGAGCCGCAGAAGGACATTTGGGCTCCGCCTTCGCCTTCGGCAAGGCTCGTGGTTTTGGGTAAACAACACAAGCATGCTGCCGGATCAGACGTCGTAATGGATCTAACACGTGTTTTGGACTAAATTGTTTTACTGGATTTTATTCGCTGGATCCTTACGGACAAATTGAGAGCAAGTTTATGGTGAAATACAGAGTTTGACCTGTGCAAAGCATTCTAAGGTAAGCTAACCTTGTTTTGTGCTTTTCCGTATAAAAGCCCCATGTCCTCAGGGAGTAATTGTGCAGGGAAATGAATTGCATAGTCAAAAAGAGGAGACTGTAAGGTTTCATTTGATGTGTAGAGTGTCATGGTACATGATCGGGAAAGTGTGTTTTCATGAGAAAAGAAAAAAAAAAAAAAAGGGACCGCGTTTTATTTATACAGTAGCGGCGCGCGGCTCGTGCGCAGGTACGAGAGCTGTCCGCGTTACGGCGTGCCCGGGTGACCCTCGAGGTCTGCCGTAGCTAAAACAGAAAGTGCAATAGCACCATCCACCTATGCGCCACGAATCCTACACACTGGGGCTTTAAGTCCATCTCATGAAAAATGGGAGGAAAAACAAAAGTGTTGCGTTTATATTTTTGTTGAAAATCCCCTGTGGGAAAATCCCCTGTCTCTCTAAGCATTTGTGAATGTGCCAATAGTCTCCAATGCCAAATGGAATGTGCTCATGTGTGGGTGGTGTTGGGTACGTGTTACCGTCCACCGAGGCCTAGTGGTGCCGGTGTAGAGTCAGGAGCGGTGTTGAGGACCCCGGCTGTGGCACCTAGACTCATGCCTCCATCAGAGCTGCTCCCTTATCGCGTTTGTTGGCCAGCTTCCTCACGGGCACCGCCGTGCCACGGCTCCAGTCCCGAGCATAATGTTCAGCTGCCCCACAGTTATAGCACTCCTCCTGACAGAACGAAGGGACTCAGAGCGCGTCCCCTCCCGCAGCCCCGGCCACCTCGTTCTCGGCCACGGTTGTGGTCAGGGAGCTTCGCAGAAAACTTGGGCAGGTCCATTGGCTTAGCTCTCTTTGCCAATATTGCCCTGATCTCTTGTCCAGAGGGGCGGAACTCCTGGCAAAATGTCAAAAACTCAACAGCAAATCTGGGTCCATCCACGGCTGGGTCTGGCAAAGACTCAGCACCGTTAGCAATGTCCACAGCAGTCCATGGCTGGTACACGGAAAGGTGTCCGCGCCTGCCACCTCCACCATCGGAAACTGTCTTTTGGGGTCATCCTCAGTGTTCGTAGCAAATGACCCCATGTTTGCAGCTGCCTGGCATGTGAACACTGCTGGTTGCCCCCACGTGAGTTTAACTTTCGGTTTCGTCTTGTATGTGGTAGAGTGTGGCTCGCCCATGGTTCCTTCGTCTTCTCCGAGCATGACGTCATCGCCTGTCTCGAACTTCGGTGAGTTGTGTCTGGGGGGGGGCACGAGTCCAGCTCCACATCCGGGGCCATCGCCTCCAGCTCTGGACAGAAACGAGGAAAAGAAACAGCAGTATCTGGTTTCATTGCATTTATGTCATATGTGCGTGCACTGGGCCCCCACTGTAATGTGGGGGTTTATCCTCCCACCTTGCACTCTTGGTGTCAACACTCACACGCACATTTTCAGGTCTCACATCACACTCATTCTTATCACCCGTTTTTTTTTTTTACTTTGCTCACATAGTGAAACTTGTTTTGCAGCTCTTTTTTGTTTTGTTTGTTTTTTTTCTCCCTGGACTCTGCCTCAGAAATCCACACATTCAACCACATGTGATGAGTATCAATTGACTGAACCCTTTGCCTGTTAATATTTTACACTTCCAAATTTTCTCCCTTCTCCCAGGGAAAAGAATTGGTTTGAGAGGGGAGTTAAAGAGGCTATTTTTGTCAAAAAAGAGAATCCTTCTTTAAACAGAAATGGTGGAGTCAGACATAATTTGTCTCCCATCTATAATTCCATTCTCAAACCTAAATCAAAACAAACAAAAGAAACAATAGGGCTAGCCAGGTCAGGGCCAGAGGTGTGAAAAACAGTTGTTTAGGGGTTGAATAGGTATGCTAAACTAGACGCCAGAGAAACAAAAGACAGAAACTCAAAAACAAATAGGCGAGATAGTTTCAGAATAATTTCACTGTAGTTAGCTCCTCCCTGCAGCGAGATATAAGCAGTGTCCTTCAGCACGCTAACCAGAACTGATGAAGCCTCTCGGATGAGCGGCAAAACGTTTTCGACCAAATAAACTTTGTCCAGTTGACAAATTGAATTTCTGTTTTTATCATGGATTCTACCTGGACGACTGAGGGATTCTTCATGCATTTTCTCCCTTTGCTTTTCCAAATGCCCCTTCAGCTTAATGAGTTGGTTCATACTGAATGAACCCCCATCAGGAAACCCAAATTTCTCTATCCATATTGGTAAACATTCCAGAGATTCCTTCCCGTACTTTTCCGACACTGCCACTGTAATTGATGTCTCTGGGACCTGCGGAGCCGGAACCGTGACCCTGGACTGCCCCCCTCCCCCCCCATACTCTATCTCCAAGATGAACATGGGTCAGCGCGGTGATGATCAACCTCTACGTGTCCCTAGGGTAGAATTTTTTATGAGACGTTTATTCGTCTTTTTAGCAGAATATCAGTTTAGCCGAAGCAAGGGCACACCGGCACCGTGTTTGGTCACCGTCAAATTGCGTGAAAAATTAAAAAGTAGGAAGGAGTCCAGGAGCAAAAAACCCACAAGAACAATTTGAAAGAAGACAACTCACCACATATAGCACAGGTTGGGGCCCTTTAGCGCTGGCGTTTTCCTGTGAGAGGGATGGGCCCTCGATCTCAATTGAAGAGCAGAGGCTAGGATGGAGGCCGGAAGACCCCCGTCCTAGGGTGGCCAGCCGCAGATCTCGCAGAAAAAAGAAACGGTCGAAAAGGACTGTTCGTTGACGCCAAATTGCTGTGGAATTTCTAATCTATAAGAATGAAAATGAAAAGGTTGGAGCTGTCTTGAATCAAAGAGTTGATTTATTAAAAGCAATTGTGCACAAAATCACACCCTGACAGTCCCTCACAGAGGCCCTAGATTAGATGATCATAACAAAACATACAAAGTTCTTATACATACCGAGGGGGGGGGGGGGGGGCATGAGCCAATGTGTACATGCGTAGTCAAGACATAGCATTACGACAATCACAGAATAACAAGTCAGCCCAATGCTGGGTCATTCACATCAGAATAACAAGTGAAAAACAAGTTAAAGGCCAGTGGAAATTTACCAGACATATTGTGCGGCCTTAAAGGCCCTAACTGAACTTTGAACATGATGAACAAAAAATGAGAACTTCCCACTTCAATCTCTTCAGACGGGTGCGTTGGAGGCGAGGGAGCAGACCCAGAACACACGAGGAGAAAACAATCCCACACTCCGTCTTACTTGCAAAATGAGAAATTTATTAAGACATGCAACGTTTCTAGGGCCGAACCGTTGCATGTCTTAATAAATTTCTCATTTTGCAAGTAAAATGGAGTGCGGGATTGTTTTCTCCTCGAACATGATGAACAACCTAATTTCATTAGAAATCACAAAACCAACTTATACATTACATACACTCAACAAAAATATAAACGCAACACTTTTGTTTTTGTTCCCATTTTTCATGAGATGGACTTAAAGATTTAAAATTCATTCCAGATACACAATATTACCATTTCTCTCAAACATTGTTCACAAATCTGTCTAAATGTCTGATAGTGAGCACTTCTGATTTGCTGAGATAATCCATCCCACCTCACAGGTGTGCCACATCAAGATGCTGATCTGACATCATGATTAGTGCACAGGTGTGCCTTAGACTGCCCACAATAAAAGGCCACTCTGAAATGTGCAGTTTTGTCTCACAGCAAAATGCCACAGATGTCACAAGCATTGAGGGAACGTGCAATTGGCATGCTGACAGCAGGAATGTCAACCAGATCTGTTGCTCGTGTATTGAATGTTAATTTCTCCACCATAAGCCGTCTCCAAAGGCGTTTCAGAGAATATGGCAGTACATCCAACCGGCCTCACAACCGCAGACCACGTGTAACCACACCAGCCCAGGACCTCCACATCCAGCAGGTTCACCTCCAAGATCGTCTGAGACCAGCCACTCGGACAGCTGCTGAAACAATTGGTTTGCATAACCAAACAATTTCTGCACAAACTGTCAGAAACTGTCTCAGGGAAGCTCAACTGCATGCTCATCGTCCTCATCGGCGTCTTAACCTGACTCCAGATCGTCGCCGTAACAGACTTGAGTGGGCAAATGCTCACATTCGATGGTGTCTGGCACGTTGGAGAGGTGTTCTCTTCACGGATGAATCTCAGTTTACATTGTTCAGGGCAGATGGCAGACAGCGTGTGTGGCGTCGTGTGGGTGAGCGCTTTGCTGATGTCAATGTTGTGGATCGAGTGGCCCATGGTGGTGGTGGAGTTATGGTATGGGCAGGCATCTGTTATGGACGAAGAACACAGGTGCATTTTATTGATGGCATTTTGAATGCACAGAGATACCGTGATGAGATCCTGAGGCCCATTGTTGTGCCATACATCCATGAACATCACCTCATGTTTCAGCAAGATAATGCACGGCCCCATGTTGCAAGGATCTGTACACAATTCTTGGAAGCTGAAAATGTCCCAGTTCTTGCATGGCCAGCATACTCACCGGACATGTCACCCATTGAGCATGTTTGGGATGTGCTTGACCGGCGTATACGACAGCGTGTCCCAGCTCCCACTAATATCCAGCAACTTCGCACAGCCATTGAAGAGGAGAGGACCAACATTCCACAGGCAACAATTGTCAATCTGCTAAACTCTATGCGAAGAAGATGTGTTGCACTGTATGAGGCAAATGGTGGTCACACCAGATACTGACTGGTTCTGAGTCCCCAGACCCCCAATAAAGCAAAAAAATAAAAAAATGCACATTTCAGGGTGGCCTTTTATTGTGGGCAGTCTAAGGCACACCTGTGCACTAATCATGATGTCAGATCAGCACCTTGATGTGGCACACCTGTGAGGTGGGATGGATTGTCTCAGCAAAGCAGAAGTGCTCACTATCACACATTTAGACAGATTTGTGAACAATGTTTGAGAGAAATGGTAATATTGTGTATCTGGAATGAATTTTAGATCTTTAAGTCCATCTCATGAAAAATGGGAGCAAAAACAAAAGTGTTGCGTTTATATTTTTGCTGAGTGTATATATCTGATTATATGAATGATTATTATTTCCATCACACCACACATAGTTCATAGTTCATAATTTGATTTAATATCAAAAAAACGTATGTATATGTACATCGAAATTTCCCCCGCATTTGAAAGAATTTGTCAAAATTCTTTCTACAAACTGAGGTTGTTGTTGTGGTTGTGGGTGCCACTAGGTTGGTTGTTGTGGCTGGCAGTAGGTTGGTTGTTGTGGCTGGCAGTAGGTTGGTTGTTGTGGCTGGCAGTGGGTTGGCTGTTGTGACTGGCAGTAGGTTGGTTGTTGTGGGTGCCAGTAGGTTGGTTGTTGTGGCTGCCAGTAGGTTGGTTGTTGTGGTTGGCAGTAAGTTGGTGGTTGTGGCTGGCAGTAGGTTGGTTGTTGTGGCTGGCAGTAGGTTGGTTGTTGTGGCTGGCAGTAGGTTGGTTGTTGTACTGCCTGGTCGCTCAGTGGTACCAGCTTTACTATGTTTGTGGTTTGCTGATTAGTTGGTGGAACCATCATATTTGTATAGGCTGCTGGCTGGACAAGGCTGGCAGAGTGGTCAAGATGTGTTGGCTGGTTGGTCGACATCACCATCATTTCTGGGTTGTAGTGTACGGTCTGAAAGGGAGCTCCCGGAACTGCTGTTGGGTTGATATTTACAGGTATTTGCGGGACTGTTAGATGATAGCTCGGTGGTACCGCCATAGCAGGGTGGTTGGATGTAGGCTGAACAGGACCTACTGTAGCTGCAGGTTGGGTGTAAGTTATAGGTACTGTTGTGTTTCTTTTATTTTTCTTCTTCCCATAGTTATCTTTGGTGGACCACCCTGGGTACTTAGCCTGGTGCTCCCTCCTAGCCACGTTCGCCTGCTCGTAATATGGGGCTTGTTCTTCAGGTGAGAGCATGTTCCATCTCTCCCCGGCAATTTTGTTCGTGTCGTGTTCATATCTTATATCAAGTTCCTGCATAATAATCTCTCTCTGCTCAGCCCTGTACAGCATGAAGGCGTTAGGAGGTTTCTTGATGTAAGGCTTCTTGACAGCAAGGACATTGCTTGTCCTATTAACTCTCTCTGTAGGATTGGAGTTAGTGTGACTAGCGTTAGGCAATACTATTCTTGGTGCAGTTTGTTTTGCAGATGGTCTGGAGTACAATGGACTGTTCCAAGGAGCATAAAAGTTTTTGCTCGGAGCAGGTCCAACTTGACAAGATGGGCCTGGTATCGCTGGGGAGAGTGGTGACTGTGTTTTGTTTTTTGTGGCAGAATTTTCAAATGAATGTTGAGCCCTTTGATATTCAAGAAGTTGGTGTTGCAATGATGATGGCATCTGGAACTCCACAGAAGATGTTGCTCTACTTTCACTACCAGTGGCTGTACTGATAGTGCTTGTGAGTGCAGCGCGCTGACGCACTAGCCTTGAGCTTCGAAGTTCCTTCATACGCGACATGTAGTAAAAAATAGTCTTGAATCCAAGGTTTGCCTTTTTTATCTTTACTAAAATGAAAGCTATACACAACACAAAACAAAAGATGAATTCCTAGAATTTGTAACTTCCTACGTGACGTTTCTATGTGACATCCCTACGTGATGTCCCTATGTGACAGTCAAAAGACTGTAGCTTCTATGGCTCGAGCTTCTGCTCTCTTTAAACCTTGAACATTGAAATTGAATCAAAGATCAAAGATCAAGTAACAAGATCAAATATCAAAGATCAAAGATCAAAGATCAAAGTAACTATGGTAAGTTTATATTTGATCTAATTATACAAAAATATAAATTTTTAAAACATAAAAAATGACTCTAACAGTGCTGTCCAACATGGTGATCAGATCTCTGAAGATTTGGCACCGGATAAGGACGATCACGTCCTTATCCGGTGCCAAATCTTCAGACTGGCTGGCTTCAGACAATTTTCTTACGGCCTGTTTTTCCACCTGCAGAGGGCACTCTGGTCTCGAATAAGGACTGTTCCGAGGAGAGTAAAAGTTTTTCCTTGGAGAAGGTCCATGTGATCTGAAGGGCCCTGGTTCCACTGGAGAGCTCGGTGGCTGTGTGTTGCTCCCAGGGTTCGTACTGAGAAAATACATTATGGCATCAATTTCAGCTGCCATTGTGACCATCCTCGAATCATCAGATGGCATTTTCATTTCTTGGATCTTCGATGTAGAGGGCCCTGGTTTCGCTAGAGAGCTCGGTGGCTGTGTGTTGCTCCCAGGGATCATACTGAAAAAGTGTCTTAGGATTTCAATTTCAGCTGCCATTCCATCCAGATCCTCTGTCGAATCGTCAGACGGCATTTTTATTTCTTTGTTTGGCTCGATAATTTTTAAAAGTTAAAAAGTTGAGGAGAGCTTGTGAAATGCTGCTTTCTGTACACTGTCTCTGAGTTAAATGAGTACCGGTACGTATAGAAGATATTTATCCCAAATATGTCACGGTCATGGTAACGGGACATCATTCAAAGATTCTCGACTCTTTGATTGTCAGAACATGACATCACAAAGCAGGTTTCCTTTGATGTCACATTACCATGACGACGCAACAGTATATGCTAATGAGTGGAATTATATTTAAATTAGAATACTGTTGTGTTGTCATGGTAATGTGACATCAAAGGAAACCTGCTTTGTGATGTCATGTTCTGACAATCAAAGAGTCAAGAATCTTTGAATGTTTGTGATGTCCCGTTACCATGACCATGACCATGACATATTCGGGATAAATATCTTCTACACGTACCGGTACTCATTTAACTCAGACGTACCGGTACTCATTTAACTCAGAGACAGTGTACAGAAAGCACGCTCTCCTCAACTTTTTAATTTTAACAAATTACCGACTCAAACAAAGAAATGAAAATGCCGTCTGACGATTCGACAGAGGATCTGGACGCAATGGTAGCTGAAATTGAAGCCATAATGGCCATTTTCAGTACAAACCCTGGGAGCAACAAACAGCCACCGAGTTCTCCAGCGAAACCAAGGCCCTCTACTTCGAAGATCCTAGAAATGAAAATGCCATCTGACGATTCGACAGAGGATCTGGATGCAATGGTAGCTGAAATTGAAGCCATAATGTTCTCAGTACGAACCCTGGGAGCAACACACAGCCACCGAACATGGACCTTCTCCAAGGAAAATCTTTTACTCTCCCGGGACCTGGTCCTTACTCCAGACCAAAGTGCCCTCTGCAGGTGGAAAAACAGGCCGTAAGAAAATCGCCTGAAGCCAGCCAGTCTGAAGATTTGGCACTGGATAAGGACATGATGGCAGTTCAGATCACCATGTTGGACAGCATTATCAGTCGCTGTCGCTGGTAGTGAAAGTACAACAACATCTTCTGTGGAGTTCCAGATGCCATCATCATTGCAACACCAAATTCTTGAATATCAAAGGGCTCAACATTCATTTGAAAATTCTGCCACAGAACACAAAACACAGTCACCAGTCTCCCCAGCGATACCAGGCCCATCTTGTCAAGTTGGACCTGCTCCGAGGAAAAACATTTATGCTCCTTGGAACAGTCCATTGTACTCCAGACCATCTGCGAAAGAAGCTGCACCAAGAATAGCATTGCCTAACGCTAGTCACGCTAACTCCAATCCTACTGAGAGAGTTAATAGGACAAGCAATGTCCTTGCTGTCAAGAAGCCTTACATCAAGAAACCTCCTAACGCCTTCATGCTCTACAGGGCTGAGCAGAGAGAGATTATTATGCAGGAACTTAATACAAGATATGAACACAACATGAACAAAATTGCTGGGGAGAGATGGAACATGCTCTCACCTGATGAACAAGCCCCATATTACGAGCAGGCGGACGTGGCTAAGAGGGAGCACCAGGCCAAGTACCCAGGGTGGTCCACCAAAGATAACTATGGGAAGAAGAAAAATAAAAGAAACACAACAGTACCTATAACTTACACCCAGCCTGCAGCTCCAGTAGGTCCTGTTCAGCCTCCATTCTACCACCCTGCTATGGCGGTACCACCGAGCTATCATTTAACAGTCCCGCAAATACCTCTAAATATCAACCCAACAGCAGTTCCGGGAGCTCCCTTTCAGACTGTACACTACAACCCAGAAATGATGGTGATGCCGACCAACCAGCCAACACATCTTGACCACTCTGCCAGCCTTGTCCAGCCAGCAGCCTATACAAATATGATGGTTCCACCAACTAATCAGCAAACCACAAACATAGTAAAGCTGGTACCACCGAGCGACCAGGCAGCACAACAACCAACCTATTGCCTGCCACAACAACCAACCTACTAGAACCCACAATAACCGATTTAGCAGGACACACAACAACTGACTCAGTTTGTGGAAAGAATTTTGACTGAAGAATTCTTTCAAATGCGGGGGAAATTTTGATTCACTCTATGTACATGTACATATGGTTTTTCAACAATAAAGCAAACTATGAACTATGAACTATGTGTGGTCAGGAGCTTTTGTGTGGTAACATCTGTGGTCTGTATCTCCTTCTTTGGCCAGCTTATATTAATTGAAGAGAATAAAATATTTTATTTATCCATTCATCCATTTTCTTCCGCTTTCTTCATATTTCGGCTCATTGGGGCAACGGTCCAGACAGATCCGCTTCCCAGATCCCCATGGATCCCCCCGCAGGTGGTGGGTCCACGGGAGGATGGCCCCACGTCGCTTGATGCAACCAACCTTGATGTATCTCCTGTCATGGGGGCTATCTGCAGACACTGGGGGTGAGGTGGGGTTAAGTGTCTTGCTCAAGGACACAATGGCAGCACTCATCTGTGGGAGCTAGGATCGCACCGCCAACCCGTGGTTCAGTAACTTCAGAAGAACATCAAGACTGGGACTCTCAAATTTAGAAAACTCAACTTTTAAAGATAAAACTCTGATTCATTAACCATGCATATCTCTGCAAAAATCTTGACCTTACTACAAGTCTGATAGAAGAGACAATGATGAATTCTGACAGCGCTGCTGTTTTAGAGGAATGGATTGGATATGGCCAGACATGCTTATGGTGGCATCCTAATCACACAGGTACTATTCACACAAACATAAAGATATGTCTTAATGATTTATATTTAAGGCATAATGATTTATATTTCTCATTGTACACAACTCATTGTACACAACACAGGGCTCTCAAGTTTTGAGCGGGGTCGTGCGTGTGACTGTAATTTCCGAGGACGGGGGGGGGGGGGGTGCGAGTGAACAATTTTTGGCGCTTGAATTGCGTGAGAAATGCCGTGTGAGCGTGTGAACACGTCGAATTGCGTGTTGAGAGCCCTGTTTGTCTAAAGAGCAAACTTAAACTACAAAGCAACTAATGAGAGTTATATAAATGAAGTTATTACCTGATGGTTCTCAGTTTGTTTTATCATCACCGCACTGAGAGGGGCGGGGAGGAGGGAGCGGGACATTTTTAACGTATTCATGTAAGAGTCTGGTCAATGCACCGGGCCCGCGTCTCACCGCGTCTCATCGCGTCTCACCGCGACTCACCACGGGCAGTTCGGCTCTGGGCCGCGAGTATTCCGCGCGTAAGCCGTCGGGGGGGACACGTTACGCACAGACGGAGATACCGGGACCGGAGTCGGTGTGTCTCAGAGGAGACGTGGCACCGGGACTGAGGCTCAGGACATGCCCGGGGGACGGCGAGCAGACGCGCCGTCCCCCCCTCCCCCTGTTGGGGGGCGGCGCTGAAAACGCGCGGAGCCTGCATAAACTAAGCCACACAGACCGATTTTCTGGGCACAAAAATAAGAAAAAAAAAAAAAAAAACACTAATCAGCGTGAGAAATGCCATGTGTGGCGTGTGCGCGTGTGAATACGTCGAATTGCGTGTGTCACACTCTCAATGCGTGAGACTTGAGAGCCCTGCAACATAACACACAAAGGTTGTATTACTAATTAAGGCTGGGCGAAATGGAGAAAAAAATATATCTCAATATATTTTCTTATATCTCGATATCTGTGCAGGAAAAATAACCCCCCAAAAACTACTGCAAAAACAAACATGCCAAATTCCACAAGGTCTTTTTTTATTGATGTGCAGTTGAAGTGCAGGTCATGTAGGAACAAAGTGCTTCTGCGACATAAAAAAAATAAAAATCACTGTATAGAAAAATACTCATTTAACTAAAATAAAGGAAGAAATAATACATGTTGCCTCATTTTTATTCAAAGACTCAACTCAAGCTCATCTTTGCATTAACTGTTAACCATAGGATAACCATGAGCTCCTTTAACAGAGGAAGCTTGAGAGGGTCCTTATTTTAATAGATCCATGTTCTTATTTTAATAGATCCATGTTCTTATTTTAATAGATCCATGTTCCTAACCAGTGGTAAGGAGCTATGAGGTATCCCACAAGCCACTGCGCAGGTCAAACCGAACGTTTCCAAAGACAAGTACAAGTACAAATTTTAGACTGCAGCAGATTAATTAAAATTTTCTGCATAAACTTTACATTACTAAACTTTACAACATATGAATCATAACTCCTATAGAGCCACTTCAGCCGTCTGAGATTATAATTTGTTTAATGCCACTTTGCGCACATTTGTTTACGTTTTATAGAAACGAAACTTAACATCACATGACTCATTTGCATAAACTGTAAACGATGAAAAAAAAAACTTTCGGCATTCAAGGCAGTAGACATCTGTCTGCTGTTTGTCCGACGCCTACAAACTGAAGTATCTCCAGATAATGGATCCAGTTGTCCTTTTTTTCTGAGATGTGTGTAGAATCCCTCAGTCGTCCAGGTAGAATCCATGGCAAAAGGAGAATTTCAATTTGTCAACTGGACAAAAGTTTGTTTGGTCAAAGATGTTTCGCAGCTCATCCAAGCTGCTTCAGTTCTGGCTAGAGTGCTGGTGGACACTGCTTATAACTGGCTGCAGGGATGAGCTAACTACGATGTGGGGTTCTTGTTAACATAGCCATTCATAGCCTAATGGGTGTTTTCACACCTCTGGACCTGACCTGCTGCCCTATTGTTTTCTGTTTGTTTTGATTTAGGTTTGAGGATAGAGTTATAGATGGGAGACAAATGTCCGAGATGATTTCTGTTCAAGGAAGGATTCTCTTTCTTGACAAAAATAGCCTCTTTAACTCCCCTCTCAAACCAGTTCTTTTCTCTGGCCAAGATCTGAACCTCACAGTCCTCAAATGAATGGCCCGTGGCTTCTAGGTGGAGATGTATGGCAGATGAAGGTCCACTCTGGCTCGCCCGTCTGTGTTGGTACATCCTCTTGTGAAGTGGCTGTTTTGTTTCTCTAGTGTAGCGCTCACTGCAGTCTTCACTACACTTCAAGACCCCATTGCTTTTGTTTGTGGCTCAGTATTTGTGGACCAGTTTCTGTCTTAAATGTCTGAAAATCCTCTGTAGTTTTTCAGAAACGCCGGCCAGGTAAGGGATGGTTACACCCTTCCTCCTGGGTTCTGATTCTCTGTTGTATTGTTTCTTGTCTTTGTCTCTCTCAGTTTTGTTTGTGGAGATGAAAGCCATCCATCCATCCATATTCTTCTGCTTCTCCATTTCTGGGTCGCGGGGCAGCAGAACAGCATGTGCATGAACAACATGTGCAGAAAGCCTTCTCTTTTTGTGGAGATGAAAGCCCATCTCCACAAACAGAGAGGGCTTTCTGCACATGTTCTTCTTTCTCCTTACCCTCTGTGCTTGTAGGAACCACTTGGGCCCTGTGTTGTAATGTACGAATAACTCCAAGTTTGTGCTGCAGTGGGTGGTGTGAATCAAAAAGTAGGTATTGGTCGGTGTGTGTGGGCTTCCTGAATACCTCTGCTTGGAGTCGCCAGTCTTCTCTTATTGTTATGGCATGCTGATGTTATGTTATTCTTGGCATCTTCACGAGTGAATTTGATGTTCGGATCTACAGAATTGATGTGTGCAGTAAAAGGTTCCAAATCTTGAATTTTGATTTCAGAAAAATTATCATCCACGTAGCGATACCAATGTGTTGGTGGAGTGCCTGGATATGAGGTCAAGGCACTCTGGTCAAATTGTTCCATGTACAAGTTAGCCATGATCGGGGAGACCGGTGAGCCCATCGCACAGCCTTGGATTTGCCTGTAGAAGTTTCCTCTGAACTAGAAATATGTGGTATTTAAAGGGATAGTTTGGTTTTTGGATGTGAATCTGTATGGCATCCCCTTCAGCAGTGTTGTGCATTAAAGGGATATGCCACCCCCAGGTCAAACTTGGGCATCTCCCCACAGTCCAGAGACTAAAATAAGTGATGGAAAGCCGAAGCACACACCACGCTGCGTAACAGGGGAACTCCCAACGTGGTGCGTAACAGGGATTCCCCTGTGTGCTTCGGCTGTGTTTTTCCGCACTGTAAAATAGTTCCCCACCCCAAAATTACCAAGGCAAGCTCTCCGTGTTGATTTGCACATTTATTTGCACTCGATATGAATGCGCACTACACATAAAGTAATTGGAAAAAGCAACGAGCAAATTAATTCCTTTTGGCCGAAATCTTTCTCTGGCGACGTTAGCCTCCAGTCTAACGCGGAGTAGCTGCAGCTGCGTGCGGTGGTCAGTGCTGACAGACTCGGACAATGGCTGGGTGACCAGGAAAACGCTTTCCATCACTTATTTTAGTCTCTGGACTGTGGGGAGATGCCCAAGTTTGACCTGGGGGTGGCATATCCCTTTAACACTGGCTTATCGCTGACAGCGTCCTCTAAGCCGAGTTCTGCCCCGGTTCTGGTGCTGATGAAAGTACAGTGGTACCTCACCTTACGAAATTAATTCGTTCCAGAAGTGGTTTCGTAACGTGAATTTTTCGTAAGTTGAGTAGCTATTTCAATGGAAAAGGCCTGATTCGTTCCAAGTTTTTTTTTTTATAGTGTAACATTTTTTTTATAGTGTAACTTTGTGTTCTGCGTCCTTATTGGCCAAGAGATTGTAGAGCCAGGACTAAACGTGGAATAAACCAGGTCTAGACCAGAACTAAACCAGGTCTAAACCAGGTCTAAACCTGGACTGGACCTGGACTAAACCAGGACTGGACCAGGTGTAGACCTGGACTAAACCGGGACTAGACCAGGATTAAATCACCCCGTGTGGCTCTTCGCTGGTTTCGTGCGGCTTTTGCGCTCGTTTGTGCGTGTTCGGTTTGTGGCTCGGGCTGCGTGTGATGGAGCGCCTGTAGCACCGTCATTCCCCGACCAGCGTCTCTCTCTCGCTCTCTGGCCCCAGCGCGCGCCTAGACTGCAGAGCACAGAGCGCTTCTCCTGGTTTGCGTAACTAGACTCTGATCAACTGTTCCCTGCCTATAAACTGTTCTCCGTGATCTGGACTCTGTTTCCCTCCCTGGGGCGCACGAGGGTGCACACTTGGACAGTTGAATCAGAGTCTGGTTAGGCAAACCAGGAGAAGCGCTCCGTGCTCTGCCGTCTAGGCGCACGCTGGGGCCAGAGAGCGAGAGAGAGACGCCTGTCGGGGAATGACGGCGCTACAGGCGCTCCATCACACTGCGTGTTCGCTGCGGTTCTATCTCGTGCTCGCGGTGCTCTTGTTTCCACGCTCCTTGCATGTTCGGCGCTAGAGCTAAGAGGCCGAGAAAGGTGCTCTTTGAGCGGGCACGACCGCGGGGTTTTCCCCGGGGCTGGCTCTGGTTCTTTCCGATTCAAGAGCCGGGGGGCTGACACTGTGAGCTAAGAGGCCGAGAAAGGTGCTCTTTGAGCGGGAATAACAGCGGGGCGTGCATCTGAGCGCATTATTCGAATTTTTGAGATTTCACGTTTCGTAACTTGAATTTTCTTTCGTATCTAGAGACCAAAATTTAACGTGAAGGCGTTTCGTAACTTGGATTTTTTTGTATGTAGGGTCTTTCGTAAGGTGAGGTACCACTGTAGGTCCAACAAGTTAGTGGGGACAGTTAATAAAGTTTGTTTTTCTTCTCAAAACAATATTTGTCCAAAAAGTGATATATTTGCATCACAAAACAGTTGCACACGAAAATGTCAGAAGTCTAAAGCCGTTTCCCAATTCAGCGAGTGCACGGTTCGGAGTGTGGTCTCAGCCTGCAGTCAAGGTGGTGCATACTCGCTTAGCCCTGAATGCAGTCCGTGGATCGCATGGCCGTCTGCGAAATGGAACAGGTCCCGCCTCAACTCAATGAGCCGGGTGGTCTGCTCCTTGTTCCCTAAAGACAAAAATATTATTCTATTACTACTAGTAATACTTTGAATTGGGACATGGTTATACTGTAGAATATCCAGCATTACAACAGCAAAGGAAATATAGAAGTGTAAGGGGAAAAGCATGTGAACGGTAATACAGGTGCTGTGAACTATGCCGTTACGGCTACCGTCACACATGTTTAGCGTAGTTTATGAAGAGTTTCATGTAGCATAGTTGTAGGTGAGGTGAACCAGTACACACATTTTATAGTGAAGTCGCAACTGTCACATGGCGATGTTGCTGGTGAGTTCATCTTTGTAGTCATATATCCTGCCGCGCTGTGCATGCTGGGGCTTTTAAGTGTGCGAAGCGTGCATTTTTGCACGCTTGGTCCACGCCCCGATTTCCATGGAAACGACTGCGGTCTTCGGACCGCGTGTTAACTGTGCATGGGACAAAAACGAAATGGGACAGCAGTTGTCGCGCCGGATGTGACGCACATCCCCTTCAAACCACACTCCGAACCGTGCACTCTCTGAATTGGGAAACGGCTTAAATCGCTTGGTGCTATTTTCTCTTGAGTCGTATCACTGTGTGCCTATTATTATTATTAGCCTGTTCACTTGTAAACATCACCACTTACAAGTGAACAGCTGCTTTCCTGGTGGCAGCACAACAGCGCCATCTGCAGTCTAGATATAGGCTGAGTTTTTCTCTCTAACAGAAAACGCTCTTTTCCACCTCACAAGGTGGAACAGAGTGAGGTACAGATCTTGTCATGTGCAGGAAGTGCTCCAATGTCTGTTTTTAAACTCCCTAAACCTTCACTAGAATCATTTGGATAATTTCAGTGATGGATTTGCCAGTCTCTAGTAAACAAGAGAAAATGTAGCTGTTAACTTGAAACTTCATGACGTCACAAGGCAGAACAGATCATTTTGATAAAAGGATTACTTTATTATCCAGGTATGTTTTTGAGGAGGTAACAGCATTCTAACATGGCTTAAAGCTCACAAGAGTTTGTTCTAAAAGCATTAAAAAGATCATACTTGTCCAAAACATAAAGATAAAAATGTACTTTGCATTGTACCCCTACAACACTAAATATTTGGTACCAAAATAGATGTATGGCAGAAATATTGTAGTATAGTAGATGTATTGTGGAAGTATAATTAATAGTACACATGTGTTAACCCCTTTAATATAGTAAGAGTTTAATGGAGTCCTGAGATAACTTTGGTCCCTGACCTTATCTGATAGTCCATATTGGTATGACAGAACTGAAGGCAATGTGGACTTTGGCTGTAGAGCAGGGCTCTCAAGTTTTGAGCGGGGTCGTGCGTGTGACTGTAATTTCCGAGGACCGGGGGGGGGGGCGAGTGAACAATTTTTGGCGCTTGAATTGCGTGAGAAATGCCGTGTGAGCGTGTGAACACGTCGAATTGCGTGTTGAGAGCCCTGTTTGTCTAAAGAGCAAACTTAAACTACAAAGCAACTAATGAGAGTTATATAAATGAAGTTATTACCTGATGGTTCTCAGTTTGTTTTATCATCACTGCACTTTGTCAGTGCGCGCTGAGAGGGGCGGGGAGGAGGAGCGGGACATTTTTAACGGATTCATGTAAGAGTCTGGTCAATGCACCGGGCCCGCGTCTCACCGCGTCTCATCGCGTCTCACCGCGTCTCACCATGGGCAGTTCGGCTCTGGGCCGCGCGTATTCCGCGCGTAAGCCGTCGGGGGGGACACGTTACGCACAGACGGAGACACCGGGACCGGAGTCGGTGCGTCTCAGAGGAGACGTGGCACCGGGACTGAGGCTCAGGACGTGCAGGGGGAGGGGGGGACGGCGCGTCTGCTTGCTGTCCCCCCCTCCCCCTGTTCCCCCTGCTCGGGGGAGCAGGGGGAGGGGGCGGCGCTGAAAACGCGCGGAGCCTGCATAAACTAAGCCACACAGACCGATTTTCTGGGCACAAAAAAAATAAAAAAAATAAAAAAACACTAATCAGCGTGAGAAATGCCATGTGTGCGCGTGTGAATACGTCGAATTGCGTGTGTCACACTCTCAAGCGTGAGCCTTGAGAGCCCTGCAGTGTAGAGTTACACCACAGCACCAAAAACCTCCTCACCAGCTTCACAAATCTATACCAGTCAAAAGACACACCATGTCATTCAATTTTTTAAAAATAATTATTATTTTTACCACTTTGTACATTTTATATACATACAGAAGACACTGAATATTTGAAGCAACTATAGATACAAAGAAAAAACAAATATATTATTTTAAAATATTGTACATTAAAATCTTCAAAGTTGCCACCCTTTGCTTTGTCATAATATTTAGTAGAGTAGAATTTAAAGGTGCACCATGTCAATTTTTGGTTGGACTTCCATCACCTGCTTGTTTCTATGGCCATGTCACAGCTCTGCTCTCATTTATTCAATTATGATGGTCTTATAAATGGAAAATACCGAGAAAAACAGCCATTCTGACTGTGAGCGGGGTTGGCTCCCCACAGATCTGACCAAATCAGATCTGTGATATATAAATATATATATAATCATAGATGTACAATAAAATCATCTGATTATAAACTATATAAAATAAAAAAAAATCATCTGATTATATTTCCTTGGAAACAATCACCGGCGCTTCTCCAGCACTGAGCGTGTAAACTCTGCCTTTCCCCTCCTGCCCTCACTGTGAGGGCACAGACCGCTCCTTTGGTCAGAAAATGCACCCGTTTATTAAGCATATTATTACAAAGGCATATTAGTTACTGTGGAGAGAGTGTAGGAGAATCATGATGCAGTTCTTCATGTCTCAATCTCTACACCACATTTTATTTGAAAAACTGACCTCATATTAACAGAGATGCATATCTCATGATAAATACAGGATAAAACATGTATTCAGACGTCCTGGTAGAGGCTAAACTCTGTAGTGTTCATCCTGCTTTGAATCACAGACTGAAGCCTTATGTCTGTGAGAAGTGACAGGAGCAGGCTCCAGTCAGAGCATGGGACAGGGGACATAGACACTGTCAGGAAAATAACCCATGAAAAAATGTGTAATATTGAATTCAAACACCAACAGAAATCAGTACAGAGTACTGTACAAAGTACAAAGTTTGCCAGTTTTTTTGCTGCCAAATCCAGTGTCCCCCTTTTTGATAACCCCCAATCTGGTCATTCTATTTAATGCCATACTGTGAAACATTCCAGATAAAATGTGTAGAATCCCTCAGTCGTCCAGGCAGAATCCATGGCAAAGGAGAAATTCAATTTGTCAACTGGACAAAAGTTTATTTGGTCGAATACATTTCACAGCTCATCCAACCTGCTTCTTCAGTTCTGGACAGACGCTGGTGGACACTGCCTGATATCTGCCTGAAGGGACGAACTAACTACAGTGAATTTACTCTGAAACTATCACACCTATTTGTTTACAGTTTCTGTTAGTTAGGCCTATTCAATATGCAGTAGGAGTGTGGGTCTTATTAACAGAACCATTCAGGGCCATAATGGGTGTTTTCACACCTCTGGACCTGACCTGCTGCCCTATTCTTTTCTTTGTTTTGATTTAGGTTTGAGGATAGATTCTAAGGCTGAGTATACCTCTCAGGTAACGCTGGGTTAACCTCGCTGCCCTTTGCCCTGGTTCCAGTGCTTTCTTCTGTAAAGCCTTGAATAAGTTGCTTCTGTCGACATCTACGGTTAAAGCATAAATTATTCCTTTACCATGGATTCTACCTGGACGACAGAGGGATTCTTCACACATTTTGAGGACAGAGTTATAAATGTTATAAATGTGAGACAGATGATGTCTGAGACCTCCATTTCTGTTCAAGTTCAAGTAAGGATTCTCTTTGACAAAAATTGCCTCTTTAACTCTCCTCTCAAACCATATTTTTTTCTCCATGGAAAAATGCATTTGACGGATCCTCCCCCAGAAAAATTGCACAATAGACCCTTAAGAAACCACTGATTCATTGCATTGGCTATGGTCCAAGTTACACCCCCAAACACAGAAATATCTCAAAGTCCTTTATAGTAGTTACTACTCAGTGCTTCCCTGGGGCTCAAAATGACTGCTAATCTACTCTACACGTTCCTCGCTGGTTTGTTGGCGCTCATTTTGATAATTTACATAAAATACCCTTATTTTTTGCACGATTTAAGATACACCATCACCGTTATTGGCATACATATACGAACGAACAAATTTAAGAAGCAAACGCCATACTACACCATTTTGGATAGATTTTTGGAACAAGCGAAAAACAATGCGGGAAAAACTTTTATTATTTTCGAGGGCCGCAGGTTCACGTACAGTTACGCGGATAAGGAGAGTAACAAAGTCGCCAGGGCGCTGCAGAAACACACAGACTTGAAGGAGGGCGACACGGCGGCTGTATTTTTGGGGAACGAACCGGACTTCGTGTGGCTCTGGCTGGCTCTGGCCAAACTGGGATGCACCGCTGCGTTACTCAACACAAACATACGGTCCAAGTCTCTGCTCCACTGCTTTTCCTGCTGCGACGCCAAGATCCTGGTGGCTGGAGCTGGTACGTATCACATCTGTACTATAAGTGTAATCACATCTGTACTACAACTTGTAGTACAGATGTGATTACACTTGTAGTCTACAAGTGTAATCACATCTGTACTAAAAGTGTAATCACAAACTATAAGTGTAATCACATCTGTACTAAAAGTGTAATCACATCTGTACTAAAAGTGTAATCACATCTGTACTAAAAGTGTAATCACAAACTATAAGTGTAATCACAAACTATAAGTGTAATCACAAACTATAAGTGTAATCACAACAGTCTATAGACTGTTTTAGGTTATAGATGATCTCTTTTCAACCCATTACAGTTTTTTTTCTTCAATTAATAACAGTACTTTGCCATGAAATCTCGGGGCGGCAGTAGCTCAGTTGGTAGAGCGTTTGTCTATTGATCCAGGGGTTTTGTATCCCGCTCTTGATGGGTTGACCGTGTGTGATCCCAGCTCCCACAGATTAAAGGAAAAGTAACGTTATTTTACAATCTGAGCCTTCTTTCGGTAATAAAACAAGTCGTTTGACTCACCCATATCACGTTCGTGTCATTTGGAGCTGTTTGAAGAAAGTTATGTTGTAGCGTAACCATTAGCATTTGTTTTCGGGGCATTACTTTGCGGTCTCCAAATAACACAAACTTTAGCACTTTTCAAATCATAGAAGCCCGATGTCTTAATGTAAGAAATCGTTTGAAGCAAAAGTGGCCTGTAATCCGAGATTTATCCATAGTTTTCAGCTTTGCGTTTCATGTTTGGGGCCCGGGAGCAGTCCGCGCATGCGCACTGGCGTCCTCATCTACTCGAAACTATGGCTAAATCTCGGATTACAGGCCACTTTTGCTTCAAACAATTTCTTACATTAAGACATCGGGCTTCTATGATTTGAAAAGTGCTAAAGTTTGTGTTATTTGGACACCGCAAAGTAATGCCCCGAGCAAATGATACAGCACCATGTTAACGGATACGGGATCATTACTAGAACAGAACGGCTCAACATAAGTTCTGCGATACTGCTCCAATTGACAGAAAAATGCTATGGGTGAGTAAAACTACTTGTTTTATTGCCGAAAGAAGGCTCAGATTGTAAAAAAACTTTAATTTGCCTTTAACCCACACTTAGCTCCACCTCGCCCTCAGTGTCTGCGGACACTGGTAGCCCCCATGGCAGAAGTACATCAAGGCCCGTTGTGCCGTGGGCCGTCCTCCCGTGGACTCAGCACCCGCGGGAGGATTCATGGGGGCTGGTGCATTGTGTTCTGGGCAGCAGATCTGCTTGGACTGCTGCCCCCGTGACCCAGAAATGGAGAAGCGGAAGAAGATAGATGGTTGGATGGACTTTGCCATGAAATATCCAAAAGTGAATGCACAAATGATTAACCTGATCATTTGAACTATATTTTAACGAAAGTCAGCCCATCCGTCCATCCATTTTCTTCCGCTTATCCGGGGCCGGGTCGCGGGGGCAACAGTCTAAGCAGGGACGCCCAGACCTCCTTCACCCCGGACACTTCCTCCAATGCGTTCCCAGGCTAGCCGGGAGACATAGTCCCTCCAGCATGTCCTGGGTCTTCCCCGGGGCCTCCTTCCGGTGGGACATGCCCGGAACACCTCCCGAGGGAGTCATCCAGGAGGCATCCGGAACAAATGCCCGAGCCACCTCAGCTGGCTCCTCTCGACGTGGAGAAGCAGCGGCTCTACTCCGAGCTCCTCCTGTGTGACTGAGCTCCTCACCCTATCTCTAAGGGAGTGCCCAGCCACTCTGCGGAGGAAACTCATTTCGGCTGCTTGTATTCGCGATCTTGTCCTTTCGGTCATTACTCGAAAGTCAGCATGTTTAGCAATATTCGTTTTAGCCTCCCCCATCTGTATTTATTCAATATTATTAGACTATAGAATGCTCTAATGCCATCTGAAACCCAACCCAAGCTTATTTTATATTAGGCCTGGTCATCACAGCTGGATATTTGCCGATATTTGCACTTATCAGCCTTAAATCTTCATAAGAGGCTTATATAGGGTCAACCAGCTGTCTAAAAAAGCTTCATGGGAATACTTTCGTGTGAAAATGACACTGCACAATATGCACTACACTAATCTCTTATGCAATTGTAGTAAAAACAAATTATTGAATGATATTTTGCTATGTTTTCTGTTCCGGGGTTTCTGATGTTTTCTATCCTCTTACTTACTAGTCTCATTACAAATTCACCAGCTTGCCATAGTAAATGTTTCCATTGTATAAGATAAGATAAGATAATCCTTTATTTGTCCCACAGTGGGGAAATTGCAGTGTCACAACGCAAGTTTCAAACAGTTGGAAAATATGAGCATGCATCAAAATTAAGATAATAATAATAATAACAAGTATGTACAATCAACTAAAAAACACCACGCTGTAAGGTTAAAAGGCACAGGAACGTTGCACAATAAATGTCTTTGATTCTGAGCAGTGAACAAACAGCAGTTAAAGTGACTGTATTGGACTAGTCAGTGCTCTGTAACAACTCTGACCCACTAAATATCTGAAAAAATACATCTGCCAAGCAGGTTATAGTGAATGTCCTTTAGCCAATCATTGTCTCATTGTGTCCGTATTAAAACTGTAATACATTTACAGATTCATTTATCACTAACTGTCCTTGGTACAAGTGCTGAATTGCAAGTGTCTTGAAGGTTGAAAATCATGTGCAATTTTTATTTGTGATATTTTTTATTATTGGATTGGTTGATTGTCCTGATCTGTTCTTTGGCACAATTTCACAATTTCGGTAAAGTATTTTATCAAAGTATTTTAAAAGTATTTTACCAAAACTTAACCAAGGCGACAGTGAACAGGTGAGCGGTTCCTTCGTGTAAAATTATTTGAGTCCCTTGAGTCACCCCTATTCACAGAAGGAATTATTGTATTTTTGAGCAAGAGAAACGCCTACAATGAATAAATGCTGTAGTTGAATATCTTTAATGTCATACCCTGGAACATTCCATGCAAAGGAACCCTAACCCTCCACCAGAAAAGTTGTACAATGTACCTTAAGTTAAAGGAAAAGTAACGTTTTTTTTTTACAATCTGAGCCTTCTTTCGGCAATAAAACAAGTAGTTTTACTCACCCATAGCAGTTTGGTGTCATTTTGAGCAGTTTCGTAGAAGTTATGTTGTAGCGTATACGTTAACTTGAGTGCTCGGGGCATTACTTTGCGGGCTCCAAATAACACAAACTTTAGCACTTTTCAAATCATAGAAGCCTGATGTCTTAGTCTACGATTTCGTTTGAAGCAAAAGTGGCCTGTAATCCGAGATTTAGCCTTAGTTTCGAGTAGATGAGGACGCCAGTGCGCATGTGCGGACTGTGCTCTCAACTCCCGAGACCCAAACATGAAACGCAAAGCTGTAAACTATGGATAAATCTCGGATTACAGGCCACTTTTGCTTCAAACGAAATCGTAGACTAAGACATCGGGCTTCTATGATTTGAAAAGTGCTAAAGTTTGTGTTATTTGGAGCCCGCACGGGGCATATTACAGACCCCCCAGGATTTCGCGGGCATTTTTTGTGATTGTTGCGGGATAAAATGCCTGAATTTGTGGGAGCTTTTCCAAAAAGTTGCGATGAAAGTTGCGGTGCTTTTAAGGTTTTTGTTGCGATTTTGTTGCGGGAGGAACTGAAAGTTGCGATAAATAGTTGCGATTTTCGCTTTTTGTAATTAAAATTGAGTAATATTTTGAATACTGAGTTATTACTGACAAAGAATAATACAAAGACACAGAGATCACAGATATGGTCCTAAAACAACCTTACCAACATTGAAAATAAATTACTACCAGGAGGGGAACTGTTTCGCGCGGTCTTTTGCTGTTATTTTTGTGGGCAGGTGGCTGGCCGCAGACATGTTTCTTTGCCATTAGAAGCCGTGTCTCAATTCCCAGAGCGCACGGCTCGGAGCGTGTCCCGAAGGGCATGTGCGTCACACATTTCGCCAGAACACCGGCGCGACGACTGCTGTCCCACTTCTTTTTTGTCCCATGCGCAGTTAACGCGCGGTCCGAAGACCGCAGTCGTTAAGCGGTCCGCGGACTGCAGTCAAACCTTTTAGCCGCCGAGAATATGAGGTTGGGTCCTATGGCTCGCAGATTTGTGACGCGCAAAGAGGAAGCTATGGTGACAGATACGCTGAGATCCAGATATGCGTTTTGTGCATTTATTACAAAAAGAGCGCACACAGCTATGACAGCGCAGCAGGATGAAATGGAACTCATGAAAACCAGCAGGATGAACAGATTAACGTGAAAGATGAATGGTTTGCGTTCAACAAAAAATACGGCTACACCCCAACCCTGACTCTCTCCTGTGTGACAGGTGAGCGCGCGCTTTTACACGCACACACTTCCGTACGTGCACACACTCACGTGACCCACCGCCTCTGCCGCACACACACACACAAACGCACCGTGCACCTCATCGTTATGTCTCCTACACAGAAGGAAGTTGGTCGCCGTTCAATAGGTCGCCGATGATTGGTCAAAATTAGTAAAAATTGCGGAAAAGTTGCGGAACATATTATATGCCCCGAGCTATGGCTAGAAGTTGCGCTAGGCTATCGCAAATCTAAAACATCTCCGGAAATGCTCCATATGACACCAAAGTGCTATGGGTGAGTAAACCCCCCCCCCAAAAAAAACTTGTTTTATTACCGAAATAAAGCTCAAATTGTAAAAAAAAATTTACCTTTCCTTTAAGCTTTACATATAATTTCTTAATACATAGGTTATTTAAAGATGCACTGTGTAACTTTTCTGGTGGAGGGTTTGCCACCTGCTTCTCTCCATGGAGATATTACTTTTTTTTACTGTCTTGATTATTCCACAGTATGGAAATAAACTTGGTAACCACAATGGAGACAGGTTAATGGTTTTTGAGCTAGAAAACACCCGTAACTGAACAAATGCAAAAGAGATGTTTAATGCCCTACTTTGGAACATTACTGTAGGGCATTAAACATATCTCACATCTCCATGGAGATGAGCAAGTAGCGGACTTTCCACCTTAGAAGTTGCATAGTGCACCTGTAAGGGGAAAAAGGAATGGGATCAAAGGTTAAAAAGTGTACAATGTGCACGTGTCAATGCAATGTTTCCTACAGGAAATATATTTGAATCATTTTATTTAATACAATATTTTGGTGTATAAATGTCACTTATTTCCTCTACTGAACAAAAATACTGATTATAGATTAAAAAGGGATACTTACATATGATTATGCTAACACTATAAGCATAATGTTTTATTTGTTTTACCATGTTTTTCTCAGCTAGTTTTCAGACTCTAGGGGTGAATATTAGACTATAGTCTCTTCTTTTAATGGGAAATGCTGTAACGGACCATCCTTTTAATGGAATGTATGAGAAACTAAAGCATTTTAGGTTTTTCTCTTGCATTTTGTTGTTTCTGAATTGATTTTGCTGCACTGGAGTCTGATTTTAAAGGTTCACTATGCAACTTTTCTGTAGTACGCCACATTCCGGTCCAAATCTTGGACCGGAATGTTCCACGATATGGAATTCTATAGAGGTGAGCAAGTGCCAAACAAATGTTTTTCAAGGCATTTCTTAACAAAATAAACACCTGTAATTGAATTTAATGCCATACTGAGGATAAATTCCAGGCAAAGCATTAACATCTCCATGGAGACACGCAGGTGGAGGACTCGCTACCAGAAAAGTGGCATAGTTAATCATTAAGTTTTGTCTTCTTTTAGCTGTAATTTTAAGAAATGCAGTTTTGAAATATGTTATATAATGAAATTACTGTAATCATTATAACTGTTGATTTGCACATTGTGTTTTTCTGTCATTTTCATTGATCCTTTTGCTGTTCTTGTGTCAGATCTGCAGGGGGCAGTAGAGGAGGTGCTGCCTGATTTGAAGGATTTGGGCATACGTGTGTTTGTTTTGGGACAGGGGGGTTGTGTGGACGGTATCGAGACTCTGTCTGATAAGATCCAGGAGGCCTCGGACCAGCCCCTGTCCCTGCAGCTCAGAGCTAATGTTAAAATCAGCAGCCCCGCCCTGTACATCTACACCTCTGGGACCACAGGTGAGGCACTGGCTATGTGTACACACTAGGGGTGTAATAAAAAATCAATTCAGTGATACTTCAGGTCTCAAAATGATTCAAAATGCATCCAAATAGATTTTTTAAATTATATTTTTCATGAAACATTCATGCCCCTTGCTCTGAGTGCCAATGGTCCTAATTTTGTAGTTCCTCTGCCCTCCACCTGAGATAGAAAAGACTCAAGAAATCAAATTCTAGAGCGTGAAAACATTCTATATAAAACCATAACACATTCACAGGTTTCAGGTTACAGTTATGTGCCATAGTATTTTGTATAAAATTGTTAATCACTATGGCAACAATCCTAATTTTATTCAGAAACCCACAGATAGCTATAACTTGTGTGTGCTGTGTGACAGGTCTCCCCAAAGCCGCTGCAGTCTCCCATGGGAAGTTATGGTACGCTTCCTTTGTCCAGGGCTTTGCTGGAGTGACCTCGAGCGACATTCTCTACCTGTACCTCCCCCTGTACCACTCCGCCGGCTTCCTCATGGGGCTCGCTGGGGCCATAGACAGAGGTAAAGTTAAAAGTGCCCTGTAGAACTTTTCTGGTGCTTGTCCCCATGGAGATGTCGCTGTGTTTCAGATGACATCACAGCATGCTGTTGGTGGTTTTCAGATTTAAGATTTAACGTCATACTCCCAGATGAGAGACAGTTTTTTCTATTGATTGCATTCTTTTTTGACAGGAATGTGCCACAGTATGTAACAAGTACTGGACTTATAAATTCACAGTCTAATTACACTGCAGTAACCACATTTTTTAACCAAATGATCAAAATTTTAAAGTGACATTTAAGGAATTTCAGGTGTTTTTGTTACTCAAAAATACCTTGAAAAACATGCATTCTTACTGTGAGTGGAGTAGTAGCCTCTTCGCAGATATGAGCAGTATCTGCGGTATCTATACTTCTAGAATGTGATGATGTCATACTTCAACATTTGTAAATTTAACTTTTGGATATTTCATTGTAAAGTACAATGTAATCAATAGGGAAATCTGACTCGTGGTTCAAAAAAGTAATTAGACTGAATTCATAAGTTCAGTGTTTGTTACATACTGTGGCACACCCAAGGAAAAGCAATAACATTTCCATGGAGACAATGACACATTCTGCAACTTTTTGCTAACTGTTTGCATATGAAAATCCCATCTCATAACTCCATTTGTCCAATTTTGTGCGTGTTTTTTAATTTTTTTATTTGTAGGTTTGACGGTTGTGTTGAAGCGCAAGTTTTCTGCCTCTCAGTTCTGGGATGATTGTAGAAAATACAACGTCACTGTGATCCAGTACATAGGAGAGATCATGCGCTACCTCTGCAACTCACCCAAGGTAATTTAAAAGACTTAGTTAGTTTGTAATTTTTCCCTGTGGGGGACAATAAAGTTTACCTTGGTTGGCGAATGCTACCTTGTGACTGTTATGTTATTCGAGAGGAACCTGTTCAACGAAACCAGCTTACCTGTTGTACCTGTAGTTCCTGCTAAGTCAGTTCTTTATCGTCAGATAATGTTAAAATAAAGCTCAAATGAAAGTCTTGAATAACAGAGCAATGCCTCCAGTTAGCTTACCTTTATATTACGGTATACAGTGGTCCCTCGTTCTAAAAATAACCCACAATAAGCGAAATCTGCGAAGTAGGACAACTTTATATTTTACAATTATTCTACATGTTTTAAGGCTGTAAACGCCTCACCACACACATTATACACTTTTCTCAGACTGGAATTAATGTTTTCTCACATTTCTCTCTCGTTTAAACACTCAAACTTTCGTAGAGACCGGAGAAGTGTGCGCGTGGACACGTGCACCTGCTCATCGTGGTCAAATCCGTGATAGAGCAGCATGACCGGCGTGAGGTCGCGCATCCCAGCCGGGGCTGCAAGCACGAGGCCGAGGCCGGCAGCGCCGTGCCTCCCCTCGGGACTGTGTCCACGGCCAACGACGCAGTTCGAGCCATGAAGCGAACACACACATCAAACCTCGACATGAACACAAGAGCCGGACGAAACCAGGCAAAAAGCCTCATGCGGTGGTTTAATCCTGGTTTAGACCTGGTCTAGTCCTGGTTTAATCCAGGTTTAGACCTGGTCTAGTCCTGGTTTAGTCCAGGTTTAGTCCTGGTCTAGTCCAGGTTTAGACCTGGTTTAGGCCTGGTTTGGGCCTGGTTTAGTCCACGTTTAGTCCTGGTATGGTCCCGGTCTGGTCCACATGGGTTAGTCCTGGTCTAATCCCGGTCTGGTCCCAGTCTGGTCCTCATGTCTTAGTCCCGGTCTAGTCCCGGTCTGGTCCTGGTCTAGTTCCAGTCTGGTCCCGGTCTGGTCCCAGTCTGGTCCTCATGTCTTAGTCCCGGTCTGGACTTAGTTCCGCTTCCTACGGATCCAGTGACTCATGTCTCCACGCTCCTCGTGCATCCAGCGGGACTCCCGGAGCCCCCCATCCCCAATCAGGACGCAGAACACAATATTGATACACTATAAAATTTTTTTTTAAAAATCCGCGAAACAGTGAGGCCACGAAAAGTAAACCGCGATATAGCGAGGGACCACTGTAGTTAATGTGCAACTCTGTTTGATTAAGTTAGAAAATACATTTTACTGCAGGTTTTCAGTATTCTGTAACTAAAAACATTTTCAGTGTATTCTTCTCATCTCTGGTTATATTTTTATTCCTCAGAAAGACAACGATAAGAATCACAAAGTGCGGGCTGCCGTGGGTAATGGTATCCGGTTGGACACGTGGGAGGAGTTTCTCCAAAGATTTGGAGACATTCGGATCTGTGAGTGCTACGGCTCAACAGAAGGAAACATCGGTTTCATCAACTATGTTGGGAAAGTCGGAGCCATCGGCAGAGAGCATTTTCTTCATAAAGTAAGACGAGACATAGGCAAACTACTTCAGAGGTGCATTGTGTAACTTTTCTGGTAGAAAAGTTACTTGCTTTTATCAGTGGAAATATTATTGCTTTGTCTGGAATGCTTGTGTGGTATTCTATAGGACAATATTAATACAGATGGGGGCAGTTAAAATAAATATTGTCAAAAAGCAAAATTATCTTGTAATACAAACAGTTCTTGGGTTTATTCAGTAATACCAGGTTATAAATATAGGTTAAAAATATTATTCTATTGCGACTAGTAATACTTGGAATTGGGACATGGCCAATGTTCCCCCTAATTTTTAATGTGTCTGAGCAAACACACTAACTCCCTGAGCGCTCCTTGGAGCCCTGTGTGTGACATCCGAAATGCACCCTCCCCCTCGCGCGGCTCGCACTTTGCAGATATAAAAAAAAAATGACCCCGCGGCTGAATAAAAATCGGAGATCCGCTAAAAGCTATTTCATCCCTAATTTACAGTGCGCTGCTTAGGTTTTCTTGTGCGCTGAGAATGTGCGAGCAGTGCGCAGCTTAGAGTAAAAGTTGGACATGGCTACACTGTAGAATATCCAGCATTACAACAGCAAAGGAAATATAGAAGTGTAAGGGGAAAAGCATGTGAACGGTAATACAGACCTGTGCCGTGATCTATGCCGTTACGGCTACCGTCACACATGTTTAGCGTATTTTATGAAGAGTTTCATGTAGCATAGTTGTAGGTGAGGTGAACCAGTACGTATATTTTATAGTGACGTCGCAACTGTTACATGGCGATGTCGCTGGCGAGTCCATGGCCGTTTCCCAATTCAGCGACGGCACGCTTGTGAGTCGGGCTGTCGTCGAGACGGCGCACACTCGCTCTGTCCTTAGTGCACTACGTTTCTCACATGGGCGTCTGCGAAATGGAACAGGTCCCACCTCAGCTCAATGCGCCGGGTGGTCTGCTCCTTGTTCCCTAAAGACAAAAATATTCTTCTATTGCGACTAGTAATACTTGGAATTGGGAGATGGCCAATGTTCCCCCTAATTTTTAATGTGTCTGAGCAAACACACTAACTCCCTGAGCGCTCCTTGGAGCCCTGTGCGCGACATCCAAAAAGCCCCCCCCCCCCCCCCCTCTAAAAGCTAAAAGCTCTTTCATCCCTGATTTACAGTGCGCTGCATAAGTTTTCTTGTGCGCTGAGAATGTGCGAGCAGTGCGCAGCTTAAAGTAAACGCTGGACATGGCGATACTGTAGAATATCCAGCATTACAACAGCAAAGGAAATATAGAAGTGTAAGGGGAAAAACATGTGAACGGTAATACAGGTGCCGTGATCTATGCCGTTACGGCTACCGTCACACATGTTTAGCGTAGTTTATGAAGAGTTTCATGTAGCATAGTTGTAGGTGAGGTGAACCAGTACGTATATTTTATAGTGACGTCGCAACTGTCACATGTGGATGTCGCTGGTGGGTCGGTCTTTGTAGTCATATATCCTCCCGCGCTGTGCATGCTGGGGCTTTTAAGTGTGCGAAGCGTGCATGTTTGCACGCTTGGTCCACACCCCGATTTCCTTGGAAACGACTGCGCTGTTCAGACCACGTCTTAACTGTGCAGGGGACAAAAACCGAATGGAACGGCGGTTGTCGTGCCGGATATGATGCACATCCCCCTCCAAGGACGCTCAGAACCGTGCACTCGCTGAATTGGGAAACGGCTACAGTCAGCCCTAAGAGAAAAGTTTGAGGCCGCGACAATCAAAGGTGTGGGAGTATTTTAAGGATAATAAAAACAATAAAGTAAAATGCAACATCTGTAAAGTGGAGTTGGCGTACCATGCCAGTACAACGGCGATGCACGAGCATCTGAAGCGAAAGCACCCAGGACTCGCGTCCAAAGCTCAGATGGGTAAGTTGTTGGCTGCTAGCTTGTGTTTACTTTTTGGGAAACTTTTAGCCTTGAGCGCCATCGTATTTTTAGACGTTTTCGTGAAAGACACGAACAATGGGCGAGGTTACATGTAGGTTTTGCGTGCGAGTCATGTTGGTTGACATGAAATCTGGCGCAAGCAACTCCTCCGTTACCGAGCTAGTCCCTGCATGTATCTGCATGTGAGGAATATTCCAATATTAGCACTAGTGCTAAACGGAATGGTGGCCATACTCAATTTGCTCACGAGTCATGGACAATCTTTTTCATTCCCAATGTAGTCTAGTCGTTTTTTGGCAGTATTCTCTTAACAGAATGCTGTTTCACAGAATACTTCAACTTTTTTTTTTAAACTGGATACTGACAATATTCCGCTTTGAAATGGAATGCTTAAAGCACGCACGCGTAACTGCGCTCACTAAATACCAACGTTAGTGCCGTGTCCATTATCCTAGTAATATTTTTTTTTAAGCTAAATGCATATTGTAACCTCGCCTACTGTCATATTAGCCTGACTAATCGTGACTAATCGTTACTGGATCTATAGATTAGTCGACTACTAAAATAATCATTAGTTGCAGCCCTAATGGCAAGTGAGAGTGGAGATAGCGGCAAGGACATAGAGGATGCACCAGTGTCATTTAAGTCCAGTGTCTGGGGAAAAGCGGAAAGTCACGGACAGCCCCCTCCCACGCCGAAATGCGCTCTGATCAGAGGCATTGAGCTCCCTAGCTTATGCGCACTATCAGGGAAGCTAACATGAGGCGAGAGCGCGTGAAAAATCGGTAAGTGAGGCACGGACAGATGTTTTATAAAGTTTAACCTGCCCTGTGATACATGTTACACGTTACACGTGCTCGCTCGCTCGCGCGCGCCCTCGCTCGCTGACATGCGGTGTCCGCAGCTCCAGACGGAGCGCGACCCGCACACAGGTAGAAGTTTAATACAAGACACGTACTTTTGTTTGTTTCTTCAATATCTAGTGAAAAGGTTTTTTCAACAGCAGGTGACATAGTTACTGCCACCAGATCGGAGAGATGTTCCAATAATGGGCTTAAAGTCATGTCAAATTCAGATTATTGTGTGATTATTACATTGTATTAAGATTTGATATTACATTAGATTATTATATAATCTTATAACCTTTTTAATGTTATATCCTGTTATTGTGGATTATTAAGATAAATGGATATAAGGTGTATTTTGAAAGAAACCAATAAGAACTGTACAGAACCGAAAACCGTGACCCTTAAACCGTGATACGAACCGAACCGTGAATTTTGTGAACCGTGCCACCCCTACAACCTACTGTATATTCTGCAACAAAACCTTTCTCAAACTCTCGATTGAAATGAATGGGATTCCTGCTCAATGGCACTCAAGAGTGCCACCACAAAGACAGTGTGGTTTAGAAGCATTTAGAGGCGGGCCAGAATAAGGTCAATACTATTCTAGAGGAGTGGTAATGTATCATTATATAAAGTATTAAATATGCTTTGAAAGGTGATTGGTTAAACATAAACAGGCTATGATGGGTTAACTTTGTAAATATACTGACGGTGCACTATGTAACATTTCTATCACCTACTTGTCTCCATGGAGATGTGTTTTCATTGCCATTCCAAACAAAGCAATAAAAGGTCCATAATGGTGAAGTTGCATAGTGCACCTTTAATTTTGTTGTTTAATGATGGTGTATTGAATAATCACAGATGGGGTTTCCATACTTTCTGATAAGATATGACACTGAAACAGGGGAACCTGTGAGAGACTCTAAAGGCTTCTGCACTGAAGTTCCCAGAGGTGAGTCCCTGAACACAGTTTTGTGTCACTGCTAATTTCACAGGTTATGTGGGGTTATTGTGGTTTTGAATAGTGACCATGACCAAATCATGATTAGGAATTATGACTAAAGCAATAAAGGTGAGACCAAGGTGGGACCAACAAAACAAGTAAATAATAATGTAATGTAATAAAAATGTAGTCAATAATACAATAATAAAATGGCAATTTATTATTCAAAAACAAAGTTAGTAAAATGTGTCCAGCACAGAATAAAATTTGTATGTTAAAATGTGTAAGGGAAATTGCTAAAATCTTAAAAGGTGCATTGTGTAACTTTTCTCCAATGCTCTTGGAGATGTTACTGCTTTGTCTGGAATATTTCACAGTATGGCATTAAACCTTTCTTTCTCCATGGAGACAAAACCAGACCAAGTTACAGGCCAAATCTGTGGAGAGGCGACCCCTCTCACAGTCAGAATGTCGGTCTTTTTAGGTATGCTTGAGCTATAAAATGACCTGCAATTGAATAAATGTAAGGTAGAGCTGTTTAATGTCATACTGTGGAATATTTTAGGCAGAGCAATGACATATCAATCAAAACAAGCAGATGACGGACCCTTCACTAGAAAAGTTGCACAGTGCACCTTTAAGACTGAATAAGCTAAAACTGTGTCCCTTCTTCTTTTTGCCTTAGGAGAGACTGGTTTGCTGGTTGCAAAGATTGGAGAAACCTCCCCATTTCAGGGATACGCGAAAAACCAACAACAAACAGAGAAGAAAATACTGAAGGACGTTTTTGAGAAAGGAGATCGCTACTTCAACTCTGGAGATCTCCTGAAGATGGACCAACAGGGATTTGTGTACTTCCAAGACCGAGTGGGAGACACCTTCAGGTCAAATAAAGTAGTACAGAAAATTATTGCTTCTCATTATTTAGCTTGGTTACATTGTAGATCAAATAGTTAAAAAATATTTATTTTTATTATGACTTGTTTTGGTGGGATAGTATCTTGTAAGGTTATAGTATTGTAATAGGAACTACACATTAGATTTAATTAGGAAAGTAATTAATCTAAATGGGGAATTGTATCTCAGCAAGGCTGGGTCTGCAGGAGGGTTTTCTGGCACATTTTGTGGATGCAATGTTGTAGTTATGGGTCATTCCAGAATTTGAGGACATTTTGGCTTTAAAATTCTTGAAAAATAAACCTTCACTTTTCTGATTTTCTGCTACATATTCATCAATAATAGGTAATAAACTATCAAATGCTTGATTAGCTCAGCTGACGGTCAATGGTAAATTTTTTATTATATGATTTATTTGGTTTATTTATTTATTTCCTCTAATCACAGTAACAGGGTTGCAGGTAACAGGGTTGCAAAATCACGCTAATGTTAGCTTCATCTCAGGAATAGAAGCTAGCTGTTTAGCTAGCTGTTATTACTAATCAAGAGGAAAAACTTATTTATGCAAATACGTAAAGGGAAAAAAAAGTCTTATTCTGATCATTTGCATAACAGGGTTGCATGAGGTAGAGTGAGACATTCAATCAAGGCTAACTGTTTTATAAAAATATGAAAAATAGAAGAGAAGATAAACCTTTGCTCTACCTAATCTTTTGGAAAACTGTTTGATGATGTCAAGTCCAGGAGATCATGTGGTTTACTGCTTTCTTCTTCTTCTACCAGACTAAAAATGTTCTGGTAACAGGGTTGCGTGCATGTTGTGGGACACATGTTCCATGAATAATAATTATTATTTGAAATATTATGTCTATTAAAACAAACACAGTTACAAGAGATGGCAATGAAACAAATTATAGAAAAAACAAGAAATTTCAATTAAATTTTAACTGTTTTATTTGAGATTCAATTTGGCCATTAGAGGGGTGGGACAAGAGGAAAATGGCATTTTGGGGGGTACTCCAGACTTATTTGATATTATAAAAACTATTTTCAAGCATTCTTTTCTCTGAGTTTTTTAGATTTGGTCTCAGGACAAGTAAATTCACTCAGAAACTGTATGTTTTAGTATTTTGTATGTGGATTATTTAATATTTGATGGGTGGGATGTAAAATGTCCTCCAATTCTGGAATGACCCTTATAGTGTATTTTTAACTTTGCAGGTGGAAAGGAGAGAATGTGGCAACTACAGAAGTGGCTGATCATTTACTCACAGTGGACTGTATTGAGGAGGCCAATGTCTATGGTGTTAAAGTTCCAGGTAAAAAAAAAAAAGAAAGCTACACACACATTATCTGTAGGTATTTGTGTGCCCTGTGATAACCCATTGCTATTATTCTTTGGCTGATAGGACATGAGGGCCGTACTGGGATGGCGGCGCTGAAGCTGAAAACAAACATGGACTTTGACTGTAAAGCCACTCATCAGCACATGAAGAACTTTCTCCCAGGCTATGCGCGGCCACGCTTCATACGCATACAGGTACCTGTCACCCAGCTGTAGGACTGAATGATTGGAGAGAAAATGACTGCACTTTCATTTGTGATCTCACTGTTTAATCCCAATGAACCACTGCTGAACTCCTATGTTTGTGGTCACCAGGGCTCTCAAGTTTTGAAGTTTGGTAGGAGCGACATTTATAGTGGGGGGGTGGGGGGGGGGTGTGCCTGCATAAATTACCGATTTTCTGGGCACAGAAGCGCTGTGAACAGTGGCTCCAGTTTTGAATTGCTTAACAAAATTTCAGCGAGAAATTGAGAAGTATTGAGAAATACCATGTGTGGTGTGCACGTTGAATTGCGTGTGTCACACTCTCAAACCGTGAGACTTGAGAGCGCTGGTGTCACTGTGAGGACCTTTGGGTATACAAAGCGCTTATATTATTGTTTGCATATATTAGAGAGAGGGATACTTTATTGATCCCAATGGAAAAAGTTTTGCTACAGCAAACTGCACGTCTCAGTCACCTTTGAGTCTTAGTCAAAGGTCTCAGTGCAGTTTAACAAGAGGACTGGTCAGATAGGGTCAGCACATCCTGTGGAAGAGCCAAAAGTGTCCCTCGTCTGTGTCCAGCAGCATCACAGCAGTGTCCAGGGGGAACCAGGTGAACACAACAGGAAAGACCTCACTCTTACTCCGCTCTAGTGATAAAATTGGTGATGAAATGGTCCAGAAGTGTTTCTTCTGGAAGATTTTCTGCTACAAATGATGTAAAAGGCCTGTAGCATCTCAAATGTCCATAGCTAGCCCCTTAGCTAGCCTCTTACACAGTTTCCATGGATATGAGAAAAACAAACAGTTCATTTCACACAATCCAAGAATCTCTTGTGTTCATTCCCTCAAAGTATTTCTTCTGAAGGTCTTCAACCACATTTACTGCCACATATGGTGTAAAAAACCTGTATCATCTCAAATGTCCACCTATTATTGGGCATTAGTAGCTCAGTTGGCAAGCGTGTTTTTCCATTTATCCAAAGGTTGGTGGTGCGATCCCATTTCCCACAGACAGATGCTGTTGTTGTGTAAAGCGCTTTGAGTGCCTTGAAGGTGGAAAAGGGCTATATAAAAATGTGACAGTTTATCATATTCTTAATTGATTGTATTGACGATTTCCTTGTTTTCCTCAGCCCTGCCTGGATTTGACGGGAACATACAAACAGACAAAGGGGAAGTTGGTGGAGGATGGTTTTGACCCGGCAATTGTCAAAGATCCTATGTTTTTCCTGGATGACTCTAAAGGCTACGTCCCCATGACACAAGACATTTATGATTCTATAGCTGAAGGCAAGCTCCGACTCTGAGCCACCTGCACCTGAAAAACCCAAACCAACTATTCAAAATGTAATCATAGTATTCTTTTAAAGACATTGTTTACCTACAAAAGGGCACTAAATAAACTAACTTTTCTTTCTTTCTATGTTATTGCTATTTACCACTGTGTGCTACAAGTTACAGGTTAAATCTGTGGAGAGGCAAGCCTGCTCACTGTAAGAACGCATTATATTTTTAACCATAACCATAAAAACAGCTGTAATTTATTAAAAGCATGAAAAATAAGTTAAATGCCATATTAACATTCCAGATAAAGCAATAAGCACTTCACCAGAAAAGTTACATAGTGTTTTTGAGGAGGTAACAGCATTCTAACATGACTTAAAGCTCACGGGACGATCAACAAGAACGCGGTCATTTGTAGCTTTGTCAAAAAGAAATTTCCGATTATCGAAGCTGCTCCAGCCTGACGGATCATTTGAACACTAAACATGTCCGGACAAGTTCCATCGCTACCGGTGATAGTGCGCACTTCGCCAAACCACCAAACCACCAAACCACGCTCGCAGAAATGATTGAGCAAAGCGTCCACATGAAAACTGACAAACTCAATCAGAAATTCATGTAATTAATTAGATTAATTTTTTAAATAGCCTAACAGCACTAGTATTGATGTTCTAAAAGTATTTTCAAATCCCGCTCTTGACATAAGAAACATCAGTGGTTGAGCGGTCAGATCCACTGACCCACAGGTTGGTTGGTACGATTCCAGCTCCCATGGATCAATGCTGCCGTTGGGTCCTTAGGCAAGACACTTAACCCCCCCCCCCCAGTGTCTGCGTACACTGGTGCGTGAATGTGTGTGAATGGGTGATTGGTTCCTTGTTGTAAAGCGCTTTGGGTGCCTTGAAGGTGGAAAAGCGCTATATAAAGATGTGACCATTTAAAAAACAGAACATACTTGTCCAAAATATAAACAAAAAAAATTACTTTGCATTGTACCCCTACAACACTAAATATTTGGTACCAAAATAGATGTATGGCAGAAGTATTGTAGTATAGTAGATGTATTGTGGAAGTATAATTAATAGTACACATGTGTTAACCCCTTTAATATAGTAAGAGTTTAATGGAGTCCTGAGATAACTTTGGTCCCTGACCTTATCTGATAGTCCATATTGGTATGACAGAACTGAAGGCAATGTGGACTTTGGCTGTAGAGTTACACCACAGCACCAAAAACCTCCTCACCAGCTTCACAAATCTATACCAGTCAAAAGACACACCATGTCATTCAATTTTTTAAAATAATTATTATTTTTACTACTTTGTACATTTTATATACATACAGAAGACACTGAATATTTGAAGCAACTATAGATACAAAGAAAAAACAAATATATTCTTTTAAAATATTGTACATTAAAATCTTCAAAGTTGTCACCCTTTGCTTTGTCATAATATTTAGTAGAGTAGAATTTAAAGGTGCACCATGTAAATTTTTGGTTGGACTTCCATCATCTGCTTGTTTCTATGGCCATGTCACAGCTCTGCTCTCATTTATTCAATTATGATGGTCTTATAAATGGAAAATACCGAGAAAAACAGCCATTCTGACTGTGAGCGGGGTTGGCTCCCCACAGATCTGACCTGTAACTGACAGCTTTGAGTGGGACACTTATCTTAGTTTTGACGACAGTCTTTGCTCATCTGATCAGATACAATCAGATGTACAATAAAATCATCTGATTATAAACTATATAAAATAAAAAAATCATCTGATTTCCTTCAATCAATCAAACAATATTTATAAAGTGCTTTTCATACAAAGTGTAACACAAAGTGCCTTACAGTGACTAAGGATTAGAAAATTGACTTTTATTGATCTCACACAGGAGAAATAGTTTCTGCATTTGACCCGGGGACCATCCCCGTGATTTTGTTGTTTAAGCTTGGTCAGGACACAAGCTGGAGAATTTTACGTTTGGCGCATGTTTTGGGAACAATCACCGGCGCTTCTCCAGCACTGAGCGTTTAAACTCTGCCTTTCCCCTCCTCGGTCCTGCCCTCACTGTGAGGGCACAGACCGCTCCTTTGGTCAGAAAATGCACCCGTTTATTAAGCGTATTATTACAAAGGCATATTAGTTACTGTGGAGAGAGTGTAGGAGAATCATGATGCAGTTCTTCATGTCTCAATCTCTACACCACATTTTATTTGAAAAACTGACCTCATATTAACAGAGATGCATATCTCATGATAAATACAGGATAAAACATGTATTCAGACGTCCTGGTAGAGGCTAAAGTCTGTAGTGTTCATCCTGCTTTGAATCACAGACTGAAGCCTTATGTCTGTGAGAAGTGACAGGAGCAGGCTCCAGTCAGAGCATGGGACAGGGGACATAGACACTGTCAGGAAAATAACCCATGAAAAAATGTGTAATATTGAATTCAAACACCAACAGAAATCAGTACAGAGTACTGTACAAAGTACAAAGTTTGCCCGTTTTTTTGCTGCCAAATCCAGTGTCCTCCTTTTTGATAACCCCCAATCTGGGTTATCTTAATGCCATACTGTGAAACATTCCAGATAAAATGTGTAGAATCCCTCAGTTGTCCAGGCAGAATCCATGGCAAAGGAGAAATTCAATTTGTCAACTGGACAAAAGTTTATTTGGTCGAATACATTTCACAGCTCATCCAACTTGCTTCTTCAGTTCTGGACAGACGCTGGTGGACACTGCCTGATATCTGCCTGAAGGGACGAACTAACTACAGTGAATTTACTCTGAAACTACCACACCTATTTGTTTACAGTTTCTGTTAGTTAGGTGGGCCTATTCAATATGCAGTAGGAGTGTGGGTCTTGTTAGCAGAACCATTCAGGGCCATAATGGGTGTTTTCACACCTCTAGACCTGACCTGATGCCCTATTCTTTTCTTTGTTTTGATTTAGGTTTGAGGATAGAGTTATAAATCGGAGACAGAATATGTCTGAGATCTCCATTTCTGTTCAAGGAAGGATTCCCTTTCTTGACAAAAATAGCCTCTTTAAATCTCCTCTCAAACCATTTTTTCTCCATGGAAAAATGAATTTGACGGCTCCTCCCCCAGAAAAATTATACAATACACCTGTAAAACAAAAACACTGATTGTTAGAGGCGATACTGTGAGGATTTGGCATTGGCTGTGGTCTCTGTTACACCCACAAACAGGGGGGGGGGGGGTTGCCTACTTAGTTGCCTACTTAAGTACCCCACGCCCAGATCCACCCCCCAATCACCGCACCCAGCGGGCAGAGACACAAACGTGACACCAACAATCCAATCTGTCTCAGTCTCAAAGTCCTTTATAGTAGTTACTACTCAGTGCTTCCCTGGTCCAGACGCAGGGGCTCAAAATGACTGCTAATCTACTCTACACGTTCCTCGCTGGTTTGTTGGCGCTCATTTTGATTATTTACATAAAATACCCTTATTTTTTACACGATTTAAGATACACCATCACCCTTATTGGCATACGTATACGAACGAACAAATTTAAAAAGCAAACGCCATACTACACCATTTTGGATAGATTTTTGGAACAAGCGAAAAACAATGCGGAAAAAACTTTTATTATTTTCGAGGGCCGCAGGTTCACGTACAGTTACGCGGATAAGGAGAGTAACAAAGTCGCCAGGGCGCTGCAGAAACACACAGACTTGAAGGAGGGCGACACGGCGGCTGTATTTTTGGGGAACGAACCGGACTTCGTGTGGCTCTGGCTGGCTCTGGCCAAACTGGGATGCACCGCTGCGTTACTCAACACAAACATACGGTCCAAGTCTCTGCTCCACTGCTTTTCCTGCTGCGACGCCAAGATCCTGGTGGCTGGAGCTGGTACGTATCACATCTGTACTATAAGTGCAGTGGCGTTCCGAGAGTGATTTGTGATTTGCGCCCCCCCCCCACCCCGAGACTGACTTGCGGTCTCTGGGAGGGGGCGTTTCAAACCCTTCTTTCACAACAATTCACAACAACTACTTTCAAGTTAGTTTTAATGAACAATAAACAATAATTACAAAAAAAGTTTTTGAAGGCCCAAAGGCGCATTTATTTCACATTATAGCCATGTAGGCCTACAGCCATTTAAAGGGATATGCCACCCCCAGGTCAAATTTGGGCATCTCCCCACAGTCCAGAGACTAAAATAAGTGGTGGAAAGCGTTTTCCTGCTCACCCAGCCATTGTCCGAGTCTGTCGCCACTGACCGCCGCGGTATCTGGTGCTCCTCCGCCTTAGACTGGAGTCTAACGTCGCCAGAGAAAGATTTCGGCCAAAAGGAATTAATTTGCTCGATGCGTTTCCCAATTACTTTGTGTGTAGTGCGCATTCATATCGAGTGCAAATAAATGTGCAAATCAACACGGAGAGCTTGCCTTGGTCATTTTGGGTGGGAACTATTTTCCAGTGCGTAAGAATACAGCCGTATCACGCAGCACGCTACCAGGGGAATCCCAGTTACGCACCGGGAAGGGAGTTCCCCTGTTGCACAACGTGGTGCGTGATACGGCTGTATTCTTACGCACTGGAAAATAGTTCCCACCCAAAATGACCAAGGCAAGCTCTCCGTGTTGATTTGCACATTTATTTGCACTCGATATGAATGCGCACTACACACAAAGTAATTGGGAAACGCATCGAGCAAATTAATTCCTTTTGGCCGAAATCTTTCTCTGGCGACGTTAGACTCCAGTCTAAGGCGGAGGAGCACCAGATACCGCGGCGGTCAGTGGCGACAGACTCGGACAATGGCTGGGTGAGCAGGAAAACGCTTTCCACCACTTATTGTAGTCTCTGGACTGTGGGGAGATGTCCAAATTTGACCTGGGGGTGGCATATCCCTTTAAGAAAGCAAAAGTGCAACATTAGTGTAACATAATTAACAAAAAGACTTAAACCTCCATTGAAGTCGCACCATATAAATAACAAAAAATTAAACGATCTGTACATTACAGAATAACATGAATATTTTTTTTAAATTACTACACATTAAATTGGCAAAAATGGTGCAAACAGTGCAATCCTGTATCATAAATAAATGAACGACCAAGGTACATTCTAAACACATTACTGTACACATAAAAACAAATAATGAACACTATTGTGTATCATAAGTAACAGGAAGTAATAAGTGAGGAAGTGGCAAAAAAGGCAAACCACTAATTTGTCATAAATAACAAGGGCAAAAGAAGTAATATGAAAACAGTCTAAAAGTTGGATTTCCTGGCCTTCCTGGATGCAAATTCGTCCACAATGTCTTCATATGAGCTTGGGGGAAGGACAAACATGCATCAACAATCACATCAGGGGAGTTTAACAAATACAACATCATCATCATTAAGTCAAACTTGAAGACTAGTCGATAGCATACCTTTTTCTTTTGCTCACTTCTCCTCTTCTTTCCATTTCTTTCGAAATTGAGCACCTGATGGCTTCAATCTTTTCCAGTCCATCACTGCGACTGTTTTGTCATATACTGTACACCGTGCGCTACTCTGTCTTCATGTAACCATGAGCCAGCACAGCACCAGCCCCCCACCCCGGCCCCTGCACAAGGATCCGCGCGGATGTTTGCTCGCGCGGAGGCGGGGGCGCGCGCCGCACCCTTTATTTTTTTATTTTATTTTTTTTCCTTCGCGCCACCGCGGCGCCCCTCCTGCGATGCTGCCCTGGGCAATTGCCCAGGTGGCCCCCGTCAAAGAACGCCCCTGTATAAGTGTAATCACATCTGTACTAAAAGTGTAATCACATCTGTACTAAAAGTGTAATCACATCTGTACTAAAAGTGTAATCACATCTGTACTAAAAGTGTAATCACATCTGTACTATAAATGTAATCACAACAGTCTATAGACATCTGCCAAGCAGGTTATATAGTGAATGTCCTTTAGCCAATCATTGTCTCATTGTGTCCGTATTAAAACTGTAATACATTGACAGTTTCATTTATCACTAACTGTCCTTGGTACAAGTGCTGAATTGCAAGTGTCTTGAAGGTTGAAAATCATGTGCAATTTTTATTATTATTGGATTGGTTGATTGTCCTGATCTGTTCTTTGGCACAATTTCACAATTTCCCCTACCCTACCCTAGGGGTACACACAAGTATTTTATCAAAGTATTTTAAAAGTATTTTACCAAAACTTAACCAAGGCGACAGTGAACAGGTGAGCGGTTCATGTAAAACGCTTTGAGACCCTTGAGTCACCCCTATTTACAGAAGGAATTGTATTTTTGAGCAAGAGAAACGCCTACAATGAATAAATGCTATAGTTGAATATCTTTAATGCCATACCCTGGAACATTCCATGCAAAGGAACCCTAACCCTCCACCAGAAAAGTTGTACAATGCACCTTAAGTTAAGCTTTACATATAATTTCTTAATACATAGGTTATTTAAAGGTGCACGGTGTAACTTTTCTGGTGGAGGGTTTGCCACCTGCTTCTCTCCATGGAGATATTACTTTTTTTTTTTTATTGTCTTGATTATTCCACAGTATGGAAATAAACTTGGTAACCACAATGGAGACAGGTTAATGGTTTTTGAGCTAGAAAACACCCGTAACTGAACAAATGCAAAAGAGATGTTTAATGCCCTACTTTGGAACATTACTGTAGGGCATTAAACATATCTCACATCTCCATGGAGATGAGCAAGTAGCGGACTTTCCACCTTAGAAGTTACATAGTGCACCTTTAAGGGGAAAAAGGAATGGGATCAAAGGTTAAAAAGTGTAGAATGTGCACGTGTCAATGCAATGTTTCCTACAGGAAATATATTTGAAACATTTTATTTAATACAATATTTTGGTGTATAAATGTCACTTATTTCTTCTACTGAACAAAAATACTAATTATAGATTAAAAAGGGATACTTGAGTATGATTATGCTAACACTATAAGCATAATGTTTTATTTGTTTTACCATGTTTTGCTCAGCTAGTTTTCAGACTCTGGGGGTGAATATTAGACTATAGTCTCTTCTTTTAATGGGAAATGCTGTAACGGACCATCCTTTTAATGAAATGTATGAGAAACTAAAGCATTTTAGGTTTTTCTCTTGCATTTTGTTGTTTCTGAATTGATTTTGCTGCACTGGAGTCTGATTTTAAAGGTTCACTATGTAACTTTTCTGTAGTATGCCACATTCCGGTCCAAATCTTGGACCGGAATGTTCCACGATATGGAATTCTATAGAGGTGAGCAAGTGCCACCATCCAAACAAATGTTTTTCAAGGCATTTCTTAACAAAATAAACACCTGTGATTGAATTTAATGCCATACTGAGGATAAATTCCAGGCAAAGCATTAACATCTCCATGGAGACAAGCAGGCAGAGGACTCACTACCAGAAAAGTGACATAGTTAATCATTAAGTTTTCGTCTTCTTTTAGCTGTAATTTTAAGAAATGCAGTTTTGAAATATGTTATATAAATGAAGTTACTGTAATCATTATAACTGTTGATTTGCACATTATGTTTTTCTGTCATTTTCATTGATCCTTTTGCTGTTCTTGTGTCAGATCTGCAGGGGGCAGTAGAGGAGGTGCTGCCTGATTTGAAGGATTTGGGCATACGTGTGTTTGTTTTGGGACAGGGGGGTTGTGTGGACGGTATCGAGACTCTGTCTGATAAGATCCAGGAGGCCTCGGACCAGCCCCTGTCCCTGCAGCTCAGAGCTAATGTTAAAATCAGCAGCCCCGCCCTGTACATCTACACCTCTGGGACCACAGGTGAGGCACTGCCTATGTGTACACACTAGGGGTGTAAGAAAAAATCAATTCAGTGATACTTCAGGTCTCAAATTTTTTAAATTATATTTTTCATGAAACATTATGAGTTATATTCACTGACTGATTCACTCATGATTTAAAATATTTAATAAATTATACAATGTTGTTCTAGTGAAGCTGTAGTTGACTTTATTATTAGCAGTGGTGGCTGATGGTATAATTTGTTTCATATTTCATCAGTCACCTGTCCTACACTTGCACTGTGTTTGGTTATCACAATCAGAGCCCAACGCACAGGTGTAACTTTTCGCCTAGAAATTAGTGTGCGGCGAAGAGTAAGTGCCCCGGGTCTCTCCCCTGTGCTCTCCTGGAGTGCCCCGGGGCTGTGTCTGTGTGCCCCCTGCTCTGATGAGTGCCAATGGTCCTAATTTTGTAGTTCCTCTGCCCTCCACCTGAGATAGAAAAGACTCAAATCAAATTCTAGAGCGTGAAAACAATCTATATAAAACCAAAACACATTCACGGGTTTCAGGTTAGTTATGTGCCATAGTATTTTGTATAAAATTGTTCATCACTATGGCAACAATCCTAATTTTATTCAGAAACCCACAGATAGCTATAACTTGTGCGTGCTGTGTGACAGGTCTCCCCAAAGCCGGTGTGGTCTCCCATAGGAGGTTATGGTACATTTCCTTTGTCCAGGGCTATGCTGGAGTGACCTCGAGTGACATCCTCTACCTGTACCTCCCCCTGTACCACTCCTCCGGCTTCCTCATTGGGCTCGCTGGGGCCATAGACAGAGGTAAATTTAAAGGTGCCCTGTGGAACTTTTCTGCTGCTTGTCCCCATGGAGATGTCGCTCCCAGATGAGAGACAGTTTTTTCTACTGATTGCATTCTATTTTGCCAGGAATGTGCCACAGTATGTAACAAGTACTGGACTTATAAATTCACAGTCTAATTACACTGCAGTAACCACATTTTTTAACCAAATGATCAAAATTTTAAAGTGACATTTAAGGAATTTCAGGTATTTTTGTTACTCAAAAATACCTTGAAAAACATGCATTCTTACTGTGAGTGTGGTAGTAGCCTCTTTGCAGATATGAGCAGTATCTGCGGTATCTATACTTCTAGAATGTGATGATGTCATACTTCAACATTTGTAAATTTAACTTTTGGATATTTCATTGTAAAGTACAATGTGATCAATAGGGAAATCTGACTCGTGGTTCAAAAATGTAAGTTCAATGTTTGTTACATACTGTGGCACACCCAAGGAAAAGCAATAACATTTCCATGGAGACAATGACACATTCTGCAACCTTTTGCTAACCTGTTTGCATATGAAAATCCCATCTCGTAACTTAATTTGTCCAATTTTGTGCGTGTTTTTAAATTTTTTTTATTTGTAGGTTTGACGGTTGTGTTGAAGCGCAAGTTTTCTGCCTCTCAGTTCTGGGATGATTGTAGAAAATACAACGTCACTGTGATCCAGTACATAGGAGAGATCATGCGCTACCTCTGCAACTCACCCAAGGTAATTTAAAAGACTTGGTTAGTTTGTAATTTTTCCCTGTGGGGGACAATAAAGTTTACCTTGGTTGGCTAATCGTTGGCGAATGCTACCTTGTGACTGTTATGTTATTCGAGAGGAACCTGTTCAATTAAACCAGCTTACCTGTTGTAGTTCCTGCTAAGTCAGTTCTTTATCGTCAGATAATGTTAAAATAAAGCTCAAATGAAAGTCTTGAATAACAGAGCAATGCCTCCAGTTTGCACCCCATTTACATTATAATTAATGTGTGAATAAATTAGAAACATACATTTTACTGCAGGTTTTCAGTATTCTGTAACTAAAAACATTTTCAATGTATTCTTCTCATCTCTGGTTATATTTTTATTCCTCAGAAAGACAACGATAAGAATCACAAAGTGCGGGCTGCCGTGGGTAATGGTATCCGGTTGGACACGTGGGAGGAGTTTCTCCAAAGATTTGGAGACATTCGGATCTGTGAGGGCTACGGCTCAACAGAAGGAAACATCGGCCTCATCAACTACGTTGGGAAAGTCGGAGCCATCGGCAGAGAGCATTTTCTTCATAAAGTAAGCAAACTACTTCAGAGGTGCATTGTGTAACTTTTCTGGTAGAGGGTCTGTCTTTTCTCAGTGGAAATGTTATTGCTTTGTCTGGAATGCTTGTGTGGTATTCTGTAGGACAATATTAATACAGATGGGGGCAGTTTAAATATTGTCAAAAAGCAAAATTATCTTGTAATACAAACAGTTCTTGGGTTTATTCAGTAATTGAAAATACCAGGTTCAACAGCTGTGACTTAACCTTTAGATATTTCATGGCAAAGTACAATGTAATCAATAGGGAATTCTGGTCCTTGCCCTCATGGGAGTATGACATCATCGCATTCTAGAATCTCAAAACTACCAATTAAACCTTTCTATCTCCATGGAGACCAAACCAGACCAAGTTACAAGTCAGATCTTTGGAGAGGCAACCCCACTCACAGTCAGAATGCCTGTTCTTGTAGGTATTTTTGAGGTATAAAGCTACCTGTAATTGAGTACATGAAAGGTAGAGCTGTTTAATGTCATACTGTGAAACATTCCAGGCAGAGCAATAACATCTCCATATAAACAAGCTGGTGATGAACCCCGAACCAAAAAGTTACATAGTGCTTACCTGGCCAGCCAAATGATATCTCTCTGTATTTCCTATACACCGCGATACCATTTGGACACTCTCCATCCACTCTCGCTCCTCCGGTTCCAAACCGACTCCGCGATTCTGATTCGTTCAAAGATGGTGACGTCAGTGCACCCGCCTTTGCCCGCAAAGTCACTCTTAGGCAGCGGAAGTTCCGCCTCAGTTTTGAATCAAGATGGCGCAATCTCTGATTGGTTCACTTGGCTGTCTGTCTACGCGCAACCGCAGCGCGTTCTGTGGATCAAACGTTACCAGACTCACTCGCTGGTACAGCGATGAGTCATGGATTCTTCCAGGCAAACATAGTGCACCTTAATGAATGAAATTGATTTAGTGGCAATGGGGCTGCAGTTTTTGACAGAAAATGAGTTCTATTCAGTCTACAAAGTGGTTTTAAAGCTTCACAGAGAATCGGTGCATGGTTGACTTGATTTACACAAATCAACCTACTGTATATTGTGCAACAAAACTTTCTCAAACTCTCGATTGAAATGAATGGGATTCCTGCTCAATGGCACTCAAGAGTGCCACCACAAAGACAGTGTGGTTTAGAAGCTTTTCGAGGCGGGCCAGAATAAGGTCAATACTATTCTAGAGGAGTGGTAATGTATCATTATATAAAGTATTAAATATAATGCTTTGAAAGGTGATTGGTTAAACATAAACAGGCTATGATGGGTTAACTTTGTAAATATACTGACGGTGCACTATGTAACATTTCACCTGCTTGTCTCCATGGAGATGTGTTTTCATTGCCATTCCAAACAAAGCAATAAAAAGTCCATGGTGGTGAAGTTGCATAGTGCAGTGTTTCCCAACCAGGGGTACAAGTACCCCTAGGGGTACACGAGCACATTGCAGGGGGTACTCGGCAGTGTCGCTGCCAGGCGCAGGGGGAGATTTTTTGGAATTTTTTCATTCTAATTTGAGTAAATTTAAGTTAAAGAGAGAAAATGCCTGAGAATTAAATTTTCAAATTAAGGAGATGAAATAAAATTATTTTCATTTAATAATCCATTGTGTCACGTTCTACTTTTGGAGAATTATCAACACGTAGGAGTGAGGGGGTACTCGAGGTATGACAAAAAGGCTCGGGGTACACAAGACAAAAAAGATTGGGAAACACTGGCATAGTGCACCTTTAATTCTGTTGTTTAATGATGGTGTATTGAATAATCACAGATGGTGACTCCTTACTTTCTGATAAGATATGACACTGAAACGGGGGAACCTGTGAGAGACTCTAAAGGCTTCTGCACTGAAGTTCCCAGAGGTGGGTCCCTGAACACAGTTTTGTGTCACTGCTAATTTCACAGGTTATGTGGGGTTATTGTGGTTTTGAATAGTGACCATGACCAAATCATGATTAGGAATTATGACTAAAGCAATAAAGGTGAGACCAAGGTGGGACCAACAAAACAAGTAAATAATAATGTAATGCAGTGCTTCTCAATTATTTTGTGTGACCCCCCCCCCCTCTAGGAAGAAGAAAAAATTTCATGCCCCCCCCTCCCTGCGCGTGACTATAAATAGTATTTGTCTAGAAAATTATTAGTACACCTCTGCATAACATTGTATCCTTTTATTAACATTAAAAACAAAAAAGAAAGAAAGAAACTTCCAACAAAGATTGCACTGAGGACTCAAATATTTGTGTTTTTAATGCAGCTATGCGCACATTTGTTTACGTTTTACAGAAACGAAACTTAAAACCCTCTGGAAAAAAAAAAAACGCTCTCTCCTTGTGCCGCTGATGCGTCAGCTTCTGTCAGATTAAAGGACACAACTCACTGGAATATACGTGTTTTTTCTGTGACAGAGGATGTTCTGCTGATGGTGAGTATGTATATTGTGTATTTAAGGTTGCCGACCCCTGCCCCAGAGCGACAATGAGGGCGCCACTGCCAACTACTGTTGTTGATGTGCAATTACACTTAGTTCTAGTACAGTACGGCAAAAAAGCATGTTTCCCAGGGTCACACGGGCCCCCCCGGCATCTCACCGCGCCCTCCCAGGGGGCCCCGCCCCACTATTTGAGAAGCACTGATGTAATGTAGTAAAAATGTAGTAAATAATACAATAATAAAATGGCAATTTATTATTCAAAAACAAAGTTAGTAAAATGTGTCCAGCACAGAATAAAATTTGTATGTAAAAATGTGTAAGAGAAATAGCTTAAAATGTGCATTGTGTAACTTTTCTGGTGGAGGGTCCATCCAATGCTCTTGGAGATGTTACTGCTTTGTCTGGAATATTTCACAGTATGGCATTAAACCTTTCTTTCTCCATGGAGACAAAACCAGACCAAGTTACAGGCCAAATCTGTGGAGAGGCGACCCCTCTCACAGTCAGAATGTCGGTCTTTTTAGGTATGCTTGAGCTATAAAATGACCTGCAATTGAATAAATGTAAGGTAGAGCTGTTTAATGTCATACTGTGGAACATTTTACTCAGAGCAATGACATATCAATCAAAACAAGCAAGTGACGGACCCTTCACTAGAAAAGTTGCACAGTGCACCTTTAAGACTGAATAAGCTAAAACTGTGTCCCTTCTTCTTTTTGCCTTAGGAGAGACTGGTTTGCTGGTTGCAAAGATTGGAGAAACCTCGCCATTTCAGGGATACGCGAAAAACCAACAACAAACAGAGAAGAAAATACTGAAGGACGTTTTTGAGAAAGGAGATCGCTACTTCAACTCTGGAGATCTCCTGAAGATGGACCAACAGGGATTTGTGTACTTCCAAGACCGAGTGGGAGACACCTTCAGGTCAAATGAAGTAGTACAGAAAATTATTGCTTCTCATTATTTAGCTTGATTACATTGTAGATCTTGTTTAAAAATATTTATTTATTTTTATTATGACTTGCTTTGGTGGGATAGTATCTTGTAAGGTTATAGTATTGTAATAGGAACTACACATTAGCTTTAATTAGGAAAGTAATTAATCTAAATGGGGAATTGTATTTCAGTAAGGCTGGGTCTGCAGGAGGGTTTTTTGGCACATTTTGTGGATGCAATGTTGTAGTTATAGTGTATTTTTAACTTTGCAGGTGGAAAGGAGAGAATGTGGCAACTACAGAAGTGGCTGACCATTTACTCACAGTGGACTGTATTGAGGAGGCCAATGTCTATGGTGTTAAAGTTCCAGGTAAAAAAAAAAAAAGAAAGATACACACACGTTATTTGTAGTTATTTGTGTGCCCTGTGATAACCCATTGTTATTCTGTTATTCTTTGGCTGATAGGACATGAGGGCCGTACTGGGATGGCGGCGCTGAAGCTGAAAACAAACATGGACTTTGACTGTAAAGCCACTCATCAGCACATGAAGAACTTTCTCCCAAGCTATGCGCGGCCACGCTTCATACGCATACAGGTACCTGTCACCCAGCTTTAGGACTGAATGATTGGGGAGAAAATGACTGCACTTTCATCTGTGATCTCACTGTCACCTTCTCCACTTTGCCTGAGTTTGCAGGTCTGTATACTGTGGAACATTTTAGGCAAAGCAATAAGAATAAATTTACACCAACAATTTACAGAACTGAGCTGTGGAACTTATTACCAAAATCTAATTAACTCAACATAATTTTAATGCCATAGTAGAGTAAACATACTGCACATTCCAGCAGCATCCAACAGCAGCATACTGTTGTCTTTCTGCAAGACCCTTCACCCACTTTGTCTGGTATGAGTGTGAGTGTTGGTGGTCAGAGGAGCCGATGGCGTAGATTGGCAGCCTCATTTCCATCAGTCTGCCCCGCTGTGGTTTCATGTGTTTTACACTGCAGCGGTGGCTGGAGCAGCACTAAGACAAGACAAACCTGCAGTGACAACCAGAAACCAAATTTCAACAGTTCATAACAGATCTATCCAGGTTTAAATCAAGACGAGGACTAAAGCACGTCTACAACTATCCAAACAGACAAAAGGATGAAATTACTGGTCAAAACATTTCTGTTTTTAAAATGATGTTTAATCCCAATGAACCACTGCTGAACTCTTATGTTTGTGTGTGTCACTGTGAGGAGCTTTGGGTATACAAAGCGCATATTATTGTTCGCATATATTAGAGAGAGAGCAATACTTTATTGATCCCAATGGAAATTCAAGATTTGCTGCAGCAAACTGTTGCTGTTGCTGCAACATTTCCATTGCACATCTCAGTCACCATTGAGTCTTAGTCAAAGGTCTCAGTGCAGTTTAACAGGAGGACTGGTCAGATAGGGTCAGCACATCCTGTGGAAGAGCCAAAAGTGTCCCTCGTCTGTGTCCAACATCACAGCAGTGTCCAGGGGGAACCAGATGAACACAACAAGAAAGACCTCACTCTTACTCCGCTCTAGTATTTCGACTGGTGATGAAATGGTCCAGTCCCTCAAAGTATTTCTTCTGGAAGATTTTCTGCCACATTTGCTGCTGCCACAAATGATGTAAAAGGCCTGTAGCATCTCAAATGTCCATAGCTAGCCCCTTAGCTAGCCTCTTACAGTTTCCATGGATATGAGAAAAACAAACAGTTCATTTCACACAATTCAAGAATCTCTTGTGTTCATTCCCTCAAAGTATTTCCTCTGACGGTGTTCTGCCACATTTACTGCCACATATGGTGTAAAAAGACAGACAGATGCTGTTGTTATGTAAAGCACTTTGAGTGGCTTGAAGGTGGAAAAGGGCTATATAAAAATGTGACAGTTTATCATATTCTTAATTGATTGTATTGACGATTTCATTGTTTTCCTCAGCCCTGCCTGGATTTGACGGGAACATACAAACAGACAAAGGGGAAGTTGGTGGAGGAAGGTTTTGACCCGGCAATTGTCAAAGATCCTATGTTTTTCCTGGATGACTCTAAAGGCTACGTCCCCATGACACAAGACATTTATGATTCTATAGCTGAAGGCAAGCTCCGACTCTGAGCCACCTGCACCTGAAAAACCCAAACCAACTATTCAAAATGTAATCATAGTATTATTTTAAAGACATTGTTTACCTACAAAAGGGCACTAAATAAACTAACTTTTCTTTCTTTCTATGTTATTGCTATTTACCACTGTGTGCTACAAGTTACAGGTTAAATCTGTGGAGAGGCAAGCCTGCTCACTGTAAGAACGCATATTTTTGAGCCATAAAAACAGCTGTAATTTATTAAAAGCATGAAAAATAAGTTAAATTCCATATTATCATTCCAGATAAAGCAATAAGCACTTCACCAAAAAAAGTTACATAGTGTATCTTTAATTTTTGGCTACAGTAAGTTTTAACTTGGCCATGAAGTCACTGATCATCAAGATAATTTTCAGTAATATTTTGTTATTCATATGAACTCAAGTTTTGCATTGTAATCTCTTTTTTTTTAATCACAAAACATTATCACTATAGTAAAATGTATACAGTACATACAGACAACATTTATTTCTAAATTACGATCTTTCTTAAAATAAAGCATTGTTGAGATTTCTAATATATATTGCATTTTATTTTTTTATATCATTTTAGAAATGTTTTAGGGTTTAGTTTCCCAGTGGGCCATTGATTCTCTTCACGCCAGTAAACCAGACCAAGCCATGAAATGGTACTTAACCAGTAACAATATTAAATAAAAAATAAAGCAGACATAGTAAAGTATACTCTCTTCACTCTGCTCTCTACACTTGAAAAACAGAACCAGTTCATTGTAGTGAAATATTAGCTTTTGAAATCAAACTTTCTAAATGATGAAGTAAAATGTATGCCATGTAAAATATATTGGTATGTTTAAGTATTTTCTTATTGGTTTGATTGAACGAAAATACTTATTCTTGCTTGTAAACTACTATCATAAATGTTAGGCAGTGGCACTAACTATCATTAATGGTCATATGTTAGGCAGAATTTACTCTTGTGAGTTATAATATTGTTACTTCAAAACATACCTGGATTTGGTTTTTGTTTCATTCACACACGTTTGAGTAATCCTGGATTATTAGGCTGTCAACATCTCCAAAGCTCAAAATGCTCTGTTCCACCTTGTGATGCCATGAAGCTGGCAGTTCCAGGCCTAAAATTATCCAAATGATTCTAGTGAAGGTGTATAGAGTTTAAAAACACAGTAGCACTTCATGTCTATACTGGACCATGAGTCTCACTCGTTCTGTCAGCTCTGGAGAGCAGCATCAGTGACAGACTGATTCACCCTCGCTGTGTTAGAGAGATTTTGCAGGTCTTTCCTTCCTGCTGCTGTCAGACTGTACCAATGATCAATGCTAGTAATGTTCATCTCCATAGCAACCATGTGTCATTTCCATAGTAATAATGTGCAATATTATTTAAAGTCACTTTACCTGCTACTTATTTATTTAACCACCACTGCCCATCACTGCACTTTACACAATCATCTGAGTCACTTTATTGTAGCGATATTATATATTATGGTACTGGAGTCACTTTAACTGCTGTTTGTTCACTGCTCAGAATCAAAGACATTTACTGTGCAGCGTTCCTGTGCCTTTTAACCTTACAGTGTTTGTTTTTTAGTTGATTGTACATACTTATTATTATTAATCTTAATTTTGATGCATGCTCATACTTTCCTACTGTTTCTGAAACTTGCGTTGTGACACTGCAATTTCCCCATTGTGGGACAAATAAAGGATTATCTTATTTTATCTTACTTCCTGTATCAGCACATGGTATCATAAGGTGGAGTGTTTTCTTTTTGAGAGAAAATCTTAGCCTAAATATGGAGGGTTTGTGTGTTAAACATGTTTGAATGAAAAAAGACACAACTCCAGGTATGTTTGTGATAAGAAAACAACATCATAGCAGATCAGAAAATAGTGTAATATGGACCCTTTAAAAATTTGAGCCCATTTAGTTTACTGCCCCTGTACCAGTGCAGTGTTGGTGCCATTCTCTTGGGGGGCGTTGGGGGTTGCATTGTTTTTTGACGAAACTGGATTGGGAACACAGTGTATCCTTTGAAATGATGAGGACAAGAGTTTTTGATTCTCCTGGTTTGCATTTAGGGGGCAGCAGAGCGGATGACGACCACATTGGACCCACGCATTACAAAAACTGGGAACACTGTTAAACTTTGTCAGCTTCTTGGCTTGTTTTTCCATTTTCAATTTTCCCAGAGCATTTGAAGGCATCTCTGTGATTGTATACATTGGGCCAGAGGATGTTGTAGGGATGTTGTCATTGCAAGGTGTTTTTTGATCAGAATTGTACCCAAAATTGTAGAAATAAGGAAGAGGTTCACTGCTACAGCTAAGTGAGCGCATTGGCCTCTGAGGTTTGGTCCAGGTTTTGTCCAGCCACAACTCAACAGGGGAGCTAGCTAAAGGACTTGAACCATCATCTTGAGGGATTTCAGATTCAGAGCTGTGAGATAGATTTTCTTCCTCCTCATCCTCTCTGGACTTGGATTCAGACAGAAGAGCAGCAGCCATTTTGGAGATAATACTCCAGTCGCGTTGGATGTCTTCCTCTGTAGTCAGCTGGGAGGTAACTGTGAATCGGATAATGCGTTTTGAGCCCACTTCAGCTGGGATCAGGTACATGGTGCCAGAGCGGGTAAGGCGACTCAAGAGCTCCTGGGTCAAAGCGTTCCCCCTCTGGAAAAAATAAACAAGTAATTATTAAATCACACTTTATTTTACACCACACTTGGTAGGAATTTTCCTCATATTGATCTATCACATTTTTAAAATTTATTTTGTTTAGCAATATTGTCTAGCAATATTAATAGCAATAAATTATTTCCTGAACATTATACTAACGTCTTAGACTGTATATACAGCTCTGGAAAAATGATCAGTTTTTCTGATTTTACTACTTATAGGTATGTGTTTGGGCAAAAGGAACTTTTTTGTTTGAGTCTATAAACTACTGACATTTCCCCCAAATTTCAAATAAAAATATTATCGTTTAGAGCAGAGGTCTTCAACAGGGGGGTCGCGACCCCTAGGGGGGGTCGCGGAGGTACTGCAGGGGGTCGCGAAATCTTTTTTTTTTTTCACTTTAAAATAATATAATTTTATATTTTATAGTGTAAAATACAGTATTAACCTGTGTATTATTTCCTTGTATTGGATGTACCATAACAAAGTAGCAACACTAAGCTCAATTTAAAGATCCCATGACATGGTACTTCTTGATGCTTTTATATGGCTCCTTAAAGGGATATGCCACCCCCAGGTCAAATTTGGGCATCTCCCCACAGTCCAGAGACTAAAATAAGTGGTGGAAAGCGTTTTCCTGCTCACCCAGCCATTGTCCGAGCCTGTCGCCACTGACCGCCGCGGTATCTGCAGCTCCTCCGCCTTAGACTGGAGTCTAACGTCGCCAGAGAAAGATTTCGGCCAAAAGGAATTAATTTGCTCGATGCGTTTCCCAATTACTTTCTGTGTAGTGCGCATTCATATCGAGTGCAAATAAATGTGCAAATCAACACGGAGAGCTTGCCTTGGTCATTTTGGGTGGGAACTATTTTCCAGTGCGGAAGAATAGAGTCGAATCACGCACCACGTTGTGCAACAGGGGAACTCCCTTCCCGGTGCGTAACAGGGATTCCCCTGGCAGCGTACTGCGTGATTCGACTGTATTCTTCCGCACTGGAAAATAGTTCCCACCCAAAATGACCAAGTCAAGCTCTCCGTGTTGATTTGCACATTTATTTGCACTCGATATGAATGCGCACTACACATAAAGTAATTGGGAAACGCATCGAGCAAATTAATTCCTTTTGGCCGAAATCTTTCTCTGGCGACGTTAGACTCCAGTCTAAGGCGGAGGAGCTGCAGATACCGCGGCGGTCAGTGGCGACAGACTCGGACAATGGCTGGGTGAGCAGGAAAACGCTTTCCACCACTTATTTTAGTCTCTGGACTGTGGGGAGATGCCCAAATTTGCCCTGGGGGTGGCATATCCCTTTAATGGTTCCCTAATACTATAAATGAATCCTTCTTCAAAATCAACACTCATGAGAAACAGAGATAAGATGAGAAAGAGTCATAAATATCTCTCTCAAACACTTTATTCTGGGCGTTGTTGCTTGAATGCAAATGAGGAGAAAAGAGCTGGCCTATAGTAGAGGGTGGGGGCGTGGCCAAACTCTCCGCTCTCGGCTCTGAGCTCTCAGCTGATCCATTTCCGTGTTTTTGCACGGGTGAGAGATTTGAAGTGTTCCATTGAAAAATAAACACATTTCCACATAAAATAAAATTAAACCACTGCTGTTCAAAGGTCCAGAGGCTCAGATAAAGGACTTCCGAGCCTAGAAACACTCGGACGTGCCTCCAGGCAAATAAAAAAAAAAACGCATTTCGCATTGCCTAGCGCATTCGCAGTCCAAACTTTCTGGGCGTGATTTACAGAGACGCTGAGTACAGACAGACGGGGGTGGAACTGCATTTGCATTTCTTTTTTCGATCTGACGTCAATAAGGTGCCTTGTTCAAAATCGCCCGTTTGAGCTCTGATTTTTTGTAACGCAGAAAAGGATCGCAAATGCTCAGTTTAGACATTTCGCAACTTTTAACCATGGGGGGGGGGGGGGTAAACAGGGTAGGGGAGCTCACATTAACGTTCAAAAACCTCAGAAAGTGAAAATTTCATGCCATGGGACCTTTAATATAAAACACAATTCTATGCCGTATATATAGTAGGGGGTCCCTGGCCCAGTTCGCCATCTGTTTGGGGGTCCCTGGCCTGAAAAACGTTGAAGGAAATGACAAATGGTCAAAATAACGAAAAAGATACATGTTTTCAGACCTCAAACAATGCAAAGAAACAAGATCAAATTACAGTAATTTTAAAGCAACATAATTCTAATGTTTACACTTAAGAAGAGTTCAGAAATCAGTATTTGGTGCAATAACCCTTATTTTTAATCATAGCTTTCATGCGTCTTGGCATGCTCTCCACAAGTCTTTCACATTGTTCTTGGGTGACTTTATTCCACTCCTGGTGCAAGAACTGAAGTAGCTCAGCTTTGTGTTTGTGTTGGAATTCAACAGACGCTAGAATGGAATGGCTGTAATACATGTAGAGATGCTGATTTCAGAAAAAAATGCAATGGTCTCTTATTTTTTTCCAGAGCTGTATAAATGCCATTGTAAGCTTCATTTGACTGGAGCCAAACGCTGTGGGTGAATTCACACTCCCTTAGTCCACTTTGTTTAATCTTTGCCACTATATTATTTATCATGACAGGCCTATCATGCTCCTTTTATGAAACTAGCACAGCACATTCTGTTTCTCACCCTTGACACTATCAGTACTTACAAATGATTTACTAAAGATACGGTACTTACTTTAAGGCAAAACACCACCAGCCCGAGGTGTCTCTGTGCAGGAATCTCAAAGTTTGGGTCTTTCCTAATTAGACTTTCCAGAAGCTGTGCCATCTTGACGCCCTATAAATACAAAATAATTATACAAAGACGAAAATGTCTAATTTACAGTGAACTAGAAAAATCATAATATGTCTTATTTAAAGGTCGTGTAATACGTGAAAATGACATACGTTAGAATGTAAAATGTAAAATGCTTAACATTAGAATGTTATTACCTTAAATTAAAATGAATGAAACAAAACACAACTCCAGATATGTTTTTGATGGGGAAACAACATTATAAAATATCAGAAAATAGCCTAATATGGGCCTTTTAATGATAGTCATGTCAAAACTACTACTCGTGCAGAAACATTAGTAACTGAAATTGCACTTAAACTATGCCAAAGTTCATATTTATTTTGTTCATACATGGCGGACGTGAGCCTGGAGGTTTTTCAGTCCAAATGAGCGCATGACGAACCAGAGTTTTAAGGAACGGAAACGCCGACTAAGAGGAATTTGCCAATGCTGAAAGAAAACAAAAAGTGTGATCAGTACGAGCATGCATGGTCCTGTTTAGGATTTTGATTTTCAACAAAGGTGGGAGTGACTAACTGAAAAACTAATGGGTAATGCTAGCTAACTTGTGTGAGCAGGCCAGTCGACAAAAATATAGGGCAAGAAGACTCAGATGGGGCCCCCTCTAATATGAATTAATAGGAGGCTGGTCTAATTCTGGGCCCCTAAAACACTGGGGTCCAGGACAACAGACCCCTTTACCCCAAAAAAGGGAGCTCAGATTAAGTCTAACTTGAGTAACAGTGTTTCTAACAGAGTAGTGCTTTCAGTTAGCTTCACATCCCCAGGGAATTATAACAGAGATGAAAAAAGCATCTTGTACCATAAAGTCTGTGGCAGCCTGGGAGTTTTCATGTCTGAGATAAACAGGGTCCACACTGAATGTCTGCTGCAGTTTGAACTTGTCCTTCACCCTAAAACAGCAAAGCAATAATGTCACCTAAATACAATTCAACAATCATACAAACAATACAATACTGATGCCCAAATGTACTTTTAGAAGACCTTTTTTCACCACAAATTAATGTATTGTTTATTATACCATGTGGTCTTACATTAGTTCTGAATAAACTCAAAATGAAACTGTTAGGAAAGGTCAGATTTGATCCAGTTTATCTTTTTTTCTCAGTATCAATACTTACTTAAATGAGAAATGGTAGTTTAAATTAGGGGTGTGCAAAATAATCGTCATAACAATGCATCGCGATACTAACTTTCACAATATACTGCATCGATTCTTGATGCCAAAAATCGGTTATTATCAATTAATAATTTAATGTTTAATAATTTAATATTTAATATTAATTAATTAATTAATTAATAGTTGTTGTTTTTTTATAAATCCTATGCACTTTTTTCTTTGTGAAAGGGTATTGTTTGTTATGATGGTAGCTACCTCCAAAATGGCAAATGTTTTTTTTGTTTTAGAAAAAATCCTATGCACTTTTTTTGTTATTGGTTTGGTTTATTTGTTTTTGTTATTCAATAAATTCAGTTATGAATTGAGTTGCTCAGTTATGTATCAACTGAAGACACTACCCAGATACACAGCCACTGATATTTAAGTTATCCTCTTTTTTTTGGTACATTTTCACTGAAGTAAGTCGAATATATTGCAATGCATCGCAATAATTCAAGTATCGTGATGCATCGTGATAGTATCGCATCGTGGCATATGAATCGTGATTCGAATTGAATCGTGACTTCTTTGCCAATACCCACCCCTAGTTTAAATACTACTTGCAGTATCGTTTAGTGTCTGATTGCCGCTACTTTTGACAGCACTACAATACAGTACGTTTTATACATGGCTTTATTCATCTTATTCAGCCCCATCCACTTTTGTCTCTAAATGCTCTTAAACAGCGCTTTCTTCCGATTAAATGGGAATCCCATTCATTTCAATGGAAAATTTTGCATCTTAAATATGACATCAAGTTGGTTCATTTGTGTAAAATGTTCAGTTTTCATATGCACCAACAACTCAACGCTTTACTGATTCTCTGGGAGGCTTTGAAACAGCTTTATAGTCCGTATTGAGCTTATTTGCTGTTAGGATCAGCAGCTCGGTACAAAATAATACAACCTGGTGCCTTCTCATTTCTCTTTCCTCGCTTCCTTCGCCTTGATTCCTCTCCTCGATCCTCCATTTATCAGCTGTCAATCAAATGTGTCATATTTAAGGAGAATTAATGTTTTTTTACAATCTGAGCCTTATTTCGGTAAAACAAGTTGTTTTCTCACCCATAGCACTTTGGTGTCATTTGGAGCATTTCCGGAGATGTTTTAGATTTGCGATATCCATAATGTGAGTTCTCGGGGCACATGTTTGCGGTCTCCAAATAACACAAACTTTAGCACTTTTCAAATCATAGAGGCTCAATGTCTTAGTCTAGACTTTTGCTTGAGTCAAAAGTGGCCTGTAATCCGAGATTTATCCATAATTCCGAGTAGATGAAGAGGCCAGTGCACATGCACTCAGTCACAGCTGATTTCGCTCTCAGCTCTCGGGACGCAAACATGAAACGCAAAGCTGTAAGACGTTTGGACCATCGTGTTTGCAGTACCCACTTCAGTCAGGACGATTTTTTACCAGCGGATTCAGTGCATGATTCTGAGAATGCGAAACCGATGGCTGTTCTCTGGTGCACTGCTCCTAAAACTGTCTCCGCTTCATTCTTTCCGTATCCATTCTGTCTCCTCATCCGTATACTCCTCTTCAGTCCTCAGTCCTCCATAAGTCCTCTTCAGCCTCAAAGTCCGAATCTTCTGCCATGTGTCACTCGCAATAGAAAAGTTGTGTCTTCTTATCTGCAAAACAGCTGTGACTGAGCGCATGCGCACTGGCCTCCTCATCTACTCGAAATTATGGATAAATCTCGGATTACAGGCCACTTTTGACTCAAACGAAAGTGTAGACTAAGATATTGAGCTTCTATGACTTGAAAAGTGCTAAAGTTTGTGTTATTTGGACCGCAAACATTTCCCCCGAGAACTCACGTTACGGATATCGCAAATCTAAAACATCTCCGGAAGTGCTCCAGATGACACCAAAGTGCTATGGGTGAGTAAAACAATTTTTTTAAATTACCGAAATAAGGCTCAGATTGTAAAAAACTCCTTAATTCTCCTTTAAGTGGTGTCCCAAAGAAAACCACGGAAGGAAGGAGTAAACCTGAGGGAGGCTTCAGGAGACATCAAATAAAATAATCAAACTTTCTTGGTCTCAGTGAGGAGTTTATATCCACTCTTCACTTTGTCTCCTCTGTGGGTGGAACTTCCTCACCCATTTCCTGCAGAATCGAGGAGAGGAATCAAGGAGAAGGAAGCGAGGGAAGAGAAATGAGTCCCTGAATGATGGTGGCAGCCCTCATGGCAACTTTTGGAATAAGGTGAATTGAGATCAGTATCAAGTGCCAAAACCTCCATAGTCATAGCCTTAGGCAATAGTCAAAATTAGACTTTTTAAAATCTCTAACCAAAATGCAGTGCAGTCAAAGTGCACCATCATCCACTTGGAGGGGTTAAAGACGAAAGAGTCGGCGTGGTCCATCCCGTCCAGAGACCAGCGCAGCTCGGGGCAGAAGTAAGCGGTGCCAGCGTACGCCGCATCCACGTGAAGCCACAGACCCTCTGCAGCACCTGGACAAGAGTTTGCGTTCAGAAATAAGTAATGAAATAAATATATTTTCTTCTTGCCACTCCTTTTCGCGCTTAAATAAAAATATGCATTAAGTGTACTGAATACACCAGCTACTTGTGGTTATTAACCTGCCTGAAATAAATAAATGGAATGAAAAAGTTTTAATTATAATATAATGATATATTGGGGCAGTTATCACAATATTCTTACAGACATTTAAATAATTACGCACAGATTGGTCCAAGCTCTGAGAGGTTGTCAAAGGCACAGACTCCAGTTGTTCCTAGAGTGGCACATACCTACAGAGAGGAGAAACACTGTAGAATCATACACTATTAAGCATATTAAGTCTTCTCTTTAAATGGACACACAGACAAATCTTCCTGTATGTGTCTATTTAAGTGCAGGGGTGTCAGAAAACAGATCTAGTTGTTATTTTGTAAACACTGGCTCTGCTTCATAGACTATAACGAAGTGGATTAGGGGAGTGTGACATCACATTCGTCTCCAGTCAAATAAACAAGGCTAGCGATGAACAGGGGAGAATTTGGAGCCGAGTTCCATATTAGGATTTTTTTTTTTTTTCAAGCTATAGCTCAATAAAACCATGAGGGTCATGTAGAGCGGGTTAATACAAACATTTTAAGACCAAAATGACAAAGCACTCTGCAGTTGTTACAGAGAGTGGGGTGACAATTTTTCAATGTAAAGTCAAATGGGAACAGTTGATGGAGCCAGAAGCACCCCCATGCTCATTTTCAATTTTGAATGCGGTGGCCAGCGGGTTAGCTGTGACCATTTCTATATAGTCTGTGCTCTGCAGAGAAGGAGGGTTTGTACCATGAATGGGACCAGTCCGATCCTCCTGTCCTCCTCGATGGCCTGCAGCAGGGTGTCTCCTCTCAGAGACTGCTGATCGTCGCTTGGAAGAAAATGGATTTTCACCAAAGAAATGAGCCCTGCTTTTTCCACAGAGGAGTGAGCCTAAGCACAAGACATTCATATGTATTTAGAAAGGAATTCAAATGTATTTGTAATTATGGATTATTATATAATAAATAATGCATTATAGTAAAAGGAATTGCTATCTACCCAAACAAGGAGGGTATTTAAAGAGACTTATTATGCAAAATCAACTAGAGCAGAGGAGACACATTTTAAAATCAAGAGCTTCTTATACAATATATCTGTACTGGGGCAAGACAGGTTTTGCTCACATACATGGAAGAAATTGGGTACAGGTCCTTTAAAGTCTGACCTGGTCTGAAGTGTAGGCCACCAGTCGTGAGTTGAGGATGGAGTCGTCCATGTCCGGGTCTTGTTCTCGGAGCTGCAGGATTTTGTGTTTCCGCGCCGACAAAAGAGCCACTAAAGTGCTCTCACTCACTGTGGACTGAAGGGCAGATTCAGTATAATCTGTATTCATAGTTAAAGATCCTATATGACACAAAATTTACTCTAGTGAGCTTTAAGCCATTTTATAATGCTGTTACCTAATCAAAAACATACCTGGAGTTGTGCTTTGTTTTCCATTAACATGTTAGAGTGACCCTTTATTATTAAAATGCTCTGTTTCACCTTGTGATGCCATGTAATGGTAGTTTTCATGTTAACAGCTACCATTTACCTTTAGCTCAGTAGAGATTGGCAATTCCAGGTCTGCAGTCCCCCAGATGATTCTAGTCAGAGTGTATTAAAGAGTTTAAAAACACAGTGGAGAACTTCCTGTACTGCCACATGACATCATAAGATGGAACAGTGTGTTTTTTGTTTGAGAGAAGCCTAAATATGCAGGGTTTGTGTGTTAAACATGTGAGAATGAAAAAAATAAACACAACCTTTGGTATGAAAATAGCATAATATATATTCTTTAAGGCTTGGCAATATGACAAAAACAATTGTTTTAATCATTGACCGGGGACTCCAAGTAGAAGTCTTCAGGAAGCCCACACACACAGACCAATACCTGCTTTTTGATTCACACCACCCACTGCAGCACAAACTGGGGGTGATTCGGACATTACAACACAGGGCCCAAGTGGTTCCCACAAGCACAGAGGGTAAGGAGAAAGAAGAACAACATGTGCAGGAAGCCCTCTCTGTTTGTGGTTATCCTAAAAACCAAGAGAGACAAGGGCAAGAAACAAGACAACAGAGAATCCGAACACAGGAGGAAAGGGGTAGCGATTCCGTACCTGGCTGGTGTTTCGGAAAAACTACAGAGGATTTTCAGACAATATGAAATTCCAGTTTATTTCAAACCCACAAACACTTTAAGACAAAAACTCGTCCACCCAAAGGACAAAACACCGAGCCACAAACAAAGCAATGTGGTCTACTCCATTCAGTGTAGTGAAGACTGCAGTGAGCGCTACACTGGAGAAACAAAACAGCCACTTCACAAGAGGATGTACCAACACAGGCGGGCGTGCCAGAGTGGACCGTCATCTGCCGTACATCTTCACCTAGAAGCCGTGGGCCATTCATTTGAGGACAGTGAGGTTCAGATCTTAGCCAGGGAAAAGAATTGGTTTGAAAGTGGAGTTAAAGAGGCTATTTTTGTCAAAAAAGAGAATCCGTCATTAAACAGAAATGGGGGAGTTAGACACAACTTGTCTCCCATCTATAATTCGATTCTCAAACCAAGTCAAAAACAGACAAAGAAACATTAGGACAGACAAGCCATTGCAGAGGGGTGGAGAGGGTCGTTTGGTCTTGAATAGGGAGACTAAAATGGACGCCAGAGAAATTTGAAATACAAAGAGACAGATTAGTTGATAGCTTCAGAGCTATTTCAGTGTAATGAGCGCCTCCTAGGGCTTATAGATATGCTAATACTAGACGCCAGAGGAATTCGTAAAACAAAAGAGACAGAGGAGCTGGGATAGTTTTCAGAGCTTTGTTCAGGGTAGTTAGCTCCTCCCTGCAGCTAGATATAAACAGGGTCTAACCAGCATGAGAACCAGAGCTGACGAAGCCTCTCGGATGAGCGGCAAAACGTTTTCGACCAAACAAACTTTGTCCAGTTGACAAATTGAATTTCTCCTTTTATCATGGATTCTACCTGGACGACTGAGGGACATTTTAATCATTGACATTTAACACAAAAATAACTATTTCTTCCTTCACAGTCTGAGGTCTGCTTCAAACCTTATGCTTTGACTGACAGAGGATTAAGTAAATAAATAAGCAGTGGCTAGGAGTAGTAATAGGAAGTAAATAAGTTAGTAGAATAGTAGTATTTGAAGTATAAATAGTATCTGAGATAATAGTAGAAGTAGTAATAGCTGTAGCTATATTTGAACCTGCAGTATGCCCCCTCCACTGCTGTCTGGATGATGATGGAGGAAGAAGGAGGGCAGACCCAGAGCTTTACACAGCCAGTCCATCACATGAATCTCCAGTTCTGTACAGGCCGGACTCGAGGCCTGGAAATAACACAGAACACATTACATTTACAGTAATACTACTAAAACTAGAAGCAACATTCTCCTTACTTGAATAAAATGTTTCACTACTCTACCACCTCTGTGCAAGTATTCACTGTTCTGTAACTAAACTTTTCAAAGTATTCTTAACAGCTAATATCAAAAGAATAACAGATATTTAGGCTTGTGCTCACCCAGGTGAAGCCAAGACAGTTAATGGCGTCTGCTAGCATGTCCCCGAGCAGAGAAGGCCAAGAGGTGAGACAGGGGAAGTATGCGTGCATATGAGGACTCTGCCAATGAACCACCTAAAAGAAGAGAGATAGATACTTTATTTATCCCGAAGGCAGCAACATAATAATAATAATTAGGGACCGAGCCCGAAGGGGCACGAAGGTCCCTATTGAAGTTGCTCTGTTTCTCTATTATTAGGGACCGAGCCCGAAGGGGCACGAGGTCCCTATTGTTCTCGCTCTGTTTCTCTATTATTATTATTAGGGACCGAGCCCGAAGGGGCACGAAGGTCCCTATTGAAGTTGCTCTGTTTCTCTATTATTATTATTATTATTCTTGTTCTTGTTCACACGCTTTTGGGCAATTTGGAGCATGTTCCCATGCTTCAAAACGAACGTGACTTTGCAGGGGCATCACGTAGGGCGGCAGCTACGCCTCCAAAAAGACCCGTCCCCTGGTGACCCCCAGGAGCTCGATAGCGCCCCCTAGCGCGTTGTCTTTCGGGGCTGGCATACCGTTTAAGATAGGCGCACGAAATTCGATAGGGACGTGTATCTCAATAAGACGAACAAACGCCTCACTGCAATGTCATGTCCACGCCCAACAGGAAGTGAGATAATTGGCCATTTGTGAAATTTGACATAGAATGGAATTTGAAACACTTCTCCTACACCGTACCTCAGATGGGCTTAAATTTTGGTGAACATAATCTTAAGATGTGGTAGATGTTAAATTGCGAAGGATTTTCAAATAGACGGTAATATGACGATACGGCGGATCGATAAAATTAGGTATTTATTGAATGGAGTTATGAGTTATGGATGGGAGTTATTTATTGAATTTGGAGTTCCGTTTAAGATAGGCGCACGAAATTCGGTAGGGACGTGTATCTCAATAAGACGAACAAACGCCTCACTGCAATGTCATGGCCACGCCCAACAGGAAGTGAGATAATTGGCATTTTGTGTGATTTTGTAATATTGGACAGACAATGGAATTTGAAACACTTCTCCTACACCGAACCTCAGATGGGCTTAAATTTTGGTGAACATAATCTTAAGACATTGGAGATGATAAATTGCGAAGGATTTTCAAATAGGCAGTAATATGACGATACGGCGGATCGATAAACTTAGGTATTTATTGAATGGGAGTTATGAATTATGAATAGGAGGTTTTTATTGAATTTGGAGTTCTTCCTCAGACTAAAACTTCACAGGGTAATGTAGATGAGGACTACCAAGATTTTCATGCCAAATAACTGGCAGTCTGACATAGCGCCCCCATATGACAGGCCAGTGAACTGTCAGAAAATGTACAGCAAATGAGCGTTTTAACACAAAGAGGATCGTGGGTGGCATACGATTTCAGCCAGACACACGAAAGTTGGTATGGGTGTGTATCTCACTAAGATGAACAAAATTGTAATTACAATGTCATGGCCACGCCCAACAGGAAGTGAGATAAAAAGACTTGTATTGCGATTTTGTGTGATAAGACATACAATGGATTTTAAAACACTCCTCCTACACCGTACATCAGATGGGCGTAAATTTTGGTGTACATTAGCTCATGACAATGGAGATGTTAAATTGCGAAGGGATTTTTGATATCTTGTAAGATGACAAAATGGCAGCCTCATGAATTTTGCTACCATTTGAAAGTGCCAAATGCAATAGGAGGTGTGTCACCACTTCATTTAGCAGACACTTCTCCTACACCGTACCTCAGATAGGCTTAAATTTTGCTGAACATAATCTTAAGACGTTGGAGATGTTAAATTGCGAAGGATTTTCAAATAGACGGTAATATGACGATACGGCGGATCGATAAACTTAGGGATTTATTGTTATGAGTTATGAATGGGAGGTTTTTATTGAATTTGGAGTTCTTCCTCAGACTAAAACTTCACAGGGTAATGTAGATGAGGACTACCAAGATTTTCATGCCAAATAACTGGCAGTCTGACATAGCGCCCCCATATGACAGGCCAGTGAACTGTCAGAAAATGTACAGCAAATGAGCGTTTTAACACAAAGAGGATCGTGGGTGGCATACGATTTCAGCCAGACACACGAAAGTTGGTATGGGTGTGTATCTCACTAAGATGAACAAAATTGTAATTACAATGTCATGGCCACGCCCAACAGGAAGTGAGATAAGAAGACTTGTATTGCGATTTTCTGTGATATGACATAGAATAGATTTTAAAACACTCCTCCTACACCGTACATCAGATGGGCGTAAATTTTGGAGTACATAAGCTCAAGACATTGGAGATGTTAAATTGCGAAGGGATTTTTGATATCTTGTAAGATGACAAAATGGCGGCCTGATGAATTTTGCTACCATTTGAAAGTGCCAAATTCAATAGGAGGTGTGTCACCACTTCATTTTGAAACACTTCTCCTACAGCGTACCTCAGATGGGCTTAAATTTTGGTGAACATAATCTTAAGACGTTGGAGATGTTAAATTGCGAAGGATTTTCAAATAGGCGGTAATACGACGATACGGTGGATCGATAAAGTTAGGTATTTATTGAATGGGAGTTATGAATGGGAGGTTTGTTTGAATTTGGAGTTCTTCCTCAGACTAAAACTTCACAGGGTAATGTAGATGAGGACTACCTAGATTTTCATGCCAAATAACTGGCAGTCTGACATAGCGCCCCCATATGACAGGCCAGTGAACTGTCAGAAATCTACCGCTAGCTGAGCCCTTAACAGGAAAAATTGTCCGATATGGCTTACCATTTTTGCCAGGCACACGAAATTCGGTATGGGTGTGCGTCTCAGTAAGACGAACAAACGCAGGTGCGAGGTCCCGACCAACGCCGCTTGCGGCTTTAATTATTCTTGGGACACTTTTTTTAACACGCTTTTGGGCAATTTTGAACATGTTCCCATTCTTCAAAACGAACGAAACTTTGCACGGGCATCACATAGGGCGGCAGCTACGCCTCCAAAAAGATCCGTTCCCCGGTGACCCCCAGGAGCTTGATAGCGCCCCCTAGCGCGTTGTTTTTCGGGGCTGGCGCGTTGTCTTTCGGGGCTGGCATACCGTTTAAGATAGGCGCACGAAATTTGGTAGGGACGTGTATCTCAATAAGACGAACAAACACCTCACTGCAATGTCATGGCCACGCCCAACAGGAAGTGAGATAATTGGCCTTTTGTGTGATTTTGTGGATATTGGACATACAATGGAATTTGAAACACTTCTCCTACACCGTACCTCAGATGGGCTTAAATTTTGGTGAACATAATCTTAAGACGTTGGAGATGTTAAATTGCGAAGGATTTTCAAATAGGCGGTAATATGACGATACGGCGGATCGATAAACTTAGGTATTTATTGAATGGGAATTATGAGTTATGAATAGGAGGCATTTATTGAATTTGGAGTTCTTCCTCAGACTAAAACTTCACAGGGTAATGTAGATGAGGACTACCAAGATTTTCATGCCAAATAACTGGCAGTCTGACATAGCGCCCCCATATGACAGGCCAGTGAACTGTCAGAAAATGTACAGCAAATGAGCACTTTAACACAAAGAGGATCGTGGGTGGCATACGATTTCAGCCAGACACACGAAAGTTGGTATGGGTGTGTATCTCACTAAGATGAACAAAATTGTAATTACAATGTCATGGCCACGCCCAACAGGAAGTGAGATAAGAAGACTTGTATTGCGATTTTCTGTGATATGACATAGAATAGATTTTAAAACACTCCTCCTACACGGTACATCAGATGGGCGTAAATTTTGGTGTACATAAGCTCAAGACATTGGAGATGTTAAATTGCGAAGGGATTTTTAATATCTTGTAAGATGACAAAATGGCGGCCTGATGAATTTTGCTACCATTTGAAAGTGCCAAATGCAATAGGAGGTGTGTCACCACTTCATTTAGCAGACACTTCTCCTACACCGTACCTCAGATGGGCTTAAATTTTGGTGAACATAATCTTAAGACGTTGGAGATGTTAAATTGCGAAGGATTTTCAAATAGACGGTAATATGACGACACGGCGGATCGATAAACTTAGGTATTTATTGTTATGAGTTATGAATGGGAGGTTTTTATTGAATTTGGAGTTCTTCCTCAGACTAAAACTTCACAGGGTAATGTAGATGAGGACTACCAAGATTTTCATGCCAAATAACTGGCAGTCTGACATAGCGCCCCCATATGACAGGCCAGTGAACTGTCAGAAATCTACCGCTAGCTGAGCCCCTAACAGGAAAAATTGTCCGATATGGCTTACCATTTTTGCCAGGCACACGAAATTCAGTATGGGTGTGCGTCTCAGTAAGACGAACAAACGCAGGTGCGAGGTCCCGACCAACGCCGCTTGCGGCTTTAATTATTATTCTTGTTCTTGTTCACGCGCTTTTGGGCAATTTTGAGCATGTTCCCATGCTTCAAAACGAACGTGACTTTGCAGGGGCATCACGTAGGGCGGCAGCTACGCCTCCAAAAAGACCCGTCCCCTGGTGACCCCCAGGAGCTCGATAGCGCCCCCTAGCGCGTTGTCTTTCGGGGCTGGCATACCGTTTAAGATAGGCGCACGAAATTCGGTAGGGACATGTATCTCAATAAGACAAACAAACGCCTCACTGCAATGTCATGTCCACGCCCAACAGGAAGTGAGATAATTGGCCTTTTATGAAATTTGACATACAATGGAATTTGAAACACTTCTCCTACACCGTACCTCAGATGGGCTTAAATTTTGGTGAACATAATCTTAAGATGTTGGAGATGTTAAATTGCGAAGGATTTTCAAATAGGCGGTAATATGACGATACAGCGGATCAATAAATTTAGGTATGAGTTATGAGTTATGGATGGGAGTTATTTATTGAATTTGGAGTTCCGTTTAAGATAGGCGCACGAAATTCGGTAGGGACGTGTATCTCAATAAGACGAACAAACGCCTCACTGCAATGTCATGGCCACGCCCAACAGGAAGTGAGATAATTGGCATTTTGTGTGATTTTGTAATATTGGACAGACAATGGAATTTGAAACACTTCTCCTACACCGAACCTTAGATGGGCCTAAATTTTGGTGAACATAATCTTAAGACATTGGAGATGATAAATTGCGAAGGATTTTCAAATAGGCGGTAATATGACGATACGGCGGATCGATAAACTTAGGTATTTATTGAATGGGAGTTATGAATTATGAATAGGAGGTTTTTATTGAATTTGGAGTTCTTCCTCAGACTAAAACTTCACTGGGTAATGTAGATGAGGACTACCAAGATTTTCATGCCAAATAACTGGCAGTCTGACATAGCGCCCCCATATGACAGGCCAGTGAACTGTCAGAAAATGTACAGCAAATGAGCGTTTTAACACAAAGAGGATCGTGGGTGGCATACGATTTCAGCCAGACACACGAAAGTTGGTATGGGTGTGTATCTCACTAAGATGAACAAAATTGTAATTACAATGTCATGGCCACGCCCAACAGGAAGTGAGATAAGAAGACTTGTATTGCGATTTTGTGTGATATGACATAAAATGGATTTTAAAACACTCCTCCTACACCGTACATCGGATGGGTGTATATTTTGGTGTACATTAGCTCAAGACATTGGAGATGTTAAATTGCGAAGGGATTTTTGATATCTTGTAAGATGACAAAATGGCGGCCTGATGAATTTTGCTACCATTTGAAAATGCCAAATTCACTACGGGGTGTGTCACCACTTCATTTTGAAACACTTCTCCTACAACGTACCTCAGATGGGCTTAAATTTTGGTGAACATAATCTTAAGACGTTGGAGATGTTAAATTGCGAAGGATTTTCAAATAGGCGGTAATATGATGATACGGCGGATCGATAAACTTAGGTATTTATTGAATGGGAGTTATGAGTTATGAATAGGAGGTTTTTATTGAATTTGGAGTTCTTCCTCAGACTAAAACTTCACAGGGTAATGTAGATGAGGACTACCAAGATTTTCATGCCAAATAACTGGCAGTCTGACATAGCGCCCCCATATGACAGGCCAGTGAACTGTCAGAAATCTACCGCTAGCTGAGCCCCTAACAGGAAAAATTGTCCGATATGGCTTACCATTTTTGCCAGGCACACGAAATTCGGTATGGGTGTGCGTCTCAGTAAGACGAACAAACGCAGGTGCGAGGTCCCGACCAACGCCGCTTGCGGCTTTAATTATTATTATTATAGCAGGATACTTTCATTAGCAGTATACTTTCAGTCCTTTTTGAGTAATATTTGTATTGAAGTAACAGTACTCTCTTACTAAGGTAAAAGTTTTGGTTCCCACTGTGAGTAAATAGCAGAAAAACTAAAACTGAACATATATAGAATTTGTGTATTATTTTTATGTTTCTAGCATTATCTTCTTGACTGTCATTTAGTTGACAACTTTTAATAATATAGTTCTTAGTCTGTCATTCAAAACACTAACATCAGGTATTTTAAAGGTGAACTGTGTAACTTTTCGGTACTACCTGCTTGTTTCCATACGGAGGATATTGCTTTGCTTTGGGATGTTCCAGAGCATGGCATTAAACTTGTATCTTGAATTCATTTAATCACAGTTGTTTCTATTGCGAAACCGAAAACATGTAGCTAAACATGCAATCTTACTATTTAAACTGTGATTTTGTATCTTGTGTATGTATCTCTACTTTAGTTAGTTGTTAAGTCTTCTGGATGTGTTTAAAATGTAAACTTTGAATAAATGTTTCTCCCTGGAGACAAGCAAGTGATGGTGCTATGTCAGATTACACGTCAGATCTGTAAAGGGGTGAACCTGCTCACAGTAAGAATGCATGCATGCAAGTAGGTAAAGTTGCATATTGCCCCTACATTACACAAAACATTACACAGGTCCTACATTACACAAAACAGATTCTTGTGAGCATTAAAGGGATATGCCACCCCCAGGTCAAATTTGGGCATCTCCCCACAGTCCAGAGACTAAAATAAGTGATGGAAAGCCTTTTCCTGCTCACCCAGCCATTGTCCGAGTCTGTCGCCACTGACCGCCGCGGTATCTGCTGCTCCTCCGCGTTAGACTGGAGTCTAACGTTTTCCAGTGCGGAAGAATAAAGCCGAATCACGCACCACGCTGTGCAACAGGGGAACTCCCTTCCTGGTGCGTAACAGGGATTCCCCTGTCACGCGTGCTGCGTGATTCGGCTTTATTCTTCCGCACTGGAAAATAGTTCCCACCCAAAATGACCAAGGCAAGCTCTCCGTGTTGATTTGCACATTTATTTGCACTCGATATGAATGCGCACTACACAGAAAGTAATTGGGAAACGCATCGAGCAAATTAATTCCTTTTGGCCGAAATCTTTCTCTGGCGACGTTAGACTCCAGTCTAACGCGGAGGAGCTGCAGATACCGCGGCGGTCAGTGGCGACAGACTCGGACAATGGCTGGGTGACCAGGAAAACGCTTTCCACCACTTATTTTAGTCTCTGGACTGTGGGGAGATGCCCAAATTTGACCTGGGGGTGGCATATCCCTTTAAGCCATGTTATAATGTTGCTACTTCATCAAAAACATACATGGAGTTTTGTTTTGTTTAATTCACACATGCTTGAGCAGCCTTTTATTATTATTATTATTATTATTATTATTATTATTATTATTTATGTATTTATGTATTTATGTATTTATGTATTTATTTATTTATTTATTTATTTATTTATTTATTTATTTATTTATTTATTTATTATTTATTATTTTTTATTTTTTCATCTCCAAAGCTCAAAATGCTCTGCTCCACCTTGGGATGTAGTGGTGGTTTTCAAGTTAACAGTTACCTTTTACCTTTAGTTCTGTAGAGATTGGCAATGCCAGCGCTGCAATCATCCAAATGATTCTACTGAAAGTATATGGCGTTTAAAAACACAGTGGAGCACTTTCTGTATAACCACATGACTTCTCAAGGTGGAACAGAGAGTTTTTCATTTGAGAGTAGTACTAAATATGCAGGGTTTGTGTGTTAAACATGTGTGACTGAAACAAAACCCAACTCCAGATCTGTTTGTTATGAGGAAACAACATTTCAAAATAGCTCAGAAAAATAGTAAATAATAAAAATTAAATAGTTTGAGAAGGATTTAAGAGTTAAGTCACATGTTCTTACCCCAGGCATGATAATCTTCTCGATGTCGGTGAAGATGTCTTCCCATTCCTCGGGCTCAAAGGGGGCGGAGTCCGGCAGCAGCTCCTTCATGTACCCGGGCTTCACATCAGGAATCACCCTCCGCTCACGAATAGAGCTCAGATACTGGGTAATGTAGTCCACCATCTCCTTACCTAAATAAAACACATTTTATAACACTACAGACCAGGGATGGGACAATAACAATAATATCGTGATAAAAAAGGGTAGACAATAATTATTGGTGGGACTTTTATATAATTGTGATAATGGCCAACAAAGATCATCGCCATTATTAGATTTAAACACAGTAGCTCATACATCACAATACATTATCATAACAAAGAGTAAAACATAGAAATAGTAATAATACATTCTAAATAAGTGGCAAAAAAGAGAGCTAGAGAGGTGTCAAATATGGCATAATTATATAAATGCATATGTATATGTACAAGTAAAAATAAAATAGAAAATAAGTAATAATAATAGGGTATCTCAGCTTATACAAGAGGTCGTAACAGTTCTAAGATGACATGATGATTGACAGGACATAGGGTTATCTATTACATAAGGCTGAGTTGTTATTTCACCAGAATGTGCAGAAAAAAGCTACTTATTCATGATGTTTTCTTCTCCATTGTGTTCATGCATAACAAAGTGCAATACTATAATAGTTGTTTAAATATGGAATTTATCCATAATATTAAAAATAGGGCTGTCAGTTTAACATGTTGATTAGATTAATTAATTACACTGCAAATTAACATGTTATAAAAATTAACGCAATTAATTATGAGTGGCAATTCAACGCACGCGCATTTTAAATTTGCTGTGCGGCGAGCAAATCACTGCTCGGGCCTTTGAACGGGAAGTTTATTTATAAAAAGAACGAAGACAATAAGAACGCAGTGATTTGTAGCTTTTGTAAAAAAAGAATTTTCTGATCACCAAAGCTGCTCCAGCCGGATCATTTGAACGCTCAACATGGTTATTGTTATTGTTGTTTTTCTGTTTTTTTTTAAACCGCACACCAAAATTGGGACGAAACTGGGACCAAATTCAGAATTAATCCTAGGACTAGACCAGAACTAGAACAGGACTAAACCAGGACTGCCATACTGAACTGGGCTCAAATTCTCTATCACACACACACACACACACACACACACACACACACACACACACACACACACACACACACACACACACACACACAAAACCTGGACCAGAAGAATCAAGTGTGAATGTGAACTAATAGGACGCAATCTGAATGCGGTCTGGCTTAGCTCTAGATTAGCCCTTGGCCTAAGCTATCGGTATCGGCCATTACAAAAAACATATGGATTTATCTCTAATCTCCATGAAGACAAGAATGTGACCAAGCCAGTTCTGTGGAGAGGCAATCCTGCTTACTGTTAGAATACATTTTAATTTTTTCTTTTTAAAATCTTGACCTTACCAGGCAAAACAACAACAAATGCTTATCTACAATTACAATTTCATAATGAATAAAACATATTATGCCATATTATTAAACATCAGGCAAAGCAATACCATCACCATGGCGATAAAGCATCACGATAATTGATGAATTACTGCTGTATTATTATTATTATCTTTCACTGTTGTTGACAAAAAGATACATTTCTCTCAGGATAAAGTATCTAACAATCTATCTATCTATCTCTTTATAACAGGTGGCGGATGCTCTACCAGAAAAGTTCCACAGTGCGTCTTTAATTGGAATGAATCCTTACCTCTGCGATTGTACTCTTCTGCCTGCATGTTAGTGGCTGTGTGTGAAGGCGTAGTCCAGTGCTGTGAACAGGTGGAAGCAGTGAGCACAATATAAAGACCCCTCCTCACGGTGATGCGCAAACATATCAAAAAAACATTGTCTTTTGATTCTGAAATAACCAATGACATTTGCACATTTACGCCATAGATTTACCCACAACTTCCCTGTAGGACGAGGATTGCACTTTTTGTAAACTTTAAGCCATATTATAATGCTGTTACCTCCTCAAATATACCTGGAGTTGTGTTTTGTTTCATTCACACATGTTTGACTAAACCTTTATTAGTCTGTCTACATCTTTAAAGCTCAAAATGTTCCACCTTGTGATGTCATGAAGTCTACTTTTACCTTTACTGCCCTACAAAGGACTGCGTATTTTGGCAAAATGACCAAAAAACACCTTCATAATACCCGTTTTATTTGGGAAGTGCTCCAGTGTGGTTTTAAACTCCATACACCTTCTCTAGAATCATTTACATTATTTCAGTTTATGGTTCAACTTGTTTTTGAGAAATCTTGATGTGAAATTTGCAAAACTACAGTTTTCTAAGTGATACAAAGGAAATGTGTACGAATATTGTAAAAGACAAATTCAAACACAAATACTTCACTTTTCTGTTGTTTACTAGAGTTTCACACGACTCACTGATACTGCAACATGTTTGTTCTCTAATTCTGAAATGGAACAAAATACAGACATTCACAGTTTCTTATTCAACACATAAATTAGAATACTGAATGTTGTTGTCAATAAAAAAAATCTCATCAAATATGTTTTCTCAGACCACCTCATTTTCTGTTCTTTAACTGTATGTCATAAGTAGTAATAGTTTCATATTTATAAAAAATGCCTTGTTCTCGCATTGATCCATGAATATCATTTTTTAAATTGTATACTGTATATTAAACTATTGTTAATTGCAATTATTTGTGTTTGTAAAATTTATATTTAATAATTCAAGAACACATTTCCATTTGTTAATGGAAAAAAAAGTGAAACTGAAAACTGTGATTGATCAATATGAGGGAAAAATGTGAATATTTTGTATTGCTGAGCCATAATATTACGATTAAAAGGAGAGTGAATCTCTACGAACGCACCATTTTAAACTGTACGTTGCTGCATACAGATCTTATGTTTGTTTAGCTCACCATGTCCTTTTTCGTGAATGACTTAATTAATATTTGTTTTGGCTGATGACTCAAAATAAACACACATGGTAAAGTGGACAGCATTAGCAAATGAATGGACGGACATGAAGTGTTATGGGCGATTTGGAAAAACCCTTTTAAAGTGAGACATTTGAGCAGCTGGACCGGTCACACCCTGATTATTTGCTCTGCTTTATGTAACATTTGCAGCCCTGAATAGATCACATTAAAACCATATCTGAAGAACTCAAATGAGCTGGAGAGCACATTACCAATACTAATGACTGTAGTATGTTTGTGTAGGACTAATACCGCCATTCAGTACAATCAATAATTTAATACAATGTTTCTTATTAAGAGTACGCTGCTACTACATATATTAATCAAAAAACGACTAAACTGGGCTGAAACCAGTCAATGCCATGTTCACTCCTGGTTTAGTTCTGTCCAGTGCGCAACTACAGTGAAACTTTGGATTACTGATGTGTCTTCTTTTTAATATATATAATTTTTTTTCATTTATAGTCCTTAATTATTGCTTAATTACTATTTCAACATGTTATACACTAAACAAAAATATAAATGCAACACTTTAGTTTTTGCTCCCATTTTTCATGAGATGGACTTAAAGATCTAAAATTCATTCCAGATACACAATATTACCATTTCTCTCAAACATTGTTCACAAATCTGTCTAAATGTGTGATAGTGAGCACTTCTGCTTTGCTGAGATAATCCATCCCACCTCACAGGTGTGCCACATCAAGATGCTGATCTGACATCATGATTAGTGCACAGGTGTGCCTTATACTGCCCACAATAAAAGGCCACTCTGAAATGTGCAGTTTTGTCTCACAGCAAAATGCACAGATGTCACAAGCATTGAGGGAACGTGCAATTGGCATGCTGACAGCAGGAATGTCAACCAGATCTGTTGCTTGTGTATTGAATGTTCATTTCTCCACCATAAGCCGTCTCCAAAGGCGTTTCAGAGAATATGGCAGTACATCCAACCGGCCTCACAACCGCAGACCACATGTAACCACACCAGCCCAGGACCTCCACATCCAGCAGGTTCACCTCCAAGATCGTCTGAGACCAGCCACTCGGACAGCTGCTGAAACAATTGGTTTGCATAACCAAACAATTTCTGCACAAACTGTCAGAAACCGTCTCAGGGAAGCTCAACTGCATGCTCGTCGTCCTCATCGGGGTCTTAACCTGACTCCAGATCGTCGCCGTAACAGACTTGAGTGGGCAAATGCTCACATTCGATGGTGTCTGGCACGTTGGAGAGGTGTTCTCTTCACGGATGAATCTCGGTTTACATTGTTCAGGGCAGATGGCAGACAGTGTGTGTGGCGTCGCGTGGGTGAGCGCTTTGCTGATGTCAATGTTGTGGATCGAGTGGCCCATGGTGGTGTTGGGGTTATGGTATGGGCAGGCATCTGTTATGGACGAAGAACACAGGTGCATTTTATTGATGGCATTTTGAATGCACAGAGATACCGTGATGAGATCCTGAGGCCCATTGTTGTGCCATACATCCATGAACATCACCTCATGTTTCAGCAAGATAATGCACGGCCCCATGTTGCAAGGATCTGTACACAATTCTTGGAAGCTGAAAATGTCCCAGTTCTTGCATAGCCAGCATACTCACCGGACATGTCACCCATTGAGCATGTTTGGGATGTGCTTGACCGGCGTATACGACAACGTGTACCAGCTCCCACTAATATCCAGCAACTTCACACAGCCATTGAAGAGGAGTGGACCAACATTCCACAGGCCACAATTGACAATCTGATAAACTCTATGCAAAGAAGATGTGTTGCACTGCATGAGGCAAATGGTGGTCACACCAGATACTGACTGGTTCTGAGTCCCCAGACCCCCAATAAAGCAAAAAAAAAAAAAAAAGCACATTTCAGGGTGGCCTTTTATTGTGGGCAGTCTAAGGCACACCTGTGCACTAATCATGATGTCAGATCAGCATCTTGATGTGGCACACCTGTGAGGTGGGATGGATTATCTCAGCAAAGCAGAAGTGCTCACCATCACACATTTAGACAGATTTGTGAACAATGTTTGAGAGAAATGGTAATATTGTGTATCTGGAATGAATTTTAGATCTTTAAGTCCATCTCATGAAAAATGGGAGCAAAAACAAAAGTGTTGCGTTTATATTTTTGTTGAGTATATTTACCCTTGGTGTAGGCCATATATTTTAAACCAACTTTATATTTATTTAAAGGTCATCTTGTCAGCTGTAAGTCATGTTAGAATGCTGTTACCTCATCAAAAATGTACCTGGAGTTTGAGTAATGCTGCATTATCGGGTTGTCAGCTCAAAATGCTCTGTTCCACCTTGTGATGTCATGAAGGGATAGTTTTCAAGTTAACAGCTATACCTTTAATATTTTGTTCAGTAGAGAGGGGGCAATTCCAGGGCTGAAATTATCCAAATGATTCTAGTGAAGGAGTATGGAATTTAAAAACACAGTGGAGCACTTCCTGTATTACCACATGACATCACAGGGTGGAACAGAGTGTTTTCCGTCTGAGAGGAGAACTCAGCCTAAAGATACAGGGTTTGTGTGTTACAGTAAACGTGTGAATGAAACAAAACACAACTCCATGTTTTTGATTAGGAAACATTATAACATAGATCAGAAAATAGCATAATACGGGCCCTTTAATAACACTAATCAACACTTATAAAGCACTTTTCTGAATATTCCAAAGTGCTTTTTAACAGTGTAATTAAAAACAAAACATCATAACAAAACTCCTAGTGGACAACGCAATACTCCAATCGTGTGGGACACTGAACTCTTCACACACTATAAGCAAAAAGGATCAAATGTCAAAACAATGTAGTTTAAGTGGGTCATGATTTCTAAATAGAAGTCTTTTGATCCAAGTTAAGTGTTTTCTGTGTTTTCTAGACCCAAGCACAGTGAAGCATTGTCCTTCTCCTTACGTATGCCAGTCTGATGAAAGCAGGTTTAACTACAATTGTGCAATTCAAACCAATATGTGATATCAAAGTCAAAGTCAGATTTATAATACAGGTCTTTCTTTTGCTTGATGTATTTGAGTCAAACACCACGATTCAAAACATATCCTGTTGATGTGAATGAGGAGGAACAGCAGTTTCTTGGAGGTGGAATTTTAGCCTGTATAACTTAAACATGGGACTTAATATGGCAAGATATTGAAAAGTCCTAATCTATGACCATACTGCCATCTTAAAAGGTCCTATATGACACAAAAATGACTGTGTTTTGTTTCATTCACACATGTTTGAGTAACCTTTACTATTATTCTGTCTACATCTCCAAAGCTCAAAATGCTCTGTTCCACCTTGTGATGTCATGATGTTGGTGTTGATGTTGATGAAATAATAGCCTTCAAGTTAACAGTTATCTTTTGCCTTTAGTTCAGTAGAAATGGCCAATTCCAGAGCTAGTGAAGGTTAGGGTTATTTAGTTAAAAATACAGTGGAGAACTTTGTGTATTACTACATGGCATTACAAGGTGGAGCAGAGAGTTTTCCATTTGAAAAAGGAAATATTTTGTTAAAAATGTGTGAATGAAAAAAAAGGCCCTTTGAAAATATACAGACAGCCATTTAGGATCTTGTTGAATATAAATGTAGCTACCATATGTAATTAGACTGGCTGACCCACCCCTGTTGTATTCTCACATATGACCACTAGATGGTATCTAGATGGTTGCAAATAATAATGTTTCAATCTTCATCATCTCCAGTAAATTGTATGTAATTTTATAACAACTGCATTTGTCATTGTGTCGTGTGATTATTTTGTGAGTGAGTGTAGATAACAAAGGATATATTTTTTGGTTTATAGAGAAAGTCTCTTTGTTCATCTTTACAAAGCAAGCATCAAAAAGCTGTAATGAGTGGATGTTTGAAATCAATATGCGCTTCCTTCTTTTACTATTACTGTGGTTTAAGATTGATAAAAGTGTAAAATTGGTGTGAAGAGTGAGAAGGCCATGATATTAAGTAATGATTGACAGGACATGGGGTTTAGGACATAGGGACAGTAAAAGATTGACAGGAAACTGGGTTATACCAGTTCTTTATTTCCACATCATGGCCAAGGATGGTGAAGATGGCCCTGAAGTCAATCACCAGTTCCTTGGTCTTGTCAGCGTTCAGGAGCAGATGGTTTGCTTGGGACTGCCACTCCATAAAATGTGCAATTAGTGTCCAGTACTCCAGCTCCTGTCCATCTCTGATACACGCTACTACTGCAGAGTCATCAGAGAACTGCAGGTGGCAGGACCCACAGGTGTACTGGAAATCAGAGTTTACAGAGTGAACAGAAATGGAGCCAGGACTGTACCCTGAGGAGCTCCTACATTACTGACCACGGTATCAGACAGGGTGCTTTCTGGTTAAGTCTCTCTTTTATTCCAACATCCACCTGTGAGACCAAATGCAGCAAATACCTGTGACACGAGAATGTGAGCGGTCAGCAGTAGCAGCAGTGGAAACTCATACCTCAGGTGAGGGAGGCGGAAGCAGACTGCCAGGCAGTGATGGAAATAACGTCATTACTAAGAGCGTTACTTTTTTCAGTAACAGGTAATCTAACTAATAGCTTTTTCTATTGTTACAACGCCGTTACTGTGACCAAAACACGCCATTACTGCACATTACTGAAGCTTCTCACTGAAGCTGTGATCCGACACAGGAGCTGCAAATGTGAAACAACCGCCTGAGTAAAGATGACTGGCTGAGGTAAATCCCTGTCCGGGGCGCTGATGTCATTCATACAATAAAAACAGTGAATAAAGTCTGCTCTAAAACACACAGTGAATCCGAGCTTACCTTTAATAAGGACTGTGGACTGTGGACAGAGACAGAAGTTTTGCAGCCTCATCTCCATCTGTTCTGCATATATGGATGTTTACAGTGAAAATATTGTAATGTCATTATAATGTGTAGGATATTGTCTGCAGTGTTACCGCTTCATTAAATTCATCCTTTGGTATGTATGATATGTACTGTACGGTATAGTTTCCCAAATACCAAATACTTTTAAACTGTATAGTTACTCTGTTGTGTAAAATGTTGAATACAAATATGTTTCCCAGCTCATCCAAGCTGCTTCTTCCATTCAGAACTGAAGAAGCAGCTTGGCTGAGCTGTGAAACGTATTCGACCAAATAAACTTTTGTCCAGTTGACAAATTGAATTTTTCCTTTTGCCATCATACTTATACATTTAAAGGTCCTATATTATGCAAAATTGACTCTTGTGAGCTTGAAGCCATGTTATAATGCTGTTACCTCCTCATAAACATACCTGGAGTTGTGTTTTGTTTCATTCATGCATGTTTTGTCCAGTTGACAGAATTAAATTTATCTTTTGCTAAAATCACTTAATCAAGTTCAGGACAAATATTCTACATCCTGATTAGAAACAGAAGAGATTTTAGAGGTAAACAAGAGAAAAAAAAAACATCTGAGAAATGACCATAAATGTCATATAAGAAAACAAACAGACAAAAGCATTACCCCACTTCTGATAGTTGTGATTCTAAGCACTGGACTTTTACATGTGATATAATATTTTAAGGAGATTTTAATTTTAATTATTATTTTTTATTTGTTAAACATATGTATTTAAAAAAAGAGACAAGATTTAGGTCTACATGTAACAATTTGATATCTTAATTAAAAGAAATCACAAAAAATAATGTTCAGTAACAAAATGTAGTAATATTAGGGGTATTGATGATATACTATGCTTATATTATGATTAAATTAAAACAAAAAAGGTTAGAAATGTACAAAATAGCTTAATAATTTGGCAGAGTAAAAGGTCTTATTATTACAATGAACCTTGTGTTCAGGTCAAACTCGTTCTTTACAGAGGTTAACCAAGGTGGATAATTAGCAGAACAAAAGATAAGACGGCCTTTGTGCTCTCAAACTTATGCCCTACAACCCAACCCAAATATGCGCCCTAGGTAAAATCCTCCAGCTTAGGGCCTGACCAAGCCTAAGTAACAAAATCATGGAGTTGGTCCCCGGGTCAAATATAGAAACAACTTCTCCTGTGTGAGATCAAAAAAAGTCAATCTCCTAATCCTTAACCACTGTAAGGCGCTTTGTGCTACAATTTTGTATGAAAAGCGCTTTATAAATATTGTTTAATTGATTGATTGATACTATAAACAGTGACTCAACTGGTCCTGTCTGTATTCTTTCACTGCGACATAAGGCTAGTTAATCATCATACATTCATACAAATGAAAACATGAGCAATGCTTTTGAAATAATTGAGACACAATACTCCTGGAATCGATAAATTAATATGTTCTTCATATTTTGTGTAATATAGGACCTTTAAATCAAAGCCAGTTATTTGCATACGGATAAAACTGTGGGTGAGCTCAAGGCAAGATGAAAAATAAATAAAAATAATAAAATTAATAGTATTATTATCATCATTAAAACCATGTTTTTAATTGTAATAAAATGTAACATTCAGGAGAGATCGGCGTTATTATTGCAGAGTTTATTTTACACGTAGAGGACGCTAGAGGACGCAAGTGAGCGGTTTACGTCCTACCGGAAATTGGTCCACCAAAGAAGAAGAGGGGAAGAATCAGGAACCAGCTCCAAAAAAGTGGCTAAAGTGTAAACAACGGTCCTGAAAGAGGTAATTATGTGAGCGCAGACGAAATATTTGTATTTTAATCGTTTAATTTAGGAGTGTTAGCTGTTTGGGAATCAGTTACACGTTGTGATGTGTCTTGTCTCTGCCTGGTACTTCCTGTCCTCTAGTTAAATGGCTTTAGCCGTTCATGCTAATGCTAAACTGCGTGATACCTTTGCGTAGCTTAGAAATAAAGCTACAGACTAACACAAGAGTCTGTAAATATCTTAAAAACTACAGATTAAACACCAACATGACGCTGACTTAAATCTTGCGTTGATACTTCTTTATGTTTTCCAATGGATTTTTGTATTTATCCGCAAAGACGACCTAAGGACCTGTCAAAACAATGCTAACATTAGCCTTCAAAGTATGTGATGTTGACAGCACACGACAGATGCATAATTATATCCATAAATCAATTTGTACTGTAAATTATTAGCTTCAGCCTGAATGTACTGGAGCAATGTATGAAGAATGGGTTTAAGGCTATTTTTTTTAACTTAAGTGTTAAGTTTTGACAAGCTCAAATGTCCATGGGACTGTTTACCTTCAATTTAGTTTTGTGGTAGAGCTGCTATAACATTGTAATTATGTAACATTAATAATGTAATTGTAAGATTCAAGATTTTGTTGTCATTGTCATAGAAAAACAACAAAATTACCTTTAAAACGTCAAACACTACAGTTTTGATGTAAGGCGCAATAGAGCGATCAGTAAAAACAACTGTACTTTTCTTGTATAATGATGTAATGTGAAAAGCTCTAACCTGCTTTTGTACACCATTTACATATGGGATAGGCTGACCACAGTGTATATTTTACTGTGGTCCAAAGCAAGATAAATTACCTGACGAAGGTTTTTTGCCAAAACATTATTTAAAAATAAAGAAAGCTTTTGGACATTGGCCATCTGACTGTGCTATGCATTTTTTTCCACTTTTGAGAGTCTTAACACCCTCTTATATTCTAACTAGATGTCGTGGGCCTCTGTACACTACTAAATGCCCACTGCGTTTGAGCTGTGACTGAAAACAACTGCCAAGATGCCTTCAGTATCCACCGGCCCCAAGGAGCTGTACCTGTCCACATCTTTGGGTGATCTAAACAAGAAGGCAGAGATTAAAGCAGACAAGGTCAACACCAGGAGGTAGGCCCTAAAACAGAATTCATGCTAAATGAGTGGTAGGGTTATTTCTCATTTGAATGTTACAAGTTAAAGCCACATTGACTTGTATGCACTAGGGTTGTCAAAATTCTGCATAATACTAACCAATACTAAAACTAATTTTGAAAACTAGATCCTCACTTGAGCAGGTATCAAGGCTAAAAAAAAGCTTTCCTGAGTAGCTTTAGTTTCATTTTGAGCTTTATCAGATGGTTTTGCGCTTTATCACAAGTATGAGACCTCATGCTAAGACACAGAAAGCACTATTATTGTGTACATGAAAATCACATTCTACTGTTAAAAAAGAGGATTTTTCTTAAATCTTCCTTTAATTAATTTCATAATCGGTATCTTATACTTACTTAGACTTAGACTTTATTGACTTACTTACTTACATAGACTTAGACTTTATTGATCCACAAGGGAAATTATTTGGACACAGCAGCACACACTTCACAATAAATAGAATAACAAAGAGCAAAAATGTATATAAATGGTAATGGTAAATGGAAAGAGGCTTGTGTCATATAAGGCATAATTATTTTAAGTGTATAAGAAAAATGAAAAATGTAGAAATACAGTAAATGTATCTTGACTATATACAAGAGGTCTTAAGGTACTACAGTTATGGTATCTGCCTTACTAAATTTTTAAACTGTATTTCCATTTGTTTTTCTTGTGTTGCAGTTATGTCCAGAGTGCCTGTAAACTCTTCAAGGCAGCGGAGGAGTGCCGTCTGGACAGAGACGAGGAGAAGGCTTATGTGTTTTATATGAAATATTTATCAATTTATGATGTTGTTAAAAAGAAACCAGACTTCAAACAGCAACAGGTAATGATTCTTTAGTCAAACATTAAATGAAAACTATAATTTAACTATAATTAAGTAATATTAAAATATTATATTCTACTAAATATTCTATTTAACTTGTCTATTTCTTTACATTTCTTTTAAAGGTTTCTATTGTATTTACCAAATAAAAAAAATAACTATCTTTTTTAAACAGGACTATTTTATGACAATGCTGGGACCAAACAGCATTAAAAAAGCCATTGAAGAAGCAGAGAAACTCTCAGAAAGTCTCAAACTCAGGTTAGTTTGTTGAGTGTCTGTGTGTTGTTCTAGCTTAAGGTGAATGGTATGTCAAACCTGTATGTTGAACAATTTCAGGTATGAGGAAGTTGAGGTGCGCAAAAAACTTGAGGAGAAAGAGAGACTGGAAGAGAAGAAGAGAAAGGAGGAGATAAAAGAGAAAGAGAGTGGTCGATCCTCTCCCAAAACGACAGGCAAAAAGGACATTAAGAAGGTACTCCAGTCAAATAGTCAATAAGTTCTGTTTGATATGAATATTTAAACTCCTACAGCAGACCATTGATCCAGCTGAGTCCCTGTTCAATACAAATTTGTTGCTGCTGAAACTAAATACGGGCCATTTCCTGTGATTTATTGGACAATTTCAGCACAAGGAAAGCACTGTTCATCCGGCATCACTGTATTCAATGTACAACAAAACCTCCTTAGTGTTTATTATTCAACATAACTAGACATATTACTCAAAATCTCTTTTAGGACCATTCATAATGGTTTCCCTCTTAATTTAAAGGTCCTATATTACACAAAATTGACTCTTATGAGATTTAAACCATGTTATAATGTTGCTTAATCAAAAACATGCCTGGGGTTGGGCTTTGTTTCATTTGTACATGTTCGAGTAATTATTTATTATTAGTCTGTTTACATCACCAAAGCTCAAATGCTGTGTTCTACCTTGTGAAGCAAAACTTTTTAAAGGTACAGTGTGTAGGATTCGTGGCGCATAGGTGGATGGTGGCTATTGCACTTCCTGTTTTAGCTACAGCAGACCCGAGGGTCACCCGGGTGCGCCATAACGCGGACAGCTCGCGTACCCGCGCACGAGCGCGTGAAGCGCACCCGGCGCTGTGCGAGCCCTCGTCGACAACTACGGTATAAATAAAACACGCTCCCGTTCACTGTTTTTTTTTTTTTTCTTTTCGCATGAAAGCACACATTCCCGATCGTGTACCATGACAATCTACACATCAAATGAAACCTTACAGTCTCCTCTTTTTGACTTCATTGACTTCATTTCCCGGCACAACAATCACTCCCCGAGCACATGGGGCTTTTATACGGAAAAGCACAAAACGAGGTTTGCGTGAAGAGTCCCTCAGTCGTCCAGGTAGAATCCATGATAAAAGGAGAAATTCAATTTGTCAACTGGACAAAGTTTATTTGGTACCAAACAAACTTTGTCCAGTTGACAAATTGAATTTCTCCTTTTATCACAAAATGAGGTTTGTTACTTTGCTTACCTTTTGAAGGCTCTGGACAGGTCAAACTCAGTATTTCACCATAAGCTTGGTCTCAATCTGTCCGTAAGGATCCAGCGAATAAAATCCAGTAAAACAATTTAGTCCAAAACACGTGTTAGATCCATTATGACGTCTGATCTGGCAACATGCTTGTTGTTGTTTACCCAAAACCACGAGCCTTGCCGAAGGCGGAGCCCAAATGTCCTTCTGCGGCTCTCGTAATCAAAATGGCTGCCTCTATATGGGAAAGATCCCCCATTTATGCAGGTATATCTAAGTCCAACAGAATACTTTGATTTCATGATGGAAGTGAAAAGGCTTGGAAAACACTGTATTTTTGAATGGGTATCTTCAATTTCTGTAATTAACGGGTAAAAATCTTACACACTGTCCCTTTAAGATAGTATAATAATAATAATAATAATATAGGCCCTTTTTAAGGTTTTATTTTTTAATTCATTCACACATGTTTGAGTAATGTTTATTACCCTGCTTTCAAGGCATATCGCTCCAAAAAAAATCCACTTTTTTCCCTATATCCCATACACAGCCACTGCCATTTCTGTGAACTGCTTCCATTGGCGTGGGCTGGTAGTAGAGCTTTGTTATGATGATGGGTTGAGGAAATAAGCTCTCCACTTTTGACCCAGAAGTTGATTTAAAAGGAACAAAATGTAAAAATGTTGTCTCTGGCTAGAGTGCTGGTGGACACCACTTATATCTAGCTGCAGTGAGGAGCTCTTTTTGAAAACAAAGAGGTGGGATAGTTTCATAGTAATTTCATTGTCGTCAGCTCCTCTCTGCAGGCAGATATAAGCAGTGTCCACCAGCACTCTAGCCAGAACTGACGGAAGTAGCTTGGATGAGCTGCGAAACGTCTTCGACCAAATAAACTTTGTCCAGTTGACAAATTGAATTTCTCCTTTTACCATGTGTGAATGAAACAAAACGCAACTCTGGGTATGTTTTGAGGAGGTAACAACACTATAACGTGGTTTAAAGCTCACAAGAGTCAATTTTGCGCAATAAAGAATCTTTAATGTTTGTAGCTTTTGTCCTAGATTTAACCTTGCAGAATGGTTTGAGTGTTCAGTAGAGTGAAAAAAGATATGTTTGTGCCGTAATGGAAATTATGGCGATAAAACTCCTCTCTAACATCAAAGACTCTGCAGACATGGTTGTCTTTTAAGCAGGTTTATTGATGCTCGAAAAGGTGAAACTGTAAAATAAACACATGTAAATTACAACACGCCAATCACAAAAACACAGCAAACAAACACAAGGCTGTAAATCCACACATTGAAAACATCCAACGCCATTTTGAAAACCTCGTGGTTCAAGCAGGGCTCTCAAGTCTTTTTTTTTTTTTTTTTTTTTGTGCCCAGAAAATCGGTCTGTGTGGCTTAAAGTTTATGCAGGCTCCACGCGTTTTCAGCGAAAAAAAACTCCCCCTGCTCCGGGCGCACGGCCCTGAGCCTCAGTCCCGGTGCCACGTCTCCTCTGAGACGCACCAACTTCGGTCCCGGTGTCTCCGTCTGTGCGTAACGTGTCCCCCCGACGGCCTACGCGCGGAATACGCGCGGCCCAGAGCCGAGCCGAACATGGTGAGACACGGTGAGACGCGGGCCCGGTGCATTAACCAGACTCTTACATGAATCCGTTAAAAATGTCCCACTCTTCCCCGCCCCGGTCCCTCCTCCCCGCCCCTCTCAGCGCGCACTGACAAAACAAACTGAGAACCATCAGGTAATAACTTAATTTATATAACTCTCATTAGTTGCTTTGTAGTTTAAGTTTGCTCTTTAGACTAACAGGGCTCTCAACACGCAATTCGACGTGCTCACACGCTCACACGGCATTTCTCACGCAATTCAAATGTCCACTAGATGTCGCCATACAAAACTGAAACTAAACTAAATTAAAGGGACAGTGTGTAAGATTTTTACCCGTTAATTACTGAAATTGAAGATACCCATTCAAAAATACATTGTTTTCCAAGCCTTTTCACTTCCATCATGAAATCAAAGTATTCTTTTGGACTTAGATATAGTCACATAAAAGGGGGATCTTCCCCATGCAGAGGCAGCCATTTTGAATACGAGAGCCGCAGAAGGACATTTGGGCTCCGCCTTCGGCAAGGCTTGTGGTTTTGGGTAAACAACACAAGCATGCTGCCGGATCAGACGTCGTAATGGATCTAACACGTGTTTTGGACTAAATTGTTTTACTGGATTTTATTTGCTGGATCCTTACGGACAAATTGAGAGCAAGTCTATGGTGAAATACAGAGTTTGACCTGTGGAAAGCATTCTAAGGTAAGCTAACCTCGTTTTGTGCTTTTCCGTATAAAAGCCCCATGTGGTTAGGGAGTGATTATTGTGCAGGGAAATGAATTGCATAGTCAAAAAGAGGAGACTGTAAGGTTTCATTTGATGTGTAGAGTGTCATGGTACATGATCGGGAATGTGTGTTTTCATGAGAGAAAAAAAAATAAAAAAATGGGACCGCGTTTTATTTATACAGTAGCGGTGCGCGGCTCGTGCGCGGGTACGAGAGCTGTCCGCGTTACTGCGCACCCGGGTGACCCTCGAGGTCTGCCGTAGCTAAAACAGAAAGTGCAATAGCACCATCCACCTATGCGCCACAAATCCTACACACTGGGGCTTTAAAGACAGGCGAATTATACATTTTAACCTCTTTTTTTTTTTTTTTTTTTTTAAACTCTTTATGCATAACAGAACAATGTTTGTAACCATTTACTCTTTTTACCTCGCATGTAACCTCAAAATGTAATTTGCCTCACCAACCAAGCTGATTTGAATATGTGCGTGTGTGTGACAGAGCTGATTTAAAATCACACGTCATGTCAAAATACAGTGCAGCGTTGATTATAAGAGCTGCTGAATAATTAATGACAGTGACCGCAGTGTTAATAACAGACTGTAATAAGAATGTAATATAGTCTAATTCAAATAGCCCTGAAACCAGTTACTTAAATAAACTTTTAATGTTGTTTTTCAGGTACAGAATGAAATAAAGAATGCAACTCCAAAAGGTAAGCGTATTAGTCACCTAATTTCAGAGGTTGCCGCTGGTGCCGCCATCGTCATTGGGGTTGTATCATTTTGCATGGGGCTGCCAAACTCACAGGAAATAAGTTCTATACTGACTACAAAGCCATTTTAAGTCCTCCTAGAGAACTGGTGCATTATTGACTTTTTGGTGCACATGAACGTTGAACATTTTAAACAAATCAATTTACTTTATATCAGATTTTAGTGGCAAAATGTTTCTCAAATTCTCCATTGAAATTAATGGGATTCCTGCTTAATCAATAGTGCCACCACAAAGAAAGAGCAGTACAATTATCACAACCAGAAAACCTTATTAGTCCCTCGAAGAGTAATTCCGTGCCTACATTAACTTTCTACAATAAAGTAAAAAGAGAAAAATATGTTATATGTGTATATTATATCTTCAAAATTAAGTACTTGTATTGACCTATTTAGAATCCAAATAATAAACTGTCCAAAGATATCATTATTAATGCAAATATTAAAGTCAGACAATGGCTAGATTTGTTTACTGGAGTAATCGAACAACAATAATTATCAGTCTTAATTATCCTTGTGTTTTTACATGTTCACCAATCTGAATAAAGTTGTATTGTGTAATTTTTCTGGTGGAGGGTCCATCAAATGCTTTCCTTCATGGAGATGTTATTGCTTTGTCTGGAATGTTTCACAGTATGGTATTAAGTTCTATCTTCATGGAGACCAAACCAGACCAAATTACAGGTCAGATCTGTGGCGAGGCAACACCCTCACAGTGAGAACGCCTGTTTTTCTTAGGTATAAAACCACCTGTAATGCAATAAATGTAAGGTAGAGTTGGTTAATGTCATACTGTGGAACATTCCAAGCAGAGGAATGATGTATTCATAGACACAAGAAGGTAACGGACCCTCCACTAGAAAAGTTACACAATGCACCTTTAACTCCAGATGTGCATGTGCCAAATGTTTTTATAAATTTACACTGACATTTGGAAGTAAAATCATTTCTTCTCCTCCAGCGGTGACGCCAGCAGGGGGCATCACCGCAGAGAGACTGTTTGCTCTGATGAGGGACCAGGCGATCTCGCTGATGGTGATGGACGCGCGGCCACTTAAAGACTTCGAAGAGTCCCACATCCAGGTCCCAGCTCAAACCTGCATCAGCGTCCCAGAGGAGGCAATCTCCCCGGGGTAACAACCACAACAGCTGAGATTGTGCAAAAACAGAACACAAACAAAAGTAGAAAACAAAAACCTGTAAGGGGTAACATTTGTAGAAATAACACATGAAAACACAGCAGTCAGTCCCACAATTACCTGACAAAGGTTGATCTTATAGTTAAGAAGACATTGTCCTGTGCACTGAACAAAATGTCAGTATGTCACCACTCTTTTTTTAATTGTCAGTTTTGTATTTAAATCTACAAACCTTGTAAATTGAATTTTTGCTGTAAAGGTACACTATGTAACTTTTCTGGTCTGCCTCCTGCCTGTCTGTAGGAGATGTTAATTGCTTTGACAGGAATGTTCCACAGTATGAGTTGATATATATTGTATATATGATATATTGGCATTAAGTTGATATATTTTTCGTTGTTTTTTTTTGTTTTTTTCAATTCTAAGTGCTACAGAAATATCTTGAAAAAGATGCATTCTTATTGTGAGTTAAGGTCGCCTCTCCACAGATCTGACCTACTCGTGTCATCTGCCTCTCTCCATGGAAATAGGCCTTTTTAATGCCATACTGTGTAATGTCAGGTGAAACAAGTCAGGCAAAGCATCTCTATCTCATCTGTGTAGGCAAATAGGTAGTGGACTCTTCACCAGAAGTTACATAGTGCACCTTATCAGAAAACAAATTGTTTTGATTTATTTATTATTTATTCTCAGCATTTGACAGAAAAAAATGCAGTATTGTATAATTCAATGTTTCAAACAGTGGTACATGTGCTACACAAGCTTCTTCAGGTGGTCCTTGGACAGCTCTTCAGTTTGTGGATTTGCCTAGCTTAGAGTTAATTTTATCCACGTTTTTGTCCTCCTTTGGATAACTATGTCATGTTTAGAGCTTTAGTGAAAATGATGTAGTCCACTTTTAGAACTGGTTTAGCACCAGATTAAAGCTGGAATAGTCCTGTTATAGACCTGGTTCAGATCTAGTAGTATTCAGAAAGCCAAATTGTTTCTTTGGTGGTTCTTGGTGTGAAAAGTTTGATAGACGCTATAGTACTATACTATACTACAACTACACTACAGTATTTGAATAGAATTCTATTCTATTCTACAGTATTTGTTCATGGATTTGATTTTGTCTTCTGCAGAATCACTGTGACTCAGATTGGGGGAAAGCTGCCGGAGGTGTCCAAAGAGTCCTGGAGGAGGAGAGGTTTTGTGGATTACATCGTTTTACTTGACTGGTTCAGCTCCGTCTCAGACCTGGCCCTCGGCAACACTCTGCGGAGCCTCAAAGACGCACTGTTTGTGGTGAGATTTTTGCTATTTTATAATATTACAAATGTGCTGTTATCGCAAATATATACATTATTCTTTACTCCAAATGTTAAAGTAGCTATACCAAATATTGTCTAATACTTCCTGGAGGGACAGAGGAGCTCATTCTCCAACAGGTTCCAACAGGCTCCTACAGCTCTGCTCAGGACTACATTCATATCATACTCCCCTCAACTCACCTTTATGTGACAGAAAACCCAATGTTCTGTCAATCATCATTTAATCTTTGCACTGTTTCTCCTTACCTACCTCTTATATATAGCTGAGATATATTTACTGTATTACTTTGTGCTTTTTATGTTTTAAAGATGGAAAAAATACTAGTCCAATTTTACACTGGTAGCCAAACAAGAACAACTGGGGAAAGTGGGTGTGGAAAGGGAAGTCTGGGCATCCTTGGCTTAGAAGCACAAACTTACAAATCTTATATTGCCATTGTTCTTTTGAAAATTGTAAATGTAAGGATTTGTTAGTGCTTTTTTGGCGGCACAGTGGCTAAGTGGCTAGCGCTCATGCCTCACAGCAAGAAGGTTCCGGGTTTGATCCCCGGGTCGCCCGAGCCTTTCTGTGTGGAGTTTGCATGTTCTCCTCGTGTCTGGGTGGGTTTCCCCCGGGCACTCCGGTTTCCCCCATCAACCCAAAACATGCACCATAGGTCCTCCAGCTGAGGTCCTGACCAAACCGAAGCAAGAAGATCATGGAGATGGTCCCCGGGCGCAGTAATGTGCTGCCCACTGCTCCTAATAACAGGATGGGTTAAATACAGAGAAGAATTTCTCCTGTGTGAGATCAATAAAGTTGCTTCTTCTACTTTTTATGTTTCAAAGATGGGAAAAAAGAGGGAATTATACACTGATTCTTAATGTTAAATCAAGAGGAGTTGGAGGAAGTGTCCCTGCTTAGAAGCACAACTTACAAATCTTACATATATGTCATTGTTATTTCATTACATGTTGTTCACTTGTATTTGTTCATTTTGTTCACAGTGGGACAGTATAACGATCCTGCGCAGTGAGCCTCTGGTTTTGGAGGGAGGATACGAGAACTGGCTTCTGTATTATCCAATGTACTCGACAAACTCCAAAGTCAAACCCCCGAGACAAACCTTCATCAGTGCACTGCCTCAATGTAAGCACAGCTGGTTTAAGAAAATATGTGTAATATCTACTATATCACTGTTTCTCACATAAGTGGTACGTGAGGTCTCCTGTAATTCTCCCCCTGTTTTAGACCTGGTTTAGACCTGGTATAGTGCTGTTTTAAACCTGGTGGTACAGACAAATACCTGAGTGGTCCTTGGTACTGGCTATTATGCTTCTCTTTTAATTCAGTAATCCAGTTTTGCCTATATACTGTATGTTATATTTTTACGATTTGCTTAGTATGAAGGTTTTGTTCACATTTGCTTTCTAGTCCCACTTTAGTACTGCTTTACTCCAGTTTTAGTTCCAAGTTTAACTTACTATAACTGTACTCTTGTTAGACTATAAACTTAATTTTATGGCCAAAAAGGGGTAAAGGTTGAGAGGAATAAACTGTTTTTTGTTTTTGTTTGTTTTTTTACATTTTAAAACTGCATTACTTGACTCCTCTCATTTTTAAGCAATGACCAGAAGAGACAGGACTGTTATCTGTGGCTCAAATGTGTTTCTCACTTGAACAAAGCCTCCAGCACATTCCATGTTTATTGGTGTGAATTCTTCGTTCCTGTGTTCACATTTGAAACCAATTTAGTTCTGATGTGAATTTACTAGTAGTTGGTTCCTGTTCTAGTCTTTCTCTATTTCTGATCTAGTCCAAATCTCGTTCAGGTTTAGCTTTGGTTTAGTTCCAATTTTGATGTGGTGAATGCACAAGTGTTATCTGGGATTCAGAATACACACTTTCCAATACTTTCCAAAAATATGAGTTGGTCACTGATGAATCTCCCTCAGAAGGGTGTGGTTGACAGGTGGATTAGCCAATCAGGGACCCGCATGGGATTGAAAAACATTATGGATTGGTGCAGAATCAGTGATCGAAGCACTTCAATCTGTTTATCTGAGGTGAGAGAAATGTTAACTTATTCAAAATGATAGGTGACTAATGAGCTTCCTTTCACATGCATCACTGAAAATAAAGAAAAAAACAAATCTGATTAGACGATCATGTTTGGTTCTGACACGACAGAGGGATATGTCAGTATAAAATAAAAAGATACAAAGACATAATCTGTATAAAATCACAGAGACATCATTCTGGATTTGTTAGGCAAGAGCAACTGTGAAGTGCAACCCTTAGTAAGTTTTTTTTTTTTAAATATGTATTTTTCCCAGTGAACTTTAGCTACCCCACTCTTGAAGACCCCAAGCCTCCAGCCCCTCCCCAGCCCGAGCCCCAGGTCCACCCTGAGCCAGTGGAGCCCTCTGCCCCTCCGATGGTGAACGGCGTGGTCTGTGCAGGTGCCCCGCCCCCTCAGACCACAGTGATGGACAGACAGCCCCCTCAGACCACCATGACGGACAGACACGCCGACACAGTGGACGCCCCAGGGACCGGACCAGAGCTCAGCCAGAAGAACTCTGGTCCAACCAGCCAGTCGCCGGCTGTAACCAAAGCTTTCCCCCAGGTATTAAATGAACATCATGTATGAAGGAACCTGTGTACAGTGATGGACAAAACTAGGCAGTATTTTAAAATAACACTCATAACTGTAAACCCTTAATTAATTTACTAATCACGAATCATTTTTAGTATGTTAATCTGTTCATTATGAGTTTAGTATTTCATAGTATTTCATATTGATAACTAAAATTTGGTAACTAAAAATCTTATTCTGTCAGTTTGACCGTACCAAGAAGCCCTCTGTGAGAATCGTGGAAGAGCCCAAACCCAATGTGAACGGTGCAGCCAAAGAGTCGACCCAAAACGGACCCCTGATACCGGACCGCTCCGTCAAACCCCCCGTGACCCAGAGTCAAATGAACACGGAGACCGCTGCGGAGATGGAGAGGGCTAGACATGAGCAGGAGACGAAAGAGAGGGAGCTGAAGGAAAGACTGGAACAAGAGAACAGCGAAAAGAAGGAGGAAGAGGAGAAGAAGGAGAGGAAGAAGCTGGAGCGACAGAAGGCGGAGGAGGTGGAGGACAGCAGAGGAGAGAGAGAGCGCAGAGGAAAAGATGCAAATGCTGACACGCCCTCGAAAAGCATGTCCCTGGACTCGCCCGCCCCAAACCACCTCGTCAGTGAAATTAAGGTGCGTTTTTTTGTTCACAAAATGCAAAAAAAACAAAACACTTTATTATTTTGTTACAGTAAAATGATAATGATAGAAAATATGAACCTGCTTTTGGAGTAGTTTTGGCATTACAGTAAAATTTCAAACTGTTTTTGATACTATAGAATATAGTGATAACAGGAGAAGTTCAATTTGTCCAGTTGAATATAGAATATAGAATATAGTATTTCTTATACCATGTGGTCTTACATTAGTTCTAATAAAATTCAAGAAGATTCAAAAAAGTATTGATATTTGCTAAAATTCTAGTTTCGAATTTTTTTTAGTATCTATAAGTAACTAATTTTGAATACTTTTGCCAACACTCTTTGAGCCTTTCTTGAATTTCCCTCAGAATCATGTTTTATAGGGCTTTTATATTTGTTTTCTAATACCTACATTGAAGGATGGGTAGCGGACATTGTTCCCTATGAGGACAATAAAATGTACCTTTACCTTAACCTTAAAAACAGGAAACGGGAAACTCTGCACAGTTTGCCAGATGCTGAACATAAGAAAACCAACACAGGTTTAGAGGTGCACTGTGTAACTTTTCTAGGGAAAGGTCCTTCATCTGCAGAACTTATCAATCATTCATGTATTTATTCTATTACAAGCATTTTTATTGCTCCATCTGCCCATTTTGCCTGATGAAGGCCTAGGGCCGAAACGTTGCATGTCTTAATAAACTTCTCATTTTGCAAGTAAGACGGAGTACGGGATTGTTTTCTCCTTGATTGCACAATCTGCACAAAATCATCCATTATCAGAAAGGCTTATTGGTAATGGGAATAATGCATGTTTAATTGAATCTCCTTGAATACTCCTTGAATATTTGATAGATCTATAGGAGGGTCAAACAGTATTTTTGTTATTTTTGTATTTATTTTCATTACAGAGGGAGCCACTGACCAGAGCAAGAAGTGAAGAGATGGGCCGCAGTGTACCTGGACTGCCTGTTGGATGGATGAAGGTAAAAATATAAAATTTGACTATTACAAAGAATAGAGGTCCTATGTTATTATGTTGTTGTTAATTTATGTCAATATAACTAGTAAAATTAGCCTTTATATGCACAATACCCTCATTATTAGCTTACTCAAAGTTGTATTTTGAGAGATTTTATGCATATTTAAAGGTCTCATATTGCGCTATTTTCTCCTTTGTTGTTTTCCTCATCACAAACAGACCTGGGAGTTTTGTTTTTCACATGTGTAAAGGTAAAAGGAGCAGTTAATGTGAAAGCTACTGCTCCATGACATCACAAGTTGGAACAGAACATTTTGAGCTTTGGAGATTAAAGGATTACATAACATGTATAAATGAAACCTAACGCAACTCCAGGTGTGTTTTTGAGGAGGTAACGGCATTATAACATGGCTGAAAGCTCACAAGAATCCAATTTGTGTAATACAGGACCTTTTAGTAATACTGCATTTTTGGCATAACTGTATAGAAAATGTCTGTGTACAACTACCAACTGTCCTTTTGACTTGCAAGAATCTGAAAAAGAGGTCAAAATGTTCAAATAATAAATACATCTTGTGTAGAAAATGTTGAAAATCTGTTACCTGTTATCATAGTTGACCATAGGGGTGGGGTGGGGGGGGGTCCCTGTATTTGACATGGAACATGATAACTGAACCACAGCTAATGCACTTTTTCTCCTTATAGTTTCTTGACACAGTGACCGGCACCTACCGCTACTACCACTCACCGACAAACATGGTCCACCTGTATCCACCAGAGGTCACTGTTCCCCAGACTCCGCCCTCGACTCCGCCCACCGTCAAAGCCAAACCCAAATCTCTTGAACCGGATGCCAAAATCGAACGTGAACGCGAGCAGTCGAAGTTGAAGCGCTCCTACTCATCTCCGGACATCAGCCAGGACCTGCGAGAAGAGGCCCAGAAGAAAGCCACGGCCCCCATCACTGCTACTGTCATCCCCACAGTCAACAGAGAGACCAAGTATGACCGAGAGTTTATGCATTTCTCATTTGTTTCAAGTAAAAAAAAGACAAACAAAAAACAGTGGAGCTCAACAGTTCAGCCCACTTTGAAGTTTGCTCTGGTTCCACAAATAAATTTTCCATTAATTTTTCTCATAAGACTTTAAAAAAAAATTGCAGTTAAAGGAAAAGTAACGTTATTTTACAATCTGAGCCTTCTTTCGGTAATAAAACAAGTCGTTTGACTCACCCATAGCACGTTGGTGTCATTTGGAGCTGTTTGGTAAAAGTTGTAGCGTAGCTGTTAGCGTGAGTACTCGGGGCATTACTTTGCGGTCTCCAAATAACACAAACTTTAGCACTTTTCAAATCATAGAAGCCCGATGTCTTTAGTCTACGATTTTGTGTGGTCAAAAGTGGCCTGTAATCCGATATTTAGCCATAGTTTCGAGTTGATGAGGACGCCAGTGCGCATGCGCGGACTGTGCTCTCAGCTCCCGGGACCCAAACATGAAACGCAAAGCTGAAAACTATGGATAAATCTCGGATTACAGGCAATGTTCCCCCTAATTTTTCATGTGTCTGAACAAACACACTAACAGGGTAGGGGAGCTCACATTAACGTTCAAAAACCTCAGAAAGTGAAAATTTCATGCCATGGGACCTTTAAATAACTTAGCAGTTTATTAACTTTCAGAAACATTAAATTATTGATAATACAATATTTTTAATACATGCTTTTTGGACTTGTTGCCACATAGCTGGTTAGCCTTTAAACTCTTGATATTTTAATGTTTCAAAATATCTATAAGAAAAACTGAGAGTGGAAAACTTACTTCTGGAACCAAACCAGACTTTGAAGTGGGCAGGACTGTTCAGCTCCATTGCATCGTATTTTAGGTTACAATTGCGTATTTTCTTTCCTAAATTCAAAATGAATATTAATACAGTTGGGAGTTGTGTAAAAAAAATGAAATAATTAGTTTTTTAGCTCATAGCTTCTTTGACAATGCTCTCAAGTAACTGTGCATTCACAATGCGACGTTATCTGTAAGTAGTAGTATCATAGTTCATAGCATCAGTTAATTAAAGCCGCAAGCGGCGTTGGTCGGGACCTCGCACCTGCGTTTGTTCGTCTTACTGAGACGCACACCCATACCAAATTTCGTGTGCCTGGCACAATTATCTCACTTCCTGTTGGGCGTGGCTAAAGACAGATCAAAGGTACAAAGATCAAAGATCTTTGATCAGGGCGTTGCCTAGCAACAAATGCCTCCCATTCATAACTCCCATTCAATAAATACCTAACTTTATCGATCCGCTGTATCGTCATATTACCGCCTATTTGAAAATCCTTCGCAATTTAACATCTCCAACGTCTTAAAGGGATATGCCACCCCCAGGTCAAATTTGGGCATCTCCCCACAGTCCAGAGACTAAAATAAGTGGTGGAAAGCGTTTTCCTGCTCACCCAGCCATTGTCCGAGTCTGTCGCCACTGACCGCCGCGGTATCTGGTGCTCCTCCGCCTTAGACTGGAGTCTAACGTCGCCAGAGAAAGATTTCGGCCAAAAGGAATTAATTTGCTCGATGCGTTTCCCAATTACTTTGTGTGTAGTGCGCATTCATATCGAGTGCAAATAAATGTGCAAATCAACACGGAGAGCTTGCCTTGGTCATTTTGGGTGGGAACTATTTTCCAGTGCGTAAGAATACAGGCGTATCACGCACCACGTTGTGCAACAGGGGAACTCCCTTCCCGGTGCGTAACAGGGATTCCCCTGGTAGCGTGCTGCGTGATACGACTGTATTCTTACGCACTGGAAAATAGTTCCCACCCAAAATGACCAAGGCAAGCTCTCCGTGTTGATTTGCACATTTATTTGCACTCGATATGAATGCGCACTACACACAAAGTAATTGGGAAACGCATCGAGCAAATTAATTCCTTTTGGCCGAAATCTTTCTCTGGCTACGTTAGACTCCAGTCTAAGGCGGAGGAGCACCAGTTACCGCGGCGGTCAGTGGCGACAGACTCGGACAATGGCTGGGTGAGCAGGAAAACGCTTTCCACCACTTATTTTAGTCTCTGGACTGTGGGGAGATGCCCAAATTTGACCTGGGGGTGGCATATCCCTTTAAGATTATGTTCACCAAAATTTAAGCCCATCTGAGGTACGGTGTAGAAGTGTTTCAAATTCCATTCTATGTCAAATCCCACAAAATCACACAAAAGGCCAATTATCTCACTTCCTGTTGGGCGTGGCCATGACATTGTAGTGAGGGGTTTGTTCGTCTTATTGAGATACACGTCCCTACCGAATTTCGTGCGCCTATCTTAAACGGTATGCCAGCGCCGAAAGACAACGCGCTAGGGGGCGCTATCGAGCTCCTGGGGGTCACCGGGGGACGGGACTTTTTGGAGGTGTAGCTGCCGCCCTACGTGATGCCCGTGCAAAGTTTAGTTCGTTTTGAAGCATGGGAACATGCTCAAAATTGCCCAAGAGCGTTTGAACAAGAACAAAAAAAATAATTAAAGCCGCAAGTGGCGTTGGTCGGGACCTCGCACCTGCGGCCTATGGGGGTGGGGGGGCATGCTCCATGCCAGCAATACAAAGTATTTTCAGCTGCACAAGATGTCATGTCAATCTAAAGCACAGCAGCAGCTTCAGTGCATTTTTTTTTACAGTTCCCTTGTCTACCACATGGTGGCGCTATGACATACGGGCAGTTCATTTGCATAAAAATGTTTCTCTTCTTCATATACAAGGCTATGCCAAATTTCGTGTGGTTGGCTCAAGTGGTACGCTAACCGTGACCCACTTTGCGTTTAGGGGGCTAAGCTACTGTATTTTCTTGCAGTTCACTTGCCTACCATATGGTGGCGCTATGCCAAACTAAAATGTTTCCTCTCAGCATATGCATGCCAGCAATACGTATTGTATTGCATGCCAGCAATACAATACGAAGTTTGGGGTAGGTACCCCAAACTTCGTGCGGCCGGCTAAAGCGGTATGAACCTGAACCAATTTCTGGTTAGGGGGCTCATTTGCTGTACATTTCTCACAGTTCACCTGGCGCTGAGTGTGCTGAAAAGATAGAAATAAAGAGGAGGCAGCGGATTGTGAAAAGAAAGTGTATTTATTCCAAAAATTGTTGTAGCAACTCACCTAGCAACCTTTGATCTGTCTTTGATGTGTCTGTTCTAACAGGGTCTAACCCTGTCAGACCAGACCCTGTCAGACCCTGTCAGACCCTGTCAGACCCTGTCAGACCCTGTCAGACCCTGTTAGACCCTGTTAGACCCTGTTAGACCCTGTTAGACCCTGTCAGACCCTGTCAGACCCTGTCAGACTCTGTTAGACCCTGTCAGACTCTGTTAGACCCTGTCAGACTCTGTTAGACCCTGTCAGACCCTGTCAGACCCTGTCAGACTCTGTTAGACCCTGTCAGACCCTGCATGTGGCCTACATGCTGAGGCCTACATGAACCTTCGGTGCTTGGCCTCACATTGCTGCTTGCAGCTATATCAGATCAAAGGTACATAAAGATCAAAGATCTTTGATCAGGGCGTTGCCTAGCAACAAATACCTCCTATTCATAACTCATAACTCCCATTCAATAAATACCTAACTTTACCCACAATGCTGCTTGCAGCTATATCAGATCAAAGGTACATAAAGATCAAAGATCAAAGATCTTTGATCAGGGCGTTGCCTAGCAACAAATACCTCCTATTCATAACTCATAACTCCCATTCAATAAATACCTAACTTTACCCACAATGCTGCTTGCAGCTATATCAGATCAAAGGTACATAAAGATCAAATACCCCCTCTGTAATATGGTGGCATATGCCACCATATGCCACCATATGCCACCATATGGTGGCATAGCGCCACCATATGGTGGCGCTATGCCAAACTAAAATGTTTCCTCTCAGCATATGCAAACCTACCCCAAACTTCGTGTGGCCGGCTAAAGCGGTATGAACCTGAACCAATTTCCGGTTAGGGGGCTCATTTGCTGTACATTTCTTACAGTTCACCTGCCTAACACAAGATGGCGCTGAGTGTGCTGAAAAGATAGAAATAAAGAGGAAGCAGTGGATTGTGAAAAGAAAGTGTATTTATTCCAAAAAATGTTGTGCACACGCTGTCAATTGCCTAGCAACGCACCTAGCAACCTTTGATCTGTCTTTGATGTGTCTGTTCTGACAGGGTCTAACCCTGTCAGAACAGACCCTGTCAGACCCTGTCAAACCCTGTCAGACCCTGTCAGACTCTGTCAGACCCTGTCAGACCCTGTCAGACTCTGTCAGACCCTGTCAGACTCTGTTAGACCCCGTTAGACCCTGTCAGACCCTGTCAGACCCTGTCAGACCCTGTCAGACTCTGTTAGACCCCGTTAGACCCCGTTAGACCCTGTCAGACTCTGTCAGACCCTGTCAGACTCTGTTAGACCCTGCATGTGGCCTACATGCTGAGGCCTACATGAACCTTCGGTGCTTGGCCCCACATTGCTGCTTGCAGCTATATCAGATCAAAGGTACATAAAGATCAAAGATCTTTGATCAAGGCGTTGCCTAGCAACAAATACCTCCCATTCATAACTCATAACTCCCATTCAATAAATACCTAACTTTAGCGACCCGCCGTATCATCATATTACCGCCTATTTGAAAATCCTTCGCAATTTAACATCTCCAACGTCTTAAGATTATGTTCACCAAAATTTAAGCCCATCTGAGGTACGGCGTAGGAGAAGTGTTTCAAATTCCATTGTATGTCCAATACCACAAAATCACACAAAAGGCCCATTATCTCACTTCCTGTTGGGCGTGGCCATGACATTGCAGTGAGGCGTTTGTTCGTCTTATTGAGATACACGTCCCTACCGAATTTCGTGCGCCTATCTTAAACGGTATGCCAGCCCCGAAAGACAACGCGCCAGCCCCAACAAACAACGCACTAGGGGGCGCTATCGAGCTCCTGGGGGTCACCGGGGGACGGGTCTTTTTGTGGTCGTACTGGCCGCACTTTGTGATGCCCGTGCAAAGTTTAGTTCGTTTTGAAGCATGGGAACATGCTCAAAATTGCCCCAGCGTGTCTGAACAAGAAAAAATAAAAATAATAATAATAATAATTAAAGCCGCAAGCGGCGTTGGTCGGGACCTCGCACCTGCGTTTGTTCGTCTTACTGAGACGCACACCCATACCGAATTTCGTGTGCCTGGCACAATTATCTCACTTCCTGTTGGGCGTGGCCAAAGACAGATCAAAGGTACAAAGATCAAAGATCTTTGATCAGGGCGTTGCCTAGCAACAAATACCTCCCATTCATAACTCATAACTCCCATTCAATAAATACCTAATTTTATCGATCCGCCGTATCGTCATATTACCGCCTATTTGAAAATCCTTCGCAATTTAACATCTTCAACGTCTTAAAGGGACAGTGTGTAGGATTCGTGGCGCATAGGTGGTTACTAGCTATTCCACTTCCTCTTTTGGCTATGGCAGACCTCGAGGGTCACCCGGACGCGACGTACCGCCGACATCGCGCGTGCCCGCGCACGAACCGCGCACCGCTGTATACATAAAACGCGGTCCCCCGTTCACTTTTTTTTTTTCTTTTCGCATGAAAACACACAATCCCGATCATGATTCATGACAATCTACACATCAAATGAAACCTTACAGTCTCCTCTTTTTGACTATGCAATTCATTTCCCTGCAAAACAATCACTCCCCGAGCACATGGGGCTTTAATACAGAAAAGCACAAAACTTAGCTTACTTAGCTTACCTTTGAAGGCTTTGCACAGGTCAAACTCTGTATTTCATCATAAACTTGGTCTCAATCTGTCCATAAGGATCCAGCGAATAAAATCCAGTAAAACAATTTAGTCCAAAATACGTGTTATATCCATTACGATGTGTGATCCGGCAGCATGCTCCCCCCTCCCCCCCTCCCCTTCCCCTTCTCTCCTTCGCTCCTGGCTGCATATGGGAGGAGAGGAGCGAAGGAGAGGAGGGGAAGGGGAGGGGGGAAGGGGGGAGCCATATGCAGCGCGGCTAAGCAGCTGTTAGCAGGAGCCGAGGCAAAGGATGAGCCCAAATGTCCTTCTGCGGCTCTCGTATTCAAAATGGCTGCCTCTATATGGGGAAGATCCCCCTTTTATGTGACTATATCTAAGTCCAAAAGAATACTTTGATTTCATGATGGAAGTGAAAAGGCTTGGAAAACAATGTATTTTTGAATGGGTATCTTCAATTTCAGTAATTAACAGGTAAAAAATCTTACACACTGTCCCTTTAAGATTATGTTCACCAAAATTTAAGCCCATCTGAGGTACGGTGTAGGAGAAGTGTTTCAAATTCCATTGTATGTCCAATACCCCAAAATCACACAAAAGGCCAATTATCTCACTTCCTGTTGGGCGTGGCCATGACATTGCAGTGAGGCGTTTGTTCGTCTTATTGAGATACACGTCCCTACCGAATTTTGTGCTCCTATCTTAAACGGTATGCCAGCCCCGAAAGACAACGCGCTATGGGGCGCTATCGAGCTCCTGGGGGTCACCGGGGGACGGCTCTTTTTGTGGTCGTACTGGCCGCACTTTGTGATGCCCGTGCAAAGTTTAGTTCGTTTTGAAGCATGGGAACATGCTCAAAATTGCCCCAGCGTGTATGAGCAAGAATAATAATAATACGGAAACAAAGCAACAACAATAGGGACCTCGTCCCCCTTCGGGCTCGGTCCCTAATAATACGGAAACGAAGCAACAACAATAGGGACCTCGTCCCCCTTCGGGCTCGGTCCCTAACAATAATAATAATAATAGACAAACAAAGCAACAACAATAGGGACCTCGTCCCCCTTCGGGCTCGGTCCCTAATGAGTCATAGTTGTAAAAATGCTTTGTTTCACAGCTGTATATACATTTTAAAAATGTGTTTTTGCCTGAGTACTTATCCAAGTCCTGTCTACTTTAGACCAACAGCTACTAAAGTTTACCAGAAGGTGGAGATAGGGCGACCGTCCGCTGCCAAACTTCGAAATCTGAACCCGACCTTTGGAGGCATGGGGACGTCTCTGACCGGACTCCGTAACCTAGGCAACACCTGTTACATGAACTCCATCCTCCAGTGTCTCTGTAACACTCCTGCCATGGCCGACTACTTCAACAACAACTTCTACATGGAGGACATCAACAGGTCAGTCAAGAGGACAGCATTACACTAAATCAACTTACAGGAATCACCCAACAAAAGCTTATGAGTTAAAAGCTCATCATATGTTTGAGTAATCCTGTGTTGTCACGCATTCAAGTTGTCAGTGCTTTGAAAAAGTTCACTTATCACCTGTCTCCACCCACTGCCTTGTACTGAAAATGCCCAGCTACAGTTAAATGGCACAAGGAAGAGCAGATTTTGAGTCGGCTCCCGGCAATTTTTTATACATATACAAAAGAGGGTTACAACATAATACACTACAACTTCATAAACCTGATGCAATGTGCACTAGATTCATTAACAGAATGCAGACTGATGATAGCACAAAACAACACAAAATAAAAGGTACCATGACAATCAAAATATGCTATGAGTAAACAATACACCATAGATGTATAAACCCTCTTTAAACCAAATCTGTGGCAAATAATGAAATATGTAGTGTCTGTATAATTGTTGTTTTTCCTTCTCTTCTGGCAGGTCTAACATCCTGGGACACAAAGGGGAGGTGGCGGAGGAGTTTGGGGTGATCATGAAGGCGCTGTGGACCGGTCTCTACAAATGCATCAGCCCCAGAGACTTCAAAATCACCATTGGAAAAATCAATGAACAGTTTTCATCCTACGACCAACAAGATTCACAAGAGCTACTGCTGTTTCTGATGGACGGACTGCACGAGGATCTCAACAAGGTACTTCTACTATTACTACTACAGTCATTACTACTATTATTACTACCACTACTACTACCACCACTGCTGTTCCTCTGTGATTGGCCATTTATTTAAAGTATACAGTACGGGAATCTGGTCGCTGTAATGTCAAGTAGCCTATTCAATCTTTTAAAATAAGTTTGAATTATTAGTTCAGTCTGAAATGTGAAATTAAATCATGTCCATATGAGTACAGAAATTACTGCAGGCTAAATTGTTATAAAATGTATTTTTCACACTAAAAGTACAGAAAAGAGAAACAACCAGATTGCAGACTGCATTCACTGTTTGTCATTGAATATTTCAAACTAGTGTTTTTATGATTTCTTTTATTTTTGCCTGGTTTCATTTTGATGGGATATTAGCGAGTAAGTACAGAGTCTGTGTGCTGTGGTCTGTTTCTTTCTCTGCATGTTGGACCCAGACATGCCTCTCATCAGCCTATTCTATCCTGGTTCCTCTTGTTCATCTAAAGGCCTATATTATGCAAAGTTTACTTTTTTTAACCATGTTTTGATCTTGTATTGCTGCTGCTGTTACATCAGTCTCCCAGAAAAAAGGCAAGGGTCAATTTCCCTGTTGTGGTTAAAGATCCCATGACATGGTACTTCTTGATTCTTTTATATGGTGCCTTAATGGTTCCCTAATACTGTAAATGAATCCTTCTTCAAAATCAACACTTAGTGCATGAGAAAGACACATGTACAGAGTCAGAGTCATAATCTCTCTGTCTGAACAACTCATTCTGGGCCTTGTTGCTTGAATGCAAATGAGAAGGACACAGATTGGTTAGAGGAGTGGGTGGAGGGGGGGGCAAATGCGCCGCTGGTTCCTTGTTTTAGCAGTGCGCTGTGCCTGGCCCCACTTCCGCGTGTGTAAGCGCGAAAGAGGAAAGGAGAGCCTTTTCAATGAAAAAAAAACACATTTTCACAGAAAATAAAATTAAACCACTGCTGTTTCAGAGGTCCAGAGGGTTGGGTAAAGGACTTCCAAGTCTAGAAACACTCGCATGTGCCTCCAGGCAAATAAAAAAATGCATTTCGCATTGCGTAGCTCCTCCGCAGTCCAAATTCTCTGGGCGTGATTTCCAGAGACGGGGTGGAGATAAAGACGGTGGTGGAACTGAATTTGCATTTCTTTTTTCGATCTGACGTCAATAAGGTGCCTTGTCCAGAATCGCCCATTTGAGCTGTGTTTTTTTTCAAACGCAGAAAAAGATCGCAAATGCTCAGTTTAGACATTTCGCAACTTTTAGCCATTGGGGGGGCCTAAACAGGGTAGGGGAGCTCACATTAATGTTCAAAAACCTCAGAAAGTGAAAATTTCATGCCATGGGTCTTTAAAGATATTGTGCTATTTTGTTCAAATGTCCATATAATGATTTAAAACTTATTGAATGAGGAAGAAGCAAATTACTTTGTTAGTTACCTCTTCAAGGCAGTTCAAAGATACTACATTAAAATGAACTGTGATAAACACAACTCCAGATGAATTGTGATTTTAAAGAGGGGGTATTACACTTGTGGAGTATTAATTGCTAATGCATGACTTATTTATGTTACCCTCTATTGCTCTGAAAATACTATATTCACAGAAAACAACAAATTAACATGCTTAATAAGTTTTTGACGCTCTGAGTTCCCCCTCGCTTTGTTTCCATGCTAAGTCACTCCCCCTTCAGAACACTATCACATTGCAATGGGCATGCATCCCCCTAATGAAACTACAGCACATTGCATCAGGCTTGTAAAGTTGTAGTACATTATTCTGTATCCTGCTTGTGGGCTGAGCATTGGACAGGATCTTGCTGCTAACCAAAAGTTTTGAGTAGGGCACGGGAGAGATCTCTAAATTACTCAAACATGCATGTATGATATCTCAAACCTCCTCATGCATGTTTTTGATGATTATACGATGTTATAATTTGGTAGAAAGCTCAAAAAAAAAACCTCTTGAAGTCATTCTGCTTATGTAGTTGGTCTCCCACAGAGGAATCCACAAAGATCTAAATGCTCTAAGTGCCTCCAACAAGCATCTTGGTAAGTCTCATTCTGGCAGCTATGGGTTATAACCAGTGTTGTATAAAGTACTGGAAAATCAAACTCAAGTAAAAGTATAGGTACCCCTCCCAAAAATGACTTTGGTAAAAGTCGAAGTCACTGACTGAAATGTTACTTGAGTAAAAGTTTTTAAGTATCTGGAACTTCTTGTACTTAAGTATGACAAGTAATGTAAAAATAAATGTACTCAAGTAATGTAATTAAAAGTACAAGTAAAAGTATCAAGCAAAGGCAGTCTGAAGCTAACCCTTGCTTTGTTACTAAGCACAAACACACAGCGCTTGTTTACATTTTTAAAAGTAGGCACATGTTAATGTTATTTTTTTTGTCCTTTTGAACTCGTGTGCCCTTTCTCATTCGTTACACTTAGCCTACAGCTATGCCTTCCCTTGAGCCGAAAAAGCTAGGTAGCCTGTTAGCTCCAACATCGTCAAATACGCTTTGTGTAACCGAAACAATGTCACACAAAGTTAATTTCTGCATGTTATGCTCAAGGTTTCACAACGGTGTCTAGAATGTCCATGCTATGGTTACTGAAATTGGAATATAGACGCTAACAATTTCATTAATCTAGAACTTACCTCGATGTGTTTCTTGAGGTTGGACGGGGAGTTTCTGTAAGATAGGATTTCCACGTTTCTTGGAAGGCACAAGAGGCACTTCATTCGATAGGACGAATCCTTCATATCAGCGTAAGAGAACATTGTGTTTAAGTACGGCCAGGGATGCTCATTGTCAGGTCCCCCTTCATTTGTAGCCGATGTGGATACTGTCTCCTCTTCCATCAGGGATGTTGATTGATTAAACTAGCTGCATGAAACCAACAGGTGTAGGCTGATTGTCATGCGCAAGTAGCGAACAAGCCCAGGCACGTCCTGCCTGACTTGCAGTCAGTAGAGTTTTTTTTTTTTTTTTGGTAACGAGTAACTAAACGGCACATTGAAAATGTATTTGAGTAAAAGTATGCAATTAAATTCGGAAATGTAGTGAAGTAAAAGTAAAAGTTATCATTTTTTTTAAAACTCAAGTAAAGTACAAAGTCTCCCAAAATGTACTTAAGTAGTGAAGTATTAATACTTCGTTACTATACAACACTGGTTATAACATGATGAAGGTGTCCAAAGTAGTTTAAAAAGTCTGGATTTTGCATGATATAGGACCTTTAATGGTATTGATGTCCAGCCACTCATCACATCCTCTTTGTGTGATGTCAGATGTTTTGTGTATGATCAAAACAAAACTACATTAAGTGTGGATTTTTATTTGGAAATAGGGCAATGAATCAGATTTGAATTAAGATTCATTTCTAATTGTTAATGATCATTTTGGGTCTTTTGTTGGAGAGGTCTATAACCAATCCTATGTCAGTAAAGCTTGTGGTTTGGAGCAGAGTTCAGATTTAAGAGAAATAGACTTGACTTCTAAATGACAATTATTAAATGTCTAGTTTATGTTCATGAAATTAATATTGGATTTAAAAAAAATATTGGACAAACATTGCTTTGGTAGACAGATTAGGTAAAAGAGAAATTTGAGAAGTTTGTGCTACCACAGTGCCCCAGCCAGGTACCCATGTCCGATGTGCAGCTGGCTTCACCATGGTCAGGTTTATAAATGTACTAAAATAGTTCAATATGGTGGTAGGTTGGGTAGAATAGTTTGGTGGTACTGGTACACTGTTAGAATGAGCAAACAGTTTGATGTGCTGTAGTACTTGTATTTTGATTTTTTTACATTATTGTAGCAGTGCCAAAATTACAACTGTGCATGTTTTTGTACATTATTGAAAGCCCTAAAATCACATTGTATTTAATTAATACATTTCCAAATAAAAATCCTTCTTTTGTGTTGAAACGGCTATTACCACAGACATCAGCTGTAGTCCAAACGCTCTCATCTGGTTTGAGCTGGAACAGTCTGGGCAGCATGCAAAAGATGCTGAACACATTTGATTATTGCTATTCTAAATATTAGGCCCCAGCTTTACCACACATTCTCTTTCGTTTGACCATTTACCCATGATTCGTATGTTTTAATGGAATTTGTTTTCACATGTGATCTAGGGCTGCAGAATACACAGATACAGCAGCTCAACAGCACAAAAAAATACTATATAAACTATAAAAAGCAAACGGATGAGTGATAATAATAATGTAATGTATGGTGGTAGCTATGTTTTGCTGTTGATACTTCGCAGTGACACCACGGTGAAGGTGTTCTGTGTGAATGTCTATGGCAGAATGTTACCACAGAGACACATTTCTAGTGCTGTCAGGCGATTAAAAAAAAAAATCTAATTAATTACAGATTTGTAATGAATTAATCTAATTGATTGCATTTTAATCTAGAGAGAGAGTGATTGAGAGAGGGAGAGAGGCAACCCACTTTGCGATTCAGGTTGTCAGTTTTTCTGTCGTTGCTTTGCTCATTTGTTTTCCCAAATTCTGCGAGCGTGGTTTGTTGAAGTGCGCTCACGCTCGCTGTATCACCGCGAACAATGGAACTTGTCCGGACGTGTTTGTCGTTCAAATGATCCGTCAGGCTGGAGCAGCTTCAGTGATGGGAAAATTCTTTTTGACAAAGTTACAAATCACCGCGTTGTTATTGATAGTCCCGTCTTCATTCTTTTTATAAATAAACTTGCCGGTCAAAGGCCCTGGCAACGATTTGCTCGCCGCACGCCAAATTTAAAAAACACGTGCATTAAATTGCTACTCATAATTAATTGTGTTCATTTTGATAATGCGTTAATTTGCAGTGTAATTATTTATGAATTAACGCGTTAAACTGACAGCGCTACACATTTCACACTTTATTTATTTATTTCGATAAATAAATAAATAAATAAATATCTAAAAAGGGACAATGCACATTTATCAAGATCAAAACAATGTAAATGTGCCAGAGTTGTGATAAGAGCTAATTTGCACCGGCAGTCCCTTTGCCAGATGTCAAAAAGGCATCCTAAAAGAAAATACACTTAAAAAGTTACACATTAAAAGTTGCACACTAAAAATTGCACAAATGTACAATAACATTACAGAAATACAATACAGTGGTACCTCACCTTACGAAAGACCCAACAAACGAAAATTCCAAGTTACGAAACGCCTTCACGTCTCTAGATACGAAAGAAAATTCAAGTTACGAAACGCAAAATCTCAAAAATTCAAATAATGCGCGCTCAGCCACACACATTCTACGCTTTTCTCAGACTGGATTTAAACTTTTCTCACATTTCTCTCTCGTTTAAACACTCAAACTTTCATAGATTTTCAACAAAATGTATTAATAGTGAAGCATGGGGGATAGGGGGAGGGTGGAGAAGTGTGCGCGGTCACGTGTGTGATAGTGCAGCATGACCCGGCTCGAGGCTGCGAGGACAAGACCCGTGCTCAAACCGTGCCTTCTCTAAAACAGGATTAAACCAGGTCTAAACCAGGTCTAAACCAGGTCTAAACCAGGTCTAAACCAGGTCTAAACCAGGTCTAAACCAGGTCTAAACCAGGTCTAAACCACCGCGGCTCTTACCTGCGTTCGTTCATGCGCTCGGACTGTGTGCGGTCCCCTCCTCGCTGCGGTCCCCTCCTCGCTGCGGTCCCCTCCTCGCTGCGGTCCCCTCCTCGCTGCGGTCCCCTCCTCGCTACGGTCCTCTCCTCGCTGCGGTCCCCTCCTCGCTGCTCGCCTCAGCTCGCCTCAGCTGTGACTTGTGAGAAACCAGGATATAGACGCTTTAATCCACCTGGTCTAGTCCTGGTTTAGTCCAGGTTTAGTCCTGGTCCAGTCCAGGTGTAGACCTTGTTTAGACCTGCTTTAGTCCACGTTTAGTCCTGGGTCTACAGTCTCTTAGCCAATCAGGACGCAGAACACAGTGTTACACTATAAAAAAAAGTTACACTATAAAAAAAAAACTTGGAACGGGGCCTTGGAACGAATCAGGCTTTTTCCATTGAAATAGCTACTCAACTTACGAAAAATTCACGTTACGAAACCACTTCTGGAACGAATTAATTTCGTAAGGTGAGGTACCACTGTAAAAGTTTTAGTGTTCATACATTTGTGTTTCTAAAAGCCACTTTTTAGCATTCTTTTTAAAAGCAAACAATGAGGGAGATGTTCTGATGGCTTCAGGCACAGAGTTCCACTGATGGGACGCTCTGACGGAGAAAACAGAACTGAGCAAATAGAGTTTTTGTATGAGGAATAATGCAGTCTTCCCTCACTGCTCCTCTGGTCACTCTGCCCTCACTAGATCTAAAATTAACATTAACAAACACTGCCTGATCAATTTTCAGACCATCTAAAAACTTCAGGACCCTGTGATCAATACATGTGTTCAGTTTTCATCAAATACAGTTGGCGTGACTGACTGATGCATACATTAGTATGAGGTGTGTATATATAAGTGTCCAAGCTAACATTTCCTCTGTGTGTGTGTGTGTGTGGTCCCAGGCGGATAACAGGAAGCGCTACAAGGAGGAGGAGAATGACCATCTTGATGACCAGTCTGCGGCGGATCTGGCCTGGAACAAACACAAGGCCCTGAACGAGTCCATCATCGTGGCTCTGTTTCAGGGACAGTTTAAGTCCACAGTGCAGTGTCTCACCTGCCACCGCAAGTCCAGGACCTTTGAGACCTTCATGTACCTGTCCCTGCCCCTCGCCTCCTCCTCCAAATGCTCACTACAGGTCAGAAGGCACTACAAACACACAGGCCCTGTTTAGATATATTCAGTTTAAAGGTGCACCGTGTAACTTTTCTGGTGGAAGACCTGTCAAATGCTTTTCTCCATGGAGATATTATTGCTTTGTCTGGAATGTTTCACAGTATGTAACCTTTCTATCTTCATGGAGACCAAACCAGACCAAGTTACAGGTCAGATCTGTGGAGAGGCGACCCCACTCGTTTTATTTATTTATTTATTTTTACGCATTTTTGAGTTATAAAACCACCTGGAATTTAATCAATATAAACAGCTCTATCTTGCGTCATAATGTCATTCCAGGCAGAGCAATGGCATATCCATGGCCCCCAACCGAAAAGTTACACAATGCATCTTTAAGTTAAACATTATACAACAAAACAACAGTGACGAGACAAGCTTACTGTTGGTGCCAAATAAATTAAAATAGGCTAGACGGGCTTATAGAGTGTCTAATAATGACACATCTGCTTTAGAGAAATCGGTGACTGTCGGCTGTTCATATAATCATTGACTGTATTTGTTATCAGTTAGTAAATACATTAATAAGTAATCATCATCTGGAGTATACTCACACATGCCAAAATGTGTTTCATAACAAACAGATTGATTAAATTATTATTATTATTGCTAAATTTAAGTCTTAAGCCATGTTATAATGTTGTTACCTCATCAAAAGCATACTTGGAGTTGTGTTTTGTTTCATTCAGAAATGTTTGAGTAACACTTTATTATTAGTCTGTCTGCATCTCTCAAGGTTAAAATGCTTTGTTCCAACTTGTGCTTAACTCATCAAGCAGTAGTTTTCAAGTTAACGGCTACCTTTTATGTTTAGTTCAGTAGAGTTTAGTCCAGGGCTGAAATGTTCTAAATCAGGAGTGTCAAACTCATTTTGGTCCGGGGGCCGTATCCAACCGACTTTGATCCCAAAGGGGCCGGATCAGAAAACTCATGGCAAATATGCCCCAAAAATAACAATAAGTCCAAATATTTGTGCAGAGAAACGGAAATCTTTTACAGAAGGCTTTTTTATTTGATGAAACCTTTCTTTTACTAAATATTATAATATTATGAACAACCTGAAACTTTAGGAAAATGCAGTTTCAGCACAAGCGTACAGGTTTCCCATTCACCTCCATCAACAAATAGGAATTGGTCCATTTTTCTTGGAAAATCCTGCACTCGGCATCCACTTTTCTAATTTTTTTACATTTTGCTGATGAGGGTGTCACGGTCAACAGTCAAAACGATGGTCCTTTAAGAGCGTTTGGAAAGAGGCGAGTCTTCATTTGTGCTGCTCTGGTGGGAGGGGCCACGCACAGAGGCACTGGAGACGCTGCTATGCTAAACTGTGCAGAAAAGAGACACAGAAAATTACCAATATTGTAATAGAAAATCAGCAGAGGGCCAGATTGAAGGTCTTGGAGGGCCGGATCTGGCCCCCGGGCCGCATGTTTGACACCCCTCTTCTAAATGATTCTAGTGTAGGTGCAATGGAGCACTTCCTGTATTGTTGCATGACATCACAAAGTGTGTTAAACATGTGTGAATGAACCCAAACACAACTCTGGATATAGGTTTGATGAGGAAACATTACAACACAGATCAGAAAATAGCTCAATATGTTGGTGGCCTTTCTCCAAACTATCTCAACTCTTCACTTACAAAAATGCACAAATGTCAGACCGCAAAGCATTTCCCCTTTTCCTGGAAATCAATAAAAACAAAATGACTGCTTATAAGATGTTATATAAGATTGCAAAATGGAAAAAACAATGATTTTTACAAAGAATAGAAAAATTCATACTACCTGTTTTTGGTGCTTCTGAATTAAATTTTTTTGTTTTTTATTACTATTTTTTTAAATATTGATAGATTTTTCCAGTTCTTTGACACCGGAGTATTTTTTATTGAAACGTTATATCTTAAGCGTTTGAGGTACAATTCTCGCTTTCTTTTACAGGACTGTCTTAGACTTTTCTCTAAAGAGGAAAAACTCACAGACAACAACAAAGTGTTCTGTCGACACTGCAAAGCTCATCGAGACTCGACCAAGAAACTGGAAATCTGGAAGGTCCCACCAATTCTGCTCGTGCACTTAAAACGGTCAGTACCTCTGCCCTTAAAGTGGGACTAAACACCTAAACTCTCGACTAGACGACAGTTTCAGAAAGTGGATTAAGCCATTATTTAACCAAAGACATGTGATTGTGTCAGTTGTCAGTTAACAAACCCCTAAAAAAAAAAAAATGATGAGGTTCAACATTTGTGGCTCATCATTTTGGATATTTCCCTCCAAAACAGTGAAGTGACTGAGTTTATCGATCCCCTGGCAAATTCTAGAACGCAAACGCAACCTGTTAATAATAATGTTTTTGTATTATCTGACTGGTGTTTGTGTTGATAATTCATCTTAATTTGAGTTCTGTTGTGATTGTAGTTTTTCGTACGAGGGCCGGTGGAAGCAGAAGTTGCAGACGTCGGTGGACTTTCCTCTGGACTGTCTCGACTTGAGTCAATATGTGATCGGACCCAAACAGAGCCTGAAGAAGTACAACCTTTACGGCGTCTCTGTGAGTTCAGATTCAGGGTTTAAAAAGTCAATGCAATATTCTATAGAGTGACTGTTATTGATGAAATGTTCTTGTTAGAGTTGGTCTAATGTAAATAGTTTCTTTAATGTTTTTTTAATCTGCATCTTTTCTCTCGCAGATTAATGTTTTCTGTGCACTGTCCTTATTTTAAATAAATATAAATAATTTGTTAAAATTACAATTTATATTTATACTCTACCAGTCAAAAGTTTGGACACACGCTCTTGTTCCATTTTTGTTTATTACATTTTATTTACATACAGAAGACATCAAATATATGGTGCAAGATAAATGTAGCAAAGAAAAAAGTTAAATTACTATTAGGGCTGTCAGTTTAATGCGTTAATTAGATTAATTAATTACACTGCAAATTAACGTGTTATAAAAATGAACACAATTAATTATGAGCGGCAATTCAATGCGCACGTATCTTAAATTTGGCCCACTGAAGGACCTGTAGGCGACTTGGCAGTGGCGTCACTTCCACCTGCGTCGCTAATCAAACAAATAAAGCCTGGAGGAAACTGACATGGACTCGACTCAGGGGGCGAGGAGAGCGAATCGCTGCCAGGGCCTTTGAACGGCAAGTTTATTTACAAAAAGAACAAAGACGGGACGATCAACAAGAACGCGGTGATTTGTAGCTTTTGTCAAAACAAATCATTTGAACGATAAACGGATCCGAACAAGTTCCATTGTTACTGGTGATAGAGCGACCGAGAGCGCACTTCAACAAACCAACAAACCAACAAACCACACTCATAGAATTTGGTCTCTCTCTTTCTCTCTCTGTCTCTCTCTCTGTCACTCTCTCTCTTTCTGTATTTCTCTCTCTCTCTCTCCCTCTTTCTCTCTCTCTGTCACTCTCTCTCTCTCTCTTTCTCTGTCACTCTCTCTCTCTTTCTGTATTTCTCTCTCTCTCTCCCTCTTTCTCTCTCTCTCTCACTCTCTCTCTCTTCCTCTGTCACTCTCTCTCTTTCTGTATTTCTCTCTCTCTCTCCCTCTTTCTCTCTCTCTGTCACTCTCTCTCTCTTTCTCTGTCACTCTCTCTCTTTCTGTATTTCTCTCTCTCTCTCCCTCTTTCTCTCTCTCTGTCACTCTCTCTCTTTCTCTGTCACTCTCTCTCTTTCTGTATTTCTCTCTCTCTCTTTCTCTGTCACTCTCTCTCTTTCTGTATTTCTCTCTCTCTCCCTCTTTCTCTCTCTGTCACTCTCTCTCTTTCTCTGTCACTCTCTCTCTTTCTGTATTTCTCTCTCTCTCTCTCTTTCTCTGTCACTCTCTCTCTTTCTGTATTTCTCTCTCTCTCTCTCTCTCTCTTTCTCTGTCACTCTCTCTCTTTCTGTATTTCTCTCTCTCTCTCTTTCTCTCTCTCTGTCACTCTCTCTCTTTCTGTATTTCTCTCTCCCTCTTTCTCTCTCTCTTTCTCTGTCACTCTTTCTGTATTTCTCTCTCTCTCTCTCTCTGTCTCTCTCTATCCCTCTTTCTTTCTCTCTCTCTCCCTCTTTCTATCTCTTTGTCTCTCTCTGTCACTCTTTCTCTCTCTCACGAGATTAAAATGTGATTAATTAGATTAATTAATTACAAATCCTGTAATTAATTAGATTATGTTTTTTAATCACCTGACAGCACTAAGTACTATATATATATTTTTTATACTTACTATTCAACAGTTTTTCAGTTAGTCACTCTCACCTTTTTGTTGAAACTCAAACACAAACTAAACAGGACAACGAACGCTCATATTGATCACAGGCTCCTGAAAATGTGCCGTTTAAATCCATTTTGTATTGTTTGTTGTATTTGTATGTTTGCTAATATGTGCTTTGTGTCACCATGGTAACTGCCGACGTGCATGTAGAACCATACACATCACTACAAAATATTGGTGTAATTATTGTTTTTGTAGGCATAATCATTATTATTTTTTCGCTTTATTTCTACCTTTGTCTCTTGCAGAATCACTACGGGGGTCTGGACGGCGGACACTACACAGCCTACTGTAAGAACGTTCTGAAGCAGCGCTGGTACAAGTTCGACGATCACGAGGTGTCCGAGCTCTCCACGTCCTCCGTCAAGTCCTCTGCAGCCTATATCCTGTTCTACTCCACTCTCTGATCACTTGACCCAATCTCAACGCGTAAAATACTAAAATACTACTACAGAGCAGCGTCTCATGTCCATCGAAGGATTAAGAGAGCTTGGATAATCTGCTCTTGAATGCGGCGGTCGGCGGTAGTTTCTGCACGCGGGGGTGTGAAATATAAAGTGGTTACAACATCTTGGGAGTGTTGCAGTGCTTTTTAAAGTGCATAGAGGAACATTTTACTGATCATCTAGTGGCCTACTGACTGCGCTGACGGTCAAGCTAAGGCTGTACTTTTAGTTGCTGCAGGTTAATTCATACTGTGTAATATCCATAAGGGTTAGTCAGCTTGTACATAACTTAACAATGCTAAAGTTGCACATATAAAAATGTAAATAGTCTAAGGGCAAAAGATGAGACCTGTTTTAAGTGACCAAACTTCTCCTTATAATATAGTAACCATCATAGTGTTATTATTATTATTAATTACCACATGGAGTTTTTAGTGGTTTTCTGAGCCATGGAGGAAAATTGAAATTGTTTATTGTTCTGAACATTATTTAGCCACATATTTTGCACTTACAATATGCAATCAATCTAGTTTATGTAGAACACATTGTTTAGTATGTTTGAAATGACACTGCTTTAGCCTTTAAACTGGTTTGAATGGAGCACTTGTGGAAAAAAAAAAAATCATGCATTGCTTACTACTATTATCAGCCTATGACTTTGAATTGCCAAATCTGATTTATTTTATAATGCTGTTACCTTATCACAAACATACGTGGAGTTGTGTTTTGTTTCGTTCCGTTCACACATGTTTAACACACAAATCCTGCATATTTAGGCTGTGTTCTTCTCTCAAACAGAAGACCCTGTGTTCCACCTGGTGATGTCAAGTTGTAATCCTAGAAGTGCTTTATTGTGTTTTTAAACTCCACACACCTTCACTTGAATCATTTGGATAATTTCAACCCTGGATCTGCTCATTTCTGCTGAACTAAAGGTAACATGTAGCTGTTAACTTGAAAACTACCACAACATGACATCACAAGGTAGAACAGAGCATTTTGTGCTTTGAAGATGTACACAGACTAATAACACTGGTCTACAAATTTTTGGACTTGATCTGCTTCCGAGATAAAGTGGCTAAATCTCGTTTATATTGATAAGATGAACTGAAAATCAATTGATAACTGCTGGTTAGCTAATGTATTCAAGATATGTAATATTGTTTTACATCAAAATCACATCTGTTTATACAATAGATTTAGGCATTTTTGCTTAAAAATAATATTTATATTTTGAAAATATTTAATTTGCACTTCTTTATCCATCAAGAAATAAACAACAAATATATTAAGACATCAGGTGCACACAATTTCAAGGCATCTCTCTTATGTGAAATCCAAAAATATTTTATGTTAAAACTCTAGACATATTAAAATGAATGTATTGGAATGTGCAGACAGGCTTTCAGATAGAACTGTTGCTTGTAGACACACTGAACCTTCTGATAAACTACCGTTTTTACCTTATTTTGCATAAATGTCCTATTTTGACCCAATACTATATCTTGGAAACTATAGCCAATCAGCACTTCTGACTTACTTACTTTTTCTTTATTAGTGACCTAAACCAAGAAAAATGTCACTACGTTTGTTCCGGAAGCATTTTGCTTGTAGACCAGTGTAATACAGGATTACTCAAACATGTGTGAATGAAACAGAACACAACTCCAGGTATGTTTTTGATGACATATCAGCATTAAGGTCACAAAAGTCAATTTTGTGTAATATAAGACCTTTTAATAATTCTCCTTAAAATCCAACACATGGTCTACTGCGATAATGAAGGATCTAGACATGTTATTAATTAGTAAAAAGGTTTATTTGATATTTCACAAGTGCTTCAGTACTACTCAAATGTCAGTTCAGCGGACCATCTAACCACTTTAAGGTCCATTTATTACTGTCACGCCTGTAACACTCGTCTTATATCTATCATTACATCACTATAGAGTAAAAGGGTCACCTGGTTTGACGTTGGTATAAAGGTGCACTATGTAACTTTTCTGTTGTCTCCGTGGAGAGATTGGATTACCTGGAATGTTTAACAGTATGACATTAAACATATCTAACTTATCTCATGTATATATTCAATTTCAGGTGTTTTTGTTGGTCGAAAATACCTTAAACATTCATCCTTACTGTGAACAGGGTCACCTCTCCACAGATCTGACCAGTAACATGGGCTGGGGAGGTGCCCTCTGCTTGTCTCTATGGAGATGAATAAATGCTGTTGAACATTTGAGGCCAAGCAATAATTAAGTGACAAAAAGGTGAAGGACACTCGACCAGAAATGTTCCACAGTGCATCTTTATGTTTTTGGGTGGTTTGAGGTTGTTGGGTCTTCATCTATGTGTTGTTTTGGAAACCATTCAGCACCATAACGGTCTGTCGGACTTTGGACAGAGGATCTTTAAAGGACCAGGAACCGGATTTGACTGGATCGAACTTGTGGAACTGTCTTGTCTCGCATGACATCATAATTATCTGTTTTCTTGTTCCTGTTGATTTTATTTCTAATGCTCTAAAATTGTTTCCGATGTAACGGGATATATTAACCAACAACTTGTATGACTATTTATTAAAACGGCTTCAAATTAAGCTTTGAATTGTGTTTGTTTTAATTTAATGTGCCTTTATGAGTCTATGAGTTTGTCTTAAATTCAAGATCTCAGTGATTAGGGCTTTTCAGTGTAGAGGTCTACAGCCGGTCCTCTGTCAGTAAAACAATTAAAGGTTTGGAGTAGGGATGCACCGATGTGAACATTTTAGCCGATACCGATATCCGATATTAATGTTGCTGTTATCGGTCGATACCGATATTTTTAATTCTGTGATAACATTTTATACAGACTGAAAATCATGCAAAATTAATTTTTGAATGTCGTCTTTTATTTTCAAAACGTGTTTTGACTACTGATTATATATATATATATATATATATATATATATATATATATATATATATATATATATATATATATATATATATATATATATATATTATGGCTATATATATATATATATATATATATATATATATATATATATTATGGCTATATATATATATATATATATATATATATATATATATGTTTTAATAGTGTAACATTGTGTTCTGCTTCCTGATTGCCGATTGATGTTATAGATGAGGGATGCGGGGGGGGGGGGACTAAACCAGGACTAGACCAGGACTAAACGCGGACTAAACCAGGTTTAGACCAGGTCTAAACCTGCACTAGACCAGGACTAAACCAGGTCTAGACCAGGTCTAAACCAGGATTAAATCACAGCATGCGGCTCTTTGCCTGGTTTTGTGCAGCTCTTGCGTTCGTTCATGTCGAGGTTTGATGTGCTCAGACTGCGTGCCGCCTCCTCAGGACCGTGGACGCGGTCCCGAGGAGGAGGCACGGTTCGGGCATGCGACCCATGCGCGGTCATGCTGTGACCCCCCACGCTTCACTATTAATACATTTTGTTGAAAATCTACGAACGTTTGAGTGTTTAAATGAGAGAGAAATGTGAGAAAACGTTAATTCGAGGGATTACTGTACTGACAAATATCGGTCGTTAATATTGGCCCACTTTTACACATTGGGCCGATACCGATATGTTAAAAAAATATTTTTTGCAATATCGGCCGATACCGATGTTAATGCCGATATATCGTGCATCCCTAGTTTGGAGCAAAACTCAGACTTTGGAGGAAGAAATTGTGACTTTATAGTGTTAAATGATACTGACTAAAATGTCTTCCTGATGTCCATAAATTATATGTGTTGGGCCGGCCATTTTTGTGCGTTTTCAATGGAAAACAGAAAATGAAGTAAAAAAAATGTAAATGAAATAGAAAATGGTGATTAATCAAGTGCAAGGATTTCTTTTTTTCCCCATCACCCAGCCCTTGTCTTGGCACTTTCACAATTGGAGTTTTCAGAATATGTATAATGGCAAAATTCCAGTAAGATATTCAGGATAAAATGTTTGACTACATCAACTTATGGCGACAGATTGTAATGATGTGCAAATGTCAGTGAGTTTTCGCTTACCTGACCCAAACGTTCAATACCCGCTTTGACCTTTGCAGCCTGCTGTTGTGTCCTTAGGCAAGACACTGTACCCACTTTGAATATGTACAAAAGTGGTTAGAGTGTGATTAGAGGTGCTCAGAGTTGTTGACAGCCTCACTTCAGTCTAGCCCAGGGTAACTGTGGCCTGAACTGTCCCCCCACATGGACTTTTGGGAGTGAATAAATACGCAAAAGCCCCTTAACCCTAGAGCACTATCGCTGGGTGATTTTCACCCGGCAAAGTATTTACATGATTTTCAATATGTTGCATTTGAGTGTCATGGGTCCCTGTAGCTTCACCATTGTTTTTGACATCTTTGAAGGTGTAGGTGTTTCCCTACCCCAAAGCCCACTTTTTCCTACAGACTTTCAGGTGATTTTCACCCGGCGATAGTGAAAGAGGAATGTAAGAATGTAATGAATTTAATGTAAGAGGATGTAAGGAATAGGAAAGTAACAGTGGTCCTGGAATGTGTATCTATCCTTATTTAGTGCAGTGGTTATGAATAAATATGACAAAGTGGTGATTTCAAAGGGAATTCTTATGGTGAAAACAATATTTTAGTCAACTGGTCATTTTTACCCACTGAAAAAATACTATTTTCTTCCTCTCTCCTGCAACTGTTCATATGTCAAGGAGTCTGTGCTTCACCAGAGAAGTCTCACATGTCCCAGGAATGGGTGGACCAAAAAACAAGTTTCCATTATTATTAGTATTAGTAGTAGTAGTAGTAGTATTTTTTTTTAGGATTTTTTTGTTGTTTTGTGGTTAGAAAACCACTCTAACTTATCATGTGTTGTCATATTTTGATCTAATTTTCATGACAAGTACTCTTTGTTGGGTATATTATATCGGGTAAAAATGACCTGGCAAAAGTGATGGTGTCACTTTTTATATTGAAAGTGTTCTAGGGTTAATAACTTTAAAAATAAAAACGTGTACAAACAGGCACAGTTTGCAGTATGTTTATTCCCATGTACAAAACTGTAAACATGGCTGCTTTTATTTGAGGTTAGAGATGGTTGTGTTTATTATAGCCCTTGTATCTGGGGTTTGTGGAAAGGCTTGCGGCTGTAGAGCAGGATGTACGCATGAGGAGACTGCACCAGGACTCCCTCGACTGGCCGCACCACAGAATCATCAAAACAGTGCCAGGTCTGAGTCATGGTGTTGTGGCACAGAGCTGTGTAGTGCCCCATGTGCAAGTGACCAATGTGGTTCTAGAGGAACAAATACAAAGATTAATAAAGATATAATGATTTTTGTCCTCTAAAAGTAGACTTATGAAAAACAAACAATGTGAAATGTTACTTAAAGATCCCATGACATGGTACTTCTTGATGCTTTTATATGGCTCCTTAATGGTTCCCTAATACTGTAAATGAATCCTTCTTCAAAATCAACACTCAGTGCATGAGAAACAGAGATAAGATGAGAAAGAGTAATTTTTCTCTCTCTGAACCGTCCATAATGGGCGTTGTTGCTTGAATGCAAATGAGGAGAAAAGAGATGGCCAATAGTAGAGGGTGGGGGCGTGGCCAAACTCTCCGCTCTCGGCTCTGAGCTGTCAGCTGTGCGCTCTGATCCATTTCCGTGTTTTTGCACGGGGGGAGAGATTTGAAGCGTTCCATTGAAAAATAAACACATTTCCACATAAAATAAAATTAAACCACTGCTGTTCAAAGGTCCAGAGGCTCAGATAAAGGACTTCCAAGCCTAGAAACACTCGGACGTGCCTCCAGGCAAATAAAAAAACGCATTTCGCATTGCCTAGCGCATTCGCAGTCCAAACTCTCTGGGCGTGATTTACAGAGACGCTGAGTACAGACAGACGGGGGTGGAACTGCATTTGCATTTCTTTTTTCGATCTGACGTCAATAAGGTGCCTTGTTTAAAATCGCCCATTTGAGCTTCGATTTTTTGTAACGCAGAAAAGGATCGCAAATGCTCAGTTTAGACATTTCGCAACTTTTAACCATGGGGGGGGGGGCTAAACAGGGTAGGGGAGCTCACATTAACGTTCAAAAACCTCAGAAAGTGAAAATTTCATGCCATGGGACCTTTAAAACATAAGTAATATAATTTTTGAATAGTTATAAATCCTCAAACGTCACCAATAAAGCGTTATCATGTGACGTCATAATCCGGAAGTCAGCCATGTTGGAGATAACATTGCACTTATGCTGCAAACTTTAAAAAAAAAAAAAAGGCAAAATGGTCAACCTGTGTGGTCCTAGGCTATCACAATAGATGGGACAGAGAAAAACACCTGCAGTTCTATCGTTTACCTAAAGTAGTGACCAACCAGGGTGAGCAGACAGAGCGATTATCAAAGGAAAGGAGGTGATTGTGGATCGCCAGTCTTCAACAGAACTTGGATGGGAAAAATCATAACAACATTCATGCTCAGCTCATTTTCGCAGCCGGTAGGTATTCCATACTGTGCATTGCGATTGCTATCGTCATTTTTTTATTTGTCATTTTTTAGGTCCATGCATCAGTAACTTATTAAAGGGACAGTGTGTAAGATTTTTACCCGTTAATTACTGAAATTGAAGATACCCATTCAAAAATACATTGTTTTCCAAGCCTTTTCACTTCTATCATGAAATCAAAGTATTCTTTTGGACTTAGATATAGTCACATAAAAGGGGGATCTTCCCCATGCAGAGGCAGCCATTTTGAATACGAGAGCCGCAGAAGGACATTTGGGCTCCGCCTTTGCCTTCAGCAAGGCTCGTGGTTTTGGGTAAACAACACAAGCATGCTGCCGGATCAGACGTCGTAATGGATCTAACACGTGTTTTGGACTAAATTGTTTTACTGGATTTTATTCGCTGGATCCTTACGGACAAATTGAGAGCAAGTTTATGGTGGAATACAGAGTTTGACCTGTGCAAAGCATTCTAAGGTAAGCTAATCTCGTTTTGTGCTTTTCCGTATAAAAGCCCCATGTGCTCGGGGAGTGATTATTGTGCAGGGAAATGAATTGCATAGTCAAAAAGAGGAGACTGTAAGGTTTCATTTGATGTGTAGAGTGTCATGGTACATGATCGGGAATGTGTGTTTTCATGAGAAAAAAAAAAAAAAAAAAACGGGACCGCGTTTTATTTATACAGTAGCGGCTCGTGCGCGCGCCCGGGTGACCCTCGAGGTCTGCCGTAGCTAAAACAGAAAGTGCAAAAGCACCATCCACCTATGCGCCACGAATCCTACACACTGGGGCTTTAAACTTTGTTAGTTGTAAATATTTGTACTTGTACATGTTCATTTGCTTCATTAGCCTCTACAGTAAATTGTATTACAGTGTTTATATTTTAATCTTTGCAAAACGTGAATCATAAAAGACAATATACTAGTACTTAAAGACGTTTCACATGTAATACAAGTATGCCAACCTTTGCCATCACAATATGCTTGTCTACAGTTTTCTGCACTTAACGTTATCGTACCAGCCACAAACAAACTGGTTGTTGCCTCCAGACCTTTAGAGCTCTGAAGGTCTTGTGCTGTATAAGGGCTTGGGGAGAAGACCAGGTAGTTCACAATATCGGGATCACTTACAGCAGCAGAATCGACAAATCGCCACTGTCACTGAACAAACCTGAATCCATCTCATACGGATCTTTTTGGCCAATTAATTTGTAATTTGAGTTTGGTCATATAACGCTCCTTTTCTTTGGCATCCACCTTATCTCTATACAACTGGTCAACTGCATCAGAAGTTTTGGATTCCGATGTGGAAGCTTTATCGCAAAGTTTTTCTGCACGGTTGCTTTATGTGTTTAATTTGAGTGCGCAATATCTCCAACATGGCCGCACATCCAGGTCATCGTCATGATTTTCCGGGTTCGTGAAAACGCTCTATAAACAGAAACCAAAAATCCTCCTGCTACACTGGTCCTGACTATAGGGGATCGGCCCTTTCAGGTTGCTCTAGCAGCACTGATTGACCAATTTATTATTTTTTTCCTATATTTGAAAGATATATTATTTTGTTTTTACATTGTTATTTGCAACAGCCTTCTCATGGTTCTGAAATCAATGGATAAATGGAGATGAAAGTAATAACAGCAGCAGTTAAATGAGCATATTACAGTTTGGTTCCGACTCACCACGATGGCGTACAGCCTGTAGGAGGAGCAGTCTGAGCTGAACACAGAACTGGAGAGGAACGGGCTCAGGTCCAGGGTCTCTGTCGAAAACTCCACATTTGTCTTGAGTTTGACCTGGCTCCTCCCTTTACACCCAAACCTGCACAAGGCAACACATTTAAAGGTTCACTGCGTAACCTTTCTACCTGTTTGTTTCCACAGAGATATTATCGCATTGACTGGAATTTTCCACCTCATCTATGACCATAGAGACAAGCAGGAGACACTATCAGGCCAAGTTACAGATCAGATCTGTGGAGAGGGGTGTCCACTCACAGTAAGAATGTTTATCAAGGCATTTGTAATTGAATTAATGTAAGACGCAGTTTCACAGTTTTTACGCCATACTGTGGAACATTTCAGGGAAAACATCTCCATGAGGACAAGAGAATCAGACCCTCCACTGGAAAAGTTACACAGTTCAGCTTTCATAAGGATATATTAATCTATCATCATATCTACGGTACACTGAGAGAGAAGAAGTACAAGTTCATTCATGGTCATTTCAGTGTCAGAAAGTTACACTGTGCAACTTTAAAGGGCCCATATTATGCTATTTTTCTTTTTTTTGTGATTTGTTTCATTCACACGTTTGTTTCATCCACCAGGCTGTCAGGAAGCTGAATTCTCACTTTACCTGTAACCAATTAAAAAAAAAAAAAAAAAATCACTCTAAACCAGGGGTGACAAACATGCGGCCTGGGGGCCAGATCCGGCCCTCCAAGACCTTTAATCTGGCCCTCGGCTGATTTTCTTTTACAATATTTTAATGATATTTGAATTTTCTATTAAGATATTGGTAATTCTCTGTGCCTCTTTTCTGTGCAGTTTAGCATAGCAGTGTCTCCAGCCCCTCCCACCAGAACAGCACAAATGAAGACTCGCCTCTTTCCAAACACTCTTAAAGGACCATCGTTTTGACTGTTGACCGTGACACCCTCATCAGCAAAATGTCAAAAATGAGAAAAATGGACGCAGAGTGCAGGATTTTCCAAGAAAAATGGACTAATTCCTATTTGTTCACGGAGGCGAATGGGAAACCTGTACGCTTGTGTTGAAATTGCATTTTTCTTAAAGTTTCAGGTTGTTCATAATATTATAATATTTTGTAAAAGAGTTCATCAAATAAAAAAGACTTCTGTAATAGATTTGCGTTTATCTGCACAAATATTTGAACTTAGTGCTATTTTTGGGGTATTTATGCCATGAGTTTTCTGATCTGGCCGCTTTGGGATCAAAGTAGGTTGGATACAGCCCCCGGACCAAAATGAGTTTGACACCCCTGCTCTAAACACTCTAAACACTAAACACAAAAACTGCTGCTAATTACTACAGTTACACATTTATTTTTTAGCTTTCTTTTTCAATGTACATTTTGATGCACACATTTTTGGACATCTGTAAACAGGTATTTACCGTACTGGCCCGAATATAAGACGACCCTGATTATAAGACGACCCCCTCTTTTTCAAGACTCAAGTTTGAAAAAAGAGTTTTTGAACACCAAATTTAATTTTTATACAGAAAATAATTACAGTACATCTGAAACAAATGATTAAAACAATATATTCGAGAGAAAATCACATCTTAATATCTGAACATTTAAATATGTAAACTAAAGTGCAATCACATTTGTAAATGAATGGCTTCTGGTTTTTGAAATGTAAATAAACCTACTGTGATAAAACAACAAAATTGCAATAACTGCATTAACCATCAAAGTGAAGTCTAACAGTAACTGTAGTCTTGAAACAAATCTGAATAAGGAAAAACATTGCAATAAAATAATGCAAACTGGTTTAAACTTGAGAGTAGCTGAGATATGTCATGTCAGAACATTACTCCTCACAAACATCCTCTGCCTCGCTGTGCTCAGTGTCACTGTCCTCACTCCCATCCTCTGGCTCCGCTGGGGAGTTCAGTTCAGCATTCGCTTTAAAGATATCTGGCGCCATCTAGCGTTGTGAATGGGTATAATGTCTAGACCGCGAATGTAAGACGACCCCCCCCCCTTTTTCAGTCTTATTTCAATGCAAAAAACATCGTCTTATATTCGGGCCAATACGGTATTTATTCTTTGCACTGCTTTTAGATTTTGTCTTGGATACTAGATTTGTACTCTGCTTTTTGCACTGCTTGGCCAGAGAGAAACAGAATTTCAATTCACTGTATGTCAAACACATATGGCAAAATTGACAATAAAGTTGACTTTGACTTCAACACACAAACCCTGTATATCCTCCTGAGACCCGCCCATTCATTTGTGTCCTTTATAGTGGACATCTCTTAAGTTCTGAGATAGACTCTAGTTTGTGGCTGCACTATGATAATGATAATGATAATAATAATAATGATAATAATAATAATAATAATAATAATAATAATAATAATAATAATAATAATAATAATAATAATAATAATGCATAAAAATAGGGTGACATCAGGTAATTTGAGCCACATTTTGGTTAATGTCTTAGGAAACTCGTAAAAAACTATTTATGACACTGGTTTACATTTATTTTAGTTAATAAATACAATCTTTAATATTTTAGGGTTGAATTATTGTATAAAATTTAATCATTTAGGTTTTACAGCTTATAAAACATCAGCTGTCCCACATTTTTTAAACGATCAGTGTTCAGCTAAAATGAGCTACTTACCAGCTTAAATGAGCCACCAAAAATGCAAAGCAAAACATTCATTTATTTATCATAAAAACATATTAGTAATTCTAACACACAAAATATAACATCACATAACATGTGTGTGTGTGTGTGTGTGTGTGTGTGTGAGTGCACTTTAGTACTTTATTGGACACACACTCATGGAAAGGCGTCTTTCCAGTACTACTGCCCTCGTCTATGGAACTGCCGGAGGACCTCAGGGCCAAAGAGAACGTTCATGTTTTTAAGAGTGGGCTCAAGACTCACCTGTTTAGCCTGGCCTTTGATTGACTTTGGTCATCTGTTTGCTTGTCTTTTGTTTGTTCTTTTATTTGTTTGTTCACCTGTTTGTTTGTTTGTTCGTCTGTTTGTTTGTTTTTTGTTTTTGTTTTTTTCCCCTCTGGCAGCACGGTGGCTGAGTGGCTAGCACTCATGCTTCACAGCAAGAAGGGTCGGGTTGCCCGAGCCTTTCTGTGTAGAGTTTTGCATGTTCTCCCCGTGTCTGGGTGGGTTTCCTCCGGGCACTCCGGTTTCCCCCACCAACCCAAACATGCGCCATAGGTAAAATCCTCCAGCTTAGGGCCTGACCAAGCCTAAATAACAAAATCATGGGGTTGGTCCCCGGGTCTAACATAGAACAACTTCTCCTGTGTGAGATCAATAAAAGTCACACTTCTAATCCTTAACCACTGTAAGGCGCTTTGTGTTACAATTTTGTATGAAAAGCGCTTTATAAATATTGTTTGATTGATTTATTGATTTATTGAACCCAAAAGTATACCCAGGAGGGATAAATAGAACAGATGTGGATAAGCAGGCCTACATATCATCAAAATGCTATGCTAATAGCCTCTATACCATCAAAATATTAGCTAAAGCTAACTCTGAAGGTGGCTCATTTTAGCTGAAGTGCATGGCTCAACTTACCTCAGTACATTAAGGTAAATTGAGCCACCACCCAAAATACTAATTTCATGAAAAGTAGTTTAGCTAAGCAAAAATTCAGCATCATATCTGATAAAGGCTGACACAACATGCATTTAGCCTATTTTTTATAGCTGTAGATCGATTTTTTAATGATTTATCAACCTTATAAGTTTCAAGAAAGAATTGTCTGCCAGACCACTAACCTCACAGTTCTCCTCAGCAGTATGTAAGTGTGGCATTGTCCTGCCCACGATACCAACCATACACCAATCAAATGTATTGTTTTCTATCAAGTACAGTTGTAGCGTGCATTTGATACAGTTTGCAGCCATTGGCTGCTAACATTTAAAGAGATAGGATGCTCAAACCTTAAATGTCTCATTTTAGCTGATGCCTCAAATTACCTGATGTCACCCTATATAAGTAAAATACATAAATAAGTAAATAATAAATTAAAAAGGAGTCTAAAAACTTTTTGAGGCGACTGTAATACCGACCAAAAAAATGTTTTTGTTAGGTTTAGGTTAGGTTAATTTGACATGGATTTAACACTATTACAGTCCATTACAGAGGACATGTCACAAAAATATGAATAAAAATAAAATTAACAAAATGTAAATGCTAAGGTGTTCATTTACTTCCAAATAGAAAATTAAAATAATAATAATACAGTGGTACCTCACCTTACGAAAGACCCTACATACGAAAAATCCAAGTTACGAAACGCCCTCACGTTAAATTTTGGTCTCTAGATATGAAAGAAAATTCAAGTTACGAAACGCGAAATCTCAAAAATTCGAATAATGCGCGCTCAGATGCACGCCCCGCTGTTATCCCCGCTCAAAGAGCACCTTTCTCGGTCTCTTAGCTCTAGCGCCGAACACGCAAGATTTTCAATAAAATGTATTAAATAGTGAAGCGTGGGGCGAGACACGACTCCAGAAGCAGCGCGGAGACATGAATGTGTGGCGAGGAGCACGGCACCGCGCGAGGAGCACCCCTAGTCCTGGTCTGCACGACCGGCACCGGGGCTGCGAGCACGAGGTAGAACCTCGTGCTCGCAGAACCGCGCCCGGACCGCGTCCTCTGGAGCCCGAGCCACAAACCAGCCGCACGAAACCAGCAAAGAGCGGCACGTGGTAGTTTAATCCTGGTTCAGTTCTGGTTTAGTCCAAGTCCAGTCCAGGTTTACACCTGGTCTAGACCTGGTTTAGTTCTGGTCTAGACCTGGTTCAGTTCTGGACCAGAACTAAACCAGGTCTAGACCAGAACTTCTGGTGTAGACCTGGTTTAGTCCACGTTTAGTCCTGTCTAGTCTCTTAGCCAATCAGGACGCAGAACCAATGTTACACTATAAAAAAAAAAAAAAAGTTACACTATAAAAAAAAAAAAGTTACACTATAAAAAACCTTGGAACGAATCAGGCCTTTTCCATTGAAATAGCTACTCAACTTACGAAAAATTCACGTTACGAAACCACTTCTGGTACTGTAATAAATATAGCTGCAAGCAGCAATGTGGGGCCAAGCACCGAAGGTGCATGTAGGCCTCAGCATGTATTATTGTTTTGTCATGACAGCCAATCAAACGCTACGTTACGCCAATCAAACGCTACGTTGATCTGACAGGGTCTAACAGGGTTTAACAGGCTCTGTTAGCCAGGCTTCCCAGGCTCCCAGGCTTCCTATGAAGGGTTCCCGAGATATGAGCTCACTTCGGCTACATCAAAGACACATCAAAGACAGATCAAAGGTACATTTCTGCGTTGCCTAGCAACGCAGAAAATTCCGGAAAATTCCTGAAAATTCCTGCAACTTTAACCTGCTGGTGGCAGTAGACGGTTGGTGGTGGGGGCCTATAAATTGCTGTGGGTAATGAGGAGACTGGCTGGAATGTGTATGCAAAATTTCACAACTTTTTACCAGACGGTTCTAAGGTTTCTTCCGGTCCCAGGAGGATATATAGATTGTGTCTCAAACAGAAAACACGAGGTAGCTGTGAACTTGAAATCTACTGCTTCATGACATCACAAGGTGGAACAGAGAATTTTGACTTTGGAGATGTAAACATAATAATAATGAAGGATTATTCAAACGTGTAAATTAAACAAAACTCCAGATATGTTTTTCAAGAGGTAACAACTATATAACATGGCTTAAAGCTCACAAGAGTCACTTTTGTGTAATACAGGACCTTTAACTAATTGTCTAGTAAAACGCTCTCTGGTTATGTCATAATATTTTTACCGTTTGAGGTGCAGGATGAGGATTTCGGGGGGTTTGTCGAGATACGTGACCACGGCGGTCTCTCTCCTCAGACCACACTCAGAGCACAGGACGCCCCCACTCAGTACGCTCTGCTGGAAGAACAGTGACAGGCAGTCCTACAACAACATGAGAGAGGGGGGTGAAGCCTCGGATTTATGCATGGCTTTCAGCTTCATGTTTTTTATTTTTTATTTTTTTATTTTTTATTACATGCATACAAACAGATTATTTTAAACATACGTGCATGCAATCAGATGAAAAATATACACAGAGATGACAAAACAGAGGAGTAATTAATTGATTCAGACTGATCATTCAAGTTCTTTATAAACTGATGAACATGTAGCTGATTACATGTTCATCAGTTTATAAAGAACTTGAATGATCAGTCTGAATGTTATCTGCAACATTTTGAGAAGGTTTATGTGTTCATTGCTATGGCAACAGTCCAAATTTTTCTTCATTCTAAAACCCTCAGATATAGTGATTGTGAACCACAGGTTCCTCTCACATACACAGGCTTGTGTTGGTGCCAGCACAACCTTTGGGGCCCTGGGGCAGATGTGGCTGCCATTCTGTGCCTATGGTCTCACTGGTAGAAGACATCAGTCCAGTGAACATTAGAGGTTGAAAAGGCTTGAAAAGCCTTGTGAGCCTCTGCTGAACCGACTTGACACAAGATCTGTGTTGTGTTGAATACAGTTATTTCTGTGTGTTTTTAAGCATTCTAATATTCCGCTGTTGTGGGAAAATTTATGTATGTCTTGATAATAAAAAAAATTATCAATTTTCAAAGCGCGGTGAGTTTTTGGAATACAGACAAGATCATGGAGATGATCCCCGGGCGCAGTAATGTGCTGCCCACTGCTCCTAATAACAGGATGAGTTAAATGCAGAGAAGAATTTCTCCTGTGTGAGATCAATAAAGTCACTTCACAAAATCACATACAGTACATATCAGAGCAGAGTCAGACATGTGCTTATCAACTGAACCTACATTGAGGACAGGTAGTACAACAAAGGGCTTCCTGAGGGTGGAGACAGTTGTGTCCGCTGAGCCTTTACACATGTTAATGACCGGTCTGGCCTCAGGTAGAAGAGGCCTAGTCCCCACGACAACGCTCCTGTTTTTTTTTTTTACCCGGGGTGAAAAAAAGTGTCGTCCACACACGTGTTGGATCAGAAAACATTCGTGTCAAAATGAGCACGGAGCGCTGAGTGAAAACGATGTAGTACATATGTCACACCGATAAGTGGCGCTGTAAACCGGAAAGAGCCAGAGCCGCCGGAAACGCAAGACTACAAAGAGCACATGCGCAGAAAGTCCTTTCTCTTTCGTAAACAAGCAAACACGTGTACTTTAGGGACCGTCAAAAAAAAGCACATTTATTTTGTCCCCCTGCTCCACCAATGTAGCAGCGACTCACTCCGGTAATGTGAAAATGTTGACCGTCCCTAACATAGACAGACGCCATAGAACGAAGATTTGCGCTGCGTGAGCAGAGTTTTTGCCTATAAATCGATAGTTAGTATTACTTGCTATCGTTTTATTAGATAGACATTAACAAGTAGAACTCTCGTTAACCTTATTTAGGCAAAATGCTTGTTTGGATCTTACTACGGGACTGTTAAACATACCCGGACATTATGTTGGTCACGTGATGATTACGGCAGCGCAACGTCATCATTTTCCCAACAGTCGCGTTTTTCGCCTGCCACACGACAACGCGACGGGGGGCGTTCTCCGACTTCTCCACTCTGGAACCCGTTTTTAAAAAACACCGTTCTCACCCCCAAAAACGCCGGCGCCGTCTGGACGACAGGCCCAAACGCACATAAACTTCCCCGTTTCCTCCAAAAAACGTTGTCGTGGGGACAGGCCCTCATTTACACAAAGACAGACTGATAGAAATCTTTCCACAGTATAAATTTCATCACACTGCCTATATCAAGAAAAGTATTTTTTGCACTCAAGCCACAAATGCAGGACAACACAGGATTACTCAAACATGAATAAAACACTCAAATGACAACTTCTAAGTAGCTTGAGATGAGTGAAGAATCCCTCAGTCGTCCAGGTAGAATCCATGATAAAAGGAGAAATTCAATTTGTCAACTGGACAAAGTTTGTTTGGTCGAAAAGGTTTCGCAGCTCATCCACGCTGCTTCGTCAGTTCTGGTTGGAGTGCTGGTTAGACACTGCTTATATCTAGCTGCATGGCTGTTTTCACACCTCTGGCCCTGACCTGGTTAGCCCTATTGTTTCCTTTGTTTGTTTTGATTTCGGTTTGAGAATGGAATTATATATGGGAGACAAATTATGTCTGACTCCCCCATTCCTTTCTATACTCCATTTTAATGAATATGCTTGAAATACTATAGTCAGATTACTGTTTGATCCATCTGTACCTGTATGGAGCAGGAGATGAGGTCTGTGGGGATGGGCAGAGACAGGATGGTGAAAGGCTGAGAGCTGTGGGCCTGATGGTCACAGTGTAAACACAGAGTCACTCCACTCAGATGCCCCTCAAACAGACGTGAGACCACCGTACTGTCCGAGCGCAGGCCAGCCCTCCTCTGCTCCCGACCCAGCTGACGACGGGAAACCTGGAGGAAAGAGATACTGCTTCAGCTTCATTTTGAACTTTATTAGAACTACTTTCTCTCGTCTAGTAGATCTCATGATAACATAAAGAAAGTATAATTATTTTATGTTGAAAATTACATTCTATTGGTTTCAGATTGTAGAATGTGATTATGTCATACGTACAGATGGGGGGCAAGAGACAGTTCTTCCTATTGATTAAATTGCCATTTTGTCATGAAATATCCAAAAGGAAATAACAAATACAGAATCTGCTGATTTCTATTAGTGACCAGAACCATTAACTTCTTGTATTCCAACAAAAAACTGCATTTTAACTATATTAATTTTAGCTGCCCCCATCTGTGTTAAATACAGTTGACTTATAAAATGGTGTGACATCATCTGAAACCCAAAAAGTGCTTGAAAAGTAGAATTTTTATCATCATTATGGTATTGTAATCAGCGAGTATTGAGTCAAGTCTTTAAAATTGAAATCAAGTTTAAAATGTTAGCATCATGACCACACTATTCCACATAGACACACCTTCTTGAGATCGTCGTGCAGGGCGTTGATGCAGTACATGAGCAGCTCCTGGGCGTCCTGCTGCAGATGGTTGTTAAACTGTGGGAGGACGGAGCAGAGCACACTCCTGGCCTCTAGGGGCGCACAGCGAGCAGCTCTGCCCAACCACATCTGCTCCAAGAGACGCACAAACACCTCCGCCACCCGGCACTTACACCTGTGGAGGGGAGATATGAGCTTTATTAGTCTATCCATGGGTTTCAGAATGAGGGAAACGAGGCCCATTACCATAGCGATTAACAATTTAAATGTCTTACATTATTCTAAATTGATTCTTGTGAGTTTTAGACCTTTTAGAATGCTGTTACCTCATCCAAAACATACCTGGAGTTGTGTTTTGTTTCATTCACACATTTAAGTAATTTTAGTTTATTAGTTTGTCTACATCTCCAAAACTCAGTGCTTCTCAAATAGCACGGTGTGATGCCAGGACGGGCCCGTGTGACCCTGAGAAACATGCTTTTTTTCCGTACTGTATTAGAACTAAGTGTAATTGCACATCAACAACAGTAGTTGGCAGTGGCGCTCTCATTGTCTCTCTGGGGCAGGGATCGGCAACCTTAAATACACAATATACAGAACAGACTCACCATCAGCAGAACATCCTCTGTCACAGAAAAAACACGTATATTCCACTGAGGCATGTCCTTTAGTCTGACAGAAGCTGACGCATCAGCGACACAAGGAGAGAGCGTTTTTTTTTTCAGTGCTTTTACTTTATGCAAATGAGGTGGTTTTAAGTTTCGTTTCTGTAAAACGTAAACAAATGTGCGCAAATCTACATTAAAAACACGTTCATATTTGAGTCCTCAGGGCAAAAAGACAATGCAGTCTTTGTTGGAGGTTTCTTTCTTTCATTTTTTTGTTTTTAATGTTAATAAAGGATACAATGTTATGCAGAGGTGAACTAATAACAATTTTCTAGACAAATAATACTATTTATAGTCGTGCGCTGGGAGGGGGGAGTGAAATTTTTTCTTCTTCCTAGGGGGGGTCACAGAAAATAATTGAGAACCACTCCAAAAACTCAAAATGTTGTTGCACCTTGTGATGTCATGTAGTGGTAGTTTTCAAGCTATCTTTTACCTTTTGTTCAGTAGAGACTGGCAAATCCAAGGTTGAAATCATTCAAATTGTCATTGTGGAGCTTAAAAACACAAGGTGGAACAGTGCTGTCCATTACTCAGCCTAAATATGCTGTTTGTGTGTTGAAACAAAACTACACTTATGTTTTAGATGAGGAAACAACATTATAACTTAGATCAGAAAATAGTGTAATATTAAAACTACACATTACTGGAGATCCTTCATCCCCACCGCTATCAGACTGTATAACTCCACTGTATACAGTCATATATTTTGCTATACTATATTATGCATGCACATTCTCTTCAAACTTTCTTTTGCACTAAACTGCCTGGAGCTAATGTGACAAGTGAATTTCTCCTGTGTGAGATCAATAAAGTCTTATCTTATCTCTTATCTTATATGTTTTGAATGTACTCAAAATGGAAGCTGATGTATACGTAGCTTGTATCATGACATTGCACTAGTTTGATTTTTACTAAATTGCTGTTTAAAGATCCCATGACATGGTACTTCTTGATGCTTTTATATGGCTCCTTAATGGTTCCCTAATACTGTAAATGAATCCTTCTTCAAAATCAACACTCAGTGCATGAGAAACAGAGATAGGATAAGAAAGAGTATTTTTTCTCCCTCAGAACAGGTCATAATGGACGTTGTTGCTTGAATGCAAATGAGGAGAAAAGAGCTGGCCAATAGTAGAGGGTGGGGGCGTGGCCAAACTCTCCGCTCAGAGCTATCAGCTGTGCCCTCTGATCCATTTCCTTGTTTTTGCACTGGGGAGAGATTTGAAGCGTTCCATTGAAAAATAAACACATTTCCACAGAAAATAAAATTAAACCACTGCTGTTCAAAGGTCCAGAGGCTCAGATAAAGGACTTCCGAGCCTAGAAACACTCGGACGTGCCTCCAGGCAAATAAAAAAACGCATTTCGCATTGCCTAGCGCATTCGCAGTCCAAACTCTCTGCGCGTGATTTACAGAGACGCTGAGTTCAGACAGACGGGGGTGGAACTGCATTTGCATTTCTTTTTTCGATCTGACGTCAATAAGGTGCCTTGTTCAAACTCGCCCGTTTGAGCTTAGAATTTTTGTAACGCAGAAAAGGATCGCAAATGCTCAGTTTAGACATTTTGCAACTTTTAACCATGGGGGAGGGGGCCTAAACAGGGTAGGGGAGCTCACATTAACGTTCAAAAACCTCAGAAAGTGAAAATTTCATGCCATGGGACCTTTAAAGGTGCACTATGTAACTGTTTACCTGGATTGTCACCCAGTATGGCATTAAACATGTGTACCTCCATGGAAACAAGCAGATGACCTCAATAACATAAGAGCTGTATAGTTGTGGGTGTGACCTGCTGATGTCTTTCCTGGTGTCCGGCTGCAGCAGATACTCCACCAGGGGCACTGTGGAGCAGAGACACTGGAACACTGCGTTCAGGTAACACGAGTTCCCTGAGTTGTCCAGGCCACACACTCCAGGCTGGTTTTTCAAGAACTTCTCATTCTTCACAACTGGACTACAGCTGGACTCCAAGAAACTGCCAAATGAAAACAAAATGAAAACCAAAATGTCATCAACATTCCCTGGCAATGTGATGCTAACTGTAGGCACTGCTTTGTCTAATAGACCTGTCTATCCATCTATCTATCTATCTATCTATCTGTAAGCAGCCACATCCTTCATTACTGCTGGATGTTATTGTGTCCATGCTGTATATATATTTTGTATTTATTTTCAGTCTATTTTATGCATACCGTTGTTTGATCATACACTCAACAAAAATATAAACGCAACACTTTTGTTTTTGCTCCCATTTTTCATGAGATGGACTTAAAGATCTAAAATTCATTCCAGATACACAATATTACCATTTCTCTCAAACATTGTTCACAAATCTGTCTAAATGTGTGATAGTGAGCACTTCTGCTTTGCTGAGATAATCCATCCCACCTCACAGGTGTGCCACATCAAGATGCTGATCTGACATCATGATTAGTGCACAGGTGTGCCTTATACTGCCCACAATAAAAGGCCACTCTGAAATGTGCAATTTTGTCTCACAGCAAAATGCCACAGATGTCACAAGCATTGAGGGATCGTGCAATTGGCATGCTGACAGCAGGAATGTCAACCAGATCTGTTGCTCGTGAATTGAATGTTCATTTCTCTACCATAAGCCGTCTCCAAAGGCATTTCAGAGAATATGGCAGTACATCCTACCGGCCTCACAACCGCAGACCAAGTGTAACCACACCAGCCCAGGACCTCCACATCCAGCAGGTTCACCTCCAAGATCGTCTGAGACCAGCCACTCGGACAGCTGCTGAAACAATTGGTTTGCATAACCAAACAATTTCTGCACAAACTGTCAGAAACCGTCTCAGGGAAGCTCAACTGCATGCTCGTCGTCCTCATCGGGGTCTTAACCTGACTCCAGATCGTCGCCGTAACAGACTTGAGTGGGCAAATGCTCACATTCGATGGCATCTGGCACGTTGGAGAGGTGTTCTCTTCACGGATGAATCTCAGTTTACATTGTTCAGGGCAGATGGCAGACAGCGTCTGTGGCGTTGTGTGGGTGAGCGCTTTGCTGGTGTCAATGTTGTGGATCGAGTGGCCCATGGTGGTGGTGGGGTTATGGTATGGGCAGGCATCTGTTATGGACGAAGAACACAGGTGCATTTTATTGATGGCGTTTTGAATGCACAGAGATACCGTGATGAGATCCTGAGGCCCATTGTTGTGCCATACATCCATGAACATCACCTCATGTTTCAGCAAGATAATGCACGGCCCCATGTTGCAAGGATCTGTACACAATTCTTGGAAGCTGAAAATGTCCCAGTTCTTGCATGGCCAGCATACTCACCGGACATGTCACCCATTGAGCATGTTTGGGATGTGCTTGACCGGCGTATACGACAGCGTGTCCCAGCTCCCACTAATATCCAGCAACTTCGCACAGCCATTGAAGAGGAGTGGACCAACATTCCACAGGCCACAATTGACAATCTGATAAACTCTATGCAAAGAAGATGTGTTGCACTGCATGAGGCAAATGGTGGTCACACCAGATACTGACTGGTTCTGAGTCCCCAGAACCCCAATAAAGCAAAAAAAAAAAAAAAAAAAATGCACATTTCAGAGTGGCCTTTTATTGTGGGCAGTCTAAGGCACACCTGTGCACTAATCATGATGTCAGATCAGCATCTTGATGTGGCACACCTGTGAAGTCGGATGGATTGTCTCAGCAAAGCAGAAGTGCTCACTATCACACATTTAGACAGATTTGTGAACAATGTTTGAGAGAAATGGTAATATTGTGTATCTGGAATGAATTTTAGATCTTTAAGTCCATCTCATGAAAAATGGGAGCAAAAACAAAAGTGTTGCGTTTACATTTTTGTTGAGTGTAATTTCCATTTATCATATTTTTCCGATCAAATCTCTAGTATGTAAATTTAGTGCACTGAAATGGCAATACAACTTCATTTTCAGATTTTTTGCTACGCTTTATTTTAACAATGACCAGAAAGAACTTACTGGGTTGAAACTAGAACAGGTGAGCTGATTTGTGCTGGTAAATAATCTCAAATAACATTAGTCACTCTCTTGTCAACATTTTGTTAAAAATCAAACACCTAAACAGTACCATGAACGAAAATCTGTGAATCCTGAAAATGTGTTGTGTTGTTTGTATTGTTTCAAAATGTATTCAAGATTCAAAGCTTTTATTGTCATATGCACAGTAAAGAAACACGTTTCCCTGTACAATGAAATTCTTACGTTGCTGCCCACCCTGGATGCCAAGAGCATGCAAAAAGATAAAAAAATAAAAAATAAAATAGATAAATAAGATAAAGAGAAGCATGTAAAAAAAATATAATCAATAGAAACAATCTTTACAGAATATACACTATGAAAAATATAGGCTAGGTGCTATGTACATATTTACAGATAATGTGCAACATTAGTTTTATGTGCAACTGTCAGTAGTAAAAATGGTGTGTAAACATGGTTGGTATAGTGCAAACAGGAAATGTAAACTTTTGAGCAGTTACATATTTGGCTGTGTTTGCTAATGTGTGCATTACATTTGGACATTTCCCCATAGACGTACATGCAGGAACCCCCACTCCAGCGTGACGTCACTGCAAAGTGTCAAGTTCAAAAGTTCAAAGTCGGTTTTATTGTCAGTTCTGCCATATGTGTTCAACATAGAGTAAATCAAAATTTTGTTTCTCTCAGCCCAAGCGGTGCAAAAAAGACACATATAAACAAAGACAATATAAAGACAAAACAAAAATGTTAGAATAATTACAAATGTGTTATCATTGCTTCATGTATTTTGATCAAATTTAATTGGAATATTGTGAGGAAATGGAGTCAGAAAATCCGGGATGGAGTTTTGACAGAAGGGGCATTGCAACCTGCAGCTGCACATATCAAGGTTGCTGAATTTCTGGGAAAGTTGAGTTTCTGGGAAAGAAGTACGGAAGTCGACAGAGGCCATATTCATTTTTTTCTTCCTCGTTATCACAAGATAACAAGATAATTAATTCGTGATCTCGAGAAAACAAACAGTTATTCCGTGATCGAGAAAACAAAACAGTTATTTCGAGATCTCAAAAAACGAAACAATTATTCTGTGATCTCGAGAAAACAACTGAAACATCTACCGCCACGTTGTGACAGGCTGACTTCGGGGCTATTTCTCATTCTGAATAGACGCGTTTTTGGTCATTAGAATGTCTGGAATAATAATCGATCAGCTGATAAGGCTACATCTTCATGTCAAGGGGGCGTAGCAGTAGCTAGACCTACATCTCAGCTGTTTTCTCAAGATCTCGAGATGACAGTTTTGTTTTCTCAAAATCACGGAATAACAGTTTTGTTTTCTCAAGATCACAAATTAATTGTGTTGTTTTCTCGAGATCTCAAGTTAATTTTCTCATTATTAAGGTGGAAAATAATAATGACAAACATGGCCTGTGTCGGCTTCCGTAAAGAAGTCATGTTGTTTTATCATGTGAAATTTGCATATTTGTGTACTTCCATCTGTGAATTAATAAAAGGTGCCAGAAGGAACAGCCCAGTGGAGAAGGTGCCTGACCACTCTGTCGTCTGTCTCCCCTTGCGCAAGTAAAACGTAAATAAGTGTTTGCTGTGGTTCTTCAATGAACTCATCTGTATTTTCAGATCTAAAGCAAAGAATAAATAAATACCTGCTTACAGATGTCCAAAATGTGCAATGTGCATCAAAAATGTGCAATGGAAGATGCAGCAGTGAAATGTGCATTGGAAATCAAGATAAAAATAAATGTGTAACAGTAGTGTCAGTTCTCACCTCTGATTGGTCGCGTCGGTGAAGGGGCCGTCCTGATAGGAGCTGTGCAGTTTGGGCAGCACCGGCACAGACACAGGGGGGTCCACCACGAGCTGGGACCCCAAAGACTTGGTAAAATCACTGAGCTCCACTCTCCTCCCTGAGCCCTGGTTCTGCAGCGTATGGAGCACAAATGTATTGATGCAAACCACGTGTAGCGCCCCCCACAGGCCAGGCAAAAACACTTCCACCTCTGAACCTTTGAGGTCCGACTGACGAAACAGAGCAGGTCCTGTCCAGCCCTGGAGGTGAGCGGCCATTGTGGATTCCTGGTTAGCTTGTTGTTTGCGGGGAGTAGTCAAATCTAGTGACATTTTAGCATTTGTAGGAATGAAACGTATGTTGAGACCAAAGTTTGAAAATACGCCTGTAAGTTTGCCATCCATCCACTCAGAACTGTTGATCTTAACAACGTGGCTATTACAACAAAATGGCCTTAAAAGGTGGCATATAACTTGCTGAATTACAGGTTTTCTGCTTTGTTTTTGCATTTGTTCAGGGCAATAAAGAAACATGTTGCAAATGAAACCAGTGCTAACATCACAAAGTAGCGCAAGATGCAAGGATGAAGGATCTTGCTGGTATGAAAGCTGGTATTTTTTGATTGTTAAACTGTGTCCGGGTGTGTACAATGTCTGGTAGCGTCTTGATAAATGACTACAAAATGCTGATAAGATTTCAAGTTTGGTCACATCCTCCAATCTGGTAAGGGACATGAGATGTGTTTGAAAACTATTCCTTTTGAGAACGCCTTGCCAACCATCTAAACTCAAATCCGAATTGTTTTTCTCGTCTATGAAAATCCCACTCTTCAAAACAACTGAGAATAATGTTAAGGCGTCCATGAACTCCCCTTCGGTGGATAGGTCTACATTCTGGTCTTTGGTTTGGCTGTAAGAAGAACGATTTGATCCCGATTTGGCGCTCCGAGCACGCCTAGTTAGCTCCCGAATAGCACCACGGTCTAGGACTTCCAGAAACAGTTCCCTGGCCGTGTAGTAGACCTGGTAAGTGGGACCATTGTGGGTTTTGGAGAGAGGTTTGATTCTTTTGGGTCGGAAAATATTTGGGAGACATAATCCGTTACTCTGAGCGGATGCATCGTCAGAAAAGTGGCACTCCTCTGAAGTCCAAGAGCACTCTTTGATGGACAAGGCCTTGGGTTTCATTTCAGCAGAACCTAAAACGAGAGAACAACACAGACACAGACCAAAATGTACTATTAATTTACTATATTAAAGGGTCTATATTACGCTATTTTCTGATTTTGTGTTTTGGTTCATTCACACTTGTTTAACACACAAACCCTGCATATTTAGGCTGGACACTGTTCCACATTATGATGTCATGTGGTAATACAGGAAGTGCTCCAATGTGTTTTTAAACTCTGTACACCTTCACTAGAATCATTTGGATGATTTCAACCCTGGAATTGCCAATCTCGACTGAACAAAAGGTTGCATGTATTCATATTTCAATTCAATTGTGATTAATCTTACAACTCTACAAGGCATTACCACTGAAGTCTACACCACATGGTTTGTATACTTCTGTATTTCTATGAGAGAAATACAGACTTTTTCATGAATATGTGACATTTTGCTGCAGTAAAACGTGATTGAAAAACTCAAGGAGGATTTTATCTGCTAGAATCAAGTTGCCAATAGCCCTGCTTCTAGTTAACCAGTTAAAGGGATAGTGCGTTTTTTTGTCCCCGTGAACTTACCGGATCTACTTACGTGAGCTCCAGAACCCGAGCAGAACTGGGCTGAGATGAGACTGTCAGAGGTAAGCCAGTGTTACCGCACGACACTTTTAGAAGGAAACCCATACAGATTAACATTAAAAAAACAAAACAAAACAGTATCCCTTTAAACATGCTCCATTCTCCACTGTCACCAGTAGAGGGCGACAGATAGTTAAAGGTGATTGATCAAAACATTCTCTGCTCATGTGAAATATCCAAAGCCTCAATGTAAAACACCAGTCGCTAAAAATGCTCTGGTCCACCTTGTGATGTCATGTAGTGGTAGTTTTGAAGTTAACCTTTTAACTTTTGTTCAGTAGAGATTGGCAATTCCAGGGTTGAAATCATCTAAATGTTTCTACTGAAGGTGTATAGAGTTTTAAAACACATTAGAGCACTTCCTGTATTACCACATGACATCACAAGGTGGAAAAGGTGTCCAGCCTAAATATGCAGGGTTTGTGTGTTAAACAAGTGTGAATGAACCAAAACACAAAAGAGGTAAAAGTTAAAAGGTTAACTTCAAAACTACCACTACAAATCAGGGCTCTCAAGTCTCACGCATTGAGAGTGTGACACATGCAATTCGACGTGGAAGGTGGAAAATAATCATTACAAACATGGCCTGTGTCGGCTTCCGTAAAGAAGTCATGTTGTTTTATCATGTGAAATTTGCATATTTGTGTACTTCCATCTGTGAATTAATAAAAGGTGCCAGAAGGAACAGCCCAGTGGAGAAGGTGCCTGACCACTCTGTCGTCTGTCTCCCCTTGCGCAAATAAAACGTAAATAAGTGTTTGCTGTGGTTCTTCAATGAACTCATCTGTATTTTCAGATCTAAAGCAAAGAATAAATACATACCTGCTTACAGATGTCCAAAATGTGCAATGTGCATCAAAAATGTGCAATGGAAGATGCAGCAGTGAAATGTGCAATAGAATGTGCATTGGAAATCAAGATAAAAATAAATGTGTAACAGTAGTGTCAGTTCTCACCTCTGATTGGTCGCGTCGGTGAAGGGGCCGTCCTGATAGGAGCTGTGCAGTTTGGGCAGCACCGGCACAGACACAGGGGGGTCCACCACGAGCTGGGACCCCAAAGACTTGGTAAAATCACTGAGCTCCACTCTCCTCCCTGAGCCCTGGTTCTGCAGCGTATGGAGCACAAATGTATTGATGCAGACCACGTGTAGCGCCCCCCACAGGCCAGGCAAAAACACTTCCACCTCTGAACCTTTGAGGTCCGACTGACGAAACAGAGCAGGTCCTGTCCAGCCCTGGAGGTGAGCGGCCATTGTGGATTCCTGGTTAGCTTGTTGTTTGCGGGGAGTAGTCATATCTAGTGACATTTTAACATTTGTAGGAATGAAACGTATGTTGAGACCAAAGTTTGAAAATACGCCTGTAAGTTTGCCATCCATCCACTCAGAACTGTTGATCTTAACAACGTGGCTATTACAACAAAATGGCCTTAAAAGATGGCATATAACTTGCTGAATTACAGGTTTTCTGCTTTGTTTTTGCATTTGTTCAGGGCAATAAAGAAACATGTTGCAAACATACAGGGCTCTCAAGTCTCACGCATTGAGAGTGTGACACACGCAATTCACATGCCACACATGGCATTTCTCACGCTGAATTTTTAAAAACATTTTTTATTTTTTTTGTGCTCAGAAAATCGCTCCTCGGGAAAAAAATTTCACTCCGGCCCCCCCGCTACTTGGAAATTACGCTGTCTCACGCACGACCCCGCTCAAAACTTGAGAGCCCTGCACTACATGACATCACAAGGTGGACCAGAGCATTTTTAGCGACTGGTGTTTTACATTGAGGCTTTGGATATTTCACATGAGCAGAGAATGTTTTGATCAATCACCTTTAACTATCTGTCGCCCTCTACTGGTGACAGTGGAGAATGGAGCATGTTTAACTGGTTAACTAGAAGCAGGGCTATTAGCAACTTGATTCTAGCGGATAAAATCCTGCTTGAGTTTTTCAATCACGTTTTATTGCAGCAAAATGTCACATATTCATGAAAAAGTCTGCATTTCTCTCATAGAAATACAGAAGTATACAAACCATGTGGTGTAGACTTCAATGGTAATCCCTTGTACAGTTGTAACATTAATCGCAACTGAACTGAAATTTGAATACATGCAATAAGAGAAACAACAAAATACACTGTCTTATTCTGCCTAAAAAACGGTTAACCCTGTAGTTGGGATCTGACTGTACAAAGCTGTACTGATCCTTGTATTAGTTTATCAGTTCATATTTCAGTGAAGAGAGTTTTGTCAACGCTTCCAAACATGTTTAAAATGTGAACTGTGATAAGAATCATGGTACTAAAGCATAAATTGCAAATGTAAACTCAATTGCAAAGCTTGTCATTAGACATTTTCCCCATGTTGTTCTGCCCTACTTTAATATAATAACAACACAACTAAAATCAAACTCACCTCTGCTCAAAGTTGAGTAGTTTCCCCACTGTATCTGACCCCAGCTGAGTGGACTTCTTCTCTCCCATGTGCTGCTCTGTTACAACCTAGAATGAAATGTTTATGTCAAAGTTGCTCTCAGATGAACCAAAGGAGAGATCTGGTTGTCAAGGGAAGCCGATCTGGTTGTCGGGGAAAACTCCAGGGATCGTTCGTCTCTACAACTGTGTCCTAGAAACACAGGGAGATGCTCGAGTGAACAGACAGTTATAGACCTGGGACTCTGTGTATTTTAAACCTCATTTAGTCTCAATAACATTAATGTAGAAACAGTAATTGGTGGCAACTTGACACATATTTGGCTTTCCATATTTGCAGAAGTTAAAGGAGAATTAACGCTTTTTACAATCTGAGCCTTATTTCGGTAATAAAACAAGTTGTTTTACTCACCCATAGCACTTTGGTGTCATATGGAGCATTTCCGGTGATGTTTTAGTTTAGCGATCTCCGTAACGTGAGCATATGTTTGTGGTCCCCAAATAACACAAACTTTAGCACTTTTCAAATCATAGAAGCTCAATGTCTTAGTCTACACTTTCGTTTGAGTCAAAAGTGGCCTGTAATCCGAGATTTAGCCATAGTTTCGAGTAGATGAGGAGGCCAGTGCGCATGTGCGGAGTCACAGCTTATTTCGCTCTCAGCTCTCGGGACCCAAATATGAAACGCAAAGCTGTAAATTATGGATAAATCTCAGATCACAGGCCACTTTTGACTCAAACAAAAGTGTAGACTAAGACATTGAGCTTCTATGATTTGAAAAGTGCTAAAGTTTGTGTTATTTGGAGACCGTAAACATATGCCCCGAGAACTCACGTTACGGAGATCGCAAATCTAAAACATCTCTACAAGTGCTCCATATGACACCAAAGTGCTATGGGTGAGTAAAACAACTTGTTTTATTACCAAAATAAGGCTCAGATTGTAAAAAATGTTATTTCTCCTTTAATGCCTTGTTGCTCTGTTTAATTTCAACATTTGTTATCTCTATGCACTAAAAGATCAGTTCTGCTTGGGCTTTTAAATGTATTGCTTATTTTTATTGAATTTAATTACTTTATAATCATGGTGGGTGGTTTACTTGAGTGATGTTTTAAATAAAATGTATTTTTCAGAGTGCTTCTGCTAGTACTTCTAGCAGCATGCTTTTACTTCTACTTGAGTAATATTTAGACTGAGATAAACTTTATTGATCCACCAGGGAAATTGTTTTGGGTACAGTAGCTCACTCATCAAATATAATATATAATATATAACAGGGTAAAAAGAAAAAATAGATGGAATAGCAACCAAAGAGCAATAGACCAGTGTCAGATGAGACATAATTATATACAGAAAAATAAAGATAATAAATGTATATGTACAAATCAGATTTAAATAGAAAAGTAATAAAATATTTCTTATTGAAGTAACAGTACTCTTGTGTACGTGTCTACAAGTGATAAAAGCTTTATGTTGACAATATGAAATCATTTGAACATTTATGTGTTTTGGCACTTCTTCAGATATGATTTAGTTTGTCTCATTTTTGTGTCTATCCTTTAAAAATACCAGATTTCTTGCATTATTCAATGATTTGTCCTTCAATTACGGTACATGCACAGTTTTAAATCAGGTGTTGTGTTCCAACTCTTTAACTCTTTAAGCTATTCTTAATAAAGTAGTAGTTTTCCCAAATACTTTTTACTTGATTCATTATCTCATTGAGAGTAAATGGCTTGGGTAGTAACACTAAAACCTGCCTCCAGAGGGCAGACTTTACCAGCTAGCCGAATAATGGAGTCAAAAAAACACCTCACTCAAGTCATCAGTTACCCAATATTTCTAACATGTTTAATTTTGCCTTTATAAAAATCTTACCTTGAAAATTTAAAACTGTGGCTATCTTAAAACTATGATAAGCATCACGAAGGTATTTGTTTCCACCAAGCTGAAGGCACACACATGCAAACATACCTGGAGTTGTGTTTTGTTTCATCCACACAAAATGTTTCACCTTGTGACGTCATGTGGTAATACAGGAAATGCTCCACACACCTTCACTATGATCATTTGGCTCATTTCAGCCCTGGAATTGGCAATATCTACTGAACATAAGGTAAAAGGTAGACGTTAACATGAAAACTACCACCTCGTGACATCACAACAGAGTAATCTGAACTTTCAAGATATACAGCTCTGGAAAAAATAAGAGACCACTGGATTTTTTTCTGAAATCAGCATCTCTACATGTATTACAGCCATTCCATTCCAGCGTCTGTTGAATTCCAACACAAACACAAAGCTGAGCTACTTCAGTTCTTGCACCAGGAGTGGAATAAAGTCACCCAAGAACAATGTGAAAGACTTGTGGAGAGGACGTCAAGACGCATGAAAGCTGTGATTAAAAATAAGGGTTATTCCACCAAATTTGATTTGGGAACTCTGCACGGTGGCTGAGTGGCTAGCGCTCTTGCTTCACAGCAAGAAGGTTCCGGGTTCAATCCCCGGGTTGCCCAAGCCTTTCTGTGTGGAGTTTGCATGTTCTCCCTGTGTCTGGGTGGGTTTCCTCCGGGCACTCCGGTTTCCCCCATCAACCCAAAACATGCACCATAGGTACCTCCAGCTTAGGTCCTGACCAAGCCGAAGCAAGAAGATCATGGAGATGGTCCCCGGGCGCCCTAATGTGTGTGCTGCCCACTGCTCCTGATAACAACAGGATGGGTTAAAATGCAGAGAAGAATTTCTCCAGTGTGAGATCAATAAAGTTGCTTCTTCTTCTTAAGCGTAAACATTAGTATTATGTTGTTTTAAAATGAATTTCATCGTGTTTCTTTGCATTGTTTGAGGTCTGAAAACATGTATCTTTTTTGTTATTTTGACCATGTAATTTTCTGCAAATAAATGCTCTAAACGATAATATTTTATTTGGAATTTTGGGGGAAATGTTGTCAGTAGTTTATAGACTCAAAGAAAAATGTTCCTTTTGCCCAAACACATACCTATAAAACTGATCATTTTGTAGTGGTCTCTTATTTTTTTCCAGAGCTGTAGAGACTAATGCAGGATTACTTAAACGTGTGAATGAAACAAAACACAACTCCAGGTATGTAGACAATATCAACATTATAACATGACTTAAAGCTCACAAGAGTCACATTTGTATCATATAGGACCTTTAAACAAAAGCTGAAACCCAAGAATCGGAAAAAAGAAGGTGATTTGCAAGTAGCCTAATTAGTTTGTTTTCAATATTTATGAAAGCTTGGCGCACTTTCTCAGTTGCTCTTGGGTGCCTCCTAGTGACAGTCCCCCTGCAGCTGCTCGGTTCATTTTGCATGTCACTGTTGCACCATTCTGTCTGAGAGCTTCTGAGCCAAATGTATTAGCCAGCCTTCTGTGTCCCCATATGTGAACACAGTGTTTATGTAACCCGCAAACTGTGAAGCACGAAGCAGCTTTAGTCTGTGTTTGGATCGCATTCAAATGGGATGAAAATGCTGAACGTAAAAGGCATTTTAAAGGAGCACTGTGCAACTTTTTGGGGGGAGTGTCAGTCACCTGCTTGTATCCATGGAGAAGTTATTGCTTTTCCTGAAATGCACCACAGTATTGCATTAAACTTATATTACTTGCATTTATTCAGTTATAGGGGATTTAATTGAATTGAAAAACATGCATTCTTACTGAGAGCAGGGTCCCTTCATGTCCATAGATCTGACCTGTAACTTGGCTTGGTAGTGTCACCTGCTTGTCACCTCTATTTACATGATTTTCAATATGTTGCATTTGAGTGTCATGGGTCCCTGTAGCTTCAACATTGTTTTTTGACATGTTTGAAGGTGTAGGTGTTTCCCTGCCCCAAAGCCCACTTTTTCCTACAGGCTTTCAGGTGATTTTCTTTCGATAGTGAAAGAGGAATGTAAGAATGTAATGAATTTAATGTAAGAGGATGTAAGGAATGGGTAAGTAAGAGTGGTCCTGGAATGTGTATCTATCCTTATTTAGTGCAGTGGTTATGAATAAATATCACAAAGTGGTGATTTCAAAGGGAATTCTCATGGTGAAAACAATATTTTAGTCAATTGCTCATTTTTACCCACTGAAAAAATAAAATTTTTTGTTCCTCTCTCCTGCAACTATTCGTGTGTCGAGGAGTCTGTGCTTCACCAGGAAGTCTCACATGTCCCAGGAATGGGTGGAACAAAAAACATTATTATTATTATTATTATTATTATTATTATTATTATTATTATTATTATTATTATTATTATTATTATTATTATTGTTATTATTATTATTATTATTATTATTATTATGAATTTATTTGTTGTTGTTTTTTTAGGAATTTTTTGTTCTCAAATTCCTACTTTTTCAGTAATTTTGGAACATGTTTTAAGGGTCTTCCTGTTACACATACCACAGTTGAAAATAAAAGAAAACCACTCTAATTTATCATGTGTTGTCATATTTTGATCTTTTTTTTTTTTTTAACTATTTGTTGGGTATATTATATCGGGTAAAAATTGCCCAGCAAAAGTGATGGTGTTACTTTTTATAGCGAAAGTGTTCTAGGGTTAATGTGATACTATGGAACATATTCAGCAATAGTATTTCCATGGAGACATATATTTAGACAAACGAACATCATCTGAATACACAGATCATCTATGTATGTTTGTGCATGAATCAAAGCAAATATTAGCTGTATATTAAATGTATGCAAATGGATTCATTTGAAAGCCGCCCTCACATCTCAATCTCTCAGAACAGAATAATAACACAGAAATGACGCTAGGTACGCAGTGAAGTGGTCATTTATTCAAACAGAGAATGAGCTGATTTAATTAACATTAATAAACTGGGCTTAGAAAGAAAAATACTTGATTTTTCTCTGGCAGGAAATTCAAATGCTCAAATCAGTTTTTGGACACATTCAGTAAATCAAATAAGATGTTCAGTAGAGATTGAACAGAGGGTTAATAAATAATATTAAAAACACAACAGGAGCTTGTGCCTCTAAAATCCATGTTATTATTCTTCTTTTTTTTTCATTTTATTTATTTAGCAGTCATTTTTATCAAGTTGAGCATGTACAGCTCTAGAAAAAATAAAAGGCCACTGCAAAATGATCAGTTTTTGTGATTTTACTACTTATAAATATGTGTTTGGGCAAAAGGAACATTTTTGTTTGAGTCTATAAACTACTGACAACATTTCCCCCAAATTCAAAATAAAAATATTATCATTTTGAGCATTTATTTGCAGAAAATGACAAATGGTCAAAATAACAAAAAAGATGCATGTTTTCAGACCTCAAACAATGCAAAGAAACAAGATCAAATTCATTTTAAAACAACATAATACTAATGTTTACACTTAAGAAGAGTTCAGAAATCAATATTTGGTGCAATAACCCTTATTTTTAATCACAGCTTTCATGCGTCTTGGCATGCTCTCCACAAGTCTTTCACACTGTTCTTGGGTGACTTTATTCCACTCCTGGTGCAAGAACTGAAGTAGCTCAGCTTTGTGTTTGTGTTGGAATTCAACAGACGTTGGAATGGAATGGCTGTAATACATGTAGAGATGCTGATTCCAGAAAAAAATGCAGTGGTCTCTTATTTTTTTCCAGAGCTGTATGTCTATGGTGGACACACATTAGTAAACACTGTCAAATAAGTGATTAAACTGAGTGTTCATGGTCCTGTTTAGTTTATCTATTTATTTATTTATTTGTTTGTTTCATAAACATTTGCATGTAAATATGCCAGAATTAGCACGAGGGCTATTTTTCATCCGTAGTCCCTGGACAGGTGTAAAGTTTCAACCTGCAGGAAGTAAAATACAATAGAATAAAAACAAGGTTATTATTTAAACTCATTAAAAAAAGGCAAACAACAGTAACACAAGAGGCAGGATGGCGACAGGGGCATCAGGAGGTAGATGTTAGTGGTGACAGGACTGATTCTCAACTAACTCAACTAACTAATTCTCAACTTCTCAACTAACAACTTTAACTGGAACTAGGTGTCAGCAAAAAAGGTGAGAGACTAACTGAAAAACTGTTGGCTGATGCTCGCTGCTTGTGATAGTAATTTTATATGAGAGACTTCAGATCATCTCACTTGTTGTAGTTCCAAGTCAGTCCTTGATGGTCAGATTGTGCTAAAACAAAGGTAACAGGGGGTAACATTACACCCCCAGGGAATGCAGCCAAGACTACACTAAAACTACACCAGAATGAGTCCCGTAGCACAGTTTGAGACCCCCTGACCACATGTTTGGACCAGTTGATCACATATTTATTGGTTTGTGATAAACACTGGTGTAGGGTGCAGCAGCTCCTGGGAGACGCTCAGATTGAATGTCAGATCCATGTCACGTCCCATTGTTCCAGTACCACAGACATAAACTCTGTAGCCTCACTCAAGGGTAGGTTTACACTTTGAGAAAACCATGCTGCCAGATTTGTAACATCTCCAAGCAACCAGATGTACTACCGTGTATGACATTATCTGCTTTTGTTGCCAGTTTATGGCCAAGTACAGGCTATGGCGCCATCAGGCTGCTTTCATTATACATATTTTTTTACGTTACTGTGGAGACAATGTAATCAAAGAGGCAGCAGTTTTCACTCTTGGCAATCAGGTTGTGGAAGATACAGCCATGGGTTTGAAAGACTGATTTTACAGCTCTGGAAAAAAATAAATAAGAGAGACCGCTGTATTTTTTTCTGAAATCAGCATCTCTACATGTTTTACAGCCATTTCATTCTAGCGTCTGTTGAATTCCAACACAAACACAAAGCTGAGCTACCCAAGAACAATAAAGTCACCCAAGAACAATGTGACAGTCTTGTGGAGAGCATGCCAAGACGCATGGAAGCTGTGATTAAAAATAAGGGTTATTGCACCAAATATTGATTTCTGAACTCTTCTTAAGTGTAAACATTAGTATTATGTTGTTTTAAAATGAATTTGATCTTGTTTCTTTGCATTGTTTGAGGTCTGAAAACATGTATCTTTTTTGTTATTTTGACCATTTGTCATTTTCAGCAAATAAATGTTCTAAATGATAATATTTTTATTTGGAATTTGTAGTTTATAGACTCAAATGAAAATGTTCCTTTTGCCCAAACACATTTACCTGGCCAGCCAAATGATATCTCTCTGTATTTCCTATACACCGCGATACCATTTGGACACTCTCCATCCACTCTCGCTCCTCCGGTTCCAAACCGACTCCGCGATTCTGATTCGTTCAAAGATGGTGACGTCAGTGCACCCGCCTTTGCCCGCAAAGTCACTCTTAGGCAGCGGAAGTTCCGCCTCAGTTTTGAATCAAGATGGCGCAATCTCTGATTGGTTCACTTAGCTGTCTGTCTACGCGCAACCGCAGCGCATTCTGTGGATCAAACGTTACCAGACTCACTCGCTGGTACAGCGATGAGTCATGGATTCTTCCAGGCAACAAACACATACCTATAAGTAGTAAAATCAGAAAAACTGATCATTTTGCAGTGGTCTCTTATTTTTTTCCAGAGCTGTATTTATTCATTTATGTTTTTTTATTTATTTTTTACAGAGAATCCTACACAATGCCCCTTTAAAGCAGCAGTGTGTGTGTTTTTTTCTGGGATATCCATGGATTTCAGGCAACATTTTGAGTGTATTTTGCCATTCAAAAGATATTCATTTTTGTTTTAAATTGTTGATTGCCATGGCATCTGTTCTAATTTTTCATCATTTTGAGACCAATGCATAGGGGGTTCGCAAGTGGCTATCATGCACTTATACAGTCACAGGGGTTAAAAGTAAAATCTGAAAAACATAAAACTGAGTTGGTTCACCTTTCCACAGATCTGCCCTGTAACTTGGCTTTCATGGTGAAAACAGGTGGTGGAACCTCTCCCAGAAAAGTTACAGAGAGAGAGTGTACCTTCCTCATTTAAAATTTCAGAAATCACTCCTATCATCAAAAAACCCGGTACAGACCCAACCGATTTTAATAACCTGCGCCCCATATCCAATCTCCCATTTCTCTCTAAAATACTTGAAAAAATTGTTGCCTCTCAACTTCACTCTCACCTCACTGAAAATAATCTGTACGAACAATTTCAATCCGGCTTCAGACCCCTCCATAGTACCGAAACAGCCTTAATTAAAATCACAAATGATCTCCTACTTGCAGCTGACAATGGACTCCTAACAATACTCATTCTACTGGATTTAAGTGCAGCTTTTGACACAATCACTCACACCATCCTCATCGACAGACTTATCTCTATTGGCATCTCACACACACCTCTCCACTGGTTCATTTCGTATCTTTCCTCCCGCTCTCAGTACATCCAACTTGGTTCATACTCCTCCCAGCACTACCCTCTTTCCTCAGGTGTCCCCCAAGGCTCAGTCCTTGGCCCCCTCCTATTCATTATCTACCTCCTTCCTCTTGGTCACATTTTCAGAAAACAAAACATACACTTCCACTGTTATGCAGATGACACCCAGCTCTATATCTCCTCCAAACCATCCAACATCCTCCCACCCTCCTCCCTCACCCACTGTCTTCAGGAAATCAAATCCTGGTTCTCCTCCAACTTTCTAAAACTAAACAGCAATAAAACTGAAGTCCTACTCATTGGCACCAAATCTACACTAAACAAAATAGACAGCCTTTCAATCACTCTGGATAATTCCTCCATCTCTCCCTCCCCTCAGGTAAAGAGCCTGGGTGTCATCTTGGACAGCACTCTCTCATTCCAGTCACACATCAACAATATCACACGCACAGCCTACTTCCACCTCAGAAATATCAACCGTCTCCGTCCTTCACTCACCCCGCACACAGCCGCCATTCTTGTCAATAGTCTGGTCACCTCATGTCTTGATTACTGCAATTCCCTCCTGTATGGTCTCCCCCAAAAAACTATTCATAAGCTACAACTTCTGCAAAACTCTGCTTCCCAGATCATCACCAGAACTCCCTCTATTCACCACATCACCCCGGTCCTGCAGCAGCTTCACTGGCTCCCCATTCACTATCGCATTCAGTTCAAAATCCTACTCCTCACATTCAAGTCCATCCATAACCTGGCTCCTACTTATCTCACAGAACTCCTTCATGTCACCACACACACCCGCTCACACAGGTCCTCCTCCTCCATCCACCTCACAGTCCCTCCCGCTCGTCTCAGCACCATGGGGAGCAGGGCTTTCAGCTGCTCTGCTCCCCATCTATGGAACTCACTCCCCCCAGACCTCCGGAACGTTCAATCACTACCAATTTTTAAATCCAGACTCAAGACCCATCTTTTCAAAATAGCTTACCCCACTTAATCACTTTCCCCTGCTGACTGTTTCATTTTACTTGTATTGCTTTGTCCATTCTCTTAGTTTTATTTTGTATATACTGCCTATTTTTAACTGCTTTTAACTGTTTTTAATTGATTGTCTTTGTGTGGTGTCCTTGACTGTCTAGAAAGGCGCCTTGAAATAAAATCTATTATTATTATTATTATTAAAAGAACACATATTGTGCTTGTGTCTGCTATAATAGTTAGAGTCTGTGACACCCATGGCTCATTATGTTATAATTTGAACATTATAAATCACAGTATTGATCTAAAATGACTTAATAGAAGAAACAAGTCCACTGGCTTCCATGTTAGAAAACTGTGGTGCCCATTGGGAGCTGATGTCACTGTAAATGTCGTCACAACAAACAACCGTACCCCTCTGACGGAGAACTGCACATAGAGGATTTTTTACAATTTGAACCAAAATTACATTGCTACCGAATCCTATGTGTATCACAGATTAAGAAAATTCAGTTTGTGAACGAAGTAAGTACAGAGCAGTGTACAGTAAACTGTGATTTTTAAGTGATTTAAGTGATTTTTAAGGTAATTAACTGTTTTGCTTTCTATGTACATACACAACAAAAGCCTGTCTTTAGTTCATCATTTAAATATAGGTTAAATTCACTGGTAGAATATTTTTTATTTGAGTGTCGCATTGTTCCATCCCCTGCCTTTGTTGGAGCCTCTGCCCCGAATATTAACCGAACACAAATCAAATCCCTGTGAATTATTCAGAGAGGAACCGCCGGCAGTTTAATGAATGTGAAGGAGTTTGTGGTGGATTTATTCACTATCTGACGCACAGAGACCAGAGGAGGTCCACGGCGCCCCCTGTAGGTCAGTCTCAGACATGTGTGAAAAACAGCAGGAAGAAGAGGATTTAAAGGGGAATTCATGTTTTTTACAATCTGAGCCTTATTTCGGCAATAAAACAAGTTTTACTCCCCCATAGCACTTTGGTGTCATTTGGAGCATTTCCGGAGATGTTTTAGATTTGCGATATCCGTAATGTGAGTTCTCGGGGCATATGTTTGTGGTCTCCAAATAACACAAACTTTATCACTTTTCAAATCATAGAAGCTCAATGTCTTAGTCTACACTTTGGTTTGAGTCAAAAGTGGCCTCTAATCCGAGATTTAACCATAGTTTCGAGTAGATGAGGAGGCCAGTGCGCATGCGCTCAGTCACAGCTGTTTTGCAGATAAGAAGACGCAGCTTTTCTGTTGCAAGCGACACATGGCAGAAGTTTCGGACTTTGAGGCTGAAGAGGACTTATGGAGGACTGAGGACTGAAGAGGAGTATACGGATGAGGAGACAGAATGGATACGGAAAGAATGAAGCGGAGACAGTTTTAGGAGCAGCGCACCAGAGAACAGCCATCGGTTTCCCATTACTTTTCAGAATCGTGCACTGAATCTGCTGGCCTTCTTTCTTTTCCTTTGCTGGTAAAAAATCGTCCTGACTGAAGTGGGTACTGCAAACACGATGGTCCAAACGTCTTACAGCTTTGCCTTTCATGTTTGGGTCCTGAGAGCTGAGAGCGAAATCAGCTGTGACTGAGCGTATGCGCACTGTCCTCTTCATCTACTCGAAATTATGGCTAAATCTCGGATTACAGGCCACTTTTGACTCAAGCGAAAGTCTAGACTAAGAAATTGAGCTTCTATGTTTTAAAAAGTGCTAAAGTTTGTGTTATTTGGAGACCGCAAATATATGCCCCGAGAACTCACGTTACGGAGATCGCTAAACTAAAACATCTCCGGAAATGCTCCGAATGACACCAAAGTGCTATGGGTGAGTAAAACAACTTGTTTTATTACCGAAATAAGGCTCAGATTGTAAAAAAAAACAAAAAAAACAACAACGTTAATTCTCCTTTGCACTAAAAGTCACCTGCTTGTCATCATAGAAATATCTAAGTTTACTACCAAACATTCACATAAGCATTAGTTTTTAGCTCACATTAGTTTTTCAACACCTAAACAGGACCATGAACACTTGTTTTAATCACAGGCTCCTAAAATGTGTTAAAATCCATTATATATATTCTTGACTTTTCAATTTAAAAACTGTTTCAGCAGTCACCATGGTAACATGGTATGCTCAACATTCTGCTGTAGACATACACGCAAGAACATCCCGTGTGATGTCACTGCAAAGTATCAATAACATTTACATTTAGACAAGCAGGTTATGTATCCTCCACCAGAAAAGTTACACAGTATACGTTTAAATTCTACTACTACTACTATTACTACTACTGCTGTTACTACTACTAATACTACTACTACTACTACTACTGCTGCTACTATATTACTATTGGGCTGCTTTATTTATACATATCCTTAAGTTATTGAGAAAATAATGTAATTTATTTATTAATAACCAAATAAAAAACATATTCTTCAGTATGCACTACAATAATATCCCACTTCTGGCGTCACTCTGTTCTTTTTTAGCATCTATAAAATGGATGCAGCATTTCTAAGTTTAGTTCAGGACATACGTAATATCTGCTTTGTGCTTGTTCTTTTCCACTTAAAGCTGCATTGTATAACTTTTCTGGTGGAGGGTCTGTCAAATGCTTTTCTCCATGGAGTTGTTTGTCTGGAATATTTCACAGTATGGTATTAAACCTTTCTATCTTTATGGAGACCAAACCAGACCAAGTTACAGTCAGAATGATTGTTTTTTTAAATATATTTTTGAGCTATAAAACCACCTGTACCAGTAGCTGTAATTGAATTGAATAAATGTAAGGTAGAACTGTTAAATGCCATACTATGGAACATTCCACACAGAGCAATAGCATATCCATTTCCATGTCCATGTTTTGGAAACAGTTATGATAACGTGAAACATGCAGGCTCCAAACTGGACGAAGTCTGTGGAAAATTCACTGATAAGAACTCCTGCCTTTTTCCAAGTGGAGTCCAGTTTTACCGGCTGTAGCAGTGACATTTAAAACTGTAAAGTCTAGATAAAATGTTTTGTAATTTGAACTTGCTGATTTGTATAAGAAATGTGTCATTTTATTTATTTGGGGGTGTGATGCTAACCGTAGGCATTGCTCTGTCTGAGGCTTTATTAGACTTTAATCTGAGCTTTCGTTCAACGTAATCTGACTAAAAAGAACTGACTTAGAATTTTATGAACTTATTTTATGAACTTTAAGCCATGTTAAAAATGCTCTGTTCCACCTTGTGATGCCATGAAAAGGTAGATTTCAAGTTAACAGCTACCTTTCACCTTTTGTTGAATAAAGATTGGCAATTCCAGGGCTGAAATTTGATTCTAGGGAAGGTGTATAGAGTTTAAAAACACACTAGAGCACTTCTTGTATTACCACATGATATCACAAGGTGGAACAGACAGTTTGAGAGAAGAACACAGCCTAAATATGCAGGATTTGTGTGATAAACATGTGTGAATGAAACAAAACCAACTCCAGGTCTGTTTGTGATGAGGAAACATAATATAAATCAGAAAATAGTGTAATATGGGCCCTTTAAGACTACAGTGTTACAAAAATATTCCAAGCCCATGAACTTATAATTCCAGCCTTGCTCTCCTTATTACTTCTGTCTCTGCTGAGTCTAAAAATATCCCGAACCAGCTCGAGTTCTGTGGCCCTTGTCAAGCCCGTATCCTTCATCATATAAAAGGGATGGGGGTCATGTGAGGTCATCGTCGGGGCAACCTAAAGCGGTATTTAAAACATGCCATGGTCTGATCCATTTGACCCAGAGAGCATTTATGAACGCACTGTGAGTCTAAGTTTAGCCCCCCTCTCAATAAGGCCACATACTAGTGTTAAGAGTTATAATAAAACCTAAGAAGTTAACAATGTGCAGATAAAGAGTCAGTGGAAAGACGCAAAGATACCTGCCAAAAAATCAGCTAAAGGAGGAGCTGCGAAACTTGGACTAACATTAGAATTGGTCAAATATAAAAATGGGATGTTGGTTGTGCGTGTGTGGAGTAGTTTGCATGTTCTGCCTGTGTATGGTGGGCTTTTAGGATCTATAGATGCACAGACTCAAGACCTGGAAAAGGGTCAAATTACAATAGTGATCTTTTAAAGATCCCATGACATGGTACTTCTTGATGCTTTTATATGGCTCCTTAATGGTTCCCTAATACTGTAAATGAATCCTTCTTCAAAACACTCATGCATGAGAAACAGAGATAAGCTGAGAAAGAGTCATTTTTCTCACTCTGAACACTCTATAATGGGCGTTGTTGCTTGAATGCAAATGAGGAGAAAAGAGCTGGCCAATAGTAGATGGTGGGGGCGTGGCCAAACGCTCCGCTCTCCGCTGTCAGCCCGCAGCTGATCCATTTCCTTGTTTTTGCACGGGGGGAGAGATTTGAAGCGTTCCATTGAAAAATAAACACATTTCCACAGAAAATAAAATTAAACCACTGCTGTTCAAAGGTCCAGAGGCTCAGATAAAGGACTTCCGAGCCTAGAAACACTCGGATGTGCCTCCAGGCAAATAAAAAAAACACATTTTGCATTGCCTAGCGCATTCGCAGTCCAAACTCTCTGGGCGTGATTTACAGAGACGCTGAGTACAGACAGATGGGGGTGGAACTGCATTTGCATTTCTTTTTTCGATCTGACGTCAATAAGGTGCCTTGTTCAAAATCGCCCGTTTGAGCTCCGATTTTTTGTAACGCAGAAAAGGATCGCAAATGCTCAATTTAGACATTTCGCAACTTTTAACCATGGGGGGGGCTAAACAGGGTAGGGGAGCTCACATTAACGTTCAAAAACCTCAGAAAGTGAATATTTCATGCCATGGGACCTTTAAAACTTAAAGGTGCATTGTGTAACTTTTCTGGTGGAGGATCTCTGCCACCTGCTTGTTTCTGGAGACGTTATAGCTCTGCCTGGAATGTTCCGCAGTATGACATGAAAAAGATCTGCCGTACATTTATTCAATTACAGGTGGTTTTATAACTAACAAAAATACCTAGAAAAACAAACATTCTGACTGTGAGTGGGGTCGCCTTTCCACAGATCTGACCTGTAACTTGGTCTGGTTTGGTCTCCATGAAGATAGAAAGGTTTAATACCATACCATCTACCAGAAAAGTTACACAATGCACCTTTAAATGGGACATACTGTGTAAAAAATACTTTGATGAGCTTTGGTATAACAGAGCGCCCTTAGTTATAGTTATAGTCAGTATATAGTTTTATTTCAGTTGATCCATGTTTGTATCCTGTTGTCCTGTAGAGCTCTGAACTACGGAAGCTGACAGAGGCCATGTTCGTAATGATTATTTTCCACCTTAATAACGAGAAAATTAACTCGAGATCTCGAGAAAACGACACAATTAATTTGTGATCTCGAGAAAACAAAACTGTTATTTCGAGATCTCGAGAAAACAAAGAGTTATTCCAAGAAAACGATCACTGTATCTCCGTCGATAAAGACGAAGCCGGGCCAGTCTTCTGCGGAGGTGCCGCGGACTAATCTTGAAATTATCCCGAATTAAAAGACGTAATGCAATCTCCCCCTGTGTCAACCCCTGATCAAAATATTGCCTTATCAGCTGATCGATTATTATTCCAGACATTCTAATGACCAAAAACGAGTCCTCGGCCCGGCTGGTTAGCTCAACTGGTAAGTCATGGACTTTCCCCCTGGGGGTTGTGGGTTCAAATCCCCCCCAGGCAATGAGCTAACCAGTGTGGGTCCTTGGGCAAGACCCTTCACGGTACTGCCCCCCGGGCGCCGAAAAAAAAAAAAGATGGCTGCTCACTGCTCCTGAAAAGGATGGGTCAAATGCAGAAGTCAAATTTCTCCCGTGTGTCACTGTGTGTCATTGTGTGTGAGACCAATAAAGGCTTAAGCCTAAACTTAATCTTAATCTTAATCTATTCAGAATAACAAATGTCCCCGAAGTCATCCTGTCACAACGTAGACGTTTCAGTTGTTTTCTCGAGATCACGGAGTAATTATTTCGTTTTCTTAAGATCTCGAAATAACTGTTTTGTTTTCTCGAGATCTCGAAATAACTGTTTTGTTTTCTTCTTAATAGGGCTGGGAATATTAACGCGTTAATCGCGATTAATCGAGTTATGATCGCGAACAATTTTTTTAATCGCGATCAGAGTTTGCCAGCATTTTCCGCAATTCTACCATCCATATGCAGCTCATTTGGTTGTATTAATTAAACTCATTGTCGGTTAAACGCGCTATTTTGAGTTTGCTAGTATTTTGTTCCTTCTATGCATCCGTAGGCAGCTCGAGCGGGCTTCAATCATTTATTTACAATTTCTCAAAGTAAGCACTATTACTGGTTCATTGTTACTTTTTCCTTTCTCTGCACTTTTTTGAAATAAAAAAAAATGGTGAGAAATACTTTGCATTGTGAGTTTAACTTTAGATTCGAGTCTTACTGCAAGATATCAATTTTAAACATGCAAAATAAATCACGATTAATCGCGATTAACTATGAAATGTCTGAGATTAGTTGCGATCAAGAAAATTAATCGTTTGACAGCCCTACTAATTAATTATCTCGTTATCTCGGGATAACAAGGAAGAAAAAATATTGCTTATGAATATGGCTTCTGTCAACTTCCGTAATGAACTACCGTATTTTCCACACTATAAGGCGCACCTAAAAGCCTTCAATTTTCTCAAAAGCCGACAGTGCGCCTTATAATCCGACGCGCCTTATAGTGCGGAAAATATGGTACTTTGTGATTATCAAAACATTCAGACTCGGGGCCATGTCCGGTTTAAAATGTCAATCAAACATTTTTCCAAAGCTGTGAGACAGAGTTGAATACAATTTAAGATTATACACAGACTCCACTGGTCTAAACTCAAATTAAGGTGTACCCTGATGTGTATTCGCTGTAAACAGGCCCCAGCCTCTTTGTCACACATGTTTTGTGGATGCTCTGAGCTGTTAAATTTTTGGTCAAAAATTTTTCTTGAACCCTCTCACAGAAAAAAAAATCAGCTATTACCTGTCTGCTTGCTCGAAGATTGATTTTATTGAAATAGAAGCAGGCGGAGCCCCCCCACATGTGAACTGGTTCAGAGATGTTATGACGCATTTGGATTTAGTAAAAAATGAGATACTCTTTGCAGGGTCAGGAAGATAAATTTAATAGGATATGGCATCTTTTGTTAGCTTATTTAAAGAAAATATTTAAACTTTTATTTAAATCTGAGTAATAGGATGGTCTTTGTAATATCCACCCGTGTGAATGTTCAGTTGTTTTTTATTTTTGTTTTATTTTTATATGCATATACATAACATTTAAAGCATACGTTTTATTTATTTATTTTTTATTTATTTGTTTATTTGGAAGGGACAATGCATTTTAATGAACGCACAATTTGTATAAGATCACACAAACCGACGTAAATATGTCGGATGTAGCACAGTGCTAAATTCCATCCGCAGTCCCAGACATAAAGATGAAGTGAAGAATCTCTCAGTCGTCCAGCTAGAATCCACGGCAAAAGGAGAAATTAAATTTGTCAACTGGACAAAGTTTATTTGGTCAAAGACGTTTCGCAGCTCATCCAAGCTATTTCTTCAGTTCTGGCTAGAGTGCTGGTGGACACTGCTTATATCTAGCTGCAGGGAATGGCCTGTAGCTTCTAGGTGGAGATGTACCAACATCGACGGGCGAGGCAGAGTGGACCTTCATCTGCCATACATCTCCACCTAGAAGCCACGGGCCACTCCTTTGAGGACAGTGAGGTACAGATCTTAGCCAGGGAAAAGAACTGGTTTGAGAGGGGAGTTAAAGGGGCTATTTTTGTCAAAAAAGAGAATCCTTCCTTGAACAGGAATGAAGGGGTCAGACACAATCTCTCTCCCATCTATAATTCCATTCTCAAACCTAAATCAAAACAAAGAAAACAATAGGACTAGCCAGGTCAGGTCCAGAGGTGTGAAAACACCCATTATGGTACTGAATGGGTATGCTAACAAGACCCCAGACAGAAACTGAAGAGGTGGAATAGTTTCATAGTAATTTCATTGTAGTTAGCTCCTCCCTGTAGTTAGATATAAGCAGTGTCCACCAGGACTCTAAGCAGAACTGACGAAGCAGCTTGGATGAGCTGTGAAACGTTTTCGACCAAATAAACTTTGTCCAGTTGACAAATTGAATTTCTCCTTTTGCCATTTAAAGCATACCTTCATGGATAAGGGTCCTCTAAGACACTATATAGGCACTTATAATGTATGTGTTTGTATATCTTGGTTGAAATGATGTAACACTGTCATTTTGGGGACTCTGTATTAAATGTCAAAAACACAATAAACAGTGTTAAAAAAAAAATTCAAAAGGAAAAAAGTTATGGACCTGTTTAGATCGTGCTTAAATGTGTCTTCTTAAATAACAGAAACAAGTCCACTGATTTCTGTTTAAAACTGAGGAGCTGATTTCTGTCTGCTCCTTTGCGGTAACTCATAACTCATCACAACAAAGAGCCGTACAGCCGGACCACGGTGGCTATAGATAGAAACAGTTCACAGAAGAGAGAACAGTTTTTATTTCATTTGTGCCAGAATAACTCAATGCCACATGGCTGAATCGCACCATTTTGTGCAATATGTATTTTATGTAAAGTTTTGTGTGAGCTGCTTTTAACTTTTAACACTTTTTTTTTAACACAAACTTTTAGGTGTCACAGAACAAAACTTGGGAGAACTTTTGTTGCCATGGAAACAATATTGAAACCCCCACAGCCCTAAATAGACTCCATGGTGCAAAATCAATTCACTGTATAGTGTATAGGTTTGTATTCTCCATATAACTGCAGCAGAAAGTGTTTCCTAATGTTAAAGCTGCACTATGTAACTTTTCAGGTTGAAGGTCCATCACCTGCTTGTCCCAATGATTAAAGTGTAACACAGCCTCAGACAGAGCAGTGCTTGCAGTTAACATCACACTCCCAGGGAATGTTCCAGCTGCAAAGTGGCATTACATGTTTTAGGTGCATTTCAGACAAAGTAGTAAATATTTCTTTAAAGGGATAGTGGGTTGTTTTAAAAAAAAAAGTTAATCTGAATGGGTTTCCTTCTAAAAGTTACGTGTGTTGACACCGGTTTACCTCTGACAGTCTCAGCTGATCCCGGTTCAGCTCGCTTTCTGGAGCCCACGTAAGTAGGTCCGGTAACTTCCCTGGAACATGAAATAAAGCTTTTTTTCTTCTCAAAACAAAACATTTGTTAGAAAGGTGATATATTTACGTCTCAAACAGTTGTCCACGAAACATCCAGCAGCGTATTTCGCATTCGCGTATTGTCTCTCTCCACTCGTATCACTACGCCCATGTTAACTCTATCAGCCTGTTCACCTTCAGTGGATGTCTACGCTGAAGTTTACAAGTGAACAGGCTTAAAGTGTTTGTGGGTTTGAAATAGACTGGGATTTCATGTTGTCTGAAAATCCTCTGTAGTTTTTCAGAAACGCCGGCCAGGTAATGAATGGTTACACCCTTCCTCCTGGGTTCTGATTCTCTGTTGTCTTGTTTCTTGTCCTTGTTTCTCTCAGTTTTGTTGAAAGCCCATTTAGAATATCCATGGGGGGCTTTCAACAAAACCTGTTACTGTAGTTTAAGAGTGCGCTCACACTAGGACTTTAGACCTGTGCCGTGCTCAAGTGTGACTGCGTCGGGTTCTATGTCCCGCACTCACACCGGTACAACCGAACTGGGCCACAGCCCGATGACGTCATCACACGGCGCTGTTTGTTTACATGATGCACAGCAGAGCTAAAGCTTTAACGGAGAAAATAAATCCAGCGGCAGAAATATCTATTAAATAATGAGATAGATCTGAGTTCTGCTGCGATATGCGCTCCTACATAAAAACGGCGCAGAGCAGTGAAGACAGTCGGAGATGAGGCTGCAAACGTCTGTCTCTGTCCAGAGTCCTTATTAAAGTTATGCACAGATTCACCATATGTTTCGGACTGGATTTTATTCACTGTTTTCCTCGTATCAATAACATCAGCGCACACACAGGGTTTGTATAGTGAAGTCATGTGTGTGCGCGTACATGAGCAACTGTGCCGTGCTTTGGCTCACCTCCTCCAACCGGGCTAAAGTCCCAACCAGGCCAAAGTCCCAACTGGGGCCTGGGCACGGTTCGATTGCGCTCACACTGGACAAATGTCCCGCACTTTAGGGGCGATCTGTGCTTGGGCTCTGAAGTCCTGGTGTGAGTGCGCCCTCACTTTTCTGATGCTTTGCAGCTGATTTCATCACCATTCCCTGGGGGTGTGACTAGACTTTAATCTGATCTAGATTAGACTTTAATCTGAGTTTTGTTTGAACACAATCTGGCCATAGAGAGCTGATTTAGCTGGAACTACACCAGGTGAGCTGATTTGTGCTGTTAAACAAGTCTCATAAACTCATAAAATTAGTCACAATTATTCACTCACCTTTTTGTTAAGAATCAAACACCTAAACAGGACCACGAATTAGTATTCTTATTGGGTTTTCAGATTATTTTAAAACTAATTTTGCCAGTCTTTGCTAAAATGTGCATTGTGTCTCCATGGTAACACCCCCAGTGTGAGATCAAAGTAAAGTGTCAATAATGATCCGCATTACAGTCGCTGTGTTATGGAGAGAAGACTTCGTCATTAGAGCTGTGGAAGGACAAAACACCCGCAAATGTGACGTTAAGATCCGATCACGTGCCAAGAACAGAGGGAGAGAGAAGAGAGGAGAGAGGGAAGAGGGAGAGAGAGGGGGAAAGAGAGGAGTGAGGGCAGATGGAGGGAAAGAGAGGAGAGAGGGCAGAGGGAGAGAGGGGGAAGGAGAGGGCAGAGGGAGAGGGAAGTGAAAGAGAGGGAGAGGGAGGGGGAAAGAGAAGAGAGAGCAGAAGGAGGGGGAGAGAGGAAAAGAAGGAGATAGGTGGAGAGTAGAGAGGGAGAGAGGAAGAATAGAGGGAGAGATGAGAGAGGGAAGACGGAGAGGTGAGAGGTGGAGAGGAGAGAGGGGAGGGAAGAACCAGGGGGGACAGAGAAAGAGAGGGGAGGAGAGAGAGGAGAGATGAAGAGAGGGAAGGAGGGAGAGAGAGGAAACAGGGGAATGAGGAGAGAATGAGAGGGAGAGAGAGAGGAGAAAGAGGGGGAAGAGAGGAGGGAGCGAGAGAGGAAGGAAAGAGATGGGAGAGAGAGAGAAGAGGGTAAATAGGGAAGGGAGGAGGGTGAGGTGGTATTTTAAACCTGATGACACCTGAAGGCCGGAATATAGAGGGAGTGGAAAAGAAAGTGTGGGAAAGAGAAAGAGAGAGAGAGTGTGTGTGTGTGTGTGTGTGATAAATAGAGAGGAAATGGAAAAGGGGAGGAGATGGTATAGGGGAGAGGAAGAGAAGAGAGGGGGTGGTATATTTCAAACCTGATGACACCTGAAGGCTAGAACATGAGAGAGGGATGGCGGAAGAAAGAGAGACAGATGAAAGACAGATGAGAGACAGATAAGAGACGGATAGTTAAGAGGGAAGAACACGCTGTTCATATAATTTCACTGTCCACATACGTAGAACGCACATGGGCAAAATTCAATTCAATTCAGGATTGTTATGGTCATTGTAGAAAACAGTGAAATTACGTTTCGAGCTTTAAACACTGCACGGTTTTGATGTAACGGGGCTAGACCCACTCCAGTAACCCCAGAAATAACCTCAGTGTAAACATTAGCACAGGAAAGACATTCAGGGCAGCGCTTATGTGATAAGAGCTCTGTAATTTGGTGGAATATACAGTATGTATGTAGCTCTAGACTTAGACTTTATTGATCCACAAGGGAAATTACTTGGACATTTACTTGGCTACAGTGTAAAAAATGTCTGGGAAAATGACAGGGAATAACTGTGAAATAGCAACAGTAATAAACCATTAAATTAATAGTTTAATTACTGTAATAGTTTTAAATACTGTAAATAAAATAGTTTATTACTGTAGGGGCGTGAAAAGTCCCTCAGTCGTCCAGGTAGAATCCATGATAACAGGAGAAGTTCAATTTGTCAACTGGACAAAGTTTGTTTGGTTGAAAACGTTTCGCCGCTCATCCGAGAGGCTTCGTCAGCTCTAATAAGAATACTGGTAAGACACTTGCTTACAGTATATCTTGCTGTAGGGAGGAGCTACCTAGCTAACTACTTTCCGGAACTATCTCATTGGTTTCCGTCTTTTGTTTCTCTGGCGATCTCTATTCATCCCTACACGCCTGTTTTTCACACCTCTGGCCCTGACCTGGCTAA